>JAYDZK010000202.1:42764086-42820844 GCA_034509185.1 Euphonia xanthogaster | reverse complement strand
GGAAGGGAAGGGAAGGGAAGGGAAGGGAAGGGAAGGGAAGGGAAGGGAAGGGAAGGGAAGGGAAGGGAAGGGAAGGTACTCTTGAGATAGCTGTAGAAATAATTCCAGTTGAAAAAGATGACTAAAAGATCATGATATAAAATGAGTAAACTAAAATCAGAAGTGGGTGTATTTGCTTTTGTAACTTGATGAGGGCTGCTGAAGCAGGAACTGCAGTGTAAATCCTGGGAATGCATTAGACAGGGAGACAGACTCCTTGCAGAAATGGAGACTGCTGTAGCCAGTCCCTCATTGCTGCAGGTATTCAGAAGTTCCACATGCACAGACGTCTGTTCTTTGATCCCTAGTGGTCCTGGGTTGCAAAATACTCTATTGGGATTATGTGAGTCAATTTATTCCAGACTGACAACCTGCCACACAAATGCCTGAATCATGTATAGATATGGACAAAATATGCACACAACTATGATGCAAATTTAGGTGCCTTTGGAAAGACTACAGAGACTCATACTTCTTGATTATGCTTCTCATGAGACACTAACTGAACAATATCCCTTCTCAGTCTTTATGCTGAAATTCTATTTTAGTTTAAGATAAGCTTATTAAGTTTCCTCTTTTCATAGCTAAACTTAGCCAGCAGACAACAGCTTAAGTCAAATTTGGACCACTTTTCTTGTCCAGAAAATCCTTAAACTCCGTATTTGAAATCATTGTTGCCTAATAAAGTGCTTCCAGTAGTTTAGATTGCAGCATAATTGGTCCTCTCATCATGACAAAACAGGTAGCCAGTATTTTTAAGACTTACAATTTTTTGGTGCTCCTGAAAGGATGTTTGCTGTATGTCAAATTCATTAAGCTTTGACATAACTAATACTAGACCTTTGTGCCTTGTCTGCAATATTATATTAATCTATTGGAATATAAATTCTAGCGGTTGTCTGTGTCTGCAGAAATAATTCATGCTATTGTCACATTTATACACCAGCAATAAGAAACAAGGAACAAATCCTGATGAGTGAGATGCAAGCAAATCCCTCTGGTCTTTGTGTCTTAGAGTCTCAACAGGTATGCACAGCATCCTTTCTTTTTTAGAAGTCTCTAGAGCAATCAGGATTCCATGAGATTACATTTCCTGCTTCAGTGAATATTTGGGAATTTATTGACCCACTTAATCTCATTTGGGTTTTTTTTAAGACTTGGAAGAATGAGTAAAAGAGAAAAGTAATTAGCAGGCTACACCCAAACCACACAGCCTTGTGTTTGTCAAGCAGGAAACTAGTGGCAAGTGACTAATAGGCCCTGTAGAAAGAGTTGTGCTCCTTTATTACACATTCTCTGAAAACATTGGGCCAGCTTCCCACTACAGAGGGGTCACAGTAATGCAGAGAAGGAATTCAATGCCACCTCACTTTCAATGTGTCTCACAGTCTCAGAAATACATAGTATGCCCAGGGAGCCTGTAATGGTTAATGTTGTGTTCTAGGTGCAATCTTACTCCATGTTTTCAACCCTGAGAATAATTCTTTTCAGTGAATTCCCTCATGATTTTGGGTTCAGCTGAAAATGCTAATGGATTGGAATGCATTTGCTAGCAGAATAAGAATGAACTTTTAAACTTTATAGTTACAGATTTTTATTTCAGTCACAATGTATTTTTATATTTCAAAGTATTTGACACTTCATCTTTGAGATAAATATAATAAGATTAACCGAAATTTTTATCCCAGCTATTTTAATTTCCATGTAGACTCTATGCAGTGTAGGATTTGGTCATGTTCCAAACTCATAATTGCCTTACAGTAGGACCTTCTTTGAGAGTGCTGTGGGAACTAACCTTGAAATACTTCCCTAGTAAGACAGTAATTTTTAATACGTTTCCCAAAGGTTAGCTGCTTGGTAAGGCTTTCTCTTTTTTGTGTGTCTGCAGAGCTCATGGTACTACTGAGTCCACATAATTTTCCCCACAACCCCGTTGGTGTGGTGGAGTTTGAGCACATTGCATCCTCCTTTATGTAACATCCTCCTCCTCTATTTGAAAACAGCCTTATGTCTCAATATTTAAGTCTCAATATTCTTGTGTATTAAAAAAAAGTTTCAAATTATGAAGCTATTGAGATTTGTATGAGATTTTCTTTAATGTGTCAAATAATTCTTACTTCTAGCATTATCCATGAAAGACAAGAAATGTGAAACATAAGCTCTGTCCTCTGTGGGCAGATTGCCTCTGGCAGCTAAAACTGAAGAAATGGACTTCGTTACCCTACATCTCCAAAACAGCAATAGCTGCAAAAGTCACAATATTGCCTTAAGGTTATATCTTATCTTACCAAATGCCTTGAGGGGACAGTCAATCTTTGTTCTCTCACACACATTGAAATACAGCTCACATTCATTTTTAAGGGAAAGAGAGGTAAGAATTTTTTTATATTTTTAAAATTCTTTTGATTTTTTTTAGAGTAAATAGGAATAGCTGATGTCTGGGTATGGGCAGACACAAAAGATTTCAAATATAATGGAAATATTTTATGCTTTTCTATAAGCTGTGCAGTATACAAAATTCCTAAGTTAAAGTAATGATGAAATATATCTATATCTATATTTATATTTTATTTTTATTTCTATTATTTATATGAAAAGTAAATGCTCTGGCCTAAGAGCAGAGGAGAGCCAGGAGGTGATGTGCTATCATTTTAACAGCATCTAAGATACCACAAGGGCTTTACAATGGAAAGCAAACCAAACCAAACCAGTGCCAATGTTCTGCAGTTTCATAGTCTATAGGTCAAAGTTTCCAAACATCTTTCCGAAAATCATCCCAGTCCAAGACCAGTGTCATGACTGTCATGCTTGTACAGCAAACACAAGTCATGTCAGTGATCTGATGAATTGCATCACATTTAGTCATTTTGATTTAATATCGGGGTCAAGGTGGAGAGAGACAGCTAGAGACAAGTAAAAAAAGTAGAAATGTGCAGGAAGAAGGATCTTCTACCTTCAAGGATAGTCTAGTCAATAAGCTTCCTTAAAAGTTGAGCTTTTCATCCTACGAAGAAAGAATAGGGGAAATGCCTTTAAAGTCAATACTGTATCAGTTTCTGTATAGATAAATGTCATTAGGAAGGAACAATGCAACTGAGTCAACAGGAGGTTGTGGGCACACTAGAAATGTTCCTGGATAATCTCTAGCTAGCTCTGAGAAAAGTGAGAAATCAAACAGTGGGCCAGACTGAAAAAAAATTAACGGGTAATTTACCTTCTGAGAATATGGAGAGATCAAGAAGTACAGAGAGAGATGTTTTATTTATATCACTTCTCAAGATGATGTGTGCTGATTGTTGTGCCAGCATGTGACCCAAGAAGGGAAAAGCATCTAATGTATCCTGTTGTCTGCTTGGGATGCAGTTCTTTCATCTGTTCAGACATCCAAAAAAATTTATTCCAAGGACTTTTTTCCTGCTTCCTTTTGTGATCTGTTTGAATGAAGAAATATCTTCTGAGATGTAATTCAAGCTTTCAGAATGTTTTAAGTCCCAGTTCAGAAGGACCCAGGCATAAAACATCTTCTTTTATAGCAGGAAGAACCTGCCACCTTGACAGCTAAGGCATCCTTGTTTTTTCTGAGCTGCAGGGTTGACAGGAGAAAAGGAGAAACCACCTTTCATAAAGTCTGTAGCTTTGCAAAAGTTTGTGACTTCCACTGTGTTGTGTGACTTCCACTCTGTCATGGAGTAATCATAAGGAATACTTTCCCCACAGAAGTAACATCCTACACCTAGAGATAAGTTCTCTTGTCTTTCTACTTCCCATGGATTCACTTCTTTGTGAGTACAGGGATGCAGATTTTGGGTGAGCCAAAGATGGGAATGAGACACCACAGATCATCAGGACTTTGCAAGTGGGAGTGGTGCTGCTCTGGAGCCAGTCTGCTCCACCTGGAGCTGGGTTGGTACTGCTCCTGGTAGCATACCACAAAACATCCCTGTCTCCAGAATGAACGTAGGGACAGGAAAAGGAAGAGCATACCATCAGAAATATCATTCTCCCATATATATCACCAGGTTTTTTCACTTAATTTTCTAGTAAGTCCCATATTTCTAGCCCTACCTTTATTTGCTTTCTATTTTGCAAAGCTGATCTTGGTCATGAGTAGAGCATGCAGGCACAAAGGAGAGTACTTTTTGTGATAAAGGCTGGAGCAAATCTGGAGCCATGCATAGCACTGTGTGATTTATTTAATGTTTATCCAGATCACAGCAGTATTTACAGTGACAGCCATTATGCAGTTCTCATTTAAACTAAAAGAGCTACTGTGCCCTAGTATTTTTCAAGTGATGTCTGACTTCTTTCATTATCCTGCTATAAGGAATGCCATCAGCATTTCTTTTGCATGGTTGTTTCTACCTAGGGTAACAGCCTATATGAGTAAATACAGGTCCTAATCTCATAAAAAATGTTATTACCTGTTTGAAGAACATAATGAAGATGATCAGTAAGTTTCA
The DNA here is from genome assembly GCA_034509185.1 of Euphonia xanthogaster. Lineage (NCBI taxonomy): Eukaryota > Metazoa > Chordata > Aves > Passeriformes > Fringillidae > Euphonia > Euphonia xanthogaster. The sequence continues at coordinate 42,816,345 of JAYDZK010000202.1, read as the reverse complement.
CAGGAGATAACTGTTTCTGCAAATTGGCAAATCCTGGAAAAGGAAAATATGATAGTACCTATGAATTGTATAAGCTGTACTGTACTGATGGTTCAGGATTTTTATGCTCCTTTTAATCTTCTGTTCTAAAAATATCCCTTCAACTAAGAAAACAAAAATCAGAAGGTGTCCCAAAAGACAGAAGTGCTATTACTAAGAGCATGGCTTTTCTGACAAGTGCCAGCTGACATTGCCAATGATTATAGCTGCATACATAAAATATAAAAGCATCCTGCATAGGGTGTGATGTTCAAATTCTGTTATGAATTTTAATCATAGAAAAATATGGTAGATGACTGTGCAAAAATAGTTACTTCTATTTGCCTGTGTACATCAGCCTTGTGAATTTTGAGACAGTGATTATGTCAATATCTAAGTGTAAATGCAACCAACTATATTCTTCATTTACTTCTGATTTATTTTGGTGATAAATATTGAAAATGACTAATCCAATGCATCTGTTGTGACAAAAAACCCAGGTTGACTACATATGTACCTAGCACTGAGGAAGGCAATTCTGCTGCAGATCTAGTTTTATTTTGAGTTTGGGGAAGACGTTTGTTGCATACAAACCTGACCTGATATTTAATGACATGGGAATCCCCTTGGACCAATTAGTTATTTTTTGTTTACATTTCCATTTGGTAAAATTGTTTCCCAGTTTGGCGCTGCTGACCACAGATACAGAGCCTATGCAGGATTTAGGCTGCACATGTTTTCAGCAAATCTAACATATTCAGAGAGATTTTTCTCCACAAACCAAAATTATATTATAATTTTTTAAGCTGCTACTTCTCACTAAGTATTAGGTCCAAACTTACACTCTTTCTGCCACCAGCATTTATGATATTTGATGTTTTGAATGGAATATGTATTAACTGCTAAGTCTGGTTTGAGTTGAGTTTGGAAGGGGTGAATGGGCTGTGAAAGAATATATGGCAGCTAATTACCTCTTGAAAAAGTGGTGGTGGAGGTGGTTGGGTAGAATGCCACAGAAGAACATCATCTTGCAAAAGAAATTACTCCAGTGACATTACACCAATAAGAATGTTTACCTGCAATTTTCACTCCTCTCTGATTCATTTAAAGAAAAGAAAACACGACAATTTTAATTTTCTTGCTGTGGTGCAAACTTTACAAAGTTTTTCAAACTGCACTGAGTTTTTTTAAATCCTTTATCTATTTGAGGGTATAAATTTAATTCAAGTGGTGCAGCTGACACAGGTTAGAAAGCAATAAAGGCAGATTTTTTATTTAATAAAATTAAAACAACATCTGATTATTCTCTCCTGACAAGAGGATAAGGACAAGGATCTTCAGAGTCTCTTCAGAAAAAGGAATTGCTGGAAGGAAAGGAGATAAGAAACTGGGTGGGGATGACTCAGGCACTACTGCTTGGACAACGGAAACTGACAATAAATGCTGACCATGAATGAAGTCTTCATGGACAGGAAAAAATATTAGCATATTTCAAGAATAAGCAAACAGCATCCACTTTAAACAGTCTTGTTATATATGATAGATGAAACTTTGGTGAAAGGAAAATGCATGTAAAACTAAATAGTAGTAGGGATTTGATTTGTTTATTTGTTTTCACCTGAATTGTTTTCAGTCCAAGGGAGTACAGTAAGTGCTGGTGTGAACTACCACTTTAGGAGTGGTATGGTTTATATTTTCATTTATACAAATACTCTAGTGAATGGCTATGTGACAATCTCATCTATTACTGTTTCAATATTGATCAATATTGCAGAGGTTTAAGTGCGCTGGAAGATAAAAAATCATTCCAGCTTTGACTAGAATTGCCAAAATGAAGCATTATCTTGACAAAGAAGTTTCAGATCCTTGGACTTGAATCTAGACTTTAGAGAAGCGTGAAGACCACACCAGCCATGTTCCATAAATCCCACCCTTTCAGTTTAATTAACTTTCATACTTTATTCAGCTTCAAGGGCATTTAATCAGCCATGGCTTGACTATTGTACCTAGATTTTCCAAAATACAGTAAATATCTAGTTCTACTTTTACTGTGATCCAGGGTCTTACTCAAAAGGCAGCAAGATCATACCCCATAACAAATAACTCCCTGACAGGCAGGGACAAAGACTAAAATTAACTTTCATTCCATGATGCTTTTACTCATTGGGCTTGGTCTGGTGGGGATGGAGTTAGCTTTCTTCATAGCAGTCTCTGTGCTCCTGTGGTTTTGATTTGTGACTAAAATGCTGGTGTTCACACAGTGATGTTGGAACTGTTGCTGAGCAGGACTTGCTCAGCAGCAAGGCTTTCTCTGTCTTTCATTCTGCCCCCCACAATGAGGAGGCTGGGCGTGGACACAGTCAGAGCAGCTGTCCTGAGCTGACCAAAGGGTTGTTCCATGCCATATGATGTCATATCCATAGTTAAAAGTGGTGGGGAAGACTTTCCAAGTCTGGATACTGTCCAGGGACACTTGTCTGGGCACTTGTCTGCTTCTGAGAGGAGCTGAGTGATTGCCTTTGCATCACTATGGCTCTTTCTGGCCTTCCCTTCATTTATTAAACTGTTTTAATCTCAACCCACTTATCAAGTAAGGTTTTCTCAGTTTTGGTCTGCCAGTTCTTTCCCTCACCTACCCCATGCTTCCTAAGATGGACTTTTGATCACATACCTTTGCTTCTTTGTCAGTGACTGCATCATTGTTTTTCTGTGTATGACGTGCTAAGTGCTGTACAATGCCAACTGTGCTGAGAAAATTATTACTCATAACTTGTAAATTCGGGGTGGCTTCTTATTTTTTCCTAGAAACAATGATAATGTCTGGGCAAAGGTTATAGGATTTTAGTTTGAGAGTTTAATTTTCAAAGTGGTGCAAATACCTCCCCTAAATTCTGCCTCTGATGATTTTCTGGTAACTAAACTTCGTCCAAGTACAAATCCAGTCATTTGCTAAAATGCAAAAATGCTTGAAAAAACTCATCCATACCATAATATTCTTCCTAGCTTTTGCTTGTACTTTACATTATTGTGCTTAAAATTTTGATGGCTGTTGCAGAAATATCCAAATCTATACAGGGCTTAAAACTCAGCAAGCCTTTAGCACTTTATTTTCACACATTTTGCATTGTTTCAGGCAAACAAAACAAAGTCACCTTCAATAATGTATGCTATACATATCAGATACACTTATATTTCTAAATTCTTACAGTATATATGTACACCTACATACCAGTTTCAAAATTACTGCAGAATCAATACAACATTTTAAAAAGTGTGATAAAAAAACATAGCAGCTCAAGGCATTTCTGTCCAAGTTGCTTTCCATTAAAGGTATTGTTTCTTATCATTCATCTTCACCATGTTGTGTTTCCTTTGGGCTTCTATTGCTATACCTGTTATGTCAGCCCCATTGTAGCAATGACAGTGATTTATCAAGCACATTAAATCTGCAGAATCTCTAGCTAGAAAAGCTAGTTTTTCAAATATTTAATCTCAGATGTGTCACATTTAACCTGCCCTGAACTCCTGAAACAACTCTGTGCTCCTTTTAAATTAAATAATATTTGATTTCATTAGCAAACTTTTTGCCTCAGTGTAGCATAAAACATCAGCTGCTGAAGTTAGATGTCTTGCAGAAGCTTAAGAATTATTTATACAAGGAAAGCCAACTTATCCCAAAGAGTCTGTCCCTCTTAAGCTTATCTTTACTCTCTGATGTGTCACTATCTCCTTCAATTTTCTTTCAACATAGAATTGCCTGGCTGTCTCCTAAGATGATTTCTGCCATTTGCCTCACTGGGCACAGTATGCCAGGCCGTGCAGGCTAGCTTGTGTTACTTTGTCAAACCAATTCCTGATTTAGAACTATCTATTAGATCATCCTGAAGTCTTCCCTTTTTCTGTGCACACTAATGTTGACACATCTAAGAGAGCACAGGGAGGAACATAAAAGACTACAAGAAGATGCTAAAGGAAAGATGAAAAGAGCAGAGCACATTTAGCTTTGTCAGACACAAATGAATAGATGTAAGGTGACAGATACAAGTGTAAGGAGTTAGAAGAATTTTTCAGGTTGGTCAGAGGAAATAATCAACATTCATGGAATAACTGTATATGATGGATGTTTTTTATAATGGTATATATAATGATGTCAAGTGTTTTCTGAACACACTAGGAAAGAAAATTTTATGTTTTGAAGAGCTTGAAAGGTAAGATAGGCATTTTCAGGAGTGGGGGCAAGAGAATAATCAGCACCCATAGACCTCCTCCTACTGTATGTTGTGGGAGTATCTGTCTTTCTGAAAGTCTTTTCTCTCTTCTAACCCTTTTTCTCTGCAATAGATTAGGAGCAATGAAGAGAAACACAATTAAATGAATATTGACTAAACTATATATACACAGAAGTGTATTTTCAGAGGAATAATTCACATTTTCTTTCACATACTGACTGATAGGTGTAAGAAATCCTCACTAGCTGTTTTTTTTAGAGTTGATAAGACTTCTTTTGGGGGAAGAGCTGATTTCTCCTTTGAAGGAAAGATATTAAGGTTATAATCACCTATCTACCTTTTAAAGTTATTATAACATTTTCCAGCAGTGGAATCTCTAAACTACAGAGAGTAGTATAAAAGCTTTGTGCTGACTTGATACACGTGGATGAGTTTCAGCATCTAATCATAAAAGATGTATTTACTATGTCTCTGATGTAGCTTTAAAACCTAAAGTCACTTTATCCTACTCATAAGTAATCTCACTCAGCGCCAACTCTCCATTTTATTTCAGTCAATTGAAAAACTCCTTTTACCTGCAATATAACAATACGGACCCAATAGATAGAGCCTTTAGATAAGTTATCATCCATTCCTGTTAGGCATGGCTATCACTTTCAGTGTAAGATTGTATGCCAGTGGGCTGAACAACCAGCCGAGGAAGATGAATAATGTTCTCACCAGTGCCAGAGTTTCGGTCGCTGTCCTCAGGGCTTACTGTTATTGATTTATAAAACAAAATATTTCAAACAAAAAATCCAGCCAGAAAGAGCCTGAAAATTTTCAGTTTCATCCCAACTACTTCTGCCCTTCAGGCAGGGTTGATAAGGTGGAAATTCTGGATATTACCACCTTGCCTTAATAATTCTGCAAGAGTTTCTATGTTACCTTCTCTGCATGTAGAGCATCAGGAAATTCTTTCATTTCTGTGGAATACTTTTCACAAAGGGTGCAATTACTACTAATTTCACGTGGAACATAAAAAAACAAACATATGGTGAGGTATGGAAGATATAGTCATGCTTTTAATCTTGCTTTAATTGCTGCTCATTTAAAAACACTGAATTGCTGTTTATAGTTATGTTGGTCAAGTAGTGAGAATATTCAGCTGCTGGGCCTTTTCACTGTACCAGCTCAACATCTTGGGAACAGTCTTGCATTTTTAGTTTGGAATTTATTCTCTGCAACTCTTCTATTACCATTGCAAGGTGGTGATGAAAAGGAAAATACTATTGTTAACTGTTTCATGACTGTATTTTCCCTGAACTCTGATATAAGTAGGGCCTGGATCGGAAATGAAAGTGAGAAACCAGGAAGAACCACTATTTTCCAATTTCCAGGGGAAACATATTGCATGATGCATCATCCCTGTTTCACTTGAATTTACCAATAATCCTATGTTTCTCACTATTATTTTACAAATAGATAGCATTACATAAACACACATTTTAGAGCATGTAGTTTCAGAGGTGTCCTGAAGAGCAGGAGGTTTCCACCTTCATTAACCTGCCTCACCTTTGGGAATAATGCCTGGAGTTTCAGGAGACTTAAAAGACATGGTAGTTTGCATGAAGATCTAATTCCATATTTTTTCATTCACTAAGTGAATTTTGTTTAATTAGATGAGAACTGTACTCCCACATTCAGGACATCTAAGAATCAGAATGGCCCTTTCACCACTTCACTTTCTTGTGCAGTTCCAATTACATTGGGATAAATTAGTGTCTTAACATAAAATTTATGGCTGTTTTTCTAATTCTCCTATTAATGCATAAACTATCCAGATTGATTGATTGTTTTTACATAAACATGAAAAGAAAAATAAAATTGAGAGAAAATTAAACCAGCATAATCCTGATTATTCTAATTAATGAAATAAATCTTGCCACAAAGAGTGTATTTTTTACCAGTATAATTCTCTCATGTTTGCAGTCTCTGCCAAGAACTTCATTTTAATTTGAGAAAGGAGCAGATCTGACTGACAGGAGCAGAACTAAGTTTAGCTGAACCTTTCTTCTGATAACAAACCCCAAACCTCCTTGAACTCTGGCTCTACACATGACTTGATTGGGTCAGCCCGTCCCACTATCTCAAGTGCAGCAATCAGACAGTTGTCAGCCAGAAAAAGGTTATGTAGCAAAAGCAATGTAAATTTCATAGCACAGAGTAACTGCTAAAACTTTTCTACTTAAGTGGAAGCAGCAGGGAGTTTGGCAGTGAGAATGCAACAGCCACATATACTTTGTGCTCCCTGAAGAAAAGGTTCCTCGGGGTTATGTGAGGACTGACATGAGCTGCTTGGAATATGAATACATTTCCTCATCTCCTGGCTATCAGTGAGAGGAACTGCCTTGATAAGAATGAGCATTACTCTTTCATATTTTAAATTGGTATATGCAAGTTTTAATCTAATGTTGTGGTTGTAGAAAATGACAAGAAGTTGTTAATAAGGTCAGGTACAGAACTTGTGAATGAGTCTTCACCTATAAAGGAAGGTATTTTCTCAGAAGTATATAACAAGCTTTTAATCTCCAGATACCAATGCCAAGCGCAGAGCTGGGCCATTTCCTTTGGACTAAGTAAGGAGTGAATTGGTTTGCAATCAAGCCAGCAAAAAGTTGGCAAAGTAGCCATTAATTATATGGAAGGGACTCAAGCATCTTGTTGAATTGAGATAGGCACTATGACTTGGTGTCAAGAGACAGCCTGAGAATTTCTGGCGTTCTTTGTTAGACAAGTGTTCACCAGCCTTGTATGCACTTCAGAGACTGAAGAACTGTCTCTCTTTCTTTTTTTTTTTTTTTTTTTTTTGGTTGTTGTTGATTGATCTTTTTCATGCTTTCATGCTGAATGCATTTAGTTACTTTGTAATACTGCTTGATTGCATCCTCACATTTTCATTTTTTTTTTACTAAGAACCTTAATAAAAAATTTCAAAACACTGAGTCCCAAATTTCTCTTATATATATAACTCCACTGAAATCTCTTAGACAATAAACTCTTGTGTTTTGTGAGTTTTTCATCCATCTTACAATTTCTCTGTTCTCTCTTCATCAGCAGTTATTTCTGTTAAGACAAATTAATTTACCTATGGAAAAATCAAAGACAGTTATTAAATTAGAGTGGCATGCTATGAATTCATTAGAACTATTCTGCATTGTCTTCAGTTTTTAATTTGTATCCAGATTGCATTATATTCTTCAAGCATTTTTAAAGTTTTTCATAATTCTTTGCGAGGGGATATATGATGGGAAATCCCCAGGACAGTTTTCCCTCTGTTAATGTAGCTTCTCTCTGCCTTTGCTTTTCTCTATGGCTGTGACTGTCTTCAAATAAATAGAGAGAAGGGAAGTTCGGGGAGGGGAGGGGAGGGGAGGAGAGGAGAGGAGAGGGAAGGAGAGAAGAGAAGAGAAAAGACATCCCTATAATCTTTTACTAACTTTTCCAGGCTTGGATTATCCAACCTTCTCAACTGGCATATGCTTTGCAGCAGCAAACTCCATCTCCATGTTCATTTGTGTCTGAGCGGCCAACACTGTCTGTAACAAACACTGAAGCTAAATATTAACTCAGCTTAGTAACCATGCACGAGCTCTTCTCTCACATATCAAAATTATTTAGTTGACTGCATGTTCTATCCCAAAGACCAAAAGACCAAACTTGTTTTAGTACTTCTCTGTGCTTCTTTACTTCTTGTCTGACATACATTGCTGATCATCCCTCCATTTCCCCTCTCCTTTCAGATGCTATATATATATATATATGTATATCAAGGTGTTCACACTGTAAGTGTAGTATTTTTTCCTCCAAAGATTGCTCTTTTTCTGAGATTTAGAACCTGAGTATTTGTAGTAGCTTCAACTGAAATTAATTCTTGGCTTCTGACACATTTCTGTCCCTCAGCAGTTTGCTTCATCTTCCCCAACTTGTTTCTGGTTTTAGTTTTTTCTTTGTTGTGCATTTTTTCTTCCCAAGTCTGTCATTTTAAAATTAGATACGTTATTATTTCTACATATTTACTGTTTAATTTACAATCTTGCAGATTTGGTATTTTTAACACCATGTGTAGTTTAAGTACTTACTGAAATTAAGTTTAAAATATTTCTTCTTCTGCATAATAATTTTTTGAGTTAATCTCTCAACTGCCACGTCCAGGATTAAATGATTCTGTGAATATTTGCTTCATTTATTTCTCAATCTATATCTAGTAACTGGAGATTCTCATAGATATATTACTACTGGAGTTATTTTTTCCCTCTAGAAGCTCTCTCTGCTTACATATCTGACTCAAAACTTCCCAGTGTCATGGTTGTAATTCATCTTTTATCATGTGTCTCAACATGACTTTGACTCCAAAAGATTGTGCTTTATCTCTCTCATATCTTTCTTATTTCCTGAAATTTTTCATATCCTTAAAATTATTCACCTCATGTCTTTATTTCTTTGAGTTCTGAGCAAAGGAAATCTTTTCCTACCTGTGTTCCTGCCATGGCCGCTCTTCTAACATGCTTCTGCTACCTGGAGAATGTTATTTCTCAGGTCCTGCACTAAGAGTTCTTGTTTCTCAGTTTTGCCACTGAGACTGCTGGCAATAATATGTAGCATTTCAATTGCTTTCTACTGACCAGAAACTAATTTCCTCAGCTGCATTAATCTCTCACTATCAGTTTCAGCTAACTGGCTGCAGCTCTCATCTGTATGAGTACCTTCTGCTTACTCTCCATTCTCCTGACCACTGATAATCTCTTATCCACTGCTGTGCCTTATCGATCTGATTTCTTTTTCTCTGTATATTAAAACTACAAAAATATGAGTAGAAAGGTTAATGAAACAGAATATTAACCCTCAGCAGGAGAAGCAAATATTTTTGCTTAGTTTAAAAAGTCATTACAAAATTTATTTCTTATGGATTTGAACAAATTTGAGGGAAAGGCAAAAATGCTATTAGTCATAAACTTCTTTTATGTCAAAAAAATATGCATTAGTGCAAAACGAGAAACTTTAGAAACTGCTGTTGATAGTCATCACCACATTTTTTTTTCTGTTTTCAGTCATCATGAATTGAATCTGAGCACAATGACAACTGAAGAAGGCTGTTTCCTTTCCCTCAAGCGTTATGGTGGAAACTATTTCATTTAAACACCTTTCTGAACTGAATGTATAGCAGGCATCTGTAGAACATATGAAAGCCAGCTATTACTGAGATGTCTAAGAAGATATTTACAGGACTGCAAATGACTGAGATACCACCACCTCTTGAAATACCCCTTGTAAGTGTTTTATTCAGATTTACTGCTGAGGTGCAGTAAATGTATAATATTTGTCCATTGCAAGTATGAGATAAAATGCACTAATTTTTATAACCTGAAAACTGTTTAAAATAAAAAAAAATAATTTGAAATTTCATTTAAACCTACATCCTTCAAGTTTCTGTTTAGTACTATGAAGGGATGGATGGCTATACTTTGCTTAGACTAATAACCCAACAGGTTTAGAACCAACTGGCTTACAAGGCAATAAAATTTTGGGATTTTTACTGATATTGTTTAACCCTTAACTGTTTTGATGTAATTTACAATGGTTTAGTTCTAGTATTTTTAATTCCCCTTTTCTTGTTTGCTATAAAATTGAGGTGACATGGGGTTACTATTGGTTAAATGAGCTAAATGGGTCAAGAGCTGCATTAATCAGCCATTCAGATACTCCAAAACACTTCCTTACATGTGCCTATTGATTTTCGTTACCTAAATCTTCTTTTAAGGATTTTATTTCACCTTATAATACAAATATTGGGATTTTTTAAAAATAAAAAATCATTTTAAACCAAAAAGTATTCTTACAGTACGGCAGACATACTACAAGTATTTATCTGGGAGAATCTACAGGCGCTGAAGTTGCTCAGACTCTTCCAAATTAAGATTTTGCACAGGGTTTTGCAGAGAACATTTCATTGTTCCTCTGAGCCTTCTGTGTTGAAAAGACACTGCTACCACCACAGAGAATCCTCTCTCTTTTTGTGAAGCAGATTCAATCCACCCTGTGTGAGTCTCTGATGGTCACAGTGTGATGTTTGACCTCTTCCTGTGCTCCTCTTCCAGGGGAGAAAGCCTGTGGCACTGTCTGTCAGCATTGCCAGCAGGTCTCCACAGCTGCACCTGCCCTGCTCAGAGCACCTGGACACACTGAGCTGCCAGAAGCCTTCTCCTTTCACAGCTCAGTAGAGCACCGACCACTCTGTCAGCAATGTGGGGCTTTCCTCTTCTCCTTGCAACACCTTCACCCCACATATCACAGAATCACAGGCTCACAGAATCACAGAATATGCTGAGTTGGAAGGGACCCACAAGGATCACCAAGTCCAACTCTGGCCCTGCACAGGACATCCCCCAGAGTCACACCATGTGCCTGAGAGCATTGAGCACTTCAGGAACCCTGTCAGGCTTAGGGCTGTGACCACTTCCCTGGGAGCCTGTTCCAGTGCCCAACCACCCTCTGAGTGAAGAAGTTTCTTTCATAATATCAAACTTAACCCTCCCCTGATGCAAATTCAAGCCATTCCTTCATGTTGGTAGGTTGTGACCCAGCATTAGACCACATAGCTGCTATTGCTTTCGCATGGCTTGATGTGATAAGCATGATAACTCAATGACCTCAGGTTGCAACTACTTTATACATTTGAGAGGGGAAGTGGAAGAAAACTGAGTATTTGTGCAGAAACACAAAAATCTGGCTTGGAGAGTTTCAGTCCAAGGCTGAAAAGAAAGTAGGGCAAAATAAATAACATGTATCTGAAAATCTATCTTGCTGGGATGATAATTGTAAATTGATTATGGTTCCTTGTTTCTACAGTATTAACACATAGGAAATTACATTAAATAGTAATTGTTTTTCTAAAAGGATAAAGTTCATTTCATGATACAGTACATTAATACAGTAGCACATTGCATTAATACTTTAATTTTATAGCATTCTTTTATTGCAGAGATCTATTGAGGTACATAGCTTGACTTTGCTAAGCTTTGTAGAGCCTCTTCATTAGATTCAATTTACATGGATATATGTCTCTTGTGGTGCACTTTAGTTTGTGAATTCAAAGCCACAAATAGTAACTGTGTTGCCTTCAAAACATAAATTACATACACAAAGTTAGATCCAAAGGATTTATACATAGTCAAGCTCCTAAATACCAGCCTCTGTTTAATGCTGGAGATGCTTGAAAATTCCAGACACATCAGGTGCCGATACTAATTTTCACTGTCTCCCAAAATCAGCTTTATGATAAGCCCTAAAGCCCTGACAGATAGTGCTGAACAGCTGGCTATGTTGCTCACACCCAAACTCTGACAGATGCCCTCAGTAAAGGTATTTCTCTTTCCTCAGAGGTCGTGCCTTGGCAAGCTCACTCAGGTCCACAGGAAGGGAGTGCCCTCAGTTCACAGTCCAGGGCCAAGAGCACCATCCAGGCTGGGGAAGATGAAGGAAGCCCAAAAGGAGGCCAAATGTTCAAGGGAACAGATTGTCAAAATAAAAATGTAAACACTGAGGGCATGGCCTCAGCTTACCTCCAATTTTCTAGTCAGCCTCTGTTTACTGCTATTTGCTGAATCACCATCAAAAGAATAAAGATATATCTGATAACATTCCACCTACTCTTCTGAACTATTGGCTTAGACCAAAAAATACTTGCCTCTTATGGAAATATTTGAGCACATACATGGTGGGGATTTGAAGATGAAGAGGATGAAAAGGAAAATGGAATATCCTGTCTGGGTTTTTTGTTCTAATTGTCAATAAAAAAAACTAGGTGTGACCTTCAGGAACACACAGTGCACACTCTGATGCCTCACTGCTGCACCAGTTTGTGTGAAAGTTCTCCTCAACAGTTAATCCTGGAATTTAGTGCAGATTCATTTCTCTCCTGGCTCTACAGGATGAGTTCAGTAATTTGTCTGAAACAGGATTTTTAAAGAGCTACTCTCTTTGGTAATGTGAGAGAGAGGCAGAGAGACACACATGCACTCTTGAGATCTCCAGTGCCTCAGGGCATTTCCTATTTTTTGCAGCAGTGAACTTATCTGTGCTCCTTCAGAGGGCAAAAAACAAGATGAAATAACTTCTACTTTATCACCAGCCTCAGAATGTTTCTGTGTCACCCTTTCTTGTCAACCAGCGAGGGCTGCATTCTCCTTAGTCGTCCCAGGTGATTAAATACTGATTTCTCTTAGACTTGAGAAAGCTGCTTTTGATTTAGGAGTATTAAAAGGTAATCACTAGGAATAGTCCTACATGAGAAATCTTCAGCAATTTTCTGTCCTCATTATCAGTGGGATAATCAACTGAATTATCGAATCAGCTTTTTTTCCAGACAGTGAGCTCTCTGAGGTAAACAAAACAAGGCAAAGGCTGTTCTCTTTCCTCAGTGATTCCTCTGAGCCACCTGAATTGCATTTATAGTCCCAATTTTCCAAGAAGTCAGCACTCTCTTAAGTAACCTAAATGGCCTGGCCACAATTTTCAGAATTGGTGGGATCTATTACCTTCTTGCATTTCCAGCTGTGCAGGGTGAGCTTTCTAATCCTGATCAAGAGAACCCAGGCAGAATATGCATCTAGGTCACACAGAAAACATGCATTTGTGCTTCTATATCCATAAATTTTTCTAAGCTGTTAAGTACTGTAAAATTCAAGGTCTTCCTGTTCCTTGGTGAAGCAGGTTAGTATCATTTAACGCTATTCTAAAAATAAGTTCTTTAAAAATTTTGCCATTCTAATTCTTTGGGGATTCACTTCCCTAAGCAATTTCAAAGAACATGTCCCACATCTGTGAGTGACTCAGGTACATTAAACACACTAATTCCCACTGAAAATGAGAGGTAGTTTGGCATATGAATTCTTCATGAGCTTTTCCAATGTGTATCCTAAATAACATGCTAGAGGTTACAAAGGGATTATTATTTAGTGAAATTGGGAATGTTGCTTTTATTTCCAGCCATTACATCTGGTATTCTTACCACCTCCACAACTTGTCAGCAATTCTAACATTCCTCAGAAAACTGTATTTCTAGTGATACTTTAGTGTAAATCACTGCTGTTTTCTGATGTAGCTGTTAGCACAACTCAAACCTGTTTTGCAGAGAACCTAACCTTTAACGAAAGCTTTGTTAAGGCAGAGATTTTTTTTTTTTTAATGAATGCGATGTTTGGAACAGTTGAGTAGTGCACAGCAGAGAGAAATCACTTATGTTTTTAATTTTAGCAGATACATAATGATCTCTGGTTATGTCTTGGAAGGCCCTCAACTGACCCCTCCCTCCATGCACTTAAATATATCCTATTTCTTTTATCCTGTGATATGCTGGCTATTTATGAGATTATTTAGGATATGTAGCATGTGCAATAAGCAAATGTTTTTGAATAATTCCAGAGTTACATTATTCTAAGGCTGTACATGAGCCCAAAAAAGCACAGATCTAAACTTTTTGGAGAGGTGGTAGAAGGGAGGTGAGTTAAAAGTATAGCCCGTACTCCCAGGGAAGCTAGCAAGAGTTGTTGAGGTTTTGAACTGCAGTAAGAGTTGTTGAGGTACAGAGAATTTAGAACGAGTCAATCAAAATTCTAGACAAGCTCTAATACTAATGAGATTGGCACAGTTTAGTTAAAACCATACAGTAGGAAAGTTCATTATAAATTAATTTTTATTAACTGAGATGAAGATAAGTCTAATGCTCTCAGAGAAGTTCCAGATTAAATGCCAATTGAGTGACCAGGCAAGAAAGCAGCCCATAGCTGAGACAGTTGATGTCTGATGCACAGAAGTTCTTGTTTTTTTGAGGCCATGGTATGTCTACAAGGTAACACACCCACGCTTGTCTTTCAGAAACCTGCACACCTAACAGCATGGCATCAGTTTCATGCAGGGAGCACATGTCATCAGTCGTTATGATCCTTACAACCCTCTTTGTGCTTTTTAGGTTGTCTGTGTGTGGTGAATCAGGAGAAACCAAACTGCACTTACAGAGAAGAGATCATGTTTGGCAGCAGTACTGGCTGTGGCGCTGGAGGAAAAGGCAGATTCTGGGTGGGTGTCTTGGTAACAAAGACAATTTGCTTTTTCATATGCCTTACTCTGTTCTGCAGACAGAACTTCTGTTATACCTCCTGGAAGCTGGCTTTATTCACAGTGCATTTTAAATAGTTGTCTTCTTTCACAGTAAATGATGAAGTTCTTCCTTGAACTGAGTGACAGAATTTTATTTGCAATACCATGTTTGTTGGATTTCCTAACCAGCTGTATAATTTGATGAATATCTACAATGAAAATGAAGATAACTATACAGTTTTTTAACAGAATTTAAACAAAACCAAATCCTGCTTTCCCAAACTATCTCAGCTTTGATTAGGTATTTTGCACTTTTCACAATAATAGAACCGCACATCATCCCCTAGAGAGAAAGACTTAATTCTGGCCAATACTGCTACTCCTAAAAGTAAAAAAAAAAAAGTAATAAAAAAATATTTTCGAGATTTCTTGTTATCTGAGAATGAACTATTTCAGCCTTTAGTTTTAGAAGCTTGAGAGTGATCAGAGCTGAAGACAGTTCTGTTCAAGTCACAATCAGATTTTTTTACCATATTCAGTTTTCCTGATATGGTAAAGAATTTCCTTGTGAAATCTTTTTTTTTTTCTTTTAATTTGGACTGGAGATTTTATGGCACCAAGACCAATTTTTATTTTACTTAAATTTCTGTGACATTTGTAATTTGCTTCTTTGTTTGCCCTACACCTATGTGCATAAAACTCATCTCCAAGTTCTCCAAGAGCCCAATATCTCATTGGAATGTGAAGAAAGCAACAAGAAAAAATTCAGCAAAAAGTTATTACAGAAAAAACCCTAGTAGGGCTTAGGTACCTTTGAGATGTAAGAGCTCTTTGAAGAGTGTGAGGAGAGGTTATTCCTAGCAGGGCAGCCTTAAATGTCTGGCTCTCCTCCAGGCTCTCAGTGTCGGCACTTTTGTACATATACAAGAGCTCATCCACACACAAAGGCTTTAAGTTTCTAAGGCCTGCTGACTGGTAACTGGTGGAATTTCACGGGAGACCAGGTTAGTTTTAAACTAGGAAGCTCTCATTTTTCACTGCATGAAAGTCAACTACTAGTTTTCCTTTGCCTGGATATCAGCCAGCAGTAAAAAATAACTCTTAAGATTTATTTTAAAACAAGACTAGATGATAAGTTCAGGGTCAAAATTACTGTGGAAAAACAGTACTTTTGACTCAGGGAATATAATAAGTCTGTTTGACCATCAGCAACTCATCTGATTTATGAGAGCCCAGAAGTCACAACTGCAGAGGGTAACTAAAATATTTTATGAGACTGATAATGACCCCACATTCACCTCCCGAGGTAGAAATGTCTCCTTTGTATTCATTAGATCAAAAGTAACTCTTTCTCATATTGTCCTTTCACCACTTGCAGTTTTTATATCCTAAAGGCAAAAGACATCTTGGTTTTTTTGAAAACAAAATGTTTTATGTTTATAAACATGCCAACCCATACAAGAAAACTGACATCTTACTATGGTGAGATAAATCTACAACAATAATGAATTGCAATAACTACAATAAGTCAGTTATAAGAGCTATGAGTTTTTCAAAGGAGATCCCCACCAGAGAGAACAAGCTGACTTAGGTACACAGTTCCTGCCTGGCATTCTTTTCTGTATCTTAAAAATATGTAAAGTTGTTCTACACTAAAGGTGTAAAAAAAGCTGTGTGGCTCTAGTTGGATTTCATTCTTCTCATGACTGCTAGTTATTTTATTGTTATGGAGTAATATTATACTTTATTAATGTTTTATTAATTTTAATTTCCATGGATTTTGTGTCTATTGACAAATGTCAATAGAAATAATTTTCCTAAATAATTGGGAAGCTTTCAAAAATTGTTTGCTATCAAACCATTAAGCCAGTGAAAGACGGAATCTTTATGTTGTACAGTACATGCAACAATGTATTTGTTGAATTGTAAAACCATGTATTTTGTATGTAAAACAATGTATTTCCTGAATTGTAAAACCATACATTTTGTCTCCTCTGCAGTAGAAGCAAAACCCTGTACAGAAGGAAGAATAGGCGCTATGGGAAAGCTCCCAGGTGTTTGCATTGTATTGCTAACTGGTTTTGCATAATTCTGCTGAAGGGTGTAAGAGAAAGGAATTATTTTACATGTAAATCATCTGCTAGGGCCTAGTCAAAAATAATAACCATCCAAAAATCATGATTTCATAACAGGTAGGGCAAGCTTTTAGTATACAGAAGTCACAAAGCTTATGGATTGCTGGTAAAATAAACTGTCAACCTCAGGTCCTTCTTCACAGCCCCTACCCCATGAAACAAAGGAGAAACCCCAAACCCCCCATCTGATGGAAGAAACACAGAGTACTCTGTGTGATCAAATGCATGACCATGCACCTTGACTGCTTCAGCTCAGGATATTCTGAAGCAAGAATAATAAAGATGGGGAATGTGTAAGACTTCAACATTCTCTCAGGTTTCCAGTAAACATAAAAGCTGGTTTTATACAGGAGCTGTCATTGCACGCTAGGGTTGTATTAGAAAGGGAATAAGAAAAACAAAAACCCAGAAAAACCCAGAACAAACAAAAAACTCACTACCTAAATTATTTTGAAATTCGATGAACTTATTATAATTTAGGAGCAAGGAATACCTTTCTATTTGAAAAATATGACATTGCTATACAATAATATGAGTAAATTTCTAGTCATAATTTTTCTCCATTTATTATTCTTATAATTCTTACTTTACCTGCTTGAAGCTTGGCAGCTTGCAAACAGCATTAAACCTTTCAAGGCTCAACTTTTCAATGTGTTAGCAGCCACTTTAATTAAAATGGTAATGCTTTAAATTGTCACACTTCATTTTTATTTTAGTTGAATACTTTACACACATTTTAAAGTAATGTACAGTTTAACTGAAATAATTTTATTTATATTGATTTAATCTATGAATTTTAATGAAGAATCTCAAATATTAGTTAGTATACGATATAAAAGCTAAAAATTATGAAAACCAGGTGTAATTCACATAGAATTCTCCACTAGGACAAGTTTTCTTACTGATTATATGGGAAGTTTTATAAATAAGGTGGAAGAATAATAAAAGAAAATACAAACCTCTATAGGCTATATTTTATATTTTAGAAGTCCTTAAAAAACTTCAGTCAATCTTTTTCATTACAAAAGGTGATGAAATATCTTTTGGTATGTTTTATCATGTACTAGCATCTGGTGGCTGGTATCTGGCAGCCTCAGCTCTCCCAGAAGACAACAGAACACTTGCATATTCTGCTTACCTAATTTTTCCATTACTCACTAAAGTAAGAAAAAACTGATGCTCAAAGCCAATGTCTGCAGTATTCCATTCACATTGCATTCCCTTCCATCAGATGGAAAAGAACACTTTGCATTTAGCTGTTACTATGTCTCAATTAAAAAGATTAAAATCTACAAATAATGTTTGCCAAAACACACAGGGGCTGCTTGGCTTGATATACATTGGTTTACCTTGTGTACATAATGTGTCTTTCATATGTACATCCCCAAATAATTATGATTCAACATTTGTACCTAAAATCCAGCTTCTGGTATGCATTACTTCTCAAAGAGTTTATGTCTAAAAAGTCTGCAAACAGAGAGGCAAAGAAACTCTTCTGGTTTTCTGCAAACCTCTCTCTGCGACTCGTCATGATATCCAAATGCCCCAGAGCATATCATCCTCATGGCTGCTGGGTCTCCTTCACCCCCTTTTTTATAAGGCACTGCAAGGTTCCACATTTTTTTTTTCACCCTTTGATCATTATTTCCTGCAACACTCAACCATCCGTGCCTTCACTGCTTTCTACAGTACTGCTGAACTCAAACACTGAACGTTCTGGGATGTTACCCCTCAAAAGCACTGTGTTTCTAGGTGATACTCTGGGAAGGTGAAATCAGTTTGGGATTCTGAAATTTTATGCTGCATTTGAATCACCTTTCAACCTCTTACTTACGATTGTTATGTGCAGTAAGATTGCCAGGCAGAGCTGAAGGACACATGGCCACCTGAGTTTCACATCTGAAAGTGACTGTATGTAAGCTGCATTTCCTCTCATTCAGCAGCAGGATAGAGACATTCTTCTTCATTTAATATGTGTGCAATATGCAGCTTGCTGACTAAAGCTTACAAAAAAACAATCATCTTTTTAGAAAAATATACCAAACCATTTAGGAAAACTGAGAGCATCCTTTGGTTGAAAATAAAATTACCGGGGATAATGAAAACTTCAAAATGCTTGATTCTACCATTTCATGTAAAAATGTTTCAATTTCTTCTCTGAAGATGAATTCCCTTCCACAATGTATTTTGATTTAATTAAAACACAAGGACAGAAAACAGAATGAAAATTTCGTATTTGGTCAAATAACATATTTTCTCAAGCGGAAATTATTTGGGTGTTTTTTCAGTGTGTTATTTAATTTAATAGCAATTATAAAGGAATTAACTTCAGGCCATCACAGAAAAATATCTGCCAACATTTGTGTTTGTGCAGCAACAATGAAAATAGTTTATATATTTAGCTCCAATTTACTTGCTAGAACACTGATTTGGATTGAAGCTTGGACTGTGGTTTTACTTGCTATATGCTTAGGTTCATGTTAATTATCTAGCATGTAGAATACTCCTTGTAAACCCCCAGACACTCTTACATAAACAATTGAGATTTTATCATTATTGTTAATCTTCCATTATAATAGAAAATAAAAATTAATTGCTAAGCTAGAACACACTTCCAGATTTATTAAGGTTTTAAAGCAATCTGCTATTCTATAATCATCCTTCTCCCATCTCAGACTCTGTCCACTCTTCGCAAAGATGGTTCAGGTGGCTAATCCTGAGATGTTGACCTGATGAAGGACTTCATAACCTTTCCCCTCAGGGTAGACTAGACCCAGCCTGGATGTGCTCCCACAAAAAAGTTCATCTGAAGTCAGTATATTGGAATGTGACAGATGGGTATAATATTAAGTAACAATTAAGAGAAAAAGAGAAAGAAAAGGTCTCCTGAGAGCTTTGTGTTCATACCGTGCAGCCTGACCCATCTTTTCTGAGCCTTTTATGAGCAGAACAGATCATTACTGAGACCTAGCATTCCCTGGTTTGCAGTGTCAGGCTGGGTAGCAGAGCCTTCTTCTCAGTTGTGAATGCAGAGATAATAATGCATCCAGCCAGAAAATTATGCATCCAGCCAGGAAAGGCAGCTCCCACCTATCTGCTACCCCCTGCTTGCAGTGACTGCTATGATTCCACCATATTCTGTTCACATCAGGTGCTTACACTATTGGTGTAAGATACGAGGTAATTTCTCACAATTCTTCTATTTGAAAGTTAATTTTATGTTAGAATAAGACTAATACACAGACAGACAGATAAGAAATAATAAAAAAATATATACATCTAGGTGATCAATCACTTTGGGTTTGCTGGTTTTATAGCCAAACTCAGTGATAAGAACCCTTGGCAAAACCATTTGCCTACATGTTAAAGCCTGCAGTCTCTTAAGGTGAGGGAAACTTTTCAGAACTGAAATTTGTCTTTGAAAGAACAGTCTCAAGGGAGATCTGGGAGATCACAGAAGAGAAGGAATCCCACAGAATTTGTATTTTTTTCATAAATTAATCTAATATAAATGTAAATCAAAGAAAGACAGTCATTAATAAGAGTAAGTCTACTTAGAGTAACCAAATGTAGAATAGAGAAATCAAATGTAAAAAGAGACCATCCAGCTATACACTGTAAATATTATAAATATATACTTTAATGCCCTTCTTCCTTCATTCATAGTCCAAATTTGGTGCTTTAATGATGTTTCAAATTGCAAGGTCTCTCGTACAATTGTGTACCATGAGTTTTTTTGAAACATGTAAAAGTTGTTAGTGAGACAGATGCATCAATAAAGTGAGCCTGGTTTTATATAACTTCTGTTGAATTCATAAAAATGGATCAATAAGTGTTTCATTTATTTTTGTGATATGCCATACGAGCAGGGCTTTGATAATACATTGTCTTGGTTGGCAAAAATCACATTCAGCAACATTGAATAATTTCATTGATAAACTATTATTTTCAAAACTCTGGGGAAAGGTCACAAAAGTTTACCTTTGTTTTCTAAATCTCTCGCAAAAATAAATCTATACTGGAAGCAATTATTTTTTAAACAAAAGTGCTTCTTCAAATAGAGTTAGGAAAAAGGGTCTAGGCTTTATTTTCACATCTGCTAAAATGTTTCATACCTTGAAGAATATTTTAACACTTCCAATACCTTATAATCTTGCTGATATTTTTCAGAATTTCTTCGTATTTATCTGATCCGTAAAAGTGGCAGAACAACAGAAATTAATAAATATTTTTACTGTCAAGGACAATCTATTGTTCTTCACCATGCAGACTGTAACCATAGTAATTCATACGCTCCAAAGCCCCCTGCTTAAACAAGGAAAGCAAATAATAATAATCCTGAGATAGTAGTTGATCAGGAGTTCTAAAATAAGTGATAGCTACATGAAGAAAAACACATTCTGCATCTGCTTACTTTTAAAAAATGATCAGAATTAAATGTTTAACAACAATGAGCCCTTCAAAATACCTTGGATTTAAGTTTTTCAGCTATTGTGCTAGAGACCTAAAACTGGATCTTTGTCTATTGTAAACCTTTACTAGACAAGCCCAGTTAGGTTACCTGTCCATAAAAAAAGCCACCTAATTCAGTGGGGGAAATAAGGATAGCAATATTATTGGAAATATGTTCTCAAGTAATTATTGGAAATGTGTTCTCAACCAGTATATTGCTATTATTAATGAATTAATGAATTATTTTGAGGTAACACATTATTATTTTAAATTTGCAGTACAGAAGCTGACACAATGAATTTATACTAAAAATGTACTTTGTGTCCTTCAGTTCAAGTTGCTTCCATTTCCTGAAGCCCAGTAATGCAGTACCTGGCATGTGAATGATCAGCAATATTCATAGTCAGTGACAAGAAACTTTGACTAATAACTGAATTGCCTCATGGGGAACCTCTACCTATTTCCTGATTTGGATTTCAAATTTGAAATGAGAAGGTCAGAGCTGAAATGCCATCAAAGTGCCCTTTTCAGGAGAGGTCGAGGTATTGACACTCCCACTATGAAAGCTCTAAGTGTATCATGACTTTGAGGAAAAAAATTAAACACCATTCAGTTTCTTCAAATAGGATTAAACCAATTTTATTAAACAAAACTCAATGCTGACAGAATTTCAGATTCATGAATATTGGATAAATGGCTTTTAAGGATGTTCAGAGACACAGTTTCTAAATATATTATTTTGAAAATTAGATTTCTATTACACCAAGCACAGGTGATATGAAATAAGCACATTCATCTACACAATAAATTAGACAAATGTTTGAGCTATGTAATAGAAACAATTTAAGATATGTTTCCAGATATATTTACTCTTTACTTAACTCTGTCTTTAATCCAAAAATCAGATTAATCTAGATTATTGCTAGTCATTCAGGTATCTTGTGTTCACAGTTTTCTCCAGCATCCTTCTGCACATGAATTCTCATTGGGAAGACTCATTGGGAAGACTCATACTTTCTATTTTGTTGTGCTCTTGAACGAAGTGTGCCTGGAGTCTGGGGGCTGACTGACAATGGCTATCTGCACTTCGAGGTCACCAAAGCATGATAACTTTGACATTAAACACATAAAGCTGGGATGATATGGAATCTGTCCATATAAGTCATCAATGTGTCTATATCAATTGAGGGTCACCATCCTTTCAAACCAAAGTATCTTGTGAGGCTGAGATGGCTGAAGGGTTCTACAATAAACTATCTTCCTTCAGTTGCTCTGTAAGACACTGCTATTTATGTTCAAAAATTTAGAACACTAGAAATTCCTCATGAGTATGAAAAAACTATCTAATACTCTTAAAGATACCCCCAGAATGTGACATTTTAAAATGGGAAATCAGAACTGACTTAGACGGTGGAAGAGCAAGACTGTAAAGTCCAATTTTAAAGAGAGTTGTTCATACCCATGCCATGGCGTATGCTGAAGAGACCAAGAAAAGTTCCAGGTACTAATTTCTCCAAGGAAGGTGTAAAGATTGGAACTAAGCAGGATGGTCAATGTAAAAATAGAGTGAGAATTTTCCGCACAACTTATCTATAACTGCTATCCAGAGGTAGCTTCTCCCTACAGGGGCTGTGTTGTCATGAGGCAACAATGCAAACAGCTACCCGTCCTTCAAGGACAACCTTCCCTCTCCAAACTTCCCTATATTTAGCTTATGCCACAGCAGTGACATGTGAAGCTGGGATGAGATTTATCACTTTAGTATTATAAGATGCTAAAATTATTGTACTACAAATTGCAAATTCCATTAGTTCTACATGGAGGTTGAAAACACCAGAAATTATAATATACAATATTAAATAATATGAAACGTGTGAAAACTCTGTCACTAGACATATACTACTACATCAAAATATTATTCAATTGTCTAGCACCCACACTGGTAGTTATCAGCTTCAAATGGGGTATCTTTTGCTTTATTGC
This sequence comes from Euphonia xanthogaster, assembly GCA_034509185.1. Lineage (NCBI taxonomy): Eukaryota > Metazoa > Chordata > Aves > Passeriformes > Fringillidae > Euphonia > Euphonia xanthogaster. The sequence continues at coordinate 42,793,391 of JAYDZK010000202.1, read as the reverse complement.
CAAAGATGTCCATTAATTTTTCCAGTTAGGCACAATTTCCACATCAGTTTTCCCAGCAAATATAACTATATACTTTGTGTTTATTTGATATAAAGAAAATAAAGATGTTCATCCCAAAAGACATTAATTTTTAAACATCCTACCTGTATAATTATTTCTGAAGTTTATTGGCACAAGAGATTTTTGAATTATAAAATGAGGTCCACTTGATGTACTTAGCATGACAATTTGTAAAGCTACATTACTTAAAATATAAAAATATGAAATATTGAAATGTTGGTTTGACAAGAACTAAACTAAACTAAGAGATGAAGACAGAAATGACAAAAAGAACTCCCATTGGAGAAGTTCATGGAAAACTTCTTCCATGGGAGGGACCCACACTGGAGCAGGGGAAGAGTGTGAGCAGTGTGTGCACTGATGGGGAGAGCAGCAGAGACAATGTGTGATAAGCAGACTGCAGCTCCCTGTTCCCCTGAGTTGCTGTAGGGAGAACAGTCAGAATTCAGGAGTAAAGCCCAGGAGGAAAAGAGGCGTGGAGGGAAGGTGTTTTTAAGATTTAGTTTTATTTCTCATTATCCTACTCTAATTTGATTTGTAATAAATTCTATTAATTTCCTTAAGCTGAGTCTGCTTTGCCCATGATGGTAACTGCTGAGTGATCTTCCTCTGTCCTTATCTACGCCCACAAGCCTTTAATTATATTTTCTCTCCCCTGACAAGTGGAGTGACAGAGCAGATTTGGTGGGCACCTGGCAAACGAGGTAAACCCACCACACTGTCAGAGTGGGCACCACTGAGAGATTCTCTCATGAGAGTTTCCAGTTATATTTTATTGAAATTTGGATTGACAGAGCAAACAGTAAGACATATATTTACAATGAAATTACCCATAAGTTCCCTACTATACACTTTTTAAAAAAATGAACCAATGAAAAACCCCAAACTATACATTTAAAACATTTCGTTTTCAAATATAAGGTACTGTGTATAAAGTGCACAACTCTAACAAACACATTACAAACATTATTATTTTCAGAAAACCCTCCTTTAGAAACAGGTTCATGAAGTCATCAGAAACCAAATGTGTTAGCCTACATCAGCACCCAGACAGCTTACTCATCCCACTGAGCACACTCATCACACACTGGGAGGAAATACTGTTGGTTGGGGTTGGCTGCACACCATGCAATGCAGAGGCAGAAGGGCCCTCAGGTGTGTTCAGAACACCTGGAAACACTTTAGAGACAGGTCAGTGAGAAACCTCTACTGAGGCATCTGAGGTTTGCCCTATTGTGCCATATCTATCAGTCAGTAAAATGGCCTCAATTAATTTTGGACAGATTCTCTAGAGCTTCATTTTAACTTTCTCACATCAGTTTTTGCTTTTCTACTTTGGAAAAACATTTAATGTTGTCCACAGTCAGCAATGTTTTAAAACTTTTCCCCATTTCTGTGGTAAGCAGAAATGAGCTGTTCTGCCTAGGACTAATGTCTAGAAAATTCAAAAGTTGCTGTAAAATATGTTATTTCCAGCATACCTATTTTTGTTCCTTGATGAGCTACAAATATGTTTCTTAATTCAGACAGAAAGGAAATGAGGAGGTAAAAGCAAAGAAAATAAAATGAGAAAAGGAGTCAATGAAATGCTGAAAAGTTTGGTTGAGGAACATGACTTTAAAGCCATAAGATCCTCTGGAGTGACATTTCAGGTGGTGGAGATTGATCATTCCTGACAGATCTGGAGCAGGGGCATTACTGCAGTAAGCATACTATCTTTCCTAATTGTTAGAAAGTCATCCTACTGCCTGGCTTAAAGAATAGACATACACTCTCAATATTACTCAATATTTCTAATAATAGACATGTTCTCTAACTGAAAGTCTGAAATCTTCTCTAGCTTTGACACTCAAATATACAGTCATTCCCTGGAGTTCAGTATGGCCTCAAAGCAGGGCTACTGAGTGGAGAAAGGCAGTTTGGAATTCTAGGTTCAGCCTTTGAGTAGGATTAAAGCTTCCCTGTACCAGACTACTTGCCTGTACTAAATGTCTTCATACACAGACTGACTGGTCTACTGATAGTCTGTGGCTTTGCTGCCTCAGTTATCAACCAGAGTTGAAATGTGTTCCTAGCTTCTTGGAAAATCAAGACTGAAAGTATTAATTGCCAGGAACTGATCAGACCAAATTAATTTACACTTCTGAAAATGTGTCCATTAATTTTTCTTGATATGATTAACTTGTTGTCTTTGTTGGAAAAGAAAAATTGAACCTTGATATCAAAGTAGAGCAAGCAGGACTGTAGTAAGATTGAGGGATAAAAAATAACTTTTTATTTTGTCTATATAATTGGAGAGTGGTGGAGAGTTTCTGGATTTGCCCCTAATGATTATTGGCCATACTTAGAATTCACTAGGTTTACCTAGTTATGATTTTGGAATCTTTCTAATAAACAGAGAACCTAATAAAGACAACAGAATACTGTTTTAAAACATCATGTTCTAATGTCACGAAAACTAATCTGAGGTGGGTTTTTCTCACTAAAATTTGATACAACTGGGAATACTGTATGAGCAACTCAGTGAATCAGATACTTCAGAAGGAAAAACCATCACAAGCACAACTGGCTTTGATCTCTCAGAAGAATGTTCTTTGAGGGTCAGGATTTTCCCAGCTCTCATGTAGAAACAGTCCCTATCATTAACAACCTAGGCAATGCAAGCAACAGGGAATGGACACTTGAAAGGAGGAATCCTTTTCAAACCTTCCTACCCATGCAGACAGTATGCAGTCTGACCCTAGCTGCTTTTTGAAAGGATTCCCATTTATCATGGGAAAGAGATAACTCAAAATACTTGATAGAGAAAAATTAGGCACATTTAAGAAAGAAAAAGAAAAGATCAAGCTCTTTATCAAACCCTGCATTGGAGGAGAATAATTAGCTTTGTTTCAATCCTTCAGCAATATATTTAGAAAGTTATCAGCTTCTTTATAGCACCTCAATCAGAATTAAAAATAACACTAGAAAAAAGTTAATGCATACGCAGCTAGAAGAAGGCAGAGATAACTTCAGGATCTCTCTGATTATGATTTCAGAAGAAAAAGTATTCTAATTGTCCAGCAGAGGGGTGGATGGTTTCCAATGCACTTGAGTAGCAGAGGAAGTGAATATTTGAATGGTGTGCATATATTATGTATATATACAAGTGTGGAATACAACCTATATATAAAAGACCAAAATGAACCAATATTTTCCTTTTCTGTACGTTATGTTGTTTGAGGTGAGATCTACTGTTTTGTTTTGGCAAACAGGCTGTCTTGGTTTCAAAAGACAGGTGTCTGCTAAGGAAGGCAAGAGCCTCCCCTAAAATGGAAAATGTAAACCCTCTCCCACTGAATTGCTATAAATTTTAAATTAAGCGGCTCTCAGGTAAAAATATGGGAGCAGGAATAACAGTTCTTTACTAGGGAAGAAAATAAAAAGATAAAATAAACAATGCAGTAAACCAAAATAAGACTGACAGAGTCAGAACTCAACCTGACACCCCGTTGGTCAGGGTGTTGGTAGCAGTCCAATTGGAATTGTGTGCAGTCCTCCTGGAGTGTCAGGTGGGGTTCTGTTGGAATAGGGGGTCCTGTAGAAAAGGTGTAGGCTTCCTCTGAAGATCCAGTGAAAGAAGAGGCAGCTGTTCCTCTGGGAAATCCAGTGGAGAAGCCGTGTTGGTGTTCCAGAATCTCAAGATTATATCTGGGTAGGAATGCCTGGCTCCTCCCTCTGGGCGGAGCATCTCCCAATGGGATGCTATAGTTCTTATCAGTCATGCAGTGACATTCAATAGCAGGTTGTCAGCAGATGTCTCCCTGGAGGGAGAATTGGGTGTGGAAGAGATAAGGAAAACTGCCCACTTAACACAACTGCCATACAGTTGGCAAATAGAATACAATTTGCTTGGCAATACAGGGCACAGGCAGATGTTCTCCATACTAGGAAGGTGAGAATGAGTTTATGCTCATCTCAATTGGGACATTTCAGAGCTATTGATCATACTATATTCCAGACTGTCTTTCTGAAGTCCATTATGCAACTGCGACTTTTGTTTGCATTAATGTGCTCTCATTTTTTTCAGGATTTTCACATTTTGTTTGCATTAATGTGCTCTCATTTTTTTCAGGATTTTCACATTATATTTCATGTGCACAATTTTATTCCTTCCTATCACATTTCTGAAGTCTGCCAAGGTCCTTCAATACCAGCATTCACCTGTACCTGACAGCTCACTACTGACTTTGATGGCTGTAGGCTTGAAACCTATGCTGCCCTCCATCAACATCATTATTCAAGTTTACCATAAAGCTCTCAATTCTTCCAGTTCAAAGATTCATCCTTATGTCAGCTGCTGTGGAAATTTCTCCATTCAAAATACCTTTGTGCATGACTGACAAGCTGCTAGAAAGCTGAAATATTTGCATTTGTTCACCAACACACATTTTTTGAGGCCTAAGTGTCTCAATCTACCTTTATCCTTAATCTGTTGTGATAATCACAGTTTTTTGGGATTTTTTTTCTGGAAGCAATTTTATGAGACTAAAAGCAATTCTTTTATATCATTTTCATGGTATGAATAAGATAGTTATTTTTCTTAGTTCAGGTTGAAGTTGAGAAATAGTGGCCTAGAGTATGGCTCATGCTCCTGGGCTGGATTAGAATTCTAAAAATTCTTCCTTCTCGACAGAGTTCTGTGTTTGCATGAAAACATGCAAACACTATTTCCTGTACTGGCCCTAAGTTGGAGTTAGGAGGTTGTGGGAAAGAAAAGTATCCAAAGAATCAAGAAAGCCATTGATTCGAAGATTTTTGCTTCTGCCACTCATCCCACAGGTCACTGACAGACTGTGTTTTAGCTCAGAAGTTTGAAGGGCAGCTATGGGGATGTAAGTCACCCTTACCATGCAACTGGAAAAAGATTTTACTTCTCTGACCTCTCCCTCTCCTACATATTAGTTAGGAAAGGTCAGGTTGGTTACACATGATCTCTGAAGGTGCAATCAGTCATCTTCCAAAGGAAAGAAGAGGACCGCTTTCAAATATCATTTCATCTGGCTCTTCAAATCTTCAAATGCTGTCATTTCAGAAAGATGCCATGACACACAGGTGGGGTTTATTTTGTTCAAAAGAAATCCACAATGTGCTTACTGGTATGCTGGAATGAGACTCCCTACCTCTTGCAATATATTGGATAATGCCAGAAACAGAAACATTCTGATATTGATGAAGCTTTTAGCTATGCAAGGGTGGCATTTTTAAAAGGAGCATGCAACTCTGAGACTAATGGTGCTGTTAGAGCTGTTTGAAAGTGACAGAAAACATTTTTTTTCCTGGAAAATAATACATCACTTGAAACCATGCTGTCACTGGAATGATTTCACTTTCTTTCCCTCTACTTTGTGAGTCAGAAGACTCAACTTCTGCAAAATGTAATCCACATAATATATCTTATCAAATAAAATATTTTCTTAACTAAAAAAACTTACTGAATATGTCTCAGGTGATGATGTGGGGCAGCGGATGTTACTGAAATTTTAATACTTACTGGTATTCAAAAGTTAATTTTTAAAATAGAAAAAAGCTTATTATGCATGATGGAATAGAGTAATATCTTGTATGCTAGCTGTGTGGTCTTCTAAAACCACTGTAAATATTGAAAAATACTTGTTTTCAGTTTGAAAATATTAAAGAAATTGCATTTAAAAATAACACTTCTATTTTTTTCCCCCCATTTTGTCTTTGAACAAGTTATGTAGGTAAGAAAAAAGAGATCTTGTTCTTATTTCAGAAACCTGAAAATGTCTATGACATGTAGCTGGCAGATTTGGCTGCTGATTTTTTTAAATGAAAATTGAGCCTGGGTACAACAGAATGATCTATATGCAGAGTATGCAGCTAACCACTGCTATTCACCACCAATAACACAGATGGATCTGACAATTTAAGTTGTGAAACATATGGCTTTAGTAAGGAGGAAATGACAGTAGAGCTAAGTATCTTTGACAGAGTAACTCTAGAAAAAGAATATAAAGTTAGTTGCTTTGAAAATTGCCTTGCTTTCTTCAAAGCCTACACTCTTCACTTCACCCTCTGTCACCTTAATATCCATGAGTTCTGTTTCATGTAAGAAGTTTTTTGTGTCTTTGTACCTTTCAAAATTATATGAGCTACATAGCCAGGAGCAACTGCCAGAATAAGCATTACTGAGCACAAAACATGCTTTTTCTTTAAAGTCTGAGAAACCAATTGCTTTTATTACATTAAAAACTGACCATGGATTATATATTTTCTTCCATAACTCTTAGCCTTTCTTTCAAAACTATTACTACTGTATAATTTCATTAAATTCTAACTTGTCTCCATAATAAAAAACTCAATTTCTTCTGATTAAAAAAATGTAAAAGGCTCTGTAGGACTTATATTTATTTCACCAGTCACTGAGGGTATAGTTCTGAGGTAATATTTCTAACAAATAAGTACAGAACTTTTAGAATTCCTAGTAACTTTTGTTAGTCCTGTCAGTCTGAAAATTAGGAAGAAATGCCACATAATTTACTTTAATCTTTTTGTGCAATAATTTTATACAAATTATTTTCATTAGGGTTAATTTATGTGGAGAAGATACTGTAGTTTTTCATGTTTCAACAGAGATTAAGTTCTGCTTCAGTTTTAGACTCAGACAGTCATGGTTCATACTGTCATTTATACATTACTAGTAGCATTACTAAGGTTGCAAACTGCGAAAACGGGAAAGACCTTCTGATTAGATATCAGGTACATATGAGGCCTTAAAACTGCATCTTGGTTCTGGAATATGAAAACACTAAGACCTCAGGTTTGTTTCCAGAATGCTCCCTAATGCTCCCTGAAGGCCTTCTGAGAATGTTCAGTGACACAAATGTCTGGTTCTATTTTCACACTCTCTCTTGTACATGTTCCTTATACAAATCCTGCGCTTCTAGCCTGTCATGTGTTCTTCAGGCATATGAGATTTTCTGCTTTAATGTGACAAGTAAAAATACCTCCTTACTCTAGGCAATATTACAAAATTCAACAACTCAGCTGAATTATTTTTGTCTAATCCTGTACATATAAGGATTTCAAATACAGCTATCTATGACTAGATATGGTAGGTATTAGGAATACTACTATAACCTTATTACAAATGAAGGACAACTTGCAATTTATTTTTTATTGGATCAGATTTTTACAGTCATTTGGATAGGATATTGACATGTATGTCAGCAACCTTTTTTGAAGAAGAGACATTTATTTTTAAGATCCACAAAAAGCTTGTACTCAAGCCATAGACGTTTGAGCCTCAGCCAGCTAATAATTTGATGGAACCATTCTTCTAAAAAGTCATTATAGTTTTTCCCTGTCATCCCTAGATAAACGGGTTGCTCATGGCATTCAGAGAGAATTTTGGGGGTCCCAGAGCTCTAATGCTTTCAAGACAGGAAACACAGAAAGGCTCTTGGTGACATTTCTGTGTCTAATTTAGGAGTGTGAAAGTTCTTGCTTCTGTTTGGTACTAAAATCTGAACAAGAAACTGTTTCATGACTGAACATATTTCATGACTGAAACATTTCTTTTAAAACTTCCTACTAGACATAGAAAATTTGGCTTATCTCAAGGGTGCGGCAACATGCTGCTGGTATGCCAGCAGTGTAAGAATATCAAAGCTGAGATGGAAAAACTTGTTTGTTTGCATGATCTATTTTTCACCTTCACTCCAGTTTCTTATTCTTGAAGGAGCAGCAGCATTAAACTTCCCAAGAGCTAAAAGTTCCACACTAACAACTCATGTCCAATTCTGGGCACTATAACTACAGCATTAGAGGATTTAATGTTCGGAAGGAGAAAAATATTACACCAAAAGTGTTTTCTATTTCCTTTGCGTTCTTCGATTTTATTTACTCTCAGTGGAATTAAAATTGTTACCAATTTATTTTTGCTGTCCCTTGTCCTTATGTAGGGATATTATGCAGTGGTGATTTTTCATATAACACATTGGACTTTGCCATGTAATTGGCATAAATCAAATATATTACCATAAGAATTTAGGACATTATCTGTCATTGCTGAAAATAATTTATTTTCATTAAAAAACCTGATGCTGTGTTTCATACCCAATATGTATCAAATGATATACTATGTGTATCATTGTCCTCCTTTTTACAATGTATGTATGCCTCAGGGGAAAAGAAATGCAGCAACGGGACTAGAACATTTTCATCTGAACATCTAGCTCAGAGCAGCATTTTCAGTCTTAACTGGTTATTATTTACTAAAGTCTCTAAACACAGAATGTTGGGAGTTTAGCTCTTACAACATATTTTGTGTAAATTTTTGAGAAATGTTAAAATACCAAAAGTAGACTTGTTTCAAGAATGACTGAACTTTTCACACTATTTCCAGAGATTTAAAAGCAAGCTTAAGTTTGGTACACAAATATAAGTCTACTGGCTTAGTTCTTGTGGGAATCACAACGCTTCTTGTTATGAAAAACATATTGTACACCAAGGGAAAACAATTTTCCCAAATTGATATATTAAATCAAAACTACTTGTACATAGTTGTCTGTGTGTACAATTATGTTACACACTTTTTTCACTTAACTTTATTTACTGTAGGATTTTTAACATTTATCATAAACCCTTAATTATGACTTAAAAACAGTTTAAAACAACTAATAAAATTGAAAAGTCAAGACTAGAGAAACAGCACAGATAAAACTTATGGAAGCAGAGAAACACAAACAGTAATAGCTAAATAGAATCAAAGACACCTTACTAGGCATATAATATTTAGCACATGCAATTCAAACTAAGAGAAGGGCGTGCATCTGGATTTTAACAACAAAAAGGAAGAAAAATTGGAAGTTCAATTCTTTGGCAGAGAAGAAATATTGTTCATAAACTGGTCATTTTATTGGGTCATACCTTTATCATGTAAAACCAGATGCAAATCATAGCTCAAGAGAAATAGTCAAAACTAGGTAGAGAGCTAAGAGCAGTGATAAAATCTTGATTTGATTTAGATGTTGCAAAATTTGTGAGAGATTCTTAAGTATTCTTAAATAATACCCACTATTCCATGTGAGAATGGAAAACATCCTGAAACAAAGTATAGCAAGTTTATGTGGGAAGGATAGGAAAATGCAGCATAGAAGACTGAGTTTCCAGTATTCTGTAGAAAATAGTTGACATTGGAAGTCAGGCATGGAGACTCTCATTAATTTTTAGCCTTAAACATGCTAAGGTCTTCTGAAATTTATACTTCCCCTATGTCTGTAGCAAATAGACAGCTGCTCCCAAAGTCTTTCTAATGCTGCATCTGTCTCTATAAACACTCTGTGCAAGATATATCTTTTATTTGACAGTTAGCAAAAGTGAATGTTCCACGAAGGACAAATAATCAGATTCTACAGACCATCTAATGCAGTTAATGCCAGAAGGAGAAAATCATAACAGCACAAGACTCTTGAAAGTTTGATTAAATGTTTAGTGACACTAAAAAAATGCTTTTATTGGTTATTGTAACATTCCTGAACACGTGTCATTTGAGACCTATGATAAGTATTTCATGCATTAGTGAAAATTGAGCTGTAAATCTGAGAAAGCAGCTGCCATTAAAGCCAAGATGGCTGTATTACAAGCCAACAAGACGTAAAAGGAGTACATTTAGGAGGTTAAATTCAATGTCATTCTTTTTTCAGTAATGAATTGTAAAATCCATTCTGTTGGCTAGAAACCAGAAGTAATTCCTTTGAAATATGTATTCGAGGGGGATGGGGGCAGGATGACAATTAGTTTTGGAAACAAGAATGTTATTTCTAATTGCAACTATAAAGATCCATGAAAGCTGTCCTTGGCTATTAAATAAAGCCAATGGTATGTGTTCTTGTCGTGGTACCGCTTTGTTTCTGAGATACCACTTATTCTGAAAATTTCAGTGATCTGTTAGCTCTCAGAGACTGTGAATGTGAGAAACAGCTTGGCTATTTCCATGAACTCCCTCTATGGTTTGTGAATTTTTCTGGTGGGGGTCACACAGAGTCAATATTACAAAATATTTGTTTCTGCGTTGGCTAATCAATGGAGCATATTTTTAATAGGGGAGGGTAAAGCTGGACTTATTTCAAGAAAATGCAAGCTATGGAGGATAACTGCCCATAAATATATCAAAGCAAAACCAGTCGTGGAGTGTGGGTAAATGTGTGGTAAATGACAAGTATTGACACAAGAAGAAGTGAGTATGAAGTGGTTATGAACTAACTTACTTATAAATTGGAAAATTCCTTGTCAGAGTAACAGGAAGATAGCCTAATTGCTTTTAAAATGGGTTGCCTCATGAAGGAGTAATATGGCAGCAGCAAGGGGGCTATTCTGAATGCCCAGCAGGTTGTTTGAATTATTTCCATGCCCTCACCCCACAGGCCCATTTTTCTAGATTTTTACTGACGTCTGTAGTTTTTGTGCTATGTCCATTTTGAAAGGATTTAAAAAAGAAAAATGCTAACTACAGTCTGAAACGGAAATATTCCTAAAAGATACACATTTAATACATACTTTAAATAGGTATTTAAGCACATTGTTAAGATGGAACAAATTGTATTGAATCAATAATATTTCCCTCTTTGGGTAAAATTAATTGTTCATGTGAAACGAGGTCTTCAGTTTATTAATTATCTACGCTACTATTTCTGTCCTACAGTGAAATGATTGTTGTTTCATTATTTACTCTTTGCTGCTCAATTAATGTTGGGTTTGGGGTTTTTTTCTATATGTGATTTTGAAAGGCAAAAGACATGCACAGACTTGACTCACCACAGCTACCATCATAATAATACAGTTTTCATTGAAGTGCTATAAGACAAAAACCTCAAAATCCTAGAAGCTGGAAGAAGAATCCAGGACTGTTCCGCTGTGGTCTTATCCTTCCCACCAGGCATTCTGTAAACACTTATATTCCCAGCTGGAGAGGTGAGGAATGACTCAGATGCAAAAAGATTCAAGTCCTACCCTCCTGAAAGGTTGTAGCCATTCTGTCAGTAGTGCCCAAACCCACCACTCAGAGCATCAGAGATTTCTGACTGAATCCCAGCTTCACAACTATTCCTCACTGCTGCCTTTGGTTAGAGCTCCAAGAAAGGAGCTGGATTTCACTCTTTGTATCATTTAGAAGTTAAGCATCCTTCTCCCAGTTCTGTGATTATCCCAAATGCTATTCCTGGTGTCTGGTTGAAATTTACTATCTACATCTTAGGCAGTCTGACATTGGCTCATACAATCTGGTTCCTAGTGTTTTCTTGGTTCTAGTCAGATCAAGATCTACACTTTGAAGTTCCTTTTCCATTTAGTGTCCTGGTTCCAAATGGGGAAAACAAAATTGCCAAATATTTTTCAAAGAGGGAGATTGTGTAAGTCATTCTACCAAGGACAAAAAGTGCTGTTTTTTCATGAATAGAATTTAAAATGTTAGTAGGAAGAATTTTAAACACTTTAGCAGTGTAAGCAACTCAGAGAATATATGGAAAATGTCCACAAAGAACTGAGCCAGTTATAACAAGGCAAGTCAGGAGCTGGAGAGAACAAGGTCAGATTCTTCTTTTTCTTTCATCTGTATTTCAAAAATTATAGCTGGATTCAAATCAATGTTAATGGTGGCACCTAGAAGGCAGATGATTCTGAAAACAAATATGTCATCTTATTGGACTGATAGAAAAGACCAGAATTTTGAATGAGTCTTGAATCTTTGACATAATATGAAAACATTATATTTTTATAGGATAGACAACAAAATGTAAAATTTTAATAACATCTGAATCTCATTTCAAGCCATAGAAGTGGAGAAAAAAGTCAGGAATCTGATTTAGGTGTATGTGCTTAGCATAAGTAGAGTCATAAATGCTTGGGATATTATATTCAGGCAGACAGACTGGAGCAGAGCAGAATGCAGTGATATATTAAACAGTTGCATTTCTATTGGATTGTAAATAGTATTGGTTGTTTCCCAAATATTATTTTGAAAAAGGCTTATATCAAATTTCTTCTCTTATAGTCACTAGGGAATTAAAATGTGACAGTAAGTAAGCTCAGGTAGCAATGGTTTTATAAACAAGCTAGCATGCATTAAAAATACTGATGTATACAATATTACCTCAGGTTGCTGTGTCAACAGAATATAGATTTATTCCAAGAAAAAAAATCTTTTCAGACAAGTTTGCTTATATATCTAGCTTTCATGTAAATTAGTTTACGGCTCATGAAAAATACCAACCTACAAGAGAGGAATGCTGGAGCCATTTTTTAATTCCAGGTGAGGTATAAAATGGACAGGAGTGCAGCTTTTTTCAAACTGCTTTACCAACTTATTTTGCTTTTGCATGGGTAACCCAGGATGTGCCAGAAAGCAATAATGGGCAGTGCTAGCCAGGACGTCACAGCTGTTTGTGTTGGAAGTATGTTAGCTTACACCCCAAACTCCAGCGCTTAGCTGAAGCACACATCAAGGCTCCTTTGTCTTCCACATCTTTTCAGAAGTACTGTGCAGAGTGTAAGTCTATTGTGTTTAAAAGAAAAACTTCAAGGGGGTTACATACCTTTATCTCGCTGAACTTTGTTCCTTCTGAGAAGCGACATACCGAACGTTTCTATGAAGCGGTTGATATTTGAACACAATTTCCATAATCTTCATAGTGTCTTCACAAAAATCTCCCTTCTAACTGTCCCTCTAGAGCCATAAAACACACTGTCATAAAGTACACGTGGGGCTGACTAACAGATAATGGCCAAATTTCTTATGTCTGCATTCTGAAGTAACACTAGTGTAAGAACTCTTTGACACTCTCTTGTTGGTGGTTGTTTTCCTATTAGTACTCATTTTCTGCTCTGGTTGGACATGATGTCAGGGACTGATAAAACCTTTATGCAATCTGATTTTTTTCTTGCTCTGATCGATGCACTTCCACAGTTTTCCAGACCTATTCTGTTTCTCAGAGGTAGCATTTTGCATTAATGACTTAGGTTAATGAATGTCTTAAAAAAGATAGGAAAGGGATTCAATCAGAAGAGACAGTCAGAGTGTTAGGAGAGATGGTTCACAAAACAGACACACAAATTCTATCATCCTTTTCATTCTGGCTCTCCTCCTTTTTAGCCCATTAAGTGGTAAATCACTAGCAGTGAAGGCAAAGAATAGATAAAAACAAAAAGGACAAAAGATGGTCAGTGTTACAAGGAGCAAACCACTGGATATTTATTATTTGTGATGTGTTCATATATATTTCCTGTTCTCTGTAGGAAGAGCAAATTTGCCTCAAACATTGTTTTTTAGATTTTTATTAACAAAATGGAGGGGGGGTGGGGTGGGAAGGGATCTTTTTCTAGCATTTCCAAGAATAGATACAGAAAAAACAAGCAGCCTAAGATATAGGATTTACCTTTGTAAACATGATGTTTTTCAGCAAAAATATATTTATTAATCTTATTTTTAAAAGGGACTGTAGAAGGGCGGTTGTGTGGTTTTAGGATCCACCCTAATATCTTTGTCTTTACCTAAACATTTATGTTTTAAAATTATAATTTTAATTACTATGTTCTTTTTCTTTTCATGTATTTTTTTTTTCTGGAAAAATGTGTGGTGACGATTAGAACAAATAAATTCTTAAATTTCTGTTTTAAGGTTTCTCTGCAAAATAGCAATGAAAAAATCTCAAAAGCATATTTCCTATATTGTAGCTTGAGAGGAAAAATGTTTCAAGTGTTGATGAAGAGATGTACTAAAACTTGCTATAATAATTTTTTTTGAAAGTAGTTATTTTGCCTCTATTTTAAAATAGAAATTTGTTACATTACCATAATTATAATCCTAGATACATATTAGTTTTAATAAAAATATGAAAATCTCAAATATGAAGTAGCACCGATAAAAAGCATCTAAAGCTCTGAGGAGAAAGCTGGAGGGTTGAAAGTATTACAGTCATATGAATATTCAACAGAAAACTTATATGCAGCACTATGGCGAAAATGCAGTCATTTAGAGCCTCAGAGTAAAAATAAAAATAAAGGGGTGTTTACTTTTATTTACTATAATTAATACATCCCATTTTGCATTTAGGATATATCGGTAGCATATAAATTGTGTGGATGAATCAGAGACATTTTAAGAATGTCTCTGAAACAAAAAAAAATTTAATATTTTACAGAGACCCTTAAGAGCATTGGTGAAAGAGCTAGCAGTGGTAATAAGTCATAGTTAAAATTAATACATTTACCTTTTGGTTTCCATGGGAGGCAATGATAAATAATAAGTTTATAGGTATTAATTATAGGTATTAATTATAAGTATTAATAGAATTAATAGAATAATAAAGTATTTCTAGTTTCTACTTCTACATTTAAATTCACTTGATTAATGAATACATAGCCTATAAAATTTTTATTTTTTTCAGGTCAAAAGAGTGAATAAGATATTTCAAATTACAAAAGGGGATAATTTCTGAGGTACCTCTGGATGAGATGCACACTACACATACATGCTTCTCAGTGAAAAAACTACACCTCCCTCCCACCTCTGAAATCAGTCTGTGAAGTACCACTCATGGCTATTGATTCTGGGAGAGTGGCACCTCACACCAAAGTATTTCTATTTCAGTTGGATTGTACTCTCCGTTCCAGGGACTGTCTTTAGATAAAGCAATATTTAGTTTTAAGCTTTGTATTCAGACTTATGAGTGTTAACTTTCTCTCATACCAGACTTAATCAAAGCAGTGTCTGAATTATGGACTAATATAGACTGATCCCACAAAAAGGATACTTTTGTATCTTTCTCCAACTCCCCTGTTTTCTCTAAGAAAATGGGAATATTTGTCTTGCTTTTTGCTTTCTATCTGCAAAGTATGTACACTCTTCAATCTTCACATTTTATATTCCATTCTTGTTATTTCTTCATATTTCAAATACTGTGAATACTCAAGCAAGTTATTTGTGCACCTTCAGCTTTGGAAATTCAATCCCTGTCCAGATAAACTCTTTGCTTTATTGAAACTAATCAGCAACCTAATTAATTAATCCATCATCTACTAAAACGCGTATGCCTGGAATGCATATTTTGTGACTCAGATATTTCTTTTTAATGTGCCATGCATTTTTAATGCAAGGAATGAATATAGTCTAGATAAAAGAGATGAGATACTGCTGGGTGCTGCAGCATGGCATTAAAATTTGGTTGATATCACTTTGGGAAGTCCATGAAGTTTACTGAGGGAGAGAGTGAGCAAGTACCCTCCAGCCACTTCTGAGACAAATATCTGCCATCACTTCATATTAGTGTCCTCCTGCCAGATACACAGTGGGGGAAATGGTGGTACAGAACTACAGTACTTGGATTGCCTTATGAAGTTAAAAACAGAAACCAAAGATCAACTTGCAGAAAGTTGTATGAAAAGCAAAACCCTAAGAAAGTACCTGCACTCAAGACATCTGCCTGAGCAGTCAAGAAGCAGCAGACTTCAAGCTTCCCAAAGCAGAAGCAGATGCTGTCCTCAGTCCTCAATTCCTGATCTTTCAGTTACATACTCTTTTATAACCCTACGTCCTTGAAAAAGCAAATATTGCCATTTTGCTACATAGTAAAAAAATTAGTTCTGATTAACGCTTGAAGTAATCTTCAGCTCTACAAGGTGTCAAACAATTTATATGTCTTCACTGATTACAGTCATAACAATAAAAAGGGGAATAGTAGCTTATTCAGGACACTTTTTTAATTAAGACTTTGACCATTGGGAACTTACCTTTTATTAAGCACCCTGAATACTGCACTAACCTCATTATACACAGCAGTAAAGTGTAAATGAATAACCTGAAGGTGGGATTCACTTGTCCAGACTTTGCTATTCTTAAGCAAAGAACTCTCATCATTTGTGAGGGCACTATGGATGTTGTGTCTCACTTTTGCTGCTAATTCAACCTTAATTATGCACAAATTCATGTTCAATTTCTATTAAACTCTAATGAAGAAATTACTTTGAGACTTTTTCAGCTCCTGCTTGGAAACTCTTCTATTTCATATCACTAATGAATTACATTCTTAACTCTATTACTACATTTCTTGAACAATCAGTTTCTGGTCCATGAATCACATAATTATTATTTTATTATGATCTTATTTTGTTTGATACCCTGTAGTTCTGACTACAGTTATAGGTGGCCTTTGTTTTCATTCTGTTGTCTGCCAGGAGGAATGCATTCCTTTTTTCCCCATTGTCACAACTGCAAATCCTTAGAGTAGCATGTGGATGTCTTTCCCCAGGAAAAAAGTAAAAATAAAAAAGTAGTAATATGTAGGAAAGCTTCAAATACTTTTTGCAAGAAAAAAGTAGTTTGTTTCCATATTTATATGTAGGAGCTCACAGTATATAGACTGGCACAGTGCCATTTAATTTCATAGAACTATGGAAAGCTGAATGTTTTTAATCCTGCTGAGATTCCAGGCTTTTTGCTTCCTGCAACAAATCAAAATTATTAAAAACTATCTGCACTCGAAGTTTCCATAACTGGAAAGTTGTTTAATATACTCCAAGCCAGAAGGAAACACAGGTAGAAGAGGAAAAGTTATTAAAACTTGATCAGTGGAGACTGATAGAAGCCACATCATAGGGTAGAGTGACTAATGCTAAAACTTAGAGGAAATTATTAGATAACAAAAGTGTGTTTCAGAGGACCATACCGGATAATGTAACAGGACATATCTTTTATCTGAAAAATTATAATAATACTTGTAGAAAAGTTGATACTGACAAAGTGATATGACTGACAAAATGTAACACCATTGATTTTAGAATGATCACCTTATCTGTGATTATAAACATCATATGACACAAGATACCACTTATCAGAAGTATTGCAAAAGCAAACTCAAGTCATTTGGAACATCGTGGAATTTTCACATTTTTGCCTAAGTCCAAGTTACTGTGTTCTTTTCCATGTTTCATTAATATATCTATTAATTTTAGTGCAGAACTGCATAGTAAGGTAAAGTAGTAGAAGATGATCTAGGAAAGTGATTTTACCTTTTTTATCATTGCTGTAATCTATTTAACATCTGCATGTTTCATACTCTGCCCATCAACCAGGTACTCCTTGTGACTATTCATATTTCTTATTCCTCCAGGCCTGTGCAGATGTCAAAAATTTGAGGAGGCGAGGTCACCCTTGGCCTTAACACCACATTACCTAATTCAGGCAGAATTTTCATAGGACACCTTTTATAATTTTTATCTATATGTCCAAATAAGCAAAACCAAAGCTATACAGAGTAGCAATTATGCTGAATATTTGTGGACTGCAGACTAAATGAGGGAGCTTTTTCAGCAGGTATCCCTACCTCCCCTTCCATGTCTCTCCAGCCATTCTCTTCTGCCCGGTGCTTTGCTCAGGCTCAGAAGAGTGCAAAGTTCCTACACAACACACAAATTGCTTCATACAGTAAAATTGCATTTTATATCTACCTTGTATATGATTTTGTTCATTTGAGAAAGACTAGGCAAGATGCAGGGTAACACAGGATCTAATATTTGACATAAAAAACGTGACTCTTGCTCTTGATTACTTATGATTTCTTCTTCTATTTTGCACTGTTGATTTATCCTATACCGAAGTATCTAATGATGCCAAATTGTGGAACATCAAGAAAATAAAATTGTTGATTGCAAAATATCTTTTCCATAAAAAGACTCTGTTTACCTCCCTTTTGTCTGTTTTCTATTCTTTACCTTATTACAACGCTTCAGTAAACTGTAATTTTTTCTTTATGCTTTTTCTTTTTTAAGCCAGAAGGTTTGGGATTTCCTAGTCACAGATGCCTAAATATATAATAAATATATAATAAATAATATATTTTCTGTTAGAATATTATCACGGATTAACTGTCTTGTTCTAACCCCTCAATCTAAATATAGGCAAATATAAATCTAGCCATCCTATAAATTCTATAAATTCTGTGTTTCTTCTTAGCATTACCTTATCTTGCAATATGCCTGTGTGCTTTAACTTCATTTCCACACTTCATTCCAAATCCTATTGATAACTCCTAGAGCAAACATAAAGGCCACACAGAAAAGAAGGTTAACCCTTCAGTCTCAAAGGTAAAGTGACTTTGTCGGGATTAGCGGGGAAAATGTCAGTAGGGAGGAAGACAGAGGGCACCATCATTTGAGTAAAGGACATTAAATAAGCACACAAGAAAAATGCTGCATAAATACTATCCATTTACTGCTAGCTTGCTAGTGGAACGTACAAATTTCCTTTGCATAATAGGCCATAATTTACATCAAAAATATGTATTTTCAGGTTGTAAACAATCTGACAATTGTTTAACATATTAAAAATATTACCAGTAAAAGAAATATAGATGAACCTAGCATCTAGTATGGTTTGCCTGGAGGACAGAAAACACAAGAGGCAAATTCTTCCACTTAATAATCTCACTTAACTACAGACATTGACAGGAAAATTGCAATCATAGAATCATCAGGGTTGGAAGAGACCTTAAGATCATCCGGTCCAACTTCCACCCTAGCACCATCACCATAACTCAGAAGAAAAGAAATTATATCAGCGCTCTCAAGGTTCCAAAGTTTCTGAAGCCTCTTCTGTTACTGAAAGTGTTTGCCTCTAAAGCCTCATGGAATTCAACTCCTTGCTTTAAGTCTGCCCATGTATTGAACAAACGGTAAATTCCATCTAATCTATTATTTGGATTTTTTAGTCTATCTCCCTCTGTTTTTACACATCCAACAATTATAAAAGCCTTATATTACAACCTAATTTAACTTTTTGGACACCACAGATGGTAGGTTTCTATAGACAATCTACTTTAATTTTGAGCTACATACTTTTTTTCTATCTACATGATGTTTCATTTGGTTATGCTAAAGCACACAATGTTTGCTGGTATTCTCTGACCTAACATACCCATTTTTTATCAATCTCATCCCTATGTCATCTGCACAACTTTGTCAGTATGATTTCATGGGTGTTTTTCCCAATAATTCTAATATTAAACAGAATGAGACTATGAATGAATCTTTGCAAGACCCAACGAGAATCAACGCCCTCAGTGACAATTACTGTTTTGGCTGTTGGGTATTCAGCTTCAATTCACTCAATGAATGCCATGTTGCCTTTGCATCAGTCTATTTTCTTAATCAAAATGCCATGCAGAAAGAAGACAAATGCCTTACTGATAATTACTTGTTATCAATTGTCTTACAATCTTTCTGGCAAAATAAAAGAATTTGAGATTAAAAGTATTGATATTTTCATATTTTTTCATATTTTCATAAATTTTTTCATCGTTTAAAAAAACCCCATTTAATTATCATTAACTACCTTACCTGACTTTAATTTTCTATTAGTCAAGTACCACCATATCAGTTCTTCTTTTAGTCTGCTGGGATGATACTTAGGCTGTACAGATTTGTACAGTGGAAATTGCCGTTCAGATCAAATAACTGACTGTTGTCTTTTGCTTAAAAAATAAGCAAAATATTCATATCCTGTGTTCATTTAGCCCCTCACAAATGATGGACATTAGAAAGCTATTTACCATTTAGGGGAAGTCAGTGCCAATTTGGAATTACACATTAAAGATTCCTGCTATTTGCTTTGATGCAAGACATGGAGTATTCTCCTCCTTTTAGCCATAACACAGAATCTATTATGTATGAGAAGAACAGACTGAGCTACTCAGCTGAATTTTTTTCTCTAGTATAACCCACTCATATAATGTCACATGTCTTTTCTCTCAGCTTGCCCCAGGTAAACCTGTTTTCTGGCTATGCTGTTAAACTGTTAGGGTTCAAACCATTATTCACTGTTTGATTAGGGTTGTGAAGAAGCATCTGCTAGATATAAGCGACTAATATGTGAGTAAGCTCAAAAATACACTGGTATTTGCAACCATAACATTTGCGAGTGAACTTGCTACTTTTATTATCATAGCTATTTATTGTTCTGTCTTTTCTCTTTTTGAATCTTTTTCTTCTTTAAAAGATAGCATCCCTAGGCAGAATTCATGCTCCAATGTGATGGGTCATGAGCAAGTACACAGCATGTGTTGTGCCTTCATTCAAGAGGTGAGTTTGATACGCACGTGTTTTGCAGCTCACAAAAACAGAGAAACACAGGGTAGTTAATAATAGCAGTTATACAACTATTGTATTCTTACTAACTCAATATCTACAGACATTTCACAGATGAAAACAGCCTCTGTTCTGAGCTGATGCAAAATAAATCCATGAAGTCTTCCTGTTTTCATTATAGTGACCATAATTTGCTTTTAAATTTGTACTGCAGGCAGACATCTTGCACAGTAGAGACAGTCAGGCACTCACTCATAAAACAGCGCTGGTTACCAGTTTAAAGAATGACTGGTACATTACATTGAGCATTACATAATGAACACTGCATTAACAAAAACAGACTTTGGAGCTAAAAATATAGTGAGCAAAGTGGGTATTCTTTAGTGTAACTGTGCATCTAACAGCAAATACCAGGGGTAAAAAAAAAGAAAAAGATTTCTTGGTGAAACCTGAAGATTTTTTACAAGATAGTGATGCCATGAAACATTCAGCCATGTGCTTACTGAATTTTTAAAAAAAATATTGATTCATTAGGTGCACTGGTTTCCAATGCCTCAACTTCCATTTGTCACCAAACATTCCCAAGTATACACACAATGTGCATATCACCTTTGTAAACCTTTTGGGATTTTCAAAATTGTGCATTTGACACCTAATCTACAAAGAGACATTTGAAAAATGTATCCCAGATAGAAACCCTTTGAAAGGAGCATCATGAGGAAGTGGATGCAATAGGAGACAAAGAAATCCCTTAACTGTTCACATTTGTGCAGAGAGAATAATTACAGTATATATTTTAGGCTCCCAATTATTAGATTTCAAAATAACTAAAGTAAGTAAAAGAGCTCTCCTATAAGAGACAGACATTTTGACAAAGCACTCACAAGTG
Organism: Euphonia xanthogaster; assembly: GCA_034509185.1. Taxonomy (NCBI): domain Eukaryota; kingdom Metazoa; phylum Chordata; class Aves; order Passeriformes; family Fringillidae; genus Euphonia; species Euphonia xanthogaster. The sequence goes on along the minus strand of JAYDZK010000202.1, from coordinate 42,772,303 downwards.
TAATACGATGTATTTTTATTCTTCTAACACTTCTTTCTATAGCAGACAATAAAATAAACTAAAGAAAGCAAAAGGCAAGGAATAAATTTATATTTTCTGCATCCAATTTTCAATGGAAATTCAAACTTAACCAGCTTGCAGGTTCCCATTCAACATCTGAATATATGTAATAAGGACAGAAATAAACTCCAAAGGAAGAGGAATGACATTGAAATCAAAATGTACTTCTCATAAAATACTTTCTATCTTGTTTTGAAGCCTGTGAATTAACTGCGTCAGGTTCACTCCTTAATATATTTCTTTAGTGCATTTAGTCTTAGCCCTTCTTGTCCAAAATCCTTTAAAAACTGCAGCTCAGAATTGCCCTCAGAAGGTCAGTCTTTGTCTAATCCAGAGCCAGACTCAGCCCTTGAGTTTTCCAACAGATTTACATCTGAAATGAGTCTAAGTGATGAAGCCCTTTGAAAGTCCACTGGGAATATTTTGCTTGGCAAGGAATAAACCCACAGACTGTAAAATAGTTCCAGTAATGAAAGAAGAGATAAGAGATACTGATAACTTCCCCCTGATTTATCCAACTTAGATTTTTATTTAGCTCTCCCTATGCCACATAATATTTGGTTCTGCATGTTCTCAGTGAAGTTTGTGGTGCTATCCTGCAAATGAACATGGCTGGTTTCACTTCTCAAGGCTCAGCCAAATCCCTAAAATTTGTTTGGATTTGATCATATGGGCAAAATCTCTCCATTCACACAATGTGCTCAAGTTCAAAGGTGAAAATGACGTAAATTAATTTCAAGTATTCAAAATTATGTGCTGTCTGAAGCAGACATCTAGGCTGATTTTATATAGTAGTTAGATTATAGAATGCCTCTGCAGATTGATTAATTCTCTCCAAAGAGGGACCCTAATACAGGTAATGTTATTTGTCCCCCAAAAGATGTTTTCTTTCCTGCATTGATTATTGAGGAAGCCTAGACAGCACGGTAGAGCAAGGAATAAGATGCCTTTCAAGGAGAAAGTAAGCCAAAATATCTTCAGTGGAATTTAAATAACTCTAGCTCCAGTGCTTAACAACAACATTTCTACAGGATTATGCAGAAGATAAGGCAGGTTAATCACAGCTTTGTGATTCAGGAGTAGTGCTAGTTTTAACTATTTTACCAAAGTAGAATTATCTGAAGTAAAACTTTTTTTCTGTATTCTTTTCTTTCTGAGACTGAAATCTATATAATTTTCAGGGATCATAAAGTAGTCTGAGCTCATTGTAACTAATCTCATTTTTAGCCTTTATCATTTTTTGAATGGATATTTAGTTCTGACTGCACTTAAGCTTTCTTTTAATTTCCAGTGACACTACAAAGAGAAAACAACAATCTTTCCAACCTGCTTTATGTGCTCTTTTTTTGCTCATTATGCTTCCACCGAGACTCTTTCACCACAATTTTTTCTTTACAGAAAGCTGCTATTCACTCTCTGCTTTGTTCCAAGCTATCACCATGGACATTTCTTACTGGGTATATAATTTTATGCTTGAGGCTCCACCTATCAAAATTTGCTGCATCAACATCTTGTCCTCTGATCATAACATAATTATTACTTTCAGAGATAATGAACCTCATCAAGGTCTTCTCATTTTCATTTATGAATAAGTTTGGCTACTGCCAGGAGTTAATGAAACTAAAAGGGAAAGAGAAGAGGCATCACTCAGACTGATTGCTGAGAGAGACATTGCCGAGAGAGTGACAGGGTGGCTTTTAAAAGAAGATCACTGATATATATTTCCTGCCAAATATTCAACTGAACCCTAAATGGGACCAGGTGTCCTGCTGTAAGATTTACAGGATTTTATGGGTTATTTAAAAATGTGTTAGACATTATAATTAATGGCTAAAAAGTTTTATGATTTCAGAAAAAAATTGACGTGGTTATACATTGAAAAATAAAGTGATTTCTACTAAAATTAGTATTTTCAAATATTTAATGACAGGGAACATAATAATCCCTGCTGCAGCTAATAAAATCTAGCAATTCATACAATTCATTATTCTCTTTTTGCCAATAGTTGGCACCAAGTGTTTGAGAGAAAGATGAAAGGAACATAGTAATGAATAATTATTGAAGGAGGTTCTCCAAAATCCATATTCAGCTTATATAATGAGGCAGGTGAGCCATTATTCTTTTCAACTTTTTTCCTGTAACCCAAACCAAGTAAATAACATTTTCTGTAATGTAACTAAGAATAACCTTGTTCCTCGACTGTTCATTTTCACATAAACATTCTTTTCATGTAGAATCAAAGACAATATTTAATGCCATAATATGTGTAATCAAAAACATATGTTGTGGTTCCTTTTATTTAATGGATCAACTCTAGAAGAAAAAAATTAGTGGGCTAGTTAGAATAAGTGGGGAAAATTACAAAAACCAGCACTGAGAACTTGATACTTTGTGAAATTACTAGAACAGCTCCTCAGCTCTTTTCAGAATACAAACTGAAATTGCTATCCTATTGTTAATATTATATTATATTGTCTTAGTAAAAAAAAAATCTTTGATTCACAATAAGCACATTTTTATATGCTTATCTGCTCTGGGGACTTTTTTCACACAACAGTAATTTCAACATCTGGAAAATCTAGTTTGCAAATTATATTCCTTATATCCAGGTTATAATATAAAATGTAGAAAAAAACCAATACCAAACAAAACAAAAGCAAAAAAATCCACAAAGGAGAAATGAGCACTCAAGGAAAAGGCAAAAACATGGAAATGTAAAAAGAAGACTCATGTTTATTTAATGAATGCTCCTGCTGGGGAAGAGAGCCAAAATAACCACTGACATTTTTGTGATTTTGACTTTTTAATTGCTTGTTTATTCCTTTGGGAAGACTGCTCAGGCATCCGTTAGATTTTTGCTAGCTAAATAAAGTGGTTGTTCATGTACTTCAGATTGCATTTGTAACTACCTTCATTTCTTATTTGTTTTTGAATTCACTTTGAGTTGCATGCTGATTTGAGTAGTAATGCAATGTTGTAAAAAATGAAAGTAATTGTATATTAGAATTTGCATATTTAATTAAACTATACAGTAACATGGAAGAAAAATAAATGCCATAGTGTGTTAACTGAGTGGATATTTTATACAGTAATTTGTGACAGTGATCACAAGGGTCTCAAGATGAGGGAAGAAACAAGAATCTTGACTCCATGCTCAGAAGGCTTGATTTATTATTTTATTATATATATTATATTAAAAACTATACTAAAAGAATATAAAAAAAGATTTCATCGGAAGGCTAGCTAAGAATAGAAAAGGAATGAAAACAAAAGCTTGTGTCTCGGACAGAGAGTCTGAGCCAGCTGGACTGTGATTGGCCATTGATTAGAAACAACTACATGAGACCAATCACAGATCCACCTGTTGCATTCCACAGCCGCAGATAATCATTGTTTACGTTTTGTTCCTGAGGCCTGTCAGCTTGTCAGGAGAAAAAAAATCCTAAGGAAAAGATTTTTCATGAAACATGTCTGCGACAGTAATTTATGTTTAAAAAGAGAAGAACTAAGAAACTTGAGGGACTGATTCAAGAATTCTGCAATTGCCATAGGTATGGCACAATGACCCCCACATAGGTAGCCCTCTCCTTTATAATTTTTAGAGACTGATTTAAGCATAAAAACCATAAAAGGCAGAATTTAACATCCCAATTTTTTGTTAATCTCTAATTTGGAGAACTCTGACTTGGTCATCATATAAATACTCAATTCCTCTTTGAATCTCACTAAATTTAGCCTAAATAAACTCTTGAAAGTAGAAGTCTAACAGTTTAACTGCACTGTATGTTAAAAGGTACAGATAATCTTTCAGGTTTCTGCCTTTGAACTAAATTGAATGTCTCCATGTTCTCATGTTATGAAACAAGAAGATAACTATGTTCACTCCATCTGCCTACCACTGATTATATTGTAGATTTTCCTCATGTTCTCTCTTACTCATTTCTTTTCTGAAGCAAATAATCCTAAACTATTCAGCCTCTTTTCCCCCTACAGCTTCAGTTTTTTCACCCTTCTTGAGCTTCCTTCATTTTGAAGCATCTTTTTAAAAGCACAGTCACCAAAAGCCCAGATGAGAATTGACTATTGACTTGTAGATTTGTTACCAATTTGATACTCACAACTCTTCATTTATGACTGGCATTTTTGAGGAGAAAGATTTGCATTTCTCTTTCTTTTGCACTTTAACTTTTGATAATATCACATTGTTGTCTGCTTGTCGCGTTGCCCATTGTCCCATTTGGTTATAGCTTTCTGGAACTCTTTCTGGTCCTGATTAGCCTAAGTAATCTTCCCATTTGTTGTCTCATTCCTCACTTGCTTTCCAGGGACAGCTCTTGTATGAAAGACAACTATTAATCATTTCTCACAATAAAACATTTATTCTCTCTTGTCCTCTAGGTAGATTTTTATCCATAACAATACTTGGCCTTTCCATTCATGTTTAATTCATTTTTCAGATTTCTCAAGTCTTTGACAAGACAATTAAAGTCTACCTAAACTATACTCACAGGAATTCACAAAACTACATTCATAGAATTCTGAAAGATTCAACTATATGTAATTTTTTTTCCTTGGAAACTGAACATTCTTGCCAATGTTAAGATTAGAGGGCTTATTAATATGTCCACTGCAAGAGAAGGCACAGTGTGTTGAGACCTTGGGGGAAGGGAGATGTGTCGTCAATATTTGAATCACAGGAGAAACTCCTGACAGCTTACACCTTATTGGATATTTGAAAATCTACATCTAAATGAAAAATACATTTTTTGTGTGCCTTCTTTAACATCTGGTATAGCACAAGCTTCAGTCGATGTAATTAGCTAAGATGAAAAATAAGGGATAAAAAGTCAAGCTTGATAGGCTCTGATGATCCTCAGGCTACCACTTCAGGCATCAAGTTCATCTATCAGGTAGGTCATTCCAGGTCTTTTTTTAGAGGCTTTTTTAAAAATAATGTCATTGGAGTCAATATTCAGATATTTTTCTTAGTTTCACCTTTACCTGTATGAGGGACTTTCTGATGTGGCCCTCCACTGATTAGTAAAATGGGCCACGTTTTTCAATACTAATTTTCCCCTGTATTATTATTGATATATTCTTCTTTGTTTTAAAAGTTTCTTTCTATTTAATTTGTATGTTACTTGGCTTTGAGTAACTTTGATCAACTTAAATTGTCTTCCTTCAATTTACCATTTCCCTTTGTACAATAACAGGCCTGAAAGGGAATACAAAGGATGAAAAAGAATTGACTGCAGTGAATAACAGTGGAATTGTGACAGGAAGGAAATACTGAAGGAGTTTTTTCCCTGGCTAACCAGGAAAACCTCTTGTTCAGCTTTTACAGTATTTAGGATTAAGCTTCTACTGGAAGTATTTTGCCAGAGTGCTAGGGTAGAGGTCTGCAATCTGACTGTTCCTCACACAAATTCTTCATTTCTTGCTGGGATTCTTTTGTTGAAAACTTAAAAGCCTTTTTTGCAACTGAAAACTCTGAATGACTTCTCAGGTAACAGGAAATTCAATGTCAGCTTTTATTTTTTTATGGTAAAATACTTTTCTTTTTTTTCCTGAGTTCCATTGTAGAATTAGAGATGAAATAATGACTATTTCTATTTTACAGCCTTCTGTAAAGCATGAGACTATCTTTCTCACAAATGAAGCAGATGTTCTGCCTTGCTAGCTGTAGCTGCCAGTTAAAGTTTAGAATATCTTGCAGGAAAGGAATGGTGGATTTTAATATAGCTTTTACATTTTTTTAACATTAATAATATGCATCGTTCCCCCAATATATTTCTCTTGCATTGCCAGGGGTTTTTCTTTAGCATCCAAAGCAGTTACAAAATTTTGTCATAGTTTTATTCAGTTTTTTACCTCTGATTCTGATTTGAATACAGTGAAATACGTGAATTAAGCTCCTGAAACTTAACGCTGAGGTGCTTCCAATGAAATATGTAACAGAATCTGGTCATTTTCAAAGAGTAGCATTCAGCATAGCAGCAAATGAAGGAAATAAAGGGGTCTATTTTTCCTCCTCAACTAAAGCCAAAGAGCCTTGACCAGCCCCAGAGGGACTGTGTGGAAGCATGATTTGAGTAGAAAGCACTTCAACCTCCAGGGGAGAGTAAAAGTCTTGAGAAGATCTTGATAAATGGAAGAAGATAGAAATTCTGGTAGTACTGTTCTGGTAGTACAGTTCACCAGTACTGGTAGTACAGGTTCCTCAGTACTGGTACCATTTGTGTGAAAGAAGCCATATAACTAACCACAAGATATTATGGTCAGAAAAAAATAGAAGAACATCCAGGCACAGGGAATTGTTTGAGATTCTCATACATGAAGGATAGAGAGGATCCAGTTTCAGAAAAGTCTCCAAATAAAAATAAATCCTGATTTAAGCAATTTAAAAATAAGAAATTTTCTGAAGTCAGCAAAGATGATGGAGTTGATTCTTTACTGAGGGCTGAGTAAAACTAGAGAAATTAGAATCAAAATGTGGAGATTCGAACTTCTCCATTTAACAAGTGATGAATTGAGTTCATTTAAATGTGTTTAAATGAACTGCAAGAGTGAAAGATGAGATAACTCAGAGGCTTAGTGCAGAGCTATGCAGCAGGCATCCATATATTTTTAAGAATGGAACTGAATATGATCTAGGTCAAATCCTGGTAAATGAACAACAGATTAGTTCACAGAGTAAAAAAACAACCTTTTTTTTCAGATGTTACAGTCTAACACTTGGATTCAACAGCCGTGCAATATTAATACTTGATGTATTTGAAATGAAGCTAGGACACTGTCATCAAGTTTTTCTTTTTCCTTTAGCGTGATATTGTGCCACTCCTTGTAGCCTTCTGACTTAGAAACAAATAATTTCTCTTATAGAAAACACATTTATTTTGTTTTGATCACTACTTTTAGCTGTTTTACAGCACTGTACATCACAGCCTGAATGATTCTGAACTAGTCACTTTTACTTACAAGTAGAAGATCATCAGAATGTAACTATCATCATAACACTAAGAAATTAAAAATACCCATATATTCAAATGTGATTCTGCACTGATCATGCCAAACTTATTTATAGAGATGGATGAAATTTAAGAATAAAAAACTATGTTAGCTGTTTATTTATTTTATTACTCTAAACACACACATTCTTATTCTCCACTTGTTACCACTGAAATTAAGCAAAGCTACATTTTTGTAACAGCAAAGATAACAGCTCCACATAGTACCACACATATTATGGAACTATTAGCAAGAGGATAAAAAGTGAGTAGCAATGGATATGGATTTCTAGAGAATTTAATTAGTTTACATTGGGGTTTTTTTGTAACAGTTTGGCAGGCATTGGGTAGTATTGTATATTGTAATATTAGTAGGTATTATCTTGAAATTTATTGTATGTGGAATGTCCTACCTTGATGCAATCTATCAATTACATTAGTGTAAATAGTGATAGAGGATGGGTGAGGGTTATAACCATTTCCCTCATTGTACACCAGCAAGATGGTTTCCATGACTCTTCTCATTTCATTATGTTCCCTGGATTTTTCTCTGTTTGTTAACTGTAATCCTAATAATCACATATCTCTCACAGCAGCTTGTCTTTCTTAATTCACTTATCCCTACTCCATGCATTTCCTTGCAATCTGCAGCTTTCCTGAGTTTGTCAAACCTGTCAGCCCAATGAAGAGCAAAGAGTTAGTGGCAAAGAGGGAAAGATGCAATGTTCCAGAAAGAAAATAAAACAATATTACAATAAAACAAGGAGCGATGATGTCTGAATTTAGACAGGTAAGTTTAGGATTCTGCAAATTTCCAGCTTTCCTCAAAAAATCTGACTGAAGAATTGTGCATGAGCAATGGAGGACATTGTGGACAGTGTGTGGACAATGAAAGGGGAATTAGACTGGTTATGAAGTTTTATGAGACCTAACTATTCAAAAATTTCAAAAGGAAATATATGAGACCTGTAATAAAGAATGAGGAAATTGATGCAAGAGATGAGTGATCAAAGTTTCTTTCCTCAAACAAAACTTGAAAGTATTCAAGTGCAAATGGGAGTCATTACCACAACAGTCTGGTTCCAGATCCAGTGTGTCTGTTTAAATGTTTCTTAATAAATGATACTTAGAATCATGCAAGTTGAAAACA
>JAYDZK010000202.1:42752850-42763986 GCA_034509185.1 Euphonia xanthogaster | reverse complement strand
TGTCTGTTTAAATGTTTCTTAATAAATGATAATTAGAATCATGCAAGTTGAAAACAAAATGTGACAAATTCCACACAATGAACACCAATTAACCTCTCAAAGTCAAATGGCAGGTAAATGGAAGAGCAATTGAAATCACACAGAAATTTTGAGGTGTATTACCAGGAGGAGAAAGACCGAAAGTACTCATCTTAATAAAGAGCAGCAGATATTTTGGCTTTGACCAGGAAGCAAGTGATAGAATCACAGAATATCCTGAGTTGGAAGGGACCCACAAAACTACAGGTGACCAGCAATTTTAATCAAAGGAGTAACAAAATACTGAAAAGCTGAAAAAGTTTTAAGTGGCAGGGCAACAAATGGGTCTGTTTTGAGACAATAGAGCCACTTGATCTGCACTGCAGGAAAAAAGACTGGTTGTAATGTTGCCTGCTCCAACTTTAACAGACACAAGTTCCAGATTTCTCTGGCAGTCTATAAAATCCAGCCAGTAGATGATAGTCCTCAGTGGAGAAGGTAAGAGGGAAATTAGCTTTCCATGAGAAGCCCAGTGAAATTTCTCAGACCTTTCAAAAAATAAAAAGAGATGTGAAAAGAAGAAGAACATAAATAAAAGGATTGTACATTCTATGCATTCACCATGGTGTGCAGAAGAGAGGGCTTGGGATTGAATTAGATAACTCCAAACCAGGAAAGAAGAAAGAAGAATGTAGTTTTGTGGTCCAGTAACATGCATCAAAAGCACTGTGAGCTAGTTAGGAGGTGGGGGTGATGGGAAATAGGGAAAGGACTTAGTTAAGGCACAAGGTACAAATGTTTTAGTATATGAGATGTGAAATATTAGTAAGACTAATAGAATAAGAATATTAGTAATTTGCATAAATGCAAGAAAAAGATGTAAAACATCAGAGATCATTGTCTAGGGATCCTTATAGAATTCTTGCACAAAGTAAAAAACTTCGTTGACTGAAAGTTGACTTTCAGTATGATAAAGTCTGATGCCTACAGTATCAGCATTTACAGCATTGCCATATTACCTCTTTATTAGATGCAAAGGAAACAGTTGACATTCTGTAAATAAGGACACAAAACATAATTGCCTGAGGAACTACTGTAGTCTTCCCATGTTAGAAAAAAAATATGAAACAATTATTTCTAATGCTTTTCCACTATAAATCTAAAGCAGATAATATTACATTTAACTCTCCAGATGTTTTCTGTTGAAAAAAAAAATAGGTCTAAAATAACTTATGAAGGATGTTTCGAAATTTTAATTTTATCATAAACACTGGAATCTAGGAGTTATTTGATTTATTTCTATTTTGTAACATGCCACCTCTTCTCCTTTTCTTCTGATAAACTAACATGCAGTCATGTGTTTGCTGTAAACCAGCTTCCATGCATCTGCACTTTCTGCCTGTTCAAAGGTCCAGCCCATGGCTAGTTCAGAGGGCTTATCCATCCCTCTCACACATGGCAGATTATTGAACAGTGGCAACAGCTAAGTGGAAACTTCCTCTGCAAGTGAAAAGCTCCTTTATAACAGGGGTGTCGTTTGCAAGCATTTGAAAAAAATGTGTTGGATGTTGTGGTGGTTTGACCCTGGCTGTAGAGCAGTTGCCCATCATGAACACTCAGTCTCCTGCTGAAATTGGACAGAGGGATGGAAAACATAACCAAAGGCCTGTGAATTGAGGCGAGGATGGGGAGAGATCACTCACCAATTGCCATCATGAGCACAACAGATTTCACTTGGGGAAATTAGCTGAACTTTTTAAGAGTCAAAATTAGAGCAAGACAATGAAAATTAAAACAGATCTTAAAAGCACCTTCCCCCAGCCACTACCTGGGCTTGAGTTTATTCTCTGCCAGCAGTATGAGCCCCTTTTCCACAGAGCACAGTCCTGCAGGAACAGCCTGCTTTGTGACTGTGAGGGATTCCTGTCCTTACCTCAACTCATGAGCCTTTCATTATATTTTCTCTCCCCTCCGTAGTTTGAGAAGGGGAGTGATAGAGTGGCTTTGGTGGGCACCTGGCATTCAGACAGGGTCAAGCCACCACAGATGTCCCCTCAACTATGTGTCTATGCACTGATAATGAAAATCAAGGAAACATGAATATATCAGCTCCTGCCAAAGCACATGACAGTCCCTTATTTCAAGGGCTGAATAAAGCCTGAGGATCAGATTGCAAAGGAGCTCTTTCTTCCTGCTTTAGAAAATACTGAATAAAACTTGAAACTGCAGAAGTCTTTTATCTATTACTGTAGTAATTAATTACAGTACTCAGCAGAAAAATTGAAATTTTTCCTTTAAAACTGATGATCTTTCATTCTGCAGCAGCTCTTTTATGTGTTTGTTCTCATTTTACACATTGTGATTCTTTTTCAGGATGAATCTGAAGAGCAAGGAGGCTTCCACTTGTCATGTCCTGATTGCTGCACACTTTGTCAAACAGAACTTTCTCAAAGAATCTGGAAGGAATTGACTCCTTTGTGGTAACAGCTGGAAATATTTAGCAGATAATACTTCAGGGCAGGTTGCAGCAGGCCAAAGTACCTATGCAGACGATCGTAGATTGAGAGTAAATCCAAAGTTATCCTTGCAGGGTTTATTACAGCCCAAGTAAAGGATGCTGGATGAAAACAACCCTAAATGAATAGGTTACTCAGAGTTACTTGCTACTTAAGGACATGGTTGGCAAAGGGGGTAAGATCTGTTTCCCAAACTCCCCCTTTCACTCTCCACATTCTATTTTTTTTCTCCTTTTTAAAAAAGAGTTTCTCTTTACAGTTTAAATTCTAATAAAAAGAGGTCTATAAAAGCTGTTTGGTCTTTTTGGAAGCTTGTATAAAAGAAAAGACATAGGAGAAGCAGCCTAAAATCTCTAGCTGGCTTGGGTGGTTGTGCAAGAACTTCAGTGGTTATTCACTTGCTAATTACATTAAAAAGAGAAGGTATCATTCCTCAATAAGTGCATGGATGTGTTCAACTCCAAATTTCTGTATCTCACTTTGAATTGTATTACTCACTTGAAGCAGAATCATCCTGGGAAGAAGCCAGAAAAAGTTTCCAAAATGTCAAGAGCTGGAGGCATCATGCCCGTCCAATGCAAGAGAGCTCTCTCGCTGTATTATTCCTGACATAACCCTTAGATGAAATTATTCCATTGGATGCCTCCATTTGTGCAAAGGGAGAAAGTTAGTTGTAGGCCAGCCAAATTCTAACACACAAAGATAAAATTCTCTCTGGATGAGTTGCAGTGCTGTCAGTGTGTGCAGGATTCCCTCTTTTCCCCTTAGGTACTGCAGACTCCACAGGACGGAAGTCAGACGATGTGCAATGAAGCAGCTTAAGCCAAAGCTTGCTTCAGAGAATTTGGGACAGTGCTCTTCTGCAAATACTTTTGGTAAAGAGGGTACCTGCATTTGTTGCTTTCCCATCCCACCCCTACAGCTGCACATGCTGGAAGCAATAGCCTTTGTTAGAGTCAGTTGTTTGCTGAGATGAGCAAGTGTTGCTGCCTAGTCTGCAGCCCTCCTCCCTCATTGTGATTGATGAGGCAGAATACTTTGTATTTGGAATTCAGCTTAGGATTTAAGTGACCTAATGTTGTCCCAGAATTCAACTAGATATAATTTGATTTTCTATGTTGTTGAGTCTGAATAATCTGTTTTTAATTAAATGTATCTTGGATTTAGTTTCATGCTCTTTGCACAAATATGTCCAGCATATCTTGTGCTATAGTTACTACACATGGACAAGTATTAGTATTCATTTATATTTTGTAGTACATTTTGGAAACAAATAAACAATGCAATGAATCAAATTAATGGAGAGAAAATAATTACTGTTCCATATTATTTCTGTAGTATTTTGGTTCCACAGGATTGCTGTACTTAGGAACTCATTTAAAAAATGCAGCATTTTTCACTGTATAACAGCCATTTGCTGTCTCTGGACATACACACTGAAGTGGTAACTGTGAGCAGTTTCATTTGCAAAAAATGTATCAGTTGTGCCTCTTAAGTGGTCTGAATATTACAACTGACAAATTATTCACAGTAATTAAAAAATATTATTATAATAATAAAAATAATTTATTTGACCAAACTGTCAACAGCAGCAACAGCAAAGTTTAAAAACATTTGAGGAATATTTGTAGTTTTCATTACCTACCACTTATAATTTTCAGCCAAAAGGGAGTCATAGACAGTTATTCCTGTAGGGATTAGCCATTTTAATAACTAAGTTTCCCAGAATTATGTGTCTATAAGTTAAAAGAATAAAATTTTGACATCAGTAAGTTGGGGGTTATTTCATTAAACATTGGTGTTCCTAATTATACGTGTACCTATGATCTGCTTGAGTTGGCACATCAACGTTTTCTTCAGTATGGCTTGAAAATGTCAAGGTAAGAATATTAAACTATTCCCATGGCAATTAAACACATTCAAGGAAAAGGCTTTTTGAAAAGTTTTATCCTGGCATTTAGAAGTTTAGGACAATCTCTCTGTAAAGCAGGAAAGCTGATATGCCTGCCGTAGTCTGATGAGGTGTTTGATGAAGCACAAAGGCAGAGCAAGTCCCAGATGGAGTATTACTGCCTTATAGATGCAAAATTTTGAAGTTTTAGTGTATCCTCTCCATCTGTTACATCTTTAACTCACATGCTGTAGTCAGCAGCCATATCACATCTGACCAGATGAAATAAAATATACTGTCAGAAAGTTCATTGGCAAACATTTTACAGCAAGAAAGAAGTAGACCTTCTTGACTACAGGTTTCCATCTCCAACCATGGAAACTGTAAGAACTTCTTTATTTAAGAGTTTTGGAGTTTATTCATTGTACTCATTCTCCTCACGGATGTACAGTTTGTGAATGTGGTCTCAGCTACAGCACCTTACCCTTAACCCGCTTTGTGCAAACACTTCTTGTTTAATACCTCTCTTCCTCAAAAACAATAGAGGACAAGTAGACTGTAGCCAGGTGCAAATTTATCACAAAGAAAAAAAATGCATTATTTAGTGCCTTTATTCTTTTCATTAAGAAGAAATCAGAAACTCTTCACCAGCTGGACAGGCTTTGTCAGGGAGCCAGTCTGTGGATTTCGAAGCCCTGAAGACACTTCAGCCTTCACATAGTCGACGTAGCAGTGCCCATCAAACTGAAAAATAATTCTCCTTCTGTAGTATCCTTAAATATATTAAAACCAGAAAAATGGAAAGCATAAACATGCATGGAAGTCTGAAATATCATCATATGAACTTAGCAGCCCTACCAGGTCCAAGCTATTTCTTTGAGAAAAAACATCTAGATGTTAAGAGCCCTCCTCATCTGTCCATTCTCCTTCCTTTTAAAGGGACTAAAAGGAAAAAAAAAATTACAGTGAAAATGTGTTGTGTTCAAGAATAATGGGTGATTGCATTTCTATCAATACAGCAGGAGTAATAAATAGTTGTTTTGGGATACCTTCTTTTTTTCAGAACTGAGAGAAGAGCTCTTCTTTAAGAAGCTTATCAGAGTGTACAATGGTGTGGATTCAAACAGTGTGGATGCTTCAGCTGAACTTCATAGACTGACAGACCTGAGGGCCTCAAGGGTCAGTCTGATCATAACGTTGGATCACTTCCCACAGGTCATTATATTTTACCCAATTGCCCCTGAACTGAATTCAGTAACTTGCATTTCAGCTGAAGTATATCCTTCAAGAGTAGAATTCACTTTTCATCTAAAAGGAAAGAAAATATTAAGTCCCTTTAAAAAAAAGGAAAAGAGACACATTGGTAGATGAATCATAACAGTTTGAAGTTTCTTGATCAGTAATATATTACTAGCCAACAGTGGGTCAGTGACCTGTATGAAATACAGTAATGATCTCAAGGTGCATCACAAAATCTATCTTAGCTCCAATTAATTGGCATCCCTGTTGGCAGCTTTGGAAGAAATTGCAAGAACTGATTGAGCACTGAAAATTAGCCACTCTCTCATTCCCACAAGGTAGTCTTTTCAGCTTAAAATTGAAGGTGTTTTGGAAGACATATATAAAAATGTGCAGAACTAGTGACTGTGTAGTGTCTGTTCTCTTGGAAAATACGGAAGTGTTTCCAGAATTCTTGTTGAACCAATTCTGTGAGTGTCACAGTTATTTCTATTAATAAATAAGGAAAATCCAGAAAGTATGAAATAAACTCATTCATTATACAAACATAAAGGCACAACTCGGTTGTACCTCCATGGCTGGATATTAGAGATGGTAGGACAGTTTTTTGCTTCTTTATATCTTCCCTAAGATATAGTGTATTTAAAACAAATTCTTCACCTACTGTTCTTATTACTTTAGGGAACACTAAACGAGCATGCCAGTCTTTTTACTGATTATTGTCAACTCCACTTAGTACTTTGTTATATTAGTGTACATTAATTTGTTATTTTATTATTGCTGCAGGGCATACAGACGTCATTATGTTTTAGGGTAGAGGCTCATCCTTATGGTGATTATTCAGAATGATGTGTTGATAGCTTTAATGGGCCAATAACCCAGTAATGAAAGTTCTGTAATGGAATTCAGTGCTGTTGTGAAATTTTTCAGTACTCCATAGTGATATGATTTGCAGAGCTGTAAAGCTGTGCAAGTAGAATAATATGTTAATATAATTTTCTATAGGTCTGCAGGTTTGCTACCTATGTGTTTGTTTAGAATACTGCTTTTCACAGATGAGGTATTTCCTTGAGCTACTGAGGACAATTTTGATAATATGGCAATTTGTGCATTATTTTAACAGTTTTCTGCAATTAGATATTTAGAAAATCTGATTGTTTAAGATAATAATTATTTGAAGAAAATATGGCATTCTGTGATGAATGTAATTTGTTACACTGCAAAAGAATTTATGAAATGGACATTCTTGTACCTTTTTGAAAATGAGAACAAATACAATGAAATGATAAACTGACATACCTTTTGCTACATTAAATATTTGGTAAATAGTCAGAATAAATTACATGCAGTGTATATAAATTGTCATAGCTAATGAGGCCTCTTTGTTCAAGTTGTATACAATGGTAACATCCAGTTCGTGTACCCCCTGGCAGCACTACATGGGGGATTTTTGGATATGCAACCCTGAAGAAAACCTGACATAATCTAGTGCTCAAATATGAGACTTAATTTTTAACAAGTCTTTTTCACTATTTCATAACTTTATTTATTCAGGAAAGAAATTGAGCTGTACTGTTTAGAGAATACAAGTTTAATGCATCATTTGTAATAATTTTTAGCTAAGAACTCATCAGCTGTTTTTAAAGCATACATGATTGATGTTGTACTGCCTTCACTGGGTACTAAATTTCGAAACCTGAATTTACTGTTGGGAAGCTGAGATAAAAGCCAAATATAAAGGGATAAGAAGTGATAGACATTACTGCATCTTAGTGCAGTAAATTAAAGACACTTCAGAATCAATCTGATAACATGAGAAACTTCATAGAGGTCATTAAAAACAATTAGGGTGAATACTGTAAAAATAATATGCACTCAGAAAAAGGATGTTGCCTTTGTGATAAACTGTGAATGTACTACACACAATAGATTAAAAAAAAAAACAACAAATCTTTAATATTTGAAGGTATAATCAGAAAAACATTCAAAATATTCCAGAAACTAGTGCCTTGAGAACCGAGAAAGACAGCAAAGGTGTTCCTGTGTGAATGACCACTATCTGTGTAGAAGGGGAAAAGTCTTTGTATCTCTAGGAAGGGTTTATTTTTGATTTTTTCTTCCTGCGCATCAAGTCGAAATATCTCTAATGAGGCAGAACCTGCACCTCAAACTCCCACACATCTTTGTACAAGTTGGCCAATCTGATAATTCAGATTCTAATAGAAGGCATATGTCCTGAAATTAATTCAAAAGGCAGCCAGCCTGAGAGCTTTAGGAAGCTCTGTTGTTGATGGAATATAGGGTATTTTCATGGAACTTGACTAAACAAGAACTTAATTCCAAATACTACTCTATTATCACTTATTTTCTATGCTGCTATTGATTTAGAAAGCCTTATCTGTAAAAGAAGTTTTTTTCTTTTTTTCTTGCTAATTTTATTGAAGTTATGGTTCCCTTGTGCTGCATTGATTATAAAACCCAACAAAATAAACAATGTTTTCAAGAAATGGTGAGCAATCAATGGGTAAAACACAAGCTTTCACTGAATGAACACACATTTCCTTAATAAAAGGCCAGAAAAAAAAAAACAAAACCTGAGATTCTATTTGTTTAATCTATAATTCACTTTGATGAAGCATTGTACCAGAATACTCTGACTTGATCTCTTGGATTTTGTAAGGAAATTTCTCCATTTAAGTGATTTAAAGCAGTAAATCAATAATCTCTGTTGTTCAGTCTGTCAGAACAGAAAGGAATTCTAAGAGTGTTCAATATATATAGTATCCATCTGGCACCAAAATAAAGGAAATAGATGTTTGTACTTCAAGTTCAAAGAATCACTTTTCATATATCTGTGTGGGTACTTTTAAATGTAATTTTTTATTTGGGCACTGGAACTGGCTCCCCAGGGAAGTGGTCACAGCACCAATGGAGTTCGAGAAGCGTTTGTAGAACACTCTCAGGCACATGTCACAATTCTTGAAGTTGTCCTGTGCAGAGCCAGAACTCGGACTTGGATGATCTTTGTGGGTCCCTTCCAACTCTGGATATTGTATGATTCTGTCAATTGAGCTTCTCTATATGCATAAACTTTCAGAATGTATGCTGGGCTAAGAATGGGAACAATTTCTTTTTTTTTTTTTCCCTTAAGTGCTGGTCTACATGGGTGGACTTTTCAGACAGAGACCAAAGTACTAAAACCTAGAAACTCTGTCAGTAAATACCTAGATCAGCTGACATGATATCCATAGCTAATAAAGATACTTCTGAAACCTCGTCCAAAGTGGCTACAAATCATCAATATTAGGATGTCATATTAACTTATGCAGCTGCCATTACCTTGTGATATCAGGGAGCTAGATAATTTTTATTCTCACCCCATGTCATGGTTTAACTCCAGCCAGTAACTAGGCCCCACAGAGCTCCTCATGCAGTATCCTCAGGTGGGATAGGGGAGAGAATTGGAAGGGTAGAAGGTAGAAATCTCATGGGCTAAGATAAAGGCAGTTTAATATGCAAATTAAAAGCTTCACATACAGGCAAAACAAAGCAAGGAATTCATTCACCCCTTCTCATGGGTAGGCAAGTGTTCAGTCATCTCCAACGCAGCAGGTTCCATCACCTTTAATAGTGACTTGGGAAGACAAGCACCATCCCTCCAAACATCCCTTCTTCCTCCTTTTTCTCCCAGCTCTATATGCTGAGCATGATGCCATACAGTGGGGAATATCCCTTGGGTCAGTGAGGATTGGCTGTCCTGGCTCTGTCACCTCACAGCCCTTTGTGTACTTGCAGCCTCCTCTCTGGCAAGGTGGGGTAAGAACTTGTGCAAGAACTGCTCAACAGTGATGGAAACATTCCTGTGTTATTTGCCCTGTTTTCTGCACAATCCAAAACTTTGTACCTACTGTGATAAAAATTAACTCTATCCCAGTCAAACCCAGAACTCACCACCATAGGGATTGAATTCTACAGCAAGATTGCAAGCCCTTAGCAGAATGTAGCTGCAAATGCAAAATTTTCTGGTTTTTTTTTTTTCTTGTTGCCAAGTGTTTCAGCCATTGCATTAAGCTTTTGCAGAAATTTAAATAATTTGTATTATTCCTGGACTTGGTGATGCATAAGGTTGTCCTTTTTCTTCTAACTGATGATGTATTGCACCTATTCTTCACTTTCACAAACAGAGTATTCATGGGCTGGGAGACAAGGAAGCATCATGTTCACAGCTTTTCTAGATTCTTCTTAAAAGACATGACAAAACACTTCACTGCTCCATTGGCTATTTGCGCATTAGAGAAAAACCAGTCATGGCAAACACATTTCTTAATATATTCTCTGAAACAATGAATGACTCCTTCAATTAAAATAGGTAGAAAACACTTCCAGTCTTGAAGTAATCATCAATAGTGCTGGTGTGCTACTTGGCTTGTCTGTGCACTGTACAAAAGCCTCAGGGAGCATGCCAGAGATGTAAGCTTGTACAGTGTAGTGCAGGGTGAGGGTGAAGCTGCTGGAAAGGACAGCCTCATTCAGATGCAGCTCACACTGTGTTGTGTAAGAATGCATCAGAGTCTTTATGACTTCCTGGGGTAGTGAATTTTCATCCTGCTGACAACAGGAGTAATTTCTGTGTGCAGAATAAAATCTTCTATTTTTATGAACTATACTTCCTTATTTCTGTCAAAATCATAGTTGCTGTTATCACTAATCATTATAGTTATGCTTGTGCAGAAAGCATAGAAAATTTTGTGAATTAATATGTTACTGTGGAGGTCAGAGAAGGAATATCATTTCCTTGGATCTGGAAGCTGTATATTCCACATTATCCTTTGTATTAATTGTGATGTTTTAAAATCCTTTTGACATTATGCAGGTCTCTGCATTGAAATTTCTGCAAAGGAGTTCAGGGGTCTCTTGCGAAATGATGTTGTACAGACTCTCCACTAAAAGTACAAAAATTAAAGGAATGCCTTAATTAATAAATAAACTCTATAGATACCAAACTATGGTGAACTTGTCAGAGATATCTTTCCTTGTGCTATAATTGTGGTTTAAAAATAGTAACATGCACACATTGGGTAAGAAAAATATTAAAAAAGTGAGAAAGTGAGAAAAAGTTAATATACTCTAGGTGATGTGCCACAAAGCAAAACAAAACAAGACAAAAAAGAGATTCAGGATGGCTTTGAAAGCAGTGGCTCAAGCAGAGCTAAAAAAAGCCTTTCTCCTTTAGAGACACTGAAAATTGCATATGCTTGCTCAGTTGTTGGGATTTTTTTATATCAGAGAATATATCAGCTGGAACTTCCCTTGAATTAAGTAGTCCACTTTAAATCTTGATTTTTGAAACTGCTTTCCTTGGACAAGAAAAGAAACATCAGTGGCAGCAGGTCTTACAAGGCAGGTATCCTGGTGGGAGTCTGTGTTTGACCACCCAACCAGGGCAAAGAGGCAGCTGAAATATTCCACAAG
>JAYDZK010000202.1:42664186-42752793 GCA_034509185.1 Euphonia xanthogaster | reverse complement strand
GTCTGCTGGAAATACAACACAGCAAAAGACACAGCCTAGGAAGGTTCCTGGAGTGTGTGGCTGACAACTGCCTGACAGCCAGTGAAGGAGCCAACTAGAGAAGGTACCCACTGGACATGGTATTTGTGTACAGTGAAGGACTGGTGAGGGGTGGGGTGGTTGGAGACCTCTTGGCAGTCATAGAACAAAGGAGGTGCTCAGCAGAATCTTGGACTTCCAGAGGGAAGACTTTGCCCTGCTTAGGGGCCTGTTGACAAAGTCTCTTGGAGGGCAGTCATGAAAGGCAAAATGACTTCATGACTGGTAAATGTCCAGGGATCCTGGATGTTCTTCAAGAAGGAGATCTTGAAGGTACAGAACCAGGTTTTTCCCATGAATTGAACTCATAAAATTTCATCAAGTTCTGATAGGTAGATTTCTGTTATTGGTAGGAAAAAAACGTTGTTCTTACATGAGGAATATGATGGCTGCCCATAAAGAAAGGTTTCATCTATCACAAAGACATTGAGTAAGAATATCAATGAATTGTTAATATCTCTCAAAGTGTGAAAGATACTATTTATATGATACTATGATTTTCCCACACAGAATATCAAAGCCTTGCAGTGAGATATTTCAAATCTGTGTCACAAAATCACTTGAAATTCTTTTTTTTTCCCCTTGAATATCTTAAACTCCTCAGAGTTTAACATATTGGAATTTAGACACTTTATTGATCTCACATCAACTATCACATCAATTTTATTGATCTCACATCAACTATCTATTGATAGTTTCCCAGGAAGTTAGAGTGTCAAATAAAAAGTATGGTCATCTTTTTTTTTTTTCAATAAAAATGTATAACTTTAGAAGAATAAAGCTGAAAATATTAGTATTTCTGTATTTATTTAGAAAATTATTTGGATTATATAGTGTATCCTCCTGAGATTTCAAAGTTCAGAAATGCTTCATCTAACTTATTACTCTGTCGCACATCTCATTCTTTCACATTTACCAGTTTGTAGATGAGCTTCTTCCTCTCCCACATTTCCCATGATATGTCCTACTTTGAAGAAACAGAATTGAGGTCAGTTCTTTCACATAGGATTTATAGTTTATACATCTTTTTTTAGCAATGCCTTTAGCATACCCTGTTCTGACTAAAATCTTTCGTACCCCAGGAGAAGAGAGGTATGTTTCTTGTTCTGATTCTTAGAGTGTTCATTCCACAAATTAACAGCTTTTTTTTCCTGTCAATTGCCTCTTGAAATTGGTTAAATATTTCTCTCTACAGGCAACTAACCTATGCGATTTGTAAAAGAAAAAAAATAAACATAGTACCTATTTGAACATTGCACATTTCCTTTTTTTTCATAGAAGTGATTATGCTGGCACTGTTTATGTATTTCACATGTCTAGTTATGAGTCTTCAGGATTTTCTCACTGAAAGGGTGAAGCACTGGAATAGGCTGCCCAGGAAGCTGATGGAGTCACCACCCCTGGGGGTGTTCAAGAAATGACTGGACATGGCGCTCAGTGCTTTGGTTTAGTTGACATGGTGGTGTTCAGTCAAAGGTTGGGCTCAATCTTGCAGGTCGTTTCCAACCTTAAAGATTCAATGACTATATGAGAACCATTATAATATAATACTGTGTTTCTGCATTATTCATATTTTTGTTTCTGCACATACAAAGGTAAATATCTTCTGTGAAACACTGGCCATTTTCTAAAGCACCTCCCTTTCTGCGTTTGGGTGTAGAAACATTGCCAACTGAACCTGTAAAATAACTTCTTAAAAGTATTTAAAGCAGCTAGATATAATAAAATAATTTGATCGGTTAAAAATACAACCTCTATTGCTTGTGAGGATGTAAAATCTTAATTAACAGTTATTCACCCCTAAGACAGTATCTAAGCAAACATTTTAATGTTTGCACAGATATATGCCTTAATTGGTGAAGGTAGGTAATAGAGTCAGAATTTTGTAAGGTAAGTAATAGAGGCAGGCAATAGACTTAGTTTTCCTCTGGCTTTTCCTTTGGCTTCCTTTATGACATTGGACAAATAAATCACTTGGTTTTGGCAAGACGTTGTTGTATAATATCCTTTCCAGATGAAATACTGTTTTCAATCTGAGATTGGGAATGGGAGCACAAAAAGTCTTAAGGAAATTTGAAAGATGCTCATACCAGATACCATAGTTAAGACAAGTTCACAGAAAACAATTTCAGAAATATTTTGGTGAGCATACAGTGCTCATAATAAATAGATTTTTTTTTAATTTGTTCATCTGTATGTTCTATTTATGTTTTGGATTTATTTATTTTCAAAAAATTATATTATTTAGTTGCTTAAAACAGAGGCATTGTTTTTAAGATACAAAAGAAAATAAAATTATCTAACCCTGAAGTCTTCAAATGGAGATTTGATTAATTTACATAGTCTTGTATTTCCAAACTACACAGTCATCATCCAAAGATCACTTTTATTATATACTTAATCAGATCACGGTTTTAAAACTAGAGATGAGGACTTTTACCAGGTACTGATGAAGACAATAAAAGACCTAGTGACACACATAATAATTGTAGCATCTAAACTGTGTCCTTCCATCTTCCTCAATTTCTTGCATAAAGAGAAATTTAGTGTCTCCACTTGGATTACTGGACGAAAAAGTTTCATCTTCGCTAAAATGAAGGAGTTCTTGAAAATGAAACCTCATCTTATATAGAAAAGGCAACTCCAGACAGAATGAACAGAAACACAGACTGTTTCTATGCACACTAGGTCAGGATTCTAGATTTATTACCAAAAAAATAAGAAAATGGAGCACGAAGGAAAAATCTATTGCACAGCAAGAGAAAACCCAATGCAAAGCAGCTTTCACCCTACTGCAGGGCAGGGATGAGGCTAGGTATAAACTCAGGCCCAAGAACCACCACAAAGTGGTGTAACCAACGCACAGCTATGCAAGCACAATGCCATGGAAAAATATGTGCACTTTGTGTGCAGCATACAGACAGACCATGCTGAGAATCATGTTGATAAAAACATCTATTTGAATAGACACTCGGCAGCTGCTTTGTTAAGGGTATTTCACATGTTCACAACACTGTGCTTATTTCTGAAAGTAAAAAAACTTTTTTCCAAGACTCAGCAAGCTCACTTGCATCAATAAGCTTTGTACTGAAATTGGCTCCCTTTTGTTCGAGCCATTGAAAAAGATATTTGTTTCACTGTTGGATAAATTATTGGCAAACTTTCCTCAGGAGCACCTCAAAAGGATCCAGACTGTTTGCAGATCTATGTTCATTTTTGTTATAAAGAGAAAATGTTGAAGCCAGGTTATGCTTATGCTTTTTTTACTGCTTCTACAAAACATAAACTTCAGAGCTGCTGTGTCCATCAGGGTGAAACTCAGCAATATGCTCTTAAATAATTGCTGAGAAACCTTTATGCTACCTTATTGAAGTCAGATGAATTTTCCAGAAACAGAGCCACTGAAAGTCTCTGTTACAGCAGAGAGAGTAAGAAGAGAAAAATGAGATAAGGTGTATTGTGGCATATAACTTTGTTTTCCTTTAGTGGCTTAACTTACTGCAGAAAGAAAAAGGCTTTGTGTATTATACAAGCAATACATGTTTACTGTCTCAGAAAATGTAGCTGGAAAAACTAAAAAAACTGTGATCTTCTGTGCCTGCTATTGCTGATAGCATCAGTTATTATTTTGTCTTGTCCTTTCCTCCAAGTCTCTGTCAGATAGATTGCCATCACATATCTGGAAAGGGCACATGTGAAATATATGACATGATTCATTTCATCAAAGGTCAAAATGAGATGAAGCTTTGTCTGACCCTACAAGAACAAGTCACCCACCATAATTACAACATTTGCTACTGAGAAAACAAGACTGCCAATGCACTGAAGGAGAAAACAGAAACCTCTGTGGAAGTAATCCAAATATCTGTGGCTGTCTCACCCATGCAGTGTGATGGTGTAAGGGCAAAGACAGTAGTCAAGAGGGGAAGATGAAATATACTTCTATGAAGCTACCCCACAACCTGGGGAGCAGATGCAGAGGAAGTCAGATTTCTCTGCTTTCCCTCAGCAGCTGCATGCAGCAGATGTTTTAAGCAGGAAATTCCTTCCCACAAAGTCTCAGAGACTTTGAAGCTCAAAGTTTCATTTCTCGTCACCACGCTGATGGTGCCTTATCACTCTGCGTATTCTGTGATTTGGTGATTATGGATGAGGAAGCCAAGAAAAAATACTAAAAATACTTGAGTCACATATCTTGAGCTTTCTTGTGTCTGGAAGAAAGAAAAAAACCAAACCCCACTCTTAAGTATTATGTTTACATCCACGTGGGGTGGTGGGTCAGAGATAGACACACAACTCAACACCCATGGGTCATCAGCAAACAGCAATGAGTTTAATATGGCGTATTAAATTTATCTGGGGACTTGTTTTCTTCTAGGTTGGTTGAGTTTAGAGGGTAGCTTCAGATCAGCTGCAATGTGACAACATTAAGTGTCAAAGGTCATTGCCTCTTGTCTCACCCTTGGGAAACTGGAGAAAAGCAGATGCTTTTAAGGTTCATCTATAAAAATAAAACTTCATATCTAGATGTCGATTTACACAAACACACCATCCCAAAACTGAGCTCAAGTGTTGATAGGGAAAAGGTTGGACAATCTCCTTCATAGACAGCTCACTTAAAGGAACTAATCATGAGGCATTAACCTGTGTAAATATTTGATTCACATGGGGTGAATCAGAAAGAGCACTTACCCCACATTTCTCTAAGCAATGGGTATGTTGTCAAATTACAGCTTCCAGTGCAATGTCTGCATTATAATATCTCTCAATAAAAAGAGAGCAAGCTGGAAATGAAGTTGAGAACTTGAAATTTCCTCCGATCCTGTGTATTGCTTGAATTTCTCAGTAAGAAAGTCAGAAAAACTTATATGTTATGGAGCATTTTGAATTTTCCAGTTACATCATTTGGTCTAACAAGTATTCGCCTTTGTGTCACTCATATTCTTAGACAACTATTCCTATATTAATAAGACTATACAGACCTGTACTGATATAATCAGGACTTGGTATTTTCTGCTTATTTTACTTTTTGGTGTATTAGTAGGACTTTAGTTTATTTTGATCTAATTCCTCCTCTTTCAGGCCAGGCATGATGATGTGTATATCATGATGTATTTTGCTTCAGGCTAAGAATTATGCCAGTCTTCCTGTTGTGAGATTTTAGCTTCACTTACAGATTCCAGTGTTGTACAGAATGGGGCATTTGGCAGGTAGGAGAGGTAATGAGTTAACCTTTTGTCACAGTGAGATCAGTTAGAGTAAATAGATATTGTTAACAGCTTCTTAACACTGCTGCTTCCTTCACTTATGCAAAATGTTCTCACTCCTAAATATCCATATTTATCTATATCCTCTTAACAACAAAAACAAAAACAAAAAACCAAGATTTATACTTTGGTTAGATGCACTATATGTGATACAAAGATACCATTTGAAGTTATATTTCTTACTTGAATTATGTGAATGTTCTTCCTCCCTTCCTCCAAAGAAATAAATGTCTCAATGTGTTTCTTTACTTGAAAACAGGTGCAGTGTTGTTTGAAAACTACTATCCTTTATTAGCCTTTCCAGCCATGGGGAGTGACATTGTCATTTGTTTATGCCAGGTGAAAGCTTTTAAGTAAAAAACATAGCCTCTCTCACTCGCATAGTATCTAATTTATGTACTCTGAAAAAAACAAATAAAATTACAGCAGCATTTGCTTTTTAATATCATACAGAAAAAACCCTTCAAAGTCAGCCATGCATGAAGCAAATATATGGGAAGGGACCTTAAATCCTAGCTGCT
Organism: Euphonia xanthogaster; assembly: GCA_034509185.1. NCBI lineage: Eukaryota > Metazoa > Chordata > Aves > Passeriformes > Fringillidae > Euphonia > Euphonia xanthogaster. The sequence continues at coordinate 42,746,927 of JAYDZK010000202.1, read as the reverse complement.
GATAGATCATGAACCAAAACTGCCTTTTATGTATCTCAAAGAGAAAACTTTGTAATCATCTATGCCATCAGTAGTGACAGTATTTTCATTGCAATCATTATACCCAAGTGTAAGGCTTGGGTTTATCTCAAAGGGATTGTTCATTTATTCATGAAGTAGAACTTAAAGGCTTCTGTGTAGTTTCGAGCCTTTCCTTAATTAGTAAGTCAGGGAAGTTAGGCATTAGTTAAACTTTCCCTGAATAGATGTTGATTGTTTAAAAGAAAAGAAGAAATCAGAATATTTCTGACAGAAGAACAGGTTAATCTCAGGTATTTATTCCTAAAATGTTGTGCTACACCCAAATGCATTTGTTAAGCAGATAAAACAAAGGATGTTGTATTCACTCTAACAGTGAGACTAGGGAAACAAATGACTACTCACATTTAATTTTTTTCTGAAGACCTGTAGATAAGATTTGCTACTCTCCATCAGAGTTAAAACAGGGACAGGTAGAAGACTTGACACCATGTGTCTTCTGCAGACCCACCTTAGAAAGGCCAGCCTCTGGAACTGAGATAAGTAGTTTTTATTATCCATTCAGCCAATTAAAAAAAAAAAAAAAAATCATTTGAGAGGTCCTGCAAGTATCTGGTGCATATGCCTCCAAATCACTGTTGATCAGAGATAGTTTTCACTTGTTCTGAAGCATCATTTAAAGACTCTTACCTCATCCCTTCCACTAACAATTTATCTCTTATGACAAAAACGTTTGCACAGATTTTGTCCATGAAAAGATTGCTTGCCATTAGTAATAACTTTTTTCTATATGTTTGTTTTGCATCAATGGCTAATTTACAAAACACTGAAGAATGGTGTATATTAGCATTCTCTGTGAAGAAGGCAATAAATTTTATTCAAAGTACAAGTTTGAATAAATCTAAAGGCATCTAAAGACTGAAATGTTGACACCGTAATTTTATATGTACCTTGATTCCTAATTGATAGCTGGCATATTTTTGTGCTTTAACCCTAGAAAAAAGATGTAATTATGAAGTTGCCACAGTCGCCATAAAATAGAAGCTCAGACTACATAAAGGGTTTTTTGAAATACTTTAATTTGTAATAAACCTAGGAAAATTTTAGAGATTAATAGCAATCACCACAAACCTCTACTTAGACTTGTGACAATATCTAAGCAAGTTTATATTCTGGCAGGCTCTATTAGAAAATTTCACACTCCACAGAACATCATCACATGTTGTCTCAAAATCAGACGTGAAAAACACAGAAACACTGTGCACATTTCCAGAGGCCATTGTATTTTCAAATATAGTGCATGTTAGAATAGAGATGAGACTAATGGGAGTACACCAATCAAATTAATTTAACTTTAAAGGCAGACAGCTAAATGCTGTATCTCTTTCTCAAGACAGCTTTAAATGTCATAAAAATATTTGCAACCATTGACAGCTTTTAAAATCCTTTAGAGAATATCCCATATAGCTTGTAACCATGATAAACAAATTGTTGGTAATTTCCAACTAAGAAATTGTGGCCTTTGCATGACAGTTAAAAAATTTGTTTGAAAATCTTCAAAAATCTTGAAGCAATTTCGTAGTACTCCAATGTTAATTGCAGCATTAATTTCAACAAAAATCAATATCAAAGATTTTTCATTCAGAGTGTTTAAGAATAACATTTACACTTGTGAATGATGTTGAGTATAATCAAAAGAACAAATGCAAAACTCATAAAGCATTAAGTTTCAAGCAAATTCTGAGGGAAAAATAGATCTCCATTAACAAGTCAAAACAAGTTTTGATAATCACACTGTTCTTTTGGTACAAAGCCAGGATCTGTTCTCCCAAAAGAGACATAAACAATGAATTATAATATGTATTGCTCTATCCTTAGGTGTCCAAAACCTGTTTAGGACCTTGATCTTCCATTTGCTTCATAAAATTTATAATTTTTTGATGTAGGATAGTCTGTTAAACCATGCTCTACAAATGTTTGATGCTACAGATAGTGTGGTCATTGTAGAATGAATTCCAACTGTGGAACTAAGCAAAAATCCTTTACTGATAAAATTTGAAGTGGAAGAAGATACAAAGCATAGGTGCAACAGAGAGTGGGAGGAACGGCTGAAGAATGACAGAGTAGGGTCAGTACAGGGTTTCCCTAGACAAGTATAATTTTCTAATGACACCAATAACAGTTAATCATATAGCAAATCATATAGGGTTGTCAGTTTCGTAGGGGATAATGTTCTAGTTGATATTTCCTTTTCCTTTCCAATCTCCATTTTAGGAACTTCCAATTCCTGACGTTTCATCCAAGACTTTTTTGTTTATAGTTGCCAAAAATTTATTTTACATGAATTTGACAAATTGATTTCTGAACTCCTTAGTAGCGTCATAGTTTTTCTTTTTCTTTTCCCCAGTTCCTCTGACAATCAGATTCCCAGTTTAATTATGTCCTGTGATTGTATGGGAAAATACTTCCTTTTGCTTATATTAAGACTACTGCTCATTATTATTTTTGAAGACGATTTTGTTACAAGAAAAGTAAAATCATCATTCTTTGGTCATGTTTGTCAAACCTTTCAGACAGCATAGGTTACATTTCAATAGATACGTCTTTCCTGAATGAGATATTATATAAAATCTTATAAAGTACTATCATATATAATAAAATCTTGTTTAAGTTACATAGGAAACTCTTTGTCTTTCTGATAATTCCTTCCTGAATTTATTCCAGTTATATGGTGTCCGTTTGAGGTTGGATGACAAGAATTTAACTTTTGTATAATTTGGATCAGTTAAGTATTTAGTATTTGACTTAGAAATATTTTCTTTTAGGACATTAGAAATACTTTTTATAGTCATAATTTTTTTCTAGTATGTTTGCTGTTTTAAGTATAAATACAGCAACAGCTAAAATCATAAATGAATTCAGGATGCATATTAATCTTCAGTCTTGTGGTCCTCTCTATATCCACGTAACTACATTAATTAGCCCACTACTGCAAAAATTGCAAGTCACATTATGTTTTTGTAATGCTTGATGCATGTCAGCAAAAGGATTTCAATAATTTTTTCATTTCAGGATAAAAAACATGCTTTAACATTTTAGTAACCAAGGGATATGACATACTTTTCTTATTTACTTTGAAGTGCACAATTGGCTTCTAAATGAAGGAATTGCACATTTGTGTCTGCACTTTCGTATACAGTCAGTGAATACAGCAACTCAGTTCTTGGGGTAATGTAATCCCTGGTGTAGTTAGAAGAGAACTTCTGAGAAGAAGTGCTACCAGTGGGATTTTACAGGGAAAGCCACTTAGGTTATAAAGAGATGTCAAAGAGAAAGAGATAAATAAATACAGGGTAAAAATGCATTTGTCAGCTCTGGTTAAGCTATGAATTTTTGTTATAATGTCTTCTATGGAATGAGATGTTATTACTAAGTTGTGCATTGCTCCAACATAGCCATCTATTACAGTGAAACAGAAATAGCACATTCCATTAATCACAGACAAGAGGTTAAATAAAGATGTAAGCATATCGGGAAAGCAAACCTTCAAGTGCACAGCACCTTGATATATTAACCAAGTAGAAGGGGTTACAGGTCTTAAAGAATAATAGTAGTAATAATAAGCAAAGTTTCATTAGCCATGCTTAATTCAGTAATACACATTTATATTGCAAAGCAATTGATGTAGAGTAAGCAACATGAGGTACATAACATTTGGAATAAGAAAGAATTTACTGAAAAAAAAGAGGAGTTCAAATTGAATCAATCCATTAGTTTTGATAAATATTCCTTTCAAATCTATCTTTTTTTTCCTTACACTTTACTACGCTGCTCCTTCTACATTACAGAAATAGACACACACAAAATCCCTGGTCAATTTATTCTCATGTCAGTGGTCATTCCATTCTGTACTTTTATAAAAAAAAGAACTCCAACATGAGGCAGAATAACTTTGTGGGATATTATACTATGGCTGGCTGGCTATTATATATTAGGGAAGGCTGTAGGGACAATAGCCATTCCCATTTTGTTGCATTGTAGATTTTCCATTTTGTTGCATTGTAAATTTTCTGGTTTTTTCAATTCTGTTTTTTTTTTTTTTTTTCCTTTGAGATGTTGTTTCTGCATCCTTCCTGTTAAACACCATTTCCATTTTCTTTCCAGCATGGTTCAAAAAGCATCATTGCTCCTAGTTACTCCACAACATTTATGGCGTTCTGCAAGAGTAAAATAAAACAAATAACAAAGTCCACGCCAAAGTCAGGTTGCAATCTAAAGGATCAGAAATTTAGTCATTGATGCCTAACTACATATCTTACTTGCATATCAGCTTTGAACATATTTGGTCATGGGAGGAAATTTTTCCTCAGCATTATCAAGACATACTCCCCCTGCATGGGACTAGTTAACTTCCTCGTTCAATGTGGACACTTTATCATCAAGTTGACTTTTGTCATACATATCTGCTGTTAGTTTTTAGATATTTCATGGGCAAATATTCTACCCAAGTGTTCTAAAAGCTTAATGTTTGGTGTTTTTTCATCTCATCTGCAATAGCTAATACAGTCCATATCCAACTTCTAATGAACTATCCCAGTATTTTAAATCAAAAGAATTTCTGTAATACTTTTCCTCACAATATTTACTTCTTACAGCCTTATAGTTATTTTCTTTTTATGCTTTACTGCAATACAACTCCTCTGTGCTGGTGTAGCCTCACCTGAAGTCCTGTGTGCAGTTTTGCACACCACAATATAAGATATAAAGCTTTTAGAGAGCATCCAAAGGAAGATAACAAGGATGCTGAAGGGTCTAGAAGGGAATATGCGTGAGGAATGAACCCTTGAATTGTCTGAGCTTGGACACTGCTCACAATTACCCATCCTGGGCATCCCAGCCAGGGTCCTGGAGTATCCTCTGACATCAAGCTTCATGCATCTACCTCATCTTCTGGATCTACACCCACTTCTGAGATCTTTCCTCCAACCTGTCTTTCAAAGACGGCTCCTTTTTGGGAACTCTTCTTTTGGTGCCAGGTCCTCTTCCCAGAAGAACCCCTCACCAGTTTTCCCAGCCTCTGTGGTCTCTAAGCAGCATATGTGCAGAAGCAGCATGCACATTCAGGCTCCTAATCCATCCTGCCTCATGACTCTCTATCAAATGGAAGAAACTGGATGTGCCAATTCTGTTCAGCCCAGGCACTTTCAATATTTAAAACTAGCCCACATAAGTTGCATCTAGGAAGAGGCAGTCATCAAATTGAGAGAACAAAAAGCTCTGTTTTGGGCAATCACATACTCTCAATTCTTTACTGTCTGCTAGCATTCACAGAAAATATATTTTCACTAACACCCACTTATATACAGTCTTATACTCTCTGAAATAAGATTGTCAAACTGTGAAGTCCTTCTCTAGTCCTGTAGAAAAGGGGTGGAAATATCTTTAGCACCATTTAGAGCAATTTCTAAACTTTCTTAAGGACTCTGCTAGCATTGTCCTACAGGAGTAATCCTATACACTATGATCATGGGAAGAGCAATGTGAGGTGTATTTTTGAAGGTGCTTTTAATGAGGTTTCACTTTCTACTTAAACCTGAATATATTGATGAGAAAAAATAGGAGGCAGAACTGATAAAAGACAGGAGAAAGAATAAATTAAATGATTTAAACTAAAAGTTTTTTACTAGGCACATTTTCTTAAACTTTCACATTAAATATCATATCAAAAAAGTTCAGTTTAGATTTTCCTGCTGTGTGTGTATGTGTAAGCCCCAGAGTTTTCTAGAATCTCTGGCAATTGGTGTGTTGTGATGTGACTTCCATATATATGGTTAGCTATTTCCCAAAATGATTGTTATATGTTTCTGAACAAGGTTTTGGATATTTTTTGTTTACTGGTCTGTTCAGTTCCTAGCACTGATTTTTGCCTCCTGCTGGGTAACACAAGCAAAAATATCTCTGCAGTGCTCTCCCAGATATTACAATTTTATTTCATGATTCTCCCATTCTTGCCAAGCTTTTTAATCCCTTAATGTCCTAATTTGTCCTTACCCCTTTTAAAACACCTTTGTTAATCTTTATTTTCATCCACTTTATACCCCATCTTCTCAGCCAAACCACAATTTTGTCATTTCAGAAAATGTGTTTTGGACATGTCTCCCTGTTCCAATTAGTCTCCACCCTTCATTTCTGTTTGGTACCGTCACCAGTGTTTGTTATTTTTTCTTTTTATATATGTTTATATTTTGCTATTACTAAAGGATTTCACATTTGAGAACAGTTTGTAATGGCATAAATTGATGTCAAAATTTTTTATTTGGCTGAGAAATTGGTCTCATCACTCTCTTCTCTATTTCAATAATGAAAGAAAAAAAATACTCCGACACATAGTCAGTAGGTAATTAGAATAAGAAATCAGACAGAAAAAGTGAAAAAAGTCCTAATAATTACCAAATCAAATTCTTGTTTCATGTGCTTTTTCTCATTAGGAGACTGAGTGTATCAGTAAAAGATTAAACAGAAAATTCAAAGGAATTGAAAAATGCTGTATTTCAGCTGCATCTCTTCCCACAGTGCTTGAGAGAAGAGAGCCCAGGTTCACCTACATAAATGAAAGCAGAATGTTGAATTTCATATACATATACATATATATATATATATATATATATATAGTTAGTCAGATCTGTCCTGTGTATCTCTACTCATTTTGAAGAAGATTCCAGGCCATTTTTGCCATTTTGGAGCCCACTCAATGAGAATTAGAAGCGCTCCTGTCAAAGCTCACATAGAGTGTGTTTTTGTAACAGCTCCAGTTGTATGGAAAATCTCCAGTGGCCTCTTAGTCTAAGTGGCTGATAGACCTCTTAGCACTATTAATAGGGATTTAATATGAACCATACCTGAAGCACAAATTAGAGTGTAGAGGGAAGGAGATCGTGTGGAAAGGAGTTGGATGTCACAGCTCACATTTACTGGTTCAAAACATTCAGACTTTTATTGCAAACAAACAATTTTAAAGCAGGTCTTATCTCTATTAGTCTATAATTAGGGCAGAGGACAGGATGTTCTGAGAGCTTTTCACACCTGTCAAAGAGCTAAGGGGAATATAAAGCCTTGCAGAAGATCTAATTCAAGTGTCTCACTTAACTTTACAATCCCTATCACAGTAAGAGGGAAAGATTCAGCGCTGCCTCTGGGGTTCTGCTAAATCTGCTGCTTGTGTCTCTCTTAGAGCAAGAACTTCTCTTTCTCTCCAACCTGTAATGATAATGCAGTGGCAGGCACCATCAGTTATTAAAGTTGTGTTCAGGCCTCTTTTCTGCTTCTGCTGATTTTGGTTGTGGAAGGAGAGGCAACAGCTGGCGTGAAGTAAATCTGAAATCTGCAGCACTGGCAAAGAAGCAACTGCCTTACAAAACGCCTATGCACACTGAGTTGCAGAGTGCTGGCACAGGCCAGGGCGACAGCTTCCCCACCAGTTTTGTGTTACAAGAGGAAAAAAGGAATAACCCACCAATCAACAGTGGCAGGGGGAATTTTCTTTGCTTCTTTGGCAGCAATGAAGACAGTAAAATATGTGAGTTTGATGTCATGTTTCCCATCAGTGTCATAATGACTCCATATCAAATATGGGTGATCCAAGGCACCCAATTACCCAACACTGTCTATGCTCTAGCATACCTGAAAAGTGTTTTTTATAGTCTGACTCAGACTGTTATCAATCTCCCTAATACTGTATTTTATACTCTGAAACACAAAGCAGACATTTCTATTAATTTATTATTTTCTGCCATATTAAAAATATCAGCACTTTGTGAAAGAAGGAAGAGGATAATAGAGAGTTCAGCATAAGGACAACAATGCAGTGTGGCGTATCAGGACTGGGGGTTAATCACCACCAAGTGGATCACCAGCACATGTAACTCATAGCCATGCTCCCTCAGGAAACATGCATTCCATAACAGTTGATTTTGGTGGATCATTCCTCTGAAATTTTCAGAAGATGAGTATGTAACTTTGTATTGAGTTAGTGGTGTGAATCTGTCACCCATTCTCCCTCGTTAACAAATGATGCTCTCTCTTAAAATGTGGCTACAAAATAGCTGTGCTTTCTCCACTTAATTTTTATTTTAGTTAGGCCTGAATTTTGCTTGAGCTGTTGGTTTGCATGTGGATATATGCCATTTTCTGCAGGGGGTTAATCAAATTTCTTTAAACAAACTGTATTTCTATATATGTAGTATATTAATACTACCTACCAGTACTTTTGTGTTATCCTTTGCTATCTAATGTTTTGGTAATGGTGAATTTCTAGTGCTTCAAAATTGAATGAGAATAAGAAATTTATCTGATTAAACTAAAACATCCCGGAAAAAAGAACGCCATTTAAGTAAAAGTCAGCAAAGATCTTTTTTGGCAGGGAAAAGAGGAATTTCTGAAAAGGTCTGGTTAACAGAGGTCACACTGTTATTAATAGATGATTAGTAAGTGGATTTAGAACCGTTTTGAACTAATATAGCCTTGAAAAAAAGATTTAAAAATTGCATGGCAGGATGAACTTTGATACTCCATTTGATTTCATTGTGCCTAAAAAGACAAGACAGATAAACCATTGCTGAAAGGATTTTTTTTGCCATCAGAATACAAGCCTTTTTTTCTCCTTCATCTCCATTTGTTAGATTGCATGTTTGCAGAGAGGAAACTGAGAGCCAAGAGGTGATATTTGGTATTGCAGCCATATTTAATAGCTTTTAAAGACTCCTAGAATGCCCTTACTAATTATCGTACTTCTTTAAAACTGCCTCATCATTATTCTTTTGCTATTTTATCTACAGCAAAAACTTCCCTTCAGCTCCTCTGACACTGTCCCTTCAAATGCTTTTGCATTATCACCCTCTTGTCTGTTGATCCCCCACGCCTGGAACTTGTGGCACCTTGTAGATTCAGCTACAGTAAAGTGGATCAGGTCTCTGCAGACCTGGTACCTACTATCTGTTTTTATATTATCTAGATCATCAATCTCCCTCAAATCACTCCTTAATGTATTACCACCACCATCCCCTTCAAAAACACTTTAATTTTAACTTCTGTAAAGCTTTCAGCAGTTTCTCACCACTTTGGGTATATGCTGTCAGTCAGTTTTTAATGTTCCTAAGCCAGTTTGCTTGTGTCTGACCTACATTGCAAGGTCCTTGGGGTAAGCTCAGTGTCCTCTTACTTGTTTGTACAATGCTAAGAATGCATTCACCACTCAGTCAATAATACAGTACATAATAAAATGCTTCTATTTTAACACTGCAGCTCTATGCTTGAACTTTGGGGACAAGAGGATGTACAAAGACAATTGGCAGTTTGGGATATTGCTGAATTTATAGCCTAAGGGTAGAAAAAAAATCAGTTTTCCCAGGTAAGTGGTTTTTTTTTTCTCCTTGTATACCACTTATGCGCAATTTTTTTCTATGTAATATATTTGGATTTACCCTCCAGTCTCAAGGAGATGTTAAGGCAACTGTGTTTCATATTCTTTTGAACTTTTTCTACTCACATTAAAAAATAATTTGGCCCATTAGCTTCAAAGCTGTACTGAAACCTTACAGTTAACCCTGAAACTAGATAAATTAACTTTATGTTTCATTGTAACCTTAACACTTGAACTCCATTTACTCATCTTCATTATTTTCCCATCTCTGTTTCTTGAGTAGCTAGAAAATCTCCCATCAAGATTATTAAGGACGATTTAATGATAATGAAAAATTTTTTCCTTTCCACAATTTCAAACCAAAATAACCCAGCGTGTTGTTGGGCTATTCACTCTTCACTTCTAATTGTAAGCCAGATATATAAGGTTTTGGCCAGTGTTAATATGGTAACAATAACCTCTCAGGATAAGTTTTGACTTCAAGAGCAGATGCTTTACCATATATATTTCTTGTGTGAAGCTTTAGGAACCATATTACTTCTTTTTTCACAGACATTACCTAAACATGCTACTATGCAATCAATTTACTCCAAAGTTAAATAAATCAGAGAGGGCAGATGAGTGTTCAGTGTAACTAAAGAGGCTAAAATTGGGAAGGCAAGACAGCTCTGGAGTTCTCAGCACAGCAAAGACATGGATGTGTTGGAGCAAGTCCCAACAATCCCCACAAAGATGATCACAGGGCTAGAACTCCTCTCCTATGAAGACAGGCTGAAAGAGTTGGAGTTGTTTAGCCTGGAGAAGTAAAAGCTCCAAGACCTTATTGCAGCCTTCTAATACCTAAGGGGGACAAATGTTCTCTAGGGCGTGTTGCAATAAGACATGGGGTAATGGTTTTAAACTAATTGGGGGTACATTCAGAGGAGTTTTGTTTTTAAGTGGGGGTGGTGAAGCAATAGAATAATTGTCCAGAGAGGTAGCAGATGCCCCCTCCCCAGAAACATTCAAAGTCAGGTTGGATGGAGCCTGATGTAGTTAAAGATTACACTCCTCATTGCAGGAGGCTTGGGTGAAATGACCTTGAAAGTTTTCTTCCAGCTCAAACTATTCTAGGATTCTATGACTCTACACATTTCATACTTGCACTTCGTCCACTCAAGACTTAGTTACTCTAATATCAGACATAGACTGCATAAGGAAATAGAGGTCAATGAAATGGGTTTCATATTACACAGTTTTACATTTGGAAGCTGAAGTCCAATCTGTTCACTAAACATGAATACACATGGACTATTCCAGCACCTGTTAGTATGGGCTGCTACAACAATTCCAGTCATGTAGTCCTCCTTTCCTTTAGCTGTTTGCAAACAGGTAAGAAGATGGAAGAAAGTTAACTGTTTGAAACTTTAAAAATGGGTAAACTAAGTCAGAAGTTATAGCCTCTATTCTTTACACTGTTAACAAGACTTTTTGTATGACAGTGGGAGGCACTTAGGTTCTCCATTTCCAAATCTGCAAATTAGATTAGTGCTTGGCTGTCTCACTAGTCAGAAGGTAAATCCAATGATGTGTGTGGAATGTTTAGCAATTTTTAAAAGAAACGCTTCCTACAGAAGAAGACACATAATCTGACAATGAGTCATACACTTGCAGTCATACACTGTCTTCCAGAGACTTGATTTTGCTAGCTGATTTGATTACAGTATTTTTTATAAAATAGCCAGGGTACATTTGCTTCACTGTTTATGAATGTCTGTCTGCTATTGAACATGTTGAGTGTTTATTCACACGTATGACTTCAGATGACAGTGCCACATAAATAGTGAATAGTCCTTATCTGGCTTTCAATATTTTCTCAGATTCTAAGGCAAAGAAATAACTTTTTCTGACCTCTTTGTGCTCCATCAAAACATTTCTTGCCTCACCCTGCTTGTAAAACCAGAACTAGTAAAATTATTTTAAGAGGAACCTAGAGGCCATATATTTCTCATGTCCTGTTGAAAGCCAGCTCATTCCCCTTAAATGCATCCCTAATCAAAGACCTTAACACAGGCAGCAGAGACAGGTACATAACACTCGGTTCAGGTAAAGCAAAAATGATACCTGTGTGTCAGGAAACAAGATGATACATGAGGGTTAGTTCTGCTCCTCTGTATATCTAGTCCAGAGGTCTGATTAGCTGCACAAGTTCCAATAATGGTCAGATAGCCTCTGACATAATCTTTCCTTTCCATTTCTGCCTTTCTTGGTGTCTTTTCAAAGTGCTGACCAATATTTTTTCCTGAAGATGTGATTATTACACCCTATTCTGTCAAAATTTCCTCTACAATCCTATTTGCAAGTGTAAAATTATAAATTATAACAATGGATGGTTTTCACATTTGTAGAGAATTACTGAAGTTTGGAAAATTTGCCTTTCTATCACCTTATAATGAGACTTGTTTGGTCTTTAAATTGCATCTTTTATGATATAACATGACATCAGAGTAGGGTTTAATTGCAAGGCATGCATTTGTTATTCATTAAAGTTTGGCTAAATATTTCCAAAAAAGATGAGCAATACCGAAGACATATTTTCAAGTCTATAACTCCTTCAACTGATTTCTGTATACAAAAGTGACAGAAATCAAAAATATTTTCATATTGAAAACTTGAAACTCAGGAAAGACTTCTTGACGATAATTTATTTGTGTCACAAAAATAGCTAATTAACCTGATCTGAAAGAGTTATCATTTTACTAGGCAACATTTTACTTTATTCACACTTTTTGTAATCTATTAAGAAGTGGTGTCAGCATGGTTGTTCTCATGTCCATTCTATTAATAAGTTTTAGAGCTTGAACACTGTAAATCAGTTTAGTTCATAAAAAATGAGGGGTTGATAATAAACAGGCATACAAGAAGCATCACTGTATAAGCTTTTTGTCATATCATTTGTTGTCAAAGTTGTTCAGTGAAACACATCCATGGCAACTCAGTACATTGCTTAATTGAAGCCTAAATATATGCAGCCTTTCAGCTCCTGAAGTTCAGTCACAGGATTTTGTTCTTTTCTTTTGACTCTTTTCTCTGTCAATTAAACATTACTAATGCCAGATTTTTGTATAGTACACTAGGTAGGAAAAAAGTAAATCTTCATAACTGCTTCCTCTGCACAGTTCTCATATTTGATGTCATATGACATGTTATCTAAAACATTTTGATGTCTATGCCAGTTGATTTATATTGTGGATATTCCTGTACATCTCAATTTTATGAAGAAGCTTGGCTGCAAAAACATCTCACTCTTTGTACTTGCTCTGGTTTTCATCTTTAGCATCCAGATACAGCACAATATCCAGGTAGTCTGCATTTTAAAAGAGAGACCAACTTCTTTTCTTTGCATAATACTTTTGTGAAGACTTTTCTAAAGGTTCCGTGGGTCCTTTTGAACATCAAAATCTGTGCTAGCTGTAACATTGCTGTTGATAGAAGCCTTTGCATTACCAATGCACCAGGGCAGAGTGAGGGATCATAGTTTAAATTTCTGCTCTTGTGGTTCCAAAACCACAAGTCCACTTCATGTCTTAACCAGATATGAAACTTTTAAATTGTCACTTGCCATTCATAGGCATCATGCATGTGCAGAGAGGTGCTGGTGCATCCTGTACCTTCATTTCAAGTGGGTACCTCTAGCTGGAGCACTTCAGCTGGCTTCCATCCCAGTTGTACCAGGAGGGAAATCACTTTGATGTCAGCAGTGGTGTGCCCAAGTGAATATTGAACAATATTCAAAGTAATGCACATGTAAGTAAAAGGCAAGTCTACAATGAGAAGAAAGCTCCTATGGACCTATATAGCTAATTTTAATATTACACTTCTCATCATCTTGTTTACTATTCTCATATCTCATGAAGATATTTTAAAATATAAGAAATAAATCCCAGAAAATTTTGGGTTTTTATCACAGTGAACACTCCAGAATGCTACCAGATATCAGAATTAAGTCCAGTTATGCACATGGATCAACAATATTCCAGAGGAAATTCACTGTTTAAATTTAGCAATGTTTATGAAAGTTAAATCACCAATAAAAGAAGTAAATTGAGGAATCCAGTAAATATACCAACCTGAATATTTATAAGCTTGCCAATACAAAGTGAGCATTATTGTTCTAGGAAGCATAACATCTACTAAAGATTCAGTCACAGATAATTTTTAGTCATGCAGTGAAAAAAACCCCACAACTTTCCCCTTCTGTTTTGACTTCCTTCTTGTTAAATCTGTAATCTTTTCAACATTGCCTGTGTTTAGAACTAGGTACATTTAAATCAGGTCTCAGTGTTAAAAAAAGATATTTATTCTCCAAATGAAATTCCTTTTCCATTGCTCCCTTTCCAGTAGTAGATTCAATTCATCCCATACTAAAAGTTATAGAAAGAGTAAAAAAAAATTGGGGTTGATTCCATCTTATTCAATCACATTGACAGTCAACAAGTACATATTTTAATGCTTTTATCACTACTGATTCCTACCTTCATTAAATATGGCATCCAGGCACGTTACCTATATTTTTTTATTGACATAACTCCATAGACTAATGTCACACTAGTGGAGAAAGGAACATATAGTAAAAGCTTTCATAAAATATGAGAAAGATAAAGATTCCTTAAGATTTTGTCATATTACAAGTTAAAAAATGTGCTCGTGAATGACAAACCAATGACATATCAAGGCAGGAACTATAATAAGATATTTCGAATCTTTCTAATTGTAAGTTCTAGAGAAGAGACAAAAGTCAAACATTAAAATCCAGCATAATAATTAACCCATTTTCCCAAAAATACATTCAGAAAAACACCAATACATTCGGATAAGTAATCACCATATTTTATGGTAATAATAAAAAAGTGAACACCGACTTGCAAACAGTGTTGTTATTTGCATTTTCCATTATAACTTTCATTCGGTAAATTAAATTATATATTTATATATTAGTATAACTTGTTTTCACCATAATAATTTGTTTATTAAATTTTTTCTGCTTAAATATATAAATAAATCATGGGGACATAAACATATCCAGCTGTTTAATCAGATTGAGCATTGTACTTCCAGAAGAGTCAGTAGGAAATTTGGACTTATATCAACAGCATAATGAGAGGCTGAAATAAATGACTACTAAAATTATTATATAATATTACATAAATATATATATAAATATCAAGTTGAATCCAATGTTCATCTTGTTGTCCTGAACACAGACTTTTTACCCAGTGCACAGCACCAATTCACACAGAGGTAAAATATTTCTGTGCTTTATTTTAGTTTGCACAAAGCACGGAGGAGGTAGTAATCCTCAAAAGGCTGGCTCACCAGTTATCAAAACTTTGTGCTATTTATACATTTTAACAAACAAAGGCATCAGCATTCATTGGTGACAAATTGCATAACTTTTCTATTAATTGGTACCCAAACCCCTTTTTTGCTAGCTATATCTCTCACTGTGTCATGCTAGGCATGTCCATAGGCACAGTTCTTCTCCCCATCCGAGCCTGGGGTTGGTTTTGAGTAGGTGGTCAATGAGTCAGTGGTCGCAATCGCCCACTGCCAGAATTACCTTCCCCCTAAGTTACTGCTGCTTCCCCCTAAGTTACTGCTCACTTCTGCTGACTTCACTTGTGGTGGCTCTCTTCCAGACAGACCATTCATCTTGGGGTAGTCTTCTCTTTTTCTTAAAACAAAAGATTATCCAAGAATACAACATTCAAATACAGTTGATTAATCATAACTTTCCAGCTATTGCTACTGATAAACACTAAAAAATAAAAATTGCAGTTTAATTCAAACCTTGAGGGGCTCAAACCTCGGGGGAGGGGCTCAATATCAATCTGAAAGATTAAACACATGGCTTGCCATCTGCTACCCAACCAGAGGGACTCAGAAAAACATGGTGATTGAGGTTCTGTCTGGATAGGTGGAAGGCTTGTGTATTTATGTACCAACTGTCTGGGAAGGAAAATAAATGTGTTTGTCTGCTGAGCAATTTAACTGAGGTGTGAGACAAAAGGGGAGTCTCTTTCTTCTGCTGGATTTAAGGCTTTCCCTCTTGACTCCAATTGGAAAAGTGGATAACTTCCACAATACTGTTTTGAAGACACAGAAGCGTAAGTTGTTACACATTTAAAAATGCTTTTTTTTTTTTGAGTGCTTGTGCAGATACTGCTTTTAATCTATGTCATGTGATCATTGGAAGATGATCTATTGCAGAAACATGTTCATTTCATTTACAGAATAAATAAATTAGCAGAATAACCGTTGAAAATCCACCTTTTTGTAAATACTTGAAAGCTGTAATACACCTGTGTGAGCTCAGAGAAAAAGGGTAAGAACCCAGGAACTGACTTAGCAAGTGATGTTTTTGGTAATAGATTTTGCATGATTCACCAAAACTGCTGCATAAAAATACAATCAGCACATTGGGTAAGAGTGAGTGACATGCAGGACACAGCAGCAAAAGGCCTGACTGTTTCTGTCATTACTGAAGCATTTTGCAGCATGGTAGACAAAGCTGAACTAACTGCGATTTACCGGGTTCAAAGTAAACACAACAGCAAATCTGGTAATATAACTTAAGCATACACTATAAAATCCTGCCAGTGACACTGAGTGTGAGTATGGGACAAATCTTATGCTGCTGCCACCTGCACTAGTGAGGGGGAAAGTAGCGCAAATATATTTAGCATGGGATGATGACACTCAAAAGGCTTATCTACAAGTTAAGGGGAATGAGAGGTGGTATTAGGAAATTGAAAGGAAGGTGTAACTAATCTAGAGCCTGTGCGGTACAAACAGGTCTCTGTCCATGAGGCCGTTGTGGGTGCTGATCACAGTAAAGTTTACATAGCCAGCTCTAAAACTATTTGACATGGATCCTGCTAAAAAAAGAGAGATATTTGAGAAGAAAATATGAAAAGAATATTGTACTGGACAATACTGTGCTGAAAAGAATATTATATTGTTCCTGACTGCCACCACAGTTCATCATGCTTCCCAGGCAGCTAAAAAAGAGGGTATCCTTGACAGACAGAAAAAGCTGCCTACAGAAGCATGACCAGAGGAATGCAGAATCGTCTTTTTCCTAGCCCTGGCCCTGCTGGCTATCTGGTAGAAGTGGCCAGAGACATAGGCAAGAGTTCAGTGCAGAAGGCTCCCTGACACATGGCCTAAAGAAGAAAAGAAAATACATCTAGAAAATCTGCACCAAGGAAATACTGGCTCTTGAAAGCAAGCAAAATTTTTTTTAGGATATAGTGGATTAAAACTTTCTGTAGCTGGTGTAAAGGAATTATTCTCTCTACAGTTATCAGTATTCAGGGGTTGTTGTAGAGCTTTATTATTAGTATTAGGTATTTTCTTTCCAAATGTATCAGTCAGGACAAACACAGAAATATTTGAAAGTGTCTTTCTGCTTGAGAGGCAATTCTTTTAAAAACATAAATGGAAGGATGATGGGTGTCTTATACCTTTATAAGTTTATATTTAGTGCTAACATTGTATTGAAAGAGCACAGCTACTTAGAGTATTCCAGCTCTTGACTCAGTTGTTGAAACAGCAAAAAGAGAGGGATATCAACATTTAAGCTTAAAGCCTCTCCAAACAAATTCAATTCTATTTGAGCAATTTTCCCTCTGAATTTTTAAACTATTAATATGACATCATAAACAAAACTTAGTTTCACTGATATTTATAACATAGAGAGGCAGAATAGCATTAAGCAAAATAGAGCCTAAAGACAAATCCATGGCTCTTCTGAGACCAATCTCACCAATTGTTATAAATATTTTACCACCTCTATTAAGGAATAAAAGAACAGAAAGCAAAAGAAAACTGTCAGGAAAAAAAAAACCTGAAACAGTAAAACCAAACCGAACCAAACCAAAGCAAAACAAAAACAAAAACAAAACAAAAACAAACAAACAAAAAACACAAAAACCCCCCAAAAAACAAAAACAAAAACAAAAACCACACCAAAAAAAAAAAAATCCCCATAACGACAAAATAAAAAAAAAAAGGTATGAATTCTCACCAAATTGTCAGACATGTTTCAAATTCTCAAACACAGGTGGAAAATCAGTACATGTTTTCAGCTTTGATAGTATGAAAATCTCAGAAATATAACTATTATTACAATATGAAACACTATTTTCAGATTTCCTTCTTATCTACTCTTTTGCAGCAACTACAGCATCCAGTGGGAAGAGAAACACTATAATTTCCTTTTTCTGACATCATCAATTTTAATGTTTTTTCTTCTTATTATCTATTTGGTCTTTCTGTCAGGGCTCCAAGCTGGCTTCCACAGTTGTTCACAAAGATCTAAGTTAAAGCATTGTGCTGGTCAAAATCTTTTGCATCTACTGCCATTGGCTTCAGCATTGAGTTTCAGTATTCCAAGGAAATGTCCTGGTAGACAACTATATCTCTAATACCACATCAAGGTGTTTTGTAGTTCTTGACATTTTTAATGCTTCAGATTGGATTAATAGGCTCACTGTTAGTGAAGACTGGAAACCACTGACAGTGGTTACAGAAGGACCACATGTATTGTCCACATTAAGCCAGCAGCAACTTTTTGCAGAAGAATCTCTGCCAACTTAAAATGCAGGTAAGAACCAGGAAAAAACATCTGAAATTTCAAATATTGTCGCTATTCTTATCTGCAAACTGCTGTAAGCCCATGATGTTCTGTCTTCAGTCTTAGCTCTGTAAGTACTGAGAAAATAACAAAAAATTACATAAACCATGGTATGTAGCAGCAGTGGAATGCCAGTTAGTGTCAAGGAAAACAGGTAAGTCATGTCAGTTCCCCATGGAACCTTTCACTGCAGCTGTGATATTAAGGAGGATTTATTCTGTGAGACCAATTTCAGCATCACAATACATTAGGGAAACACACAGTCACAATGTGGCTTTTAAGCATCAGGGATTGCTTCCCTTGCAACTGAGGCAGGCTGAACATCCTGGGAGTTCAAAGGATCCAATCTCCCAGGCTGCGTGGGTTTAGCAGCTGTTACCTACCCATAGCCAGAAAACGCTCCAAGTTCCCGATCAGCCACAGACCTCTCACTACAATGCCATGTCAAATGCACTTCCTTACACCTCTCAGCATTTCCTGTAACCAGCAAATACTGCTGTTAAATGTGATCACAAAATTTTCGTTCATCCACTATGGCAAGGTCATGTAGCAGCAAAAAAAGCTGTTGACACAGAACTAGAGATTCTCTCCTTGGATCATCCTTTCCTTTCTGATCTTTTTCAAACCTCTATAGGCCAGACTTCAGGCAGCAATGAATGATACATGTTGCTTACTGCATGGCTGCCAAAACCTGGGTCCATGTAAAAGCCATCATGAGAAGCAGTCACCTCTGAAGAACAAGGCTAAGAGATTAATTTAGGAGCTTGCTTCTCTCTCTGACAAATGTTTAGGCATGTAGCAGGCCTGTACAATACACAGCCATGTGCCTGCTGCTATTTCTTGCAATGTTTCAGCTTATAGCTGAGACCATAGCAGGTTTTCAGGCTCTCTTATTCAAATCTAAAAAGGAGGGAAGCAGATTATGAAAAATAAGGTTTCATGCTGTCCTAGGCCTAGATCAACAGGACTGAGAGGACAGACTGCCAAGTTTCAAAGCAACATTCCTTATAGATGACCACATTGTCTAAACTCTCTACTTCCTGAAGAGGTAGGTCTTGAAGACTTCAGTGTAAATAACCACATTACAAGAATGCAATGTTTTTCTTGAATTTCAAATGTAAAAGTACAACTTCCTCCTCAGGAGATAACATTTCCAACTAACTTATACCAGTTTGTCATGAATCTTATCTACACCATAAAAATGTGTTTCAAACATACACTGTATTATTATAAATGTAAAAATTGGTGTTACGAAGTTGTTACCAACAGTTGTACCATTCAACTGCACCATTTTCTTGAAAATTAAAAAGGCATAAAGGAAAATGAATAAAAGATATACATTCATATTCCTATCTAAAAAGAAAAAAAAATTGATATTGGTTTAAGGAAAAACTAAAGAGCTACAGGGAAAAGCAGGAATCACATTCAGCTGCATGCTTGGTAGCCTGAAGACCCAAAGGATACATGTCAGAGCAATTTGGTGTTGCATCATTACTTGAAAGCAATAACTATCTTACTGCATGACTCATCTTCCTGAGTCACAAACATATAAGCCATTTCCATTATACACACTCTGTCAAGTAATATTGGTGCTACAAGTGCATTCAAATGGTTCCCTGACAAAATCTGTCATTCTAGTGCTTACAAATCTGTAGTGACATATTTCCTCTGGAACTGCAGTAAAAATGCCTGAGAATAGAAAAATTTTTGATGTGTTTCATAACAAAGTTATTTATTTTTTGCTTTACTTTGATGCTAACTGGATATCTTATATTCATAGAAGCTGAATGTCAACAGTGTTCCCAGTTGACTCAGCCTATGGTTCATCTCTGAAGATGCATTATCAAGAATGTCTTTGAGCAATGGTATGTGATATGCAGCAGCTGGCACTTAGAGGACACATTTTAGTGATGGATATGGCAATGGCATTTTTACAATTAGACTGTGTGATCTTAAAGATATTTTCCAACCTAAATGATTCTATGATTCTATGAATTGTTATCTACATATAAAATAGGATTAAACAAAGATGACAACTATAAAAGTAAAAAAACCCAAGCTCTGATTCTCTATCCCCTTATTTTTTCTTCCCCCCCCTTTTTCCTTATCACTTTCTTTCTAAATTTCCTTGTCTTTTTCCTATTTTTCTTTGATGTCATTGTCTTTCACCTTACAATTTTAATTTTTAGATCAAGATATTTCTTTGCTTGATAATGAAAATGGCAAATCTTTTGTCAAAATAATTACATATAATTAATATAATTAAATGTGGTACCAAATCACATATATTGTTGAACTACATAGTAATTAATAGCTGGATGAAAGCTTTGAAAACCATGTCACATGATGAGTTTCTGGGATTATTTCTTTTAAGAGATTATTATGAATCATCAGTTAATCTTAGTACAAGGTTATAGACCTTATGGTACAATTAAGTCATTTGAAGCCATGAAGTAGAATGTGAAACATCTCTCTGCAGCTTTATTATAGAAAATATACCTAACAGGCTGTATTGGAAATCCTGTTGAATTTTTTCTTTAATTCAGCCTTAGCAGCAAAGATATGTCTCCACTTTCTTCATTGCATGTATGTACCTTTGCTCCAAAATGACTTGCAATCGTTTTCTAATGTATGATTTCTCAGTTCTTTGAAAGCCTCTCTATTGAAAGTCCATTGCATTAGTGTAGACATGAATGAAAATTGAGTATTTTATAATCTGGCTTTTCAGCTGATGGCAAATTCCAATAAATAGACATTCTCAGCATCTTTAAATGCATAGTGTCAAATTCAGAGATGTAAATATTGTTGTGTGGCATGGATTTCCTTGCACTCTGAGTTGCTTGTATTGTACTGTGCTGAAATGGATTTGTATTGTATGTACCCTGCTTCCCTCAATGCACGTTGGACTCAGTGTAATTATAATCTACATTAAAAAAGATCATAAGGAGGGAAAAATTAAATTGAAAGGAGGGTGTACACATGTTATAGCTATGAAAGAGTTGATCAAAGAGGAGGAGTTCATAGCCCATCAAATTACAGATCATGTCAACAGTGGCAATAGAAGAAAAAGAACCAATACAGACAGTTTTGAATTAGAAAACTGAAAGACAGTGCTAAGCATAGAAATGGGGGAAAATGAAACTGAAAAGTTTTAGAGAAAACACCTGAAAATTTGTTAGGAACAATGTCAACACACTGCAAGTCAGCTGTCACAACAGCACTTTACAGAGAAGTGAAACATAAAGAAAATCAAAAGTATCCTACAGAGGACAAAACATGGATGCCAAAAACTTGCCATCTCTTCTACTGTGGAATAAAAAGTGCATGAATACCCACTTTTATGCTCGCCAAACTTGCATATAGGACTAAAGGTGAGCTTGGCATCCATAGAAGTCCTCTAACTCTTTACTCATTCCCAAAAATGATAGGTTGCCAATGCACCCTACAGCGGCAGCTACTGCTCTTTGTAGACACATCCTTCTTGCCATACCTACATGCATGTCAGAAAGAGACTTGTCACAGGCTGTCCAGGACAGAAGGCAATTAACCTGATTTTCATATCATTTTACAGGTCCATAATGATGCAAAGCTAGGGGATTAAAAATTGTTCCTCCTTGGCATATCTGTTTGCATAATTTTATAAATGGCTAAGGCAAGGGAAAACATTCCCCCTCCTACTCAGCAACATGTTGTATAAATTGTGGATGTGGCAGAGGTGAGATTCTCAAGTTATTATTCTGTATTGGCTTTATCAGGGAATTCTCTCACTGTGAACAGCTTGTCCTTCCTTAGAGAAACAGAGGACAAGTACCGTGTTTGAACATTGTCTGTGTTTCTTTTAATTACTTGCTTTGGGCATTATTTCTTGAATTTCTTTTAATATCAGTTGGCTGGGATTTCACGGAGAACAGTGATGTCCAGCAAACCCTTAAGGTGTAAATGAATCCTGTTTGAACCAAAAAATGGGTCACTGGAAGTTTCAATATGAGCCAAATTCCCTGCTGGGGCAAATGGACATCTGTTTCATTTGAAGACTACATTATAAAGCACCTTTATGGAAATGAATTTTCAGCTGTCATAATTTTGTACTCCATGAAAAATATTTTTGATCCACAAAAAGACTCAATCTCTTCTTCAAATGCAAATGTGTTGAGTCACATTTACAAATTGATTTCATGGCTTTAGGTGTGAGTTTAATAAGTAAATGCTATGTCTGGCTTTAAAAATGCTGTTTACATACATACAGATTTTAGGGAACTAACTAATGTTGCTGACCAAAAGTAACTCTATTGGAACATCTAAGCAGCCAGACAGAGGCTTTGTGAATCTGTCTGAAAGAGCTGAGCTGCCTAAGCTGCATTGGAGTTACAGTTTAGCTGATTAAATGCTGATTTGGCTCTCGGCTGTGACTCCCAATGTCACAGTGGCAAACCAATTTCCTTCCTGCTCTACACCACCACAGTTCGTTTAAAATCAGTGTAAGAAGTTAATGCACTTTAAGTTAATACTGACCTAGGCCAGTACTCTTCTAAGAAATTATTAGAGTGCAGAACATCCTAATTAATTATAGACTGATTGGAGCTGGTTTTATATTGTTACTGAATGCAACCTTGATTCTGTTCCACATTTTAAAATATATCACCTCTTTTTTCATTTCTCACAAACAGAGGATGCAACTTTTTTCCACCATTAGGGAGGGATCCATCAGCACCTGTGTTAAGCTAACCAGTGGAATAAATAAAGTACAATTTTTTTCAGTACTGAAGTTTTCATACTGTATAAAATATAATTGTATTTAGACTCACAGACTGTACTTGATCTGTGGGTAGTTTCCCATCAACTTTCCTGGGAGCTTCACATGTAAATGAATCACCCTGAACCACAGTCATTTAACAGTGTATCATGGCTGTGAAAATCATGATTTTGAGGTCTCAGTGTATGAGTTAAAATACCACGAGAATTTAATCATGTGCTTGTTTAAAAAAAGCCCAACTGGTTTTCATTTCAGCTGTATTTCATACTTTTCTAAAATACCATGAAAAATATATAGGATCATGTACTGAATTGAAACAGATGTATTTCAATATGTTAAACTGCAGGAGAAAGAGAAATATGGTGAAACCTCACTTCGAAATTAATTTAACAGATCTGTAAAATAATGAACATTAAAACTATTTGGTTTAGAATGTTCTTTATTTGTTTGTTTATTTGCTTGGGGAATTTTTATAACACAGTGGATACACTCTAGAAACCAGAAGTCACTAACAGAAATCTAGTTGCACCATTCATTTCAAAACAGCTGGGCAGAGTGTTCTGAGAAAGACCTAGATCAAATCTTGATATCAAAGAAAATAAATTTTTACAAAGCACAGTTTTTACTTCATCAAGGAAATTTTTGCCCGACCTTGCAAGACATTCTACAGTTGGTTCAAACAACCAAGTAAATAAGTGTGCAGTTCATTACCTGACAAACAACTTACCTCTGAGTCCTTGAACTGTTGTTGTCTGTTGGTCTCCTATTTGTCTCTTCTCTCTCCACTTAAGACTTTAGGAGATAAACAGGCCCTGAATAAAGACAGACATGATAATATTTTCATTTATGTAATTGAAATATAAACTTATATACTTCTTTCATTTATATTGCTTAGAGGACAGTTAATCTGTCAAGTTGATAAGTAAAACATTCCACACATATAGAGATACAATTACACAGAAATGTTAGAATTTAAAAAAAATCTGATTTTCATAGAACCATAAAAAGTTTTGTGTTGGAAATGACCATAAAGATCACCTAGCTCCAGCCCCCCTGCCATGGGCAGGGACACCTTCCACTAAACCATGTTACTCAAAACCCCATCCAACCTGGACTTCAACACTTTGCTCAAATGGAGCATCCACAATTTCTCTGGGCAGCCTGTTCCAGTCTGATCACCACCTCTGTAAAGGATGTCTTATCATTATCTGATCTAAATGGTCTCAAATCATGAAGCAGAAACTAAAGAGAGGATAAAGCAGTATTTTCTGCTTTCCAAGATAAAAACTAGAAGTAAAATGCAGCAAGATCAAGGTTACACTTCAGGGCAGACTGCATTAAAAAAAAAAAAAAAGGACAGCAAAGCATTGAATAAATTGCCTTGAAGTCTTCACCTTTACAAGTTTTCAGCATTTGACAGATGAATATCTTCCAGAAAAAAAAATCCACAAACCAACAAATACACCCAGAAAAGTGGACCAAGAGCTCTCCTCTACGTCTTTTCTCTTTGACTTTTTTTACTGAATCTGAATTTCAGCCTCTTATACCTAGTATGTCATTAAAAATTCTAAATGTACCTGAGATTCATCTCTGCTCTACCTCTAGGTGCAAAGTACAGCTGTTAAGAGAGCACATCATCCTTTAGGATCATTGCTCAACAGCAAGCTGGATTATTCATCTTTGCAATAACTAGAAAATTAATTCGGATTTCTAGTAAATGTAGAAAATATTTATCTACTTTCAATATTTATTAGGAACATAACCAAATAGCTGAAAAATATCCACCTTTTTTTTTTCAAGGTTTACTTAAGTTCTTATCTAGTTCCTGCTGTTTGTCCTTTTCAGGTTTCCATGTTTGCAGCATTGTTAACTCTAAACCTTAACACAGTAGGAGCACCACATCAGGTTTCTACAGTCGACTTTGTATTAAAAATTGATTTTTAATATACAGAAATCACTATAAACACAATTGAATGGAAAAACATCCAGCCAGTTTTGTACTTTTATTCCTGCTTTCAGAAGTATGAGCATACATTTCCACTGACATCACTGGAAATCTGTGCTTGGAAATGACACTGGAAATCATGAATGACCAGAATCATCACCTGTTCCCAAAGTGAATTTGGCTTCAGAGGCATCCAACTCTTCAGTGAAACTGCAATGAAAACAGCAGTTTTCTAAAACTGGACTGACACATTAGAGGCAGAATGATTCACAAACAAAAGATTTACCATTAAGCAGCAATGCCCGCAACAGCTTTAGTATTAGCAATTCTGGCAGGTCAGTGCTCTTCAGCCAGGGTTGTCTAGGATAAGGATAATCATAGCTGCATGATATATTACTGCACCATTAAGTAGATGTGAAGCATCCATCACTGGTCATCACTAGAACAGGATATGGAAATCACTGAACTATTATTCTGCTCTGGAACATTTCTGGTGTGCAGAAGCTCTTGAGCACTTGACCTTCAGCAAATACATGCATACCTAAAAATAAACTCATGAGTAAATGTTTGCAAAAGTGACACAGAAAAAATACTGACAGTTTTGGTGACAAATTTCCACTCTCTACTAACATATAAACATAGCTTTAAACAGCAAAGTCTGAAGCTTCAGTACAAGCTGCTGTTCTTAGGGCCTGTCTACCTGAGGATTTAAAACAGTTTTTCTTATTTATGCAAACCAAAAGACATGAAAGCAATGCTGCTGCAATATGTTGCAACATATTGCAGAACAATGTGTTCATGTGAAATAATATAAAGAGGTTTCAGACTTATAATGTGAAATCACTACTGATATTGAAAAGCATAATTTCCCATCCTAATTCCAGCCCTAAAATAACTTGATATTCTTCTGTGATCACAATAGCTTCTGATGTGTTGTAGAAACGATCCACATTTTTGTGATGGCCTGTCAAAAACCATAATAGTGTCATGGGATGCACCATCCTTTATTGTCAGAAACAGATGACTCTAATAGACCTTATTCATTAGATAGGCTCTTTTAGTGGGTTCTTATTGTTTGGGTTAGCAGTTGTGACTAGCAGAAGAAGAGAACACTTCCATATTGCAGCAGCCATTTCAACAAAAGCAAATTTTTTTCCACCAATCAAAGGTTTACAAAAACATTATGAAATCATTTTAAGCTTTCGTAATTAATTTTAAGTCAAGTAATTCTTTAGACCAGTTAAGATTGGACACAGAAATATAGAGTTATTTGGTTTTCAGGGACATTTTTAGACACTTCTCTTCTTCTCATTTTCTCAAATTTCAATAGCCTGCCTCAGAAAATTTCATAAAGAAAGAAGAAAATAACCAGTGCAGAACAGAGGAAAAGTAGCCCCTTTTGGATTTACTTAGTTCACATACATGAATTGTCCCAAAAGAAGCTATTTCTCTTGGCTTTTAGAAGTTTCTCTAGTAGACATAGTTCATCTTGCTTCTTTTGCAATTAATGAATCTTAGCAACTACTGAAATCTTGTGGAGCAAAAGCAATTTTCTACCTTGCTGGTTCATGCTCTCGTGGACATATAGCATTCCTGAGCTTGGAATCATAATGAAAGACAGGCAAAATAGCTTAATTTTGCTCCTTATATTTCACTTGCCTTTGGCCATGGATTGCTGTAACTTCAGTTTAAAATCAGTGGCAAAAACTGCTTTTCAATTTTCATATTTAGATTTTATAAATGTTCTGAAATTATTAACAAATTGATTTAAGTTTCCATGTGATATATGGTGGTTTTTCTAAGGTCTTTTCCCAAAGGCATTGAAAATGAAAGTGATATATTAAGTACTCTTCAAATTGATTTCCTCTTTCAAAAAAAAGTTTCCAATGAACAAGTTCTGAATGAAAATACAGTGATATTGTTTAATCTTTGGCATTAGCTGACATACATGATTCTTAAAAAATTAAATCAATGTTACAAGTATCAAGTATCCCCTTAGAATTTTGGGATAGGATTTGTCCTCCAGTTACACTGTACTGTTTCTTACTACAGTTTATCAGTCTACTGTTTACTATTCAGACACATGTAAAATAAAATCTTAAAAAATAAAAGTAAATAAAATTAAAATAAAATAAAATAAAATAAAATAAAAAAAAAAATAAAGAAAACTACAATTTTGAATCTAGAAGAATCATAGTCCCACCTGAGGATGGTTATTTTCAGCATTTTCTCTTTTCTTACCCTTATTTTTTCTCATTACACATCCTGAATATTTTCAAAATTGATTCATGGATTCCCACATGGGAAGGTATTTGGGTTGCATAAAGCCTCATTAAAGTCAATAGATGCCCCAGGGCATACTAAATTCTCACTACATCAAGCTCCTTTGTTGGATGAGTTTCTTGGAGGAAATACTGGTATTTTCAAATTTGTATGCCTAAAGCAAGTAATTTATATGAAAGTGGCAGTAGTTCCATAAGGACTGACAACCAAAAATGCCCTGGAAACTAATGTGAACAGCAAATGATTTCGAAATAATTGGGCATTTTGTATCTGCATGATCACCAGTGAAAATAAAATTAGAGTACTGCAGCTCATTGAGACATCTGCAATGTAAAAGGGAGATTGACGGATTGGAGAGAACTGAACAACCCCAAATCTTAACTGAGGTACAAATGCAAGAAGAAGATAACTAAGGAGGCAAACCAATTTACTTCATCAAAAGAGAAGCCTGAGATATTATTTAATCAAAGCATTGGAATTCATCCAAGAAAATATAATACCAACCTTTTTAACAATAGAAATATATTACTTTAATGGGGGAAAAAAAAACTGCTTTAAAAGTCTGGGCACTAAATCCATGGAGTTTATTATGAAAAATAAAAGCACCCATCTGTCATTATGAGAGTGGCTAGTGGGTCAATTCTCAAAATAAATTACTGAGGTAAAGAATAGTTCTCCATTTCCTGACAACTTCATTTCAAAACTGATTTCCTTTCTTAAAAGCACATTTTAGTCAAACAGAAATTTAGTCAAACACATTTTAGTCAAACTGTCACATTTCAAACAGAAATGTGCATTTTACCACAAATGTAATTGGAGGAAACTGTGTGGTGTGTGGTATGTGGTTCCGTCACCAAATCATATGGAAACTTTTACATTTTAGAGTGTAAAAATCAGGGAAAAGATCTCAGAAATAAACAGAGGTGTTAGATCCCCACTTTTGAAAATTTGCTTTTTAGGTAGAATAATGAATGAGAAAGTATAAATCCAGTATACAATTCAGAAAAAAAAATTGTGGAATATTAAGGATACGAAAAGATAAATAAGTTTTTTAAAGTAAGGTATATAATTTGTGTCTAGGTACCTAAATAGAGCAATTTTTTGTTACTGACTTATTTTTCTTCCAATTGAAATACATTTTGAAGGAGAAAAAATCGTCATGAAATTCTGGTACAGTAACTGAATGCCCTGAAAGATTTTGGGGTGACAACACCAACGTGGAAGTTTATAATTTCACCCTCTATTACATCCTTAATCACATTAAACCTCCCTACTTATAAATAACAATATCTGAGCTGAAAAAAAAATGCTTGTGAGTCGATCTTAGATGGAATATACTAACTGTTCCCTTCTAATCCTGCTCCTATATGCTACTGAGAAACCTCTTGATAAGCTCCTGAATGCAAAATAACCTCTTGATAAGCTTCTGAATGTGAAATAACTGCCAGCTTGTAATAAGACTTTCTCCCAGATCTATTGTACTGTACTGCACATTCACACACCATAAGGGAATAAGGAGCGACGTGTTTCCTGTTGTCTGGCAGAACTAGAATGATTCTTGTAGTTGTGCTCTTCCAGCTGTGAGGAAATATTGCCTCTAGACATGAGTGCTGCAGACAGACACCAGGCAGCCCCAGGCAGAGAGCAGCCAGACCCTCACCCTGCTTCATTTCCTAAAAGCTCTGGAGAGTCAAGGTCTTGCTGAAATGAGGTATGAAATATGTGGGGCGATAGCTTGATGAGTCTGCTGACTTAAAGCAGTTGAGAAGATGAACAATATTCAACAGTATTTTTCATCCAGAGGTGTATCCTTGGCAAAATTAAGGATTCATTTCTCTTAGCTTCTTCCATGGATTTCTCTCTTAGCTTCTTCCATGGATTTCTAATGCTCTTCATTCTTTCTGTTTTGTCCCACAGAATTTGAAAGAGGTTCATGTATTTTCCTAAACACTTTATTGACTCTTCCTGCATTACTTGGAAACCTGCAGCCGGAAGACCTGGGGAATAAATGGCTTGAAATTAACGAGACTTTTGCAGCCGTTCCAGAGGCTGGGAGAAGAAGATGGACCAGAGACAAAGAGAAGGAAATATTTCACAAAATTAAGTGTGCTATGGGCAGGAGGTTACCAGAGTAACATAAAGCAACATGTTTTATGAAGCATAAAATAGCACCACTGCTATTAGACCTGGTTCAAAAGTGCAGAGCTAAATACTTTACACTGTGAGGGAGACTAGTGGTGTAGTTTACTCTGGGGATTGTATTCCACAAAGAATATTGAAATAATATGTTTTCCTGGAGTCTAGGATTTTTTTTCTCTCTGTGATGATGAGGCTTTACTACATTCAGGAATTCTGATCTGACATCCACATTCTTCACTTCATTTATTGGAATATTTATCAAGTTTGCCCCTGTGTTTGGAAGTCATTCCCTTGAATCCTACGTTCACATGACTCTGAGTTCTCTCCAGAAGGAGAAGAATAAAACTCATCTTTGCTTTTGTCTCAGGTCACATGATGCAGGAAGGAAAAGATATCAATATATAATGCAACTGAGAATTTTGGTTTTATCAGCCACTTCCACCTCCTTAAAGAGGCAAAAAAAAAATAAAGTTAGTCATAATCATAACAAAAGTTCAATTTAGAAAAAAAACAAGTATCATACAGCAGGCTTTTTCTATAGCAAAATAAATCTGAATGTTTCTTTGAACTAAAAATTATATTAAAATCTACAGTCTCATAAACTATTTTTAATTGATTCAAATTAAAGAATGTGTCCAGTCATGCCACAGAAAGACAAAAAGTCTCTTTCCTGCCCAAGTATCATCCCACATATCCACAGTTTTGACTACTGACCCTTTGCAAAGTCTTGCTCAAACCAGACACTGAGTTTCTTTGGCATACTGAAAAAACTTTGCTTAACCTCAGGTGAGAAAAAGGTGCTTTTCTTTCTCACAGCAATAGTTCTTGAAGTTGAGAAGAAGCATGATCGGAGTGGTTCACGGAGGCACAGAGCTCTCCACTGCCCTCAGCACCCCTGTGCTGTCAGCATCCCCTTGGATGTCAGCCCGTGCAGCAGGACAGCATTGCTATTCTGCTCTGAAGAGAGGAGCACAGGGGTCTGCAGAGCTCCCTGGGAGCAGGGGCACAGGGGGGATGATAAGAGCCACAGCTGAGAGTCAGAGAGCGCAATGGCAGGGAGCTCCAGCACCATCCTAAAGTGCATCATCCTGGGGGCTCTGTATTCATCTCTCATGCTTTAACTATTCTTCAGTTCTGTAAAAATGATCTGTGGTATACACAGGATCAAGTGAGACTATTGTTTAAGATTATCCACTACAGAAGCCTTAGTTTAAAAAATGAACAGCAAGCTTTGTATGACAGCAAGCATAGTTGCCTAATGACTGCAACCATGGCAGCCAAAACAAGCAAAGAGGCAATGAAGGTAATGAGAAATATTCACAGTTCTTCCTAAGTGACTCTATTAAAACTGGAAACAAGCAGAGATGAAGGGAAATTCTCCTGTTTCTTCTCATTCGGCAAATAGCATTTGGCCTGAGTCAATACGACAGAAGTTCAGAGTATAAAGGACTACTTACTACATTTATTGATATGGACATCCCAAAGAGCTAAATGAATATGGGAAAGCCTTCCTGTAAACAGCCAAAATAATTAATTCAACAAAGATCTAAACAATTAAAAAATGGCACAAGTTCTCATAGAAAGATTAGCAGTAAGTAAGGTCACTAAAAAAGATGGATTTTCAATCTCCTTCTGCTAGGACTATTCTACGATTGTGTGCTTCACTGTTTCCATTAGAAATTTCCTCCCCTTATATTTAAGCTCTTTCCCCTTTGAATGTTGTTTCAGCCCAGTTCTTTCTCTCTCATTGAACTACCAAAAGATAGAAATATTCCATTCTACTGAGAAATTAATTTGTTCTGTTGGGAAAAAAAAATTGCTCAAGAGACCCAAAATCATAAAAATGCTAAGTCTAAGCAGCTTCTGCTGAGAAGACATCAGGAAATCACTCAGGACTCAGGCTGGTCAATAATGAAATATTCAGTGCATCATTAAGCCTGAAAATACAGCTAGTACACAGAGTAACTTGGGCCAGATTTGGAAAAATGGTGTTTTTAAAGGGCTAAAACCAGAATCCTGAATTAAACAATTTAGAAGTAGCCAGCAAGGAGATCATTAGAGTGATTTCTTAATTAACTGATAATGGTCCAGAGGACTAGGAATATATTATCACTCCAAGGATACAAAGGATTCAAGAGAAAGAAATTATTAAAAATGACATACAAATTCAGAAATACTGTAATTGTTCAGAGAAAGTTTTCTCTAAAACAACATTCACAAATATATAGGCTAAAATAATGCCTCCATTTATATCATTTATACCTTATTTATAAGCTGCACTTGGTAGAAAAAAAAAGCTTTTTGATGAATATGTGACATAAAGCAGTGTGATTATTTATTACATCAGTACAACCACATTTTCAGTTCAAAACTAGAATAAAAAAACAGAGTTAACTTTTGACTTGCTTTTTAGTTCAGCATTATTTTTCTATATACATATAAGCATACCTTCAAAGTTTAAAGTTCTTTTGAGCAACCGTAAGTAATTTAAGCACTTAATAGAGATTGCACAAACTTAAGAGCATGAATCACTTCTTTGGAAGTTTGATTCATATTTATGAATATGTGTGTTTCTATCACTAAAAGGTGCTATTTGTATAGATACCAGGCTCTGGATAGTTTGACTGTGAAAAATAGCTTTAAGATGTAACTTACTGAATAGTCGAAAACTTTTTACTGTGAAAAACAAAAACAAAACAAAAAATCCCACAAACCTAGACTTTGCTGTTCATCACTCAAAGGATTTCCCAAATTTGCTGGTGGTGCATTCCTACTGCCCCTTTGGTCTGACAAAAGTGCTGCTGGGAAAGGACCTCTCAAAACTTTTCCACCAGCCAGCCTGAACTCCTGCAAGGCTTCCAGCTGGTTTGATGACCTTGGTTGTTACGTGCCAGTGGCTGGGGTCAGATCTGTGCTTACAGGCATCACTGCCCAGCCAAAACAGACAGATGGTCATGTGGGCTCAGGTAGCGCAGATGAATTTCTCTGTCAATGACAAACACAGTCAATGCAAAACAAGAAATACATATTTCCTACAGCAGAAATTAATTCGGGATTAAGTGCTCAAAATCGGTAAACAGAAATTTTCAGGCTCTTAGCTTTATCCTTCAGTTTTGTGAAATTAGTAAATTATCCTATTTATTGGAAATCAATTTTATGGTGGAAGCAATCTTTTCCTGGACAAAAACCCAATGTGACTTGACACAGATTTTTTATCCAGACGTGATTGTGTGTGAGCTGCTTTTTACAATTTGCCATCTTTTGAATTCCCAAAGAAAGAACGTGTACCTTAACACCTTCAATCTCAACACCTTCACAAATACTAATGAAATCTAAGATCAATTAATGATGAAGAACCTGTGTGGATTAGGTCTCCTAGTTTGCCATGTCAGAGAGAGAAGCCACTCAGAGCAGCAGCAATGTAACACAGAGAAGCACGAGGATGAGGAGCCTTATTGTGGCTGACATACCAAAACATGCCATGTCCAAGTCCTGTAACAACCTTGAAACTTAAAAAATTAGTTATATTTTCAGAAAGCAAATACTTCATATTTTCTAGATGGCCTAAAAATTCACTAGACATCTTTGTAATTTTGTGTATTCCAGACTTCTGTGTAACAATTTGTCGTATGCAGAGTGTTCATCTCTACACAACTGTGGTAATTTCCTACAGCATTTCATAACATCAGAGAGAATGATAAGTTATTAACTGCCTGCTTCTATACCTCTTTCCTCTGGTAATTTTTGTTAGTAAGTAAGCCTTCTCCCACGCTATTATAAATGCACAAGTATTTTTCCCTTTGAAACATAAATAAGAAAATGAGAAAAAAATCATGACATCAGTACTGTTTTCTCAATGTCTCAGTTATTGACAATGTCTCAGTTATTGGCAGCTCAGCATTACAGTGATACCAGCTTTGACAGAGAATTACAGAGTAAATGCTGACTTTTGTTTTTTTTTTTTTGTTAAATCAAAATCTGTTTTTCACACTGTTCTCAAATTTTTCAATCAGACACTGCACAAGAAAGTTCCTTACTGCCATACCTCTTCTCTTAAGAAGACACCTTGGGTTTTTTAATTCCTGAATAATTTTCACATTTGCAAGTGTTTTTTTAAATGAAAAATCATTAAATGCATAGGTGAATACTACTCAACGTTTTTTACAAATAGAAAATTCTTACACCAAAAGTTACTCAGCTAGCCAAAGGTCTTGCACCAAAACTGGGACCCACAATGTCCCAATTCCCAGGACAGTGTTTGGACTTCTCTCCTTCATCATACTGCCTTCTTTCCAGAGCAGTTTAAAGAGTTCAAGTCAAATGACTGTTGATATGAAAGCAGAGTTACATATTTAATATTTTGATACAGGCAAAATACTATCTTCTCTCAAAGATATGAAGTGTAGATTAAAAAAAGGAAGACGATTTACTAGACTTCCTAAAACTTCTTTTCCACATAGCCCAGAATGCAAAATGTTTAATGAGAAAAGCAGCGTATTGTACGGGGTATTTACTTAAAATGTAAAATATTTTAAAATATTTCTTTTAAAACAGAGACATTTTAAAAACAGAGAACTAGTTGTCTGAAGCTATTTAATAAAAGTTCAATACTTAAACAGTTTTTGGTCATTTTTACTGTATATTAGATAAGTCTTAATCATGGTCTTCAGAGGATGTGAAGAATTCTGGCATCTAATATTTAGTACAAATTGGGCGCTACTGCTAGATGAACCATTCCATCTTAAAATATGCTACATTTTGTCAATGTTCATTTGAAAAGCCGTAGAGTAGTCTCAAAATAAAATGTCACATGGGTTTACTTTCCTAGATCCTGGAGCAATTTAACTGCATTAAAATATTCCATTTCAAAATTTAGTCTTTGAGTTCTAATTAGCTAGTTTAACTAGTCACGAGATAGATCCAATATGAATGGTTTCAACTGAGATTCTATCATCTCCACTGTGACAAGTGACTTAGTGGGGAATTTCTGATTACAGGTAAAGCATTTCAGCGACTGCTGAGTGTACCTAATTTGTTTGCAAAAAAAAAGACCCTCAACAAAATGAGCCCCATCCTAGCATAATTGAAGTACTTAAAAAATTAATCCATTTATCTATAGAAATTCAATATAAAATGTGATTAACAGCAATAAAAAAGATTCCAAATAATATTGAAAAATATAAAATTTAAGGGTTTGGGAATAAACATCTTTTTGAAAGACCTGCAGATTCCTTTGGAGTAAATATTCACTGACAGCTGGTTTCAGTGTCAAATGACAGTGGAAGTACTACAGATTCATAGGCTAATATGCAATTTCTAGATTGGTCAGCAGGAGAGCTTTGCACTAAACAGCACTTCTCTCATTTCTTCATACCTTGTGAGAATGAGGTAGGAGAAGAAAATTCCTGCTGGGGTGTTTGCAAGGCTGCAGGAAGCACAGCAGGACTTTGGCACTCGGGCAGTGCCACTCTCTCACCCGGTTCTTGGGCGCGGGTGTCTCAGAGCAGCCCCAGATCCATTACAGCAGAAAGGCCTGGCGAGGGCGAGACACCCAGCGCTGCACCATCTATTCTTTGTGAAATACGGCCTCAAGTGCAAAGTAACACATTCTGTTCACAGTGAACACGCTTGCACATAACTAATGGAGACTTGCAAGATTTATTACAGGGCAGAAACTGTTCCTTTCTGTGCTGATCTCACTGGGTATAAAACTTTCTGTGAGTCCTATATCTCGTATAACATTTTTCTATTAGGTAAAGAAGCAGCTTGGCTGTAATAGAGATACATGTTTCACAATGCTGTGAGAATGGTAGGTTCAGGAATTTTAAAATAATTTAATAAATTCAATTAACATATTAATTGTATTTAAAATTACATACCCTCTTTTTGCAATTGGTGTTTAGTTAGTGTCTCATCTTCAGGATTAGGAGAAAAACGCATTTGACTCTCGGAGTAACTGGTTTATTGTCTCATTTTTTGATTTTGTGAGCTAACAGAAAACATGCACTCTATGGACAAGAGCAAGATGAGATACAGCAAAAGAATTAAGAAGACAAATCCTTTTGGGAAGGATTGAAACAAAAGTAGTAGAGGTGGATCTGGCAAAAGGTACCAATCAAGGAAGAAAGAATTCAGCAAGGGATTCTGGCTAAAAACAGTTGCCATGGACAAGAGCTTTTGTATGAGCTCCGGAGGGTTTTGTATCTGCTCCATGTTTGGAGATGCAGTATTTTAGAGTGAAAAGAGATTACACCACAAAAGAGGCATGAAGCCAATTTTCCCTCCTTTTCTCAGCATAAATCCAGACCAGCTCATGAAAGATTTACAGTGATAGGCTTGCAAACAATATTTGATCCATAAATTAGAAGATATAAACCTGAGATGAAGAAAGGAGGAAGAAGAGACAGAACTAGAGTGTGTTCTAAATAACAAAAATTAGTGATGAAGGAAAAAAACTATCAACTTTCAATGAAATATAAATGTTAACTATCCCTTAATATAAAAAAAAACAAACCCTGCAGTAAAATTTTGTGAAGTTTCTCAACACAGATTTATATGAATAGTTCTAAAGACCTAAGATGAACATAAAAGAGCTTAAAAATCAATAATTCAGGAACTGTCCTGAAAAAAATAATTCTGTAGTCTACTTGCAACTTTGCACCTCTTTTTCTAGTGAATATTTCTTGTTCTGTTTCTTCTTCATTTCACTGGAACCCCATTTTTTCTGTCTTAAAGAGAAAAAGAGGGGTAAATAGCATTGTAGGTGATAACTGAATAATTATGTTGACTGCACAGCAATTCTATGGTTGTATTCCATCAAAAAGTGTTCAATAGCCCATTTAAGACATATAGGTGGGAACTGGAATCTTGTTTCTTATCAAAAAAGACAGAAGGGTGCTGAGTAGCCCAAAACATAAATTAAGGTATATGATAGATGCAGCAAATTCACTTTTGCACTTTCTAAAATATTATGCTGTTTTGTCTGCCCTTATTACCCATCTATAAATTATAGTAGCCTACAGTATTGTCAAAAAAATATCCACATGTGATCAATACTAGATTAGTGAAGGGTCAACCCTTTAAACAGAGAGGCAGAGATCTACAGAAAAATATCTACTATTCCTTTTGGTCTAGGGACATCTTCTTGGTAGGAGATATCTCCATGACTTACCAGGGTTTCTTGGCAGTTCAATATTCATCTTAATATTCAGATGAAGGAATTATTTAGCATTATCAGAAAGTCTCTTTTCTTATTATAAAAGAAGGTCACCTTTGTTGTAAAATGTTAATAAGGCTTTTTAACTGTTGTTACATAAAAAATGAATGTGGAAAGGCAAAAGTGTCCATTAGGCACTGCACTTTAAGCTGATTTACAGTTTTTAATCAAATCTTTGTGTTTTCCTGACCATTTTTATACTCGTGTTGTCTAGATTATATACTTCATTTCTAACTCACAGAAAAATTAGACCCACAGAGGTCTGGTCTATAACTGACTGAGGTTTCCTATAAATGAGGTTTTGCTAATACAGACATGAATTATAATAATACTATCTTGTGTGATTATGTCAGTGGTGTTGTTTTTAATCATAAATAGCCATTTGAGAATGAATATGCAAATAGACAGATTCAAAAAAATTATTTCTTTTCATGCAATTAGTCTGAAAAAAATCACCTGTCCTATTATTATAATATTGTGGTATTAAATTTTTAGTATAGAATCTGAAAAAATCATTTTGCTAAAAGAAAATAGCATGGTTTCTGTTAGGGCCATAAGTACCATTCATATTTATCCAGAAAAAAACCAAACAAACAAACAAAAAAAAGTGCATATCCGTGACTACTGTGAATTTTCTATTAATTTTCTGTGCATAGTACAATATTAATTATGAGTATTTAGATTCAAAACAGTTCACCATGAGAGGTTTTGACAAGATGTTTTGGCATCTGGATATGTTTTGAGACATGGCTCTGGCTCCACTGCTTGCTGTGTGTCCTAGGGCATCAGGAGAAAAACTCACACAAGCCTCCAGTAATTTCAGGGAAATTATCAAATTATTTTGCCTCAAAATTAAGATTACTGCATACTGTGCCTGTTCCTACATAGGTTTCCTGTTGCTCATGAGATTTTCCTGATCCACACTGTAGGTGCAGCACTACAACAAAGTAGGACATTATTGAAACCCTTTATAAAGAGAATGACCTACTGATGACATATGAATCATGTTTAAAAGTAATGACAGTCTGGATATTTTCTTGGTGCATACCAGCCTTCTGCATATTTAAACTGACTCATTTTTTAAACTGTCATGGAAATTTAAATGCAAAACACCCCGTGTTTATGCTACTCCCTATTGTATAACTCTGCTTAACCAACTTGAACTATGATATTTCACTTAACTGAAAGCCATAAACATTCAAAAAGTTAAAAAGCCCTAACCTCATGAAATAGTTTTCAAAATGTTCTTTCCTTTCTTCACTGCACCCTAGAAAGCTCACTTTTCCAAGCTTTAATCTCTAACTTCAAGGACTAAATCTTCCAGAGCAGGGAGTTTAAGGTGGGTAAAAATGACCAAAGTGAGGCTCACGGTTTGGCCATCTGATTTTAAAGGCTGCATATCAAAGTAAAGCATTAAACACCACAGCTAAAATCACATAGGTTGATATAATAGACTTCCTTTAAAACAGGTATTCTTTCAAATTATTAAATCAATTCAGTTTTGTGAATTGAATCAAACTGCAAATTCCTCAGGGCAAGTCACAATCCTTTTTCAACAGAACATTAATACAAAAGAACATTAATTCCATTCCTAATTGGAATTCTTCAGCACTTCTCTAATATAAATAAAAAGCATAATTAGAAATGTACTAAGATAAAAAGAAATTAAAGGTCTTGTAAATACCACTGAACGTTCCTATTGTCCTTGTGGCATTAAAAGTTCACTGCTTATTTTGTTACAGAGCAATTAAAGGCAGGTAACTTTCAAGGCTCAAAGAAAAAGGAGTGAAGACTTTCTGTGAGCATGTTTTCTTTCATGAAGCCAAGGACAAAAACAGATAGCAGACCTGAACTGAAATTGAGAGGAACACATTAAAATCAGTCTGAAGGGTTGTCTTGAAGAATTGTGAAACTTCACAGAACATAAAGGTAAGAGGAATTTTATTCATATAGCGTGCTTATTTTATTGAGGGAAATAATTCATATGGAAACTAACTCATTTTTCAAAGACTAGTGCTTAACCAGTCAGTGCGTGAGGAGGTAGGCATCTGTCAGACAGAAATGCTGGGATTAATATTTACAGACTGGAAGACAAGGCGACATATTGGCTACTTCCCTATGAGAAGTGAATGAAAAAAGTCTTTTTCATTCTACACTCTCTACTAATAAGAGAAATCTATCCATCAGAGGGTAGATTCATTGAACATGGTTCTATTAGCTCTTTCCCCCTAACATAGCTCTGAAATTTGTACTACAGTCAACAGAAGGCAGAGAAGGCATTCATTTATTTTCTAAATATAAGGCTATAAAAGTGGCAGTTTAGAAGCAGAAAAAAATATGCAAAGGAATGTTCTATCTCACTAATGTTAATGCATAACCAGCATTTACTTTATATACATAATGCAGTGAAAAATAAATTAGATGACAGATGTCTTCTCCCTCGCCCTTGTCAGTTGTAGCATGAGTACACAAACAATCTAAATCGCTGGGAGATATGCGCAATGGAAACACTGTGCAGATGTAGTTAATTATTCCTGTCAGAGAACAAAATGCAATTACATTTTTTATATTGAAATTACAAACATGGTAAGCCATAAAATAATTGTTATTGACATAAAGGTAACTTTGTGTTCATCTCCAGGAGTAATCAATAAATCCATGGATTCAGTAACTGATAATTCTTTTAAAGAGAAAAGGAAGTGTCTAAGTGAAAAATATTTACAGAAGGTGTATGCTGACATAAACCCCCAAAATTAATAATTATCTTCTATTTAACTAGACCCTTATGCAGGTATACATAATGCAAAAATATATTATGTTTTGCTATAACTATCTTAGAGGTAGAGTTATCACTTACTATATTAAATACATCTATTTCCTACTCATAAAAGGAAAACTGACGCCTTTGGAAATGAGGTTAAAGAAAAAGTATTTTACACACACACCTGTTTGATTTTCTAGTTCAGTACTAGTTCTTCTCCTTTGTCAAGGTAGTGGACTCTCTTGGTGGCAGTGGTATTTCAAGACAGTGATGCACCTAGCAGAGCACATCCCCCTTTCCATCATGAGATTTAGATGATGTGACTTGATGGCAAAGAAGATACAGACCCTAGCTGGGAGGGAGGAAGAGAGAGAGAGACTTGAAGATTTTTAACGACTAAGGAAACTCATACTCTGATAAAAACCAAGATAAGAGAGAATGCAGCAAAAAGTGTTTCTCCAGTTATGCTGTGTATTGGTCACTCTTTCAAGAAAAGCTGTCTCTCCCAAACATTACAGTCAGTGTCATCCCTTACTGCCAGAAAACTGATTGATGTACAGTACTGGATAAGAAAGGAACCAGTGTTTTCATTTTCCACAGAAGTATTTTCATAAAGATAAAAGTGGATGTTGAAAATTGAAATAGAAATGATGAAGAAATATGTGATTAATACATATTTATCATAGATTGTTAGTTGCCAACCATCAGTGCATAAATGTACCCTAAAGCATATGTTTTTACCAAACAATAAAAAGAATGTATTTCTACAATGGAGTGAATAGCATTCTAACCAATATTTTTTTTGATTACAATAGTAGGAGGTTAGAAATGGAAAAAAAAAGAATATATTACAGGTTAAGACAGACTTTACATATTGCTATTAGTGTTTAACACAAACCATATTTGAATCATCTACTATGGTTTAAAATGCAAGAATAGTAGAGGAAGAAATTCTTTAGTAAGTAATTTACCTCAGCTTTGTCAGACAACCATTTCTTAGCAGAAATTTCTGCATGTAGAGCAGAGGCAAGAATGATGGTGAACAGAAGCATGAATCATTCCTATAACATGTTCTGAGTTTTGCTGACTGGAAAGAATTGGTCTCCATACATGCAGACTCCTCAGACTACGGCTTACGCAGTCTGGGACTGAAAGTCCATCTCACTCCTTGCTACCCAAAGAAATGCACCCTGTGTTTTGCAAAGCAGTAGGAGGAGCAGGACACTATTGACCAAAATCATCACATCTATTAACTCCATGGTACTGACTACAGCTGTAATTCAAACTCCCTCTCCTGTAGCAAAAGCCTTCCGATGAATTATCTCAAGATACTAAAGCAGCTGTCACTGTAAATACAGCAGTTATGTTCCCCTGGGCCCACGATGAAACTGCTGAGTATTGGCGGAATTTGAAAAAGAGTTTTCAACTTGAAATGACTATCAGATTTATTTAATTTTAATATAGTTTGGTATTATGAAGAGTTATATGAAGGAGATATGCATGTGGACATGATGGTGATTTCTTTCCTTAAGCACACCTAAAAAATAACTGCACTTTGAATAGTTATAATTTTTCAGATAGTGCTTATTTAATAGCAATTAATCAATGTTTTCTGGTAATCAGAATATGGATTATTATTTTACGCTTGTAAAAAAAATGAGGCTTTTTCCACTTTTGATAATGGACCACTTGAGATTAATTTATTCATTTTTGCAGCAACAGAAACCCTGCTACATTTGTGATTATAAGAATACTTAGAAGTGAGATAATGATGAAGGCATGGGTTTTGATACAGATTTTACAGAATCCTGCAGCTCTCAGTAGGGTAAATACATCATCCAAAATCCACCCCGCCAAGAAAAAAATATAAAAAGAATAGGATAATAATAAAAAAAAAAGAAATAGCTATTTTTGATTTGTAGTCCAAGTGTTAACCTTAGTTTCTGCACAGAACAACACAAGACGGTAAATTGCTAGTATTGTTCTATTCAAAAAGACAACAGAAGAAAATGAAGGTAAAAAGAGTTCATGAGATTTTCAGAAAGTAAGTACAATATTTTCATAGCAGTTTAATGGGAACTGGTCTTTAACTCTCATCTTACAACAAATCTCTGAAGAATAAACATCTAAGAACTAAATGTTGATAAAGCAAAGGAGAATTAAAAACATATACAATATTGCTATGACATAACGGTTTCAGAACATTAAGCTTGTGTCTAAAATTTAGTTTCATTATACCACAAAATCCATTCCCATGGGATTGGTCACAGACTGCTCTCACTCATATAAATAATTAGTTTGCACTAAAAAAATTTTTGTTTTATTGTCTTATCTTTTTGATACCTTTTAATAAAAATGCTGGCATAGTTTCAGGGACTCCATAGCTGAGCTATCTTCATTGCCTATACATCTGCATTCAAAGAAAACCAATCCCTTAAAAAACAAACAAACCAACGTGAGAAAATCAAAAATAAACACAACAACTAAACCAGACCCAAAACATTCTAATTCGTTACTTCACATCCAAAAGGTAACATAAAGGTTTTTCTTGAGTTTCTATAAAGCTAACCAGAAGGGTGAAAATTTAGGAGAGATCCTGGAAAGTTTTTTCCGAAGTTTGCTTGCAACCACACTGCAGTCTAAAGATTAGAACTGAACAAAACAATAACTGACTAAGGGTAAAGTCCCAGCATTTTCACTCTCTGAAGTGTTTTCTAAAATCTAATTTCAAGGAACATGGCTTATTTTAGGTGCTGTAAATAAGTTTTCGAGCCATGATTATGGAGGACCTTGGAGAGCTGGGAGCTGTCTGAAATTCAACAAAGGCAAGTGCAAGTCCTGCACCTGGGGAGGAATAGCCCCCTGCACCAGCACAGGCTGGGGTCTGACCTGTTGGAAAACAGCTCTGCAGAGAAAGACCTGGGAGTTCTGGTGGAAGACAAGCTGTCCACGAGCCAGCAGCATGTGCCAGTGGACAAGAAGGCCAATGGGATCCTGTGGGGCTTTATGGAAAACATTGCCAGCAGGTCAAGGGGAGTGACCCTGCCCCTCTACTCAGCCCTGGTGAGGCCACATCAGGAGTGCTGTGCCCAGCTCTGGGCTCCTCAGGACAAGAGAGACATGGAGATCCTGGAGCAGGTCTAGCGGAAGGCAACAAAGATGAGTAAGGGATTGG
Source organism: Euphonia xanthogaster (assembly GCA_034509185.1). Taxonomy (NCBI): domain Eukaryota; kingdom Metazoa; phylum Chordata; class Aves; order Passeriformes; family Fringillidae; genus Euphonia; species Euphonia xanthogaster. Next base: position 42,704,542 of record JAYDZK010000202.1, on the reverse strand, counting down.
AGTATTTCACTTATGAGGAAAGGCTGATGGATCTGGCTCTCTTCAGCCTGGAGACAAGTGGGATGGGACCTCATAAAGAGAATGGAGCAAGGCTGTTCTTGGTGGTGACAACAGGCAACAGGCAGAAACTGATGCACAAGTTCTACCTGACCATGATGAAGATCTTCTCCACTGTGTGGGTGATGATGCATGGGAACTGATTGCCCAGAGAGGCTGTGGAGTTGCCCTCACTGGAGATATTCAAGAGCCATCTGAACATGATCCTGTGCCCTGTGCTCTAGGATGACCCTGGATGAGCAAGGGGTTTGGACCAGACGATCCATTGCGGTCACTTCAAACCTCACCCGTTCTGTGATTCTGTGAAATACATCTGAAACTATCTAAGACCCTTCACAGAGCCTATCTATACATATGTTGGAGAATAATGTATTCTACTAGAAATCCTGCATATTTCATATAAACTACATATGCACGACTGAAAAAAAATCAGAGAATTTGGAGACATTTTAATGCAGAATATAAGAGTGGACTAAGTAATGACTAAATAATCCTAAAAAAAAAGGCAAGTAAAAATATGCATAAGGGTAGTGTGAAGTAAATTATTTCATACAGAAAATACTAAATACACTGAATAAACTGTCAAAATTGAAAGCCTGGATTTTGCCAGAAGACAGATGAATTTCACACACTAAGCAGCAAAGCTTTGAAGTGAATGTATCAAAAAATTGGAAAGGGCAGCACAGTGGTTCAAAAAAAATACGTTCACTACAGAGAAAAGTCTTCAAACCCAGGCTAAAAAAAAGTAAATACATAAAAACCCCTAATTCTGCTGTAAGGGAAAGGGCCGGGGAATGTCCTATTTAAAAATGAACAAATTAACAAAATCTATGTTTTGATCATAGTGTTTGAAGTCTGAGTCCTAAGAAAAAAAATATCAACCCATGTTCCATATGTTCAAAAAAGAAGATGGAATATTTTATTAATTTACAAAAGAGTTTCAATGATATTCAAAAGTCTGTGCGTATGAACATTTTGAAGGGATTCATTAAGGAATATAGGAATTTTTCAAAATACTGACTTTAAGATAAGAGGAAGATCCTGTGTTAGAAAGAAGTGCATGAAAATATCTCTAAAAAGGTTATCACAAATAAGCAAATCAATGAAAACTAAGATTGAACAAGAAACAAAACTACATGTAAGAATAGAAAATTAAGCAGGTTACCATGAGCACTGAAACAAATAAGAGAATTCTTCAGAGAGAGATAATAAGAGAAATAAATAAAAGAGAAATAAGATAATAAGAGAAAAAAGAGAAATAAGATAACTTTTTCAGATAAAGTAGAGAAGAATAAAGAAAAAAGTTAGCTACATCTTAAGGCTAGTTAGAGACTTAAAATTCCAAAAATTAAATTAAAACTATGGGTTTAATTTCCATAGCGTGGAGCCACAGTCAGAAGCGATCAATCTCATTTACTGCAATCAAGGAAATATTTGATGCATATAGGAGTAAATGTCTCAAAACCTCCCTAATTAAATATCAATAGAATGGTACTTGGGAGTGATTATATACAATATTAGGCACACCCTATCTCTCAGAATACATATCTCACTAACTAAAGTAACTGGTAAGACAACACGGCTGGAAGGTTTGGTTTTACATAAATGACAGTTCTGTCATTTGAAACACCTCCCTTATAAACACTAGAAGTTGCATTCCAGTTACATGCAGGAGTTATACTTTGAAAAAGTAGCTATTATTTCATAGAAAATAATCAGCAGTGCTGCTAAGAATAGCATGATGATACTCAGCACCAGCTCCAGAATTGCTGTGACAGCTTGCAGGGACATCAAAAGCCTGCAACCAGCTCCTCAATTCCACATCTGAAAGGGAGCAGCAGCAGAGAAGGACATGGTGGTGCCAGGTCACTGCAGCAGCAACATCAGAATATAAAAGAGGGCAGACTCCTGACCTTGGGCCTGGATGGAGTCCTTCAAGTTTATGAAGACTGACAGTGTCCCAGAAAGGAAGAACTCTTTTTTTATTGTCAGCTTTGCATTTTTTTTTATTGTAGAAAATTATGGATTTCCCATGGAAATTCACTGAAAAAGGTGTGAGGATGCAGGATAAAATCCAGTACTGAGATGTGCACTACAACATATACAGAGACTGTACATAAATGCGAGTGTTACAGAGTTTAAATGGAAATATAAAGCATATATTGGGATAAATAAAAAGTCTTACTTTAGGGACCATTTTGAAAAAGTATCTAGCACCAAAAAATAAATGAGAGCATAGCATTATTAACAGGGAGAATAAAAATGAAGGGCTTCATCCTATGACTGCAAAACAGGGAAATTTGCATTATTTCTTACATGCTAATCTTGTTTTTGCAGAAAATACAGATAAGACAGTCACAGGGCACAAGGTTTTTTTCTGAATAAAAAAGAAATTAAAGCAATTCAGAAATAAAAGAGAACTAATCTGTCAACTGAGAAATTACATCCTTTCATCTTGTGTTTCATTAGCAGGTCCCAAACTCCTACATACTACTGGTGACAACAATAAAGTGAATCCATACTTTATTATGTCATATCCTTCTGTCTCTCCATTTCCTCTCCTCTGCTGCTGTTGAAAATAAGTTAGTTGCTACTCAGTCACGGTTTGTAATTGTATAGTTACACAAATACAATGCTTTTCATGGCTGCATAGTTTTAATACAGCAGCAGAACATAATATCAGTGAGAAATAGAACACTGCAATCCTTGTGGTCCCATGTATGGTGTGAAAAATATATTATCCCCACTCCCCCTTATAATGTAGAATAAAATCAAAATGAGCCATTACCAGAGGCAAATAATGAGTTTGTAAAAATTGAAGTGGATGGATGAATATTCCTTCATTTTGCAGTAAGTTATATCTACCAGAGGCACAAACATTTGCATTTTTATGAATATAGCACACAACACTTTATGAAAAATTAGGTTTGGATTTCACCCGTGTCATGATTTGAGCCTGTTATCAACCTCCAGAGCAATATTTCTATTATGGTATACCTATGTGCTACTCCTCTCCTGGGACACAGACAGAAAAGCAGAAAAGGAGGAAGCTAACATGGAAAAAAAGAGGCCAATAGTATGCACAAGAAACATTTACCAGCTGGCCAGTGAATACCAGTGTATTCAAGTCAGCCACACACCTATATTAGAGGTAATATTCCAAAACCACACTCCAGACACAGCAAACTATTGAATCATCTCTTCTAGAGAATTACTTCATACAGTATCTTGCTACTTGAAAATCACATACATCTCCAGATTTTTTTGGTTTGTTAAATAAATCAATTTGATGCAGAAAAACATCTTAATAAAGACTGAGCTCACCTTATAAAATGGTACAGTAGAAACCCCTTATTGTTACACAAGGATAAAGGCAATTATATTTTTAAAGAAAATTGTATGAGGACACATAAATTTTCATGCCAACGCTCCAGGCTCCCACACACTCTAAGATATAGTGACTCTCATGTTTTATCTCATAACATTTCTAAAGCAAAAACTTCGAAAATTCTTCATGTCATCTAAAAGATGTAAAGTGGAATTCCAAGATGATGTTTGAACATTATTGTAATTTTTATTTTAGAAAACATGAATGTCAATGAAGTCATAAGTCTGACATCTTGAACTTGAGATATGTGCATGTGATAACTGAATTCAAATTCATCCTCAGATTTTATAAGGATGTAAAAAACCACCTAGATTTTCCATAAGAGGACTACCTCTCCTCTTTTATTGATTGCTTTTCCCTATTACATTTTAGCAACCTATCTTACCCATAGAAGAATTTCTCCTTTAGGTCTCATTTGGTATTTATCAAAATAATTTGATCATTGTCATTAACTTCCATGGAAATTAAACTAGTTGAGTTTAATTCATTTGTAAAGAATTGCACACTTGTATTTACAAAATCATCTGCCTAAAAGTTCTAAAATCTACGAACAAGCAATTTGTTTTACAAAATCTATTTAGTCCTTTGGAGAAACAATTTCAAACACTGGCTTATGCAGCACTTCTAATATCAGATAAGTCCTGAATCAGAAAGAGGGGTGTGAAGAAGGAGCAAGAAATCAGAGGACTGGTACCTTTCTACCACACATTTTATTCTTAGTATAGATATGGTACAAATAACATGGTGCATCCTGAAGTCAAAGTCCCCAGTCTGCTGTTGTTTTTTTTCAATTTTTATATAGTGTAAATTATTGATACATGTGTCATTTTATGACCCTTAAGTAATGCAAAGGATTGAACCGGATAGTTAGAATTGAATTAAAATATGTGTTATCTATGGCCTGAAAATCAGCAACAGGAGTGAATAGATTTGTTTTATAACATAGTTTTTTTATTGTGTCAAAATAGCACTTTGTTCTTCCACTTCATTAACTAGTACCAGCAGTGATAGCTCCATGTAATTGATACTGTTGTCTCCTTGATCTGGAGTGAAATCAATTATTAACATAACTATTTTGAGTGTTCTCTATTTTATGTACATTCTGCAAGCTCTACAATAAGCCTTACAGGAACTAAAATAAAAGTGTTTGGAATGCTACACGACACTGTAGATATGTGGTGGTTACAGACATGACTCATGTCAAGAGGAGAGCAAAAAAGTTAAGAAATACTTTGAATGGCTTGAAATGAACAATTTCTTGAGAAGTGAATAAATTGATGACAGTGTGGTTCCTTTTTTCTATTGTTTCTAGGGGTCTAGGCATGCTTTAAGTTCTTGAATATTCCATATAAGAAAAAGAAAGATCCTGTTTTAGGAAAGGTGGAGTACAACCTTTTTTTGGTTCATTACATTATGCACCTATTGTCAACATTTTGCAGAAAACACAAGGAATTTAGAAGTCTTTAAATTCATTGCACTGAAAAAGTGCTTAACAGTGATACAAGAGTTAAAACAAATAACATAAGAAAATTGAAAAGAAAAAGACTGAAGACCTTCCAGTAGAACTCACTGAACCAGAACAGAAAATATTCTAAAATCAAAAGCAAATAAGTTTTTTTTTTAAGTGCGGAAATATTTTATCTCAGTTTTCTGCAGTTCATGTGAAGAAAAAATGAAAGGTTTTTCAATTTATGTAGTCCAAAAATGCATTTATACCACAGCCTCAGATGCAGGTACAAGTTCTGTGCATTTTAGGAAAGGGAATGGAAGACCAGCCTTAATCTGATTTTCCATTTTTTTAATGCTTGCTATGACAGAAGCCATTATAAACGAAATCAAAATTTAACCCACCCCTAGAAGGCACTTTAAATTAAGCTTGTTTTATAAATCCCACAGAGCCTTGGGGCAGCTGGGTCTGAGGAGGACATGATGTCCAAACACATAGCTCTGAGGAAAAAAACACGATTCCTAGAGAACCAAGCTGTTAGGAAAAAACTCCATTTATGAAGAGCCTAAAATTCTTCATAACACCCTAAATCTCAGCAACACATAGCCCGGAAGCTGTCATTCTACTCTTTGGCTATCAAGCATCCATTTGGAGCCTGGGATAGCTGTGGAGCACATGGAAATGCTCACAGTATGATCAGCTGGAACTGAGATGATGGACAGCACAGGTCTTTGTCACAGGATCTGAGCATGTCATTTGCTATGGACAATTAGTACAAACACAGCTCTGGATGCTCTGTCACTGACTAAAGTTGTGGTACATGGAAAAGGCTCACGCACAGCTCAGCCTTCTGCCCCAGGCACTGCCTCTAAGGGCACTGGAAAACAGAAGTATCAGGAAGAAAAGAATACACTGCTTTTTGGTTACGTTGCAATTCTCTTGTGTATGTTTGCATAATATATTTCCCATAGCATAATAACCCCCTAGCCTGTTTTTAGCTGTCTGTCTACAGTAGAGGATGAATAGCAGGATTAGAAATGTCCTTGTTACAATTTTATTCCCTCTCCATGCCATTTTTCTCAGCACTGTACTTCTTTTCCTGTTCTGTACAAGATAAAAGAATGCAATACCTTTCCTGTTATCCAGCTATTCAGCTGAAAATAAGAGGATAATGAAAGAATGATTCAATGTCTATTTGGAAAGTCAATCAAAGTGAATTTTGATCTATTCTCAAAGGCTTATAAATGAGCAGAAAAAAATCATTACATAAATCCTGATTCACAGTCCCTTTCAGTAATATGGATAGGCATTAAGTATACATGACATGATTTTTAAGGGAACTTCTAGCTCTTAACAGTAATCAAATGAAATTTTCAAAGGTACCTAAGTATCTAATTCTCACTGGTGCTTATCTGCATCTTCATGAGCCTAAGTACCATAAAAAATCCATCCTTTGATCAAGTGCATAAGGAAACTCTCAAAAGCATGTAAATAGCTGGCAGATATTCACTCAGAGGTGAAGAGGTAGGAGGTAGCAGAAGGAACAAATAAATCACAGAATCACAGAATCAGCTGGATTGGAAAGGACCTTTGAGATCACTGAGTCCAACCTATGACCTAACACCACCTTGTCGACTAGACCATGGCACTAAGGCCAACTAGACAAGGACTGGGCCCACCACTCATCCCTGGGGAACACCATGAGTGACCAGCTGCCAGCGGGATGCAGCACCATTCACCACCACTCTCTGGGCCTGGCCACCCAGCCAGTTCTTAACCCAGCAAGGGATGCTCCTGTCCCTGCCATGGGCTGCCGGCTTCTCCAGGAGTATGCTGTGGGAGACAGTGTCAAATGCTTTACTGACACCCAGGTAGACAAAATCCATAGGTGGGTCACCTCTTCATAAAAGGAGGTCAGGTTGGTCAGGCAGGACCCGCCCCTCCTAAATCCATGCTGGGTGAGTCTGATTCCCTGGCTGTTGTGTAGGTGCTGTGTGATCATGCTCAAGATGATCTGTTCCATAATATTGCTGGGCACTGAGGTCAGGCTGACAGGCCTGTGGTTCCTTAGATTGTCCCTCGGGCCCTTCTATGGATGGGTGTCACACTGGCCAGCTTCCAGTCATCTGGGACCTCCCCACTGTGCTGGGACTGACTATAAATGGCAGGGAGCATCTTGGTGAGCTCTTCTGCCTGCTCCCTCATCCCCCTAGGATGAATCCTAGTTTTTGTCCATCTAGTCCCATGGAGTAGCAGGTCACTAACTGCTTCCTCCTAGCTTACAGGGGACTATTCTGGTCCCTGTCCCCATGTACCAGCTCAGAAAGCCACTTGGCCTGTGGACAATTTGGCTTATTGTTGTAAACTGAGGTTTTGCATAAGTAGTACAAAAAAACACATCACTTCATAAATAATCTACACTGTGTGTCAGAAAGCCAGGGCTCATGTAAGAAGTTATATGAGATACATTTCCCTCTCCCCCCAAAGTCTTTGGTCTTATTTAGGCATAGACCCCAAATCATAGCATATTGTAGCATTTATAGTCCACTTTCACTTACCCTAAAGATGAAGAAGAAAACAGAAAAAACTTGTTTCCTGGTTCCATTTGGTCTTTTGCAGTAAATTTGGGCTGCCGAAGTGAGCATCTCTTGAATCCTTTAAGGGAGAAAGTTTTTTCCTTTACATGCCCTGTTCCTTTGTGTTATATTTTTGAGACCAAATTTATCTCATTCTGCTTTCCCACAGAAGAAATGTTACTTCTTCTCAGAAGAGAAGAAATTGCTCTTCCCAAAATCTCAATAGCTTTATTTCCGCACAGAATTCAGCTAATTTTGTTTAAACTCCATTTTTCCATATTCTTTAAATTTAGAGAAGTTAAATTTTCTTTGCCAACACGCTGGTTTAGGCTGGGATAGAGTTAGTTTTTTTCACAGTGGTTGGTGGTGTGTTGAACAAGGTGTTAATAATATAGAGACATTTTTGTTACTGCTGAGTAGGGCTTACACAGAGCCAAGACCTTTCTGGCGAGGAAATTGGGGGTTCTTGGGCAGCTGGGAGGAGACACAGCTGGGACAGGTGACCCCAACTGACCAAAGGGATATTCCAGACCATATCATGTCAGTATATAAATTGGGGAAAAGAAGGAGGAAGGTAGGAACATTTGACTTCCCAAGTCACCGTTGCACATGATGGGGCTCTCTTGGAGATGGCTGAACACCTGCCTGCCCATGGGAAACAGTGAATCTCGTTTCCTTTGCTTGTGTGTGTGGCTTTTGCTTTCCTTTTAAACTGGTTTCATCTCAATCCATGGTTTTTCTACCTTTCACCCTTCTGGTTCTCTCCCTGATCCAGCTGGTGGGGGAGTGAATGGCTGGCTGTGTGTGGTTGCTGGCTAGGGTTAAACCAGTCTACCAAAATTCAATATCATTCAAGGATAAACAAAACTAAATTAAAGTAAGCATGCTAGGAAAAAAAAGGAAGAAAATAAAAACTATATTTGATAGATTGTATCAACAAAGTTCCAATTTATTCTCTGCTCTTATCATGCAACTATAATGATTTGTTTCATCACACCTGGATGCTGATTCCTCTTGGATATTATTTTCTGGCTGTGTAAGTGAAATAAATTACTTTTTACAGTTAGTGTGACAAATTATGGTTATGGTGATAGACAACAGAAAATAAAGAAAGGAAGTGAAGATATCACTGAAGAAATAAAGAAAGTGAAGTCATCACTGAAGAGACACAGAAGCTTTTTAATTACACAAACCCACAATATAGTTATCATCACGGATTGCAAACTTTGGCTTCCTGGCACATAAATCAAAACAAAAGCTGACTTCAGCTGCTCACTTCTAAGCACTGAGTGCCATGTGGGACCTGCTGAAACATCAGCATGAAGTTGGCAGATACAGCACAGAACCTGTGGGAATCTCACTCCCTCACGGATATCAATTTGGAGACTCAGCAGCAGACCCCACAGCACCTAAGAGGCACTAGATAGATATGCTCAGGCAATGGAAGAACGTCTCAGGAGTCTTCAGTGTTGGCAAACTCTGCAGATTTTCCTTCTGACAGAAAACTATAGCAATGCACTCAAATTGGGATGAAGCCTGAGAGTCATACCAAAGACTTGACGATGTCAGACGAGGCAGAAGAAACAGAGATGTGTAAGATTTTTCTGAAACTAAAAAAAGCCTTCTAAAAACTGACTCAAAAAAATGAATTTTTAATGAAAATCTGAAGTGTTTGTGATATTGTTTATAGTAACCTATAGAATTAGTTTGGAGTTTGTAAACGTGACAGAAAAAAGATTGAGAATAGTCTAAACCTCAGTTAAATGAGGTTAGACTTAGAGAATAAATAAAATGCTTTTCTTGGACAGATAGTGGAACAGAAATTCTACTTTTCCTATAATTACTTCTGTGTTGAAAAGTACTGCATTTTACATACAAACAAAAAAAAATTAGCAATAAAATATGGAATATTCAGCTTCTTCTCTAAACTCTCTTTTTTGTGAGATCATCCAGGCCTAAGGTTAGACATTAATAGCAAAGACACTAAGGTTAGACATTAATAGCAAAGACACTAAACCGTTTGTGCTTATAATGGGATGATAGATTCGCTATTGTAGGATTAGTAGAATTAGTAATGGATTAGTAATAGTGGAATTAGTAATTAATTTGCAACTGAAGAATGTTTTTAAAACATCTCCAGCTGTATTTAAATAACTGATTCTTTGATGATGCTGTCTTTATTGACTACACAAAGCCTCTGTTCAGGCTACAAGAAAGAGACAAATACAATGGCAGGGATTTATTTCATTTTACAGAAAGCTTCTTCAGTATCTACTTCACTTTGCATGTTTTACAGTCCAAAATTAACAGTTTCTCTAATCTTCTAGTCTTTGACAAGTGCAAAATACAGTTTTTTCAAAACTGTTTATATGACTTCAGATTACTATTATCTAAAATACTATTCTAAATACCAGTAAAACAAATTAATGCTAACCTTCTGCCTAAATCATCATGTCTATAGACTCATTGTCAAGATGACATTAAACTTTCAAAATTTTGAACTGGAAAACAATGTACTATAAAGTGACAAAAAATCTGGGGGCAAATAAAAAGTCTAGATATTAACAACTACCAGAGGATAAATGATTGTATCTACAGGAATTTTTAAAAGTGAAGGTGAAAACAATGGAAAAAATAACTTCAGAGTACATAGCACTTTTCACTAATAGTTTACCTAAAGTAATCTGACAGATAAGTTTTGTTAGCACTACCACAAGTCGTGTAAAATTATAAATATTCTTTCTTTACAGAGGAATCAAAAAAGATGCTAAGAAACCTAAATATTTCAGCTAAAGTGACATTCTGATGCAAATTTATTAATTAGGTGTCTTTAAATAGAAAATATTTTTATTTAAGTAACTAAAAAATCTTTCCAGTGCTTGTGGCATCTATCCAGCCTTTTCTACTTAAACTCCTTTTAATGTCTCACTAATTGATAGGCACAAAATTAAAGCCTCACACTCTGTCTTGCCAATTCAAGGCATACATAAAATCTGATTCAAGCAGAATAAGCCACTACTGTTTACATTAAAAAGATGTCAAAGTCCTAGGCCTTTTCTAATAAATAATTCCAGTATTTACAATGAAAGGGGAGCAGCAGAGCAATAACAATTTGTCTGGCATCAGTCTGTTCAGAATTCCTTGGAAGGCGTGTTGAGAGGGAAGTCTGCAGCACAGTCCCCCAGGAGGCACTGGCATGTTTCATTATGACAGTCCTTGGCAGCTCATCAGTTCTACACAGGAAGTGATCAGCCCCTTCCAGCAACCAAACTAATTTGTTTCCTATTCCAGCTTTTCAGGTTCCACACCCTCTGGCCTTGTTCCTTTCTCTCCAATGCATCCAAAGCAAGCAATCCCATCTGGGCTGTAAAAGCCAACCCTCATCAAAGGGCAAATATGCACCATACCCAGCATCACCTACTGTGCTACTGTGAACACAAGAACTTGAAGGGAAAAGGGATGGCAACCGCTTTCCTTGATGGTTAAAGATTGTTCACTAAACTGCATAAACATCTGTTTAATGCTTTAGGAGGAAAGCAGGCTTGACAGATATTTTTAACGTTGTTCTTTTTTAATGAAATGCATCTCTCATTAAATTGATCATTTTTTCAGCCTTTCAGCACAAGCTTTAAACTTCCTTCAGGACAGTGCTCCCTGAATGAGGAGCCTTGATATCTTTCTTCATTTAAATTTTGATCAGTCTGAATGTAATTTCTATGATGCTTCCTTAGCTACATTCTGGATTAAATTACATTGATTTGTATCCACTTAATATTAAGTATGCAGGTGCAATTAAGCCACAACACTAAGTTTCTGTACAGAAATAAGAACCTTTGCATAAGTAATCTTTCACTGATACTGCCACAAAGAAAATTGTCTGCCTTTACCCAAATAAAAATCATGAAATGCCTCTTGAGAATTGTTTGAAATTCAAAACATCCCTGTCAAAATAGATGGGAATCCTGATCAGTTGCATTTTCCTTGGTTAGAAGGATATAGGAGCTCAGAACCTGGGATAACTCCTTCATTGTGAAATATATATTCTTGAAAAATCAATAGCAAATACTGGAATTTTATTTAAGGTCTTTATTTTTTCTCATTTTCTTATGGTTAATCTTAACAGATTATTTCAAAAACAGCTATTTTTACCCAAAAGTTATAGAAAAACCACGAGAAATGCTACAGCTATGATTCATACAAGAATACTGGCCACTGTTTATAGTTGTTGATGGGAATTGTAATGGATTTAATGAAGGTGTTGGAGACAGCACAGTTGATCTCATTTTTGTGATCTGGGAACAGGAGTTTCTGTGTCACTACTGAGCCTTTCTGTCATTATAGCACATTTTTGTGTATTTTCCTCTATAACTTTTGTAACTGTATTTAGTATATGCACAGATAAATGCCTAGTCTGTGCCAAGAAGACACAAAAAACCCATTATAATTCACACTCATGTAGTGTTTAATTTAAATCTATCAGTGCAGTCGCAGCTATCTCCACAATTACCTTGTCAGATCATAGAGAGGAGGAGGAGGCTTAGCTTGAACCTGTTTGAGAAAGGAATGTGATTCTGCACACAGGTGAAGGATTTTCTGCCAAAAAGGTCACTAAAATGGCATTCCCCAGGACTGTTGTTCTCTTGTGTGTTCTTCCTTTCTCTTGTGAGTAAGGAAGCACACACAACAGTGAGGCAGCAACTGAAAAATGGAACACAAATGTATGATTTACCATACCCAGTTGAGAATTCAACAATACTTTACCCAGCCCCAAGAAAGCTCCTCTTAAGAATGACATGGATTTAAAAAAACTCAGATAAAATTGTAGAACCTACCAAGCCTTATTATCAATGCTTTTATTTTTATTGGGTTTTTTCCTTCCTCACTAAGTATCTGTTTTATTGGTACAGCTCTTCGAAATAGAGAGCTGCTCAATTCCACATGAATACCACTATCATTAAACAGGAACATGACAGCAAAGCTCCTTGGACCATAGGTTGCTCCTCCCTCTGTATGTAATGCAGACATCCAGAGAATAATAGCATCACAAGTCTTGAGTCTTTTGGCTTTGCTCTGTTTTCTCTCTAGGTATAAATGTTGCACAATAATCATCAAAACTTGTTTTTCTTTACGCAGATGTAATTTTCCCTTCTTTACAGGGCCCTACTTAGCGCTCTGAACTTTGAAATCTTAGCTCCAAAAAAAAAAAAATTGTAATCACTAATCATTTACAGAAAATATTTTTCGCCACCATTTCATTTCTTTGTGTGCTAACATCCTGTTACTCTGCTCTCAATGCAACAGCTTTCCTTTGTGCAGGATACACTCAAAAGGGAAAGATAGGTCAGAAATAGAAACAGTATCAACAGTTCAGCTCACCCAAAGCTGCACAATTCAGCATAAATGTTTTTATTGCCATAGGCCTGTGCTGTGTACTGCAAACCACCCCTCACCCTCAACATGGTAGTGCCATCCTTAACTATTTAGGAGGAATTTTAGTCTCTGAATTCTCTTCTAAAGGTCATATGTTTTGATAAAAATTTGTTAATTCAATCAATATTTCTAATCTTTTATGCTTCAGTTTAAATTTAAATAATCTATTTATCTACCTAAACAAATGCAGCATGATTCAAAATATTGGTCTGTGTTTATAAACAGTACAACAGTCTCTGGCTTTTCTCTTCTGTGACAAATGTGGCAAACCTTAACGTGATGAGAGGGAGAAGGACAGAATGTGATAACATGATCAAAGCAGTGATGGAAAAGTAATAGCGTTGAGTGGTTACTGTCAGTGACCTGATTTCAAGGGAAAGCTCTCATTAAATGCCTGAATCCAGTCAGAGCATATTAGCAGAAAGAAGAGATTCCACAGAAAAGAAAATCTCAGAGGACTATGATCATAGACAGTGCATCAAAACTCTGAAAAATCAAAATGCAATGAAAAAATTTACTTATTCACAGATATGTAGAATCTCACTGTGCAGACAGTTGCCAATACAAGATTAACATACAGGATTATAACACATTCTTTCAGGTCCCTGTTCTTTAGAAACTAAGTCTCTGGTTGTCCTTATGACTCATGTAGATTTGGTTACATAAACTGATCTCCAATCATGTGTTTTCTAAAGTGAGTTTCTGCATTATATTAACTAAAATAAATGCAACTCTTGGAAAAGTATAAAGCTGTGAAATATGCAGTAATCTCTTTGTAGCTGGCTCAAATTTTTCTTCTAAATACACTAGCTACCACATCCCAATCTTGTCAAACATCCAGTACTGTTAAACCTAAAAAGACAGAAATAGCAGCACTCAAGAGGTCTGATTTTTCTTCTTTTACACATGGTGTTCTGGCAGCTCAGCTGAAGGGACAATGAGCTGCACCTACTGCCAGGGCACCAAAGGCAGCTACACAAAATTTCACCCTGTATTTGCATTTGCATCACATTTTTCATTTACTTGCAGGAAGACTGAAAGCAACTCAAAAAGTTTAAAATTTTTTATTAGAAGTTAGCTTTGCTTTTGAAATAATTCTTTAACTATTTCTGTATTGGAAATGAATTCTGAAGGAAAATAACAACAGACATTGAATATCTTGTAAAATGTTTAAGAGTGCAGGAGAAGGAAAAGGTTCAGAGCTCTTCTCAGATTCTGGAATTATTTTCCATCTCTCTTAAAATCTTTCCTGTGGCATTTTTAACTAATCATTTCAGTCTGTTCATTGCATCCTTCAGTGATTTTTTTTAAAGTATAGCAGTCTCCAGCTGTTGCCCTAAAATTCTATGATTCATATGCAAAGCACTGGATCATATAAAATCTTAGTGGATCCTATTTAAGATGATATCATAAATAGTTTGAAAAAAAAGATGATTAAAGAATCTGTGTTAAAAGATATTTTCATGCACTGTCAATAGGTTTGCATCATAATCATAGAATACCATAGAATCACAGAACATATGGAGATGGAAGGGACCCATCAGGATCCTACGCAGGACAACCCCAAGAACCAAATCATGTCCCTTAGAGCATTGTCCCAGTGACTCCTGAACTCTGCCACACTTGCTGCTCTGACCGCTACCTTGGGGAGCCTGTTCCAGTGCTCAATCATACTCTGGGTGAAAAATATTTTATTGATATCTACCCTAAACCTCCTTAATAGTTTAACATCTTTTTATATTGTGGCACCCAAAACTGTCCCAGCACTCGAGGTGAGGCTGCCCCATCTCAGTGCAGAGCAGGACAATCCCCTCCCTTGCTCAGCTGGCCATGCTGGACCTGGTGCACCCCAGGACACAGTTGGCTCTCCTGGCTGCCAGGACACTGCTGACTCATGTTCAACTTGCCATCAACCAGGACCCTGCTTTCCATGGCATTGCTCTCCAGCCTCTCATTCCCTGACCTATACACACAACCAGAGTTGCCCTGTTCCAGGTGCAGAATGCAGCACTTGACCCTGTAAACTTCATGTGTTTGGAGATTGCCCAGACCTCCAATTTGTTCAGGTATCTCTGCTCCCTGAAAAGTAAACTTCTGCCTCAATGTAATTAGAGTCCCATCATTTAAACTTTCCCTGATTTTTAACTTAAATCCTTTGTCAATCTAGTTCTATTCAGTCATCACTTGGCCCTGCAACCAAAGAGTTATAGATTCATCCAGCAAACAAGCTGTTACAACCATCTGATTTTTTCCTTTTCACTGCTTCCTTCCCCTAGATTACAGCACAGTAAACACCCATACCTCGACAAATAGCTGCTCATGATATCACTTCATTTCAGAGACATGCATCTTGTTCTCATTGAGATCACTCAAAAAGGCTTTCAGTCTTGCTGGTTTGGTCAAAACATCCTCTACTTTAATTCTCCTGCTTGTTACAGCCTTAAAAAGTTGATATAGATGCCTCATTTCTAGGTTCTTGAATATTTGATTTCCTTACATTTCCACCCTTGTCTTCTTCACCTATATTATCTTTCTTTTCCATAACCCCACAGAATCCAAATTACCTCTCTTTGGGAGTTGAACATGACATCATTCTCACTTTCTTAAAAAGAAAGTGAGAATGATGACTTTCAAGAACTATTATCACAATAATATAATATAAAACATATTATATGCTTTATAAAACATATAAAGATTCTCAGCACTAATTTCTATGTACAATCTTATAAAAAAGGAAGCAATAATAAACATATACATATAGACAGAGTTTTTAATCTTCATAAGTGTACACAAAAATGAATCCAATGGCCATATATTGTACTTATTTCTTTCCATGCATTCAATATTAATTTTATTGTTTTTCTTGTATCCAATCTAAAGTCACTTTTGCGGTTCTTTTAAAGAAATAATCACATGTATGTAAGTTCATCTTTGGGGACTTTTTGAAGAGAATACTGTTTGCAAAATTCACCTAATCATATTCAGATTAGAAATAATGCATGCATGCTGTGCAAGCGACTAGTATATGCAACAAATACCCAAGAAAAGAATACTTACCATACATTCCTCATGTCTAGAAATCTCAGAGGTATTTTGGTTATCTTCTAGAAACAAACAATTCACTCTGCAGTTCACTTGTTGCAAGTTTGATGGGCAATTCTACTACGTAGGTATTGATTATGTCATTTACTTCACAAACTTCAGCTGTATGCTGCTTCCCAAAGTGCAAATATGTCAGTCCACACCTCACAGCTATAGTCATGAAGATTTCAAGCAAACAATAAAACAGTGATTAAAAGGAATATATTTCACTGCAGCTCACCAGGCATATGATACACAGGATATCTTTTAACTTGATAAAACAACCAATTTATTTCTGTGTTTGGATAACATCAAATGTCTATTAATACCACAGCTGTTCTAAATGCATTAATCCAATGTGGTTTTCTTTAGAAACAGTTCTTTCAGGGTAAAATTTTTTAGCCGGGCTGATAGTGGAATAGTCACAAAAGTTTCAGCAACCACATCAGTGGGTCACATCTAGAGGAGAGAGTTTTCATTGTAGCTGACTTCAGAACTAACTTCAGACCCAATTCTGTAAATTTTTATTCTGTTTTAAGGTTTAGTCTCACCTCTTCATTGGTAAAATAAATGGAAACATAAATCAAACTTGTATTATAAATCTCTCTCATTTTTCTTGGGCCTGGTGTCTAGCTAAAAGGCAAAGTATAGATTTCTGAAGGTTATTCAAAACTTGCTTGTGAGTTCTGAACAGGGTTTTTTCCATTTCCAAGCTAAGTTCTCTTGTACACCTGCAAGGTGGATAATATGGATAACTGATAGTTGTTTCTTTCTTTTGATACAAAAATAACCTTTCCCGTGAGATATTTGCAATTTATTGAAGCAAATAACTGATTTCTATAAAATATATTTTGTATCATGATTTTCCAGGGTCATAAGCTATGAAATCAGAAAAATACAAGAGCTTTAAATTTCTTTCAGCTTTTCTCAAAATCAACAATAGCAATTATATTTTGTTATATCAACTTTGCAAGGCGGCTCTCACCAGGCCTAATGTTCCAGTGTGCAATTATGTCATTCAGTTTTCAGTTTTGTTTTCTTTCTCTTTAATGTATTTGAAAAGCAACATCTAGTGAATTTCAAAGTTGATGAAATCTTGGCCCTAAGATGAACACAGTACTCTTTCTCACTGATTTCAGCAGGTCCCAGGTTATCATTAATGACTTTCAAGAACTAGTATCCCAATAATATAATATAAAACAGATATTAAAGAAATTAATAAAAAGGTACTTTTAGTTTTCAAAAACTTTTCGAAAATCTACAGAGAAGCACAACCTCTGGCTTTTGTTTCTCAAAAGAGTCTAAAATACAGGTCCTAAAACTATTGAGTTTAATGGCAGAATCCACATTATCTCCCCTGCCCTTGGGGATAATTGGTAACATTCAATGAAATAATGAAATTATTAGGTGCATAAAATTGTTATTTCATTCTGGATTGGGCTAATAGCTTGTTTTAAAATAAAAGAAAATATTCAAGAAGTTCTCAAAAATATGTCACTTCCCTTTCAGTTCTCTAAATAATGAACCTGATGGTACTAACAGCTTAGCCCCAAAAAAGACAAAATAGCATTAAATTTATTTGCAGTGCTTGACAAAATGTAGTGAGCATATTGAGACAATTTTTTTCTCTAAAAAATCATAATATATATATGTATTCTCACTCAGATTCGTACCTTAAGCGTCTGAGACCTTTGTTTCCAAAACTGAGACTCCCTCCTCAGACAGAATCACAGAGAATCAGCCATAGTATTTTTCACTGTGTTTGTCACAGACAGATTGGCCATCCAAGAAATCATTTTCAAGTAACCTCTTTCCCAAAAATCAAGAACAGTCTAAATATGAAGGACAAATATTTATGGAGTGTATAATCAGTAAAACATAAAGTGGTGAGCACCAAAATAAATTAAAAAAAAAAAAAAGCTGGAGACCTTACATAAACTTGTATAACTAAACTCTCTCCTGTGCATAGGTGCTCTGGGGAATGGTGAAGTTACACAGAGGCTTTTCCCTTCACCCATATAATGTAGTGCCAAAACAAATTTCCTATTTGTCCTGAAGCAGTCAAGCACACCAGAGAGTAGTAGGAAGAAAGCTTGGCTTCTTCTGTCAGCAAAGCAAATGACCATGCTACTGACCAGGTAGCATAAGTATCCCACTTCTAGCATATTCCCTACACTGTGAAGCACACATTCTCTTCTTTTTCCACCAAAGAAGAAATTGCTTTGATCTTATTCACCTTAGCTCCTCCACCACATATATTTTCTTACTCAGTCCCTCTGCCCATAGAGAAAAGGGAGACTCCTGGTCTCAGTGTGAGCAACCACTCTGCACTGCCACCCGCTCTGCATTTCAGTGTAAAGCTCTGCGTGTAAAACATATCTCACCTAGGAAGGCTGGGCTTCCTCTCCCTCCTGCTCAGGCTTCTGCCAACATTCCTCAAGTGAAGGTGACCACTGACTTAGCCAGCACTGACCTATGGAGGAAGGTTCTTTTCCTATCGCCCATAAACTCACCTAACCTATCACATCACTTCTGTCTTCAAAGTACAGAAATGCAGAGTTACCTTGTCCTGACAGTAAATTCGGCGTGTGCTTTCAACCAGCTCTTATTTTTGATAATTTGTCGAGACAATTATCAAAACCCATAATTGAAATAATTTAAATAAATTACATATACCGAGCCATGCTGGTGGATACCAAAACACTGCCCAAATACCCTGTCTAATTAGATGTTGTCAACCTATATTTATCTGTTGACTGCTAATATTTTTATGTTGGTGATAAGATACTCAATATGAAGAGCTGTTAAATACTTCCTCTAAATTACAAAGTAAATTGCTCAACCAGAATTAAAACTCAGGCATTGAAGAACTTGTCCAGGTCT
The DNA here is from genome assembly GCA_034509185.1 of Euphonia xanthogaster. NCBI lineage: Eukaryota > Metazoa > Chordata > Aves > Passeriformes > Fringillidae > Euphonia > Euphonia xanthogaster. Next base: position 42,685,680 of record JAYDZK010000202.1, on the reverse strand, counting down.
TGTTCAACTATGGTTCAAGTGCTTTCTCAATGAAGTAGCAGAGTACTTTGGAAGACCACAATAAAGAACTTGCGGTGGCAAAGAAAACCTCTCTAAACTTTCCTATAGAACTCTGTCTTTAGGTGCAGAGAAAAAACAAAACATAAGGCCTGCCTAAAACAAACTTTGTAGTATCTGGTTTTCAGGTCAGGAACTTTTTTTCCAAAATGTTGTTGTTCTCATTGATTCATTAATTTACCTGTTCTGAAATAGAATAGGTTACAATGGTCAAAGCTCTATTTGAAAAAAAACCAAAACACAACAACAAAGAGCATATGAGATAAGGCTGTACACAACAGCATTTGATGTATTACATCTCACTGATATCTGACAACCTTTACTCCCTAGTGATGCAATTCCTTTCTAATAATTTAGTCTCAGTCTATTAAAAGACAATTACAGATAATGCAGCCAGACAAGTGGTGAAGGATGTCTAGAATAGCATTTGTAGAGAGGTTATCAAAACACAATTCTCAAAAAAGAAGTGTGGTATTGATTTTTTAATCATTTCAGATAGAGACTGTTATATAGATTTTCTAAAGGATTGAACATAACTAGAAAAAGCTGGAAATGGATTTTCCCCTTGCAACTTCATAAATCATAATAATAGATTATATATATATATGTTTACATAATAATAGATTATATATATATATAAAACATATTTACTGCTAAGTAAAGAATATAGCTTGCCATTCAGAAGTTATCTTATAATATCTAGAGATTTGATAGACATTCAAATCTGTTGCCAATTTGAATGTTACCAGACTTCATACTTCACTCAGCTCCAGATGAACAGTTATTTCCACATTATGCATAAATTATTACAAAATCAGAAGTATTCTTTGAAGCTTTTGTTCTGTGCTGGTGTCATCTGAGCTTTTAGTTAGGAGATGGCCACAGAGTAAAATAGGATCTTTAGTAGCATTCTGTTTCAGAAAACATCTCTGACAAAAGCGTTTCTGAATCTGAAAATCAGGAGAACTTAGAGCATGCTTACCTTTTTATTTTGATACACATTAGCACTGTTGTAGAATCATGGTTGTCACTGCAGATGGGAGTTGAAAGAAACAAGCCCTGCTCAATAAGGCTCAGAGATGACAGATGTATCGCCACCCTTCTCTCTTTAACCACATCAGTTCACTTCACTGTCCAGCTTGAAAAGGGGCTTTTTCAAAAGGAAAACTGCTCTGGTGTGTGATAGGATCTGTATGTGAAGGATTTGTGCAGTCAGCTGAATCTCCTTGCCCAACATGTTGGCATATCACTACAGAAGCAGCCATGGGTCTCAGCCTGTAGGGGCCATAGCCAGCTGTGCTTCAGCAAGCAAGGGGTCTGCACACGTGTCCCACTTCCTGCTGCTATCCAGTATCTACCAGCAAAAGCAATGATTTTAAATCATGGTATTGTAGTCTTTGAAGTATATTGAAAAGCTTTTCAAAGAGTTTTGTCAAGATTGGTGCAGATGTAAACCTAAACATGAATGCACATCTGAGCAGGAATGGATTGGGTGAGCTATACAACCACACATACAGTTATATACAAAGGCACACACAGACTTTAACTGTAATTTTATACACCTATGATAGACTATCAAACCACTGGTACAGTGTCTGTCTTTGTCCTCAGGCTCCAGGGAATCTGCTTGCTTGTTGGGTTTTTCTTGGGTTTGCAGAAGAAAGGAGCCCATTAGGATGCCAGGATGAACGGTGACAGCAGTCCCACCATGGTCTTCAACATTATCAAAACACTGTCTTCACCAACACAGAACTGCAGATTTCTGCATTTCAAGAGTCTTAAACAGGAAGTAACTCAGCCTCTATGCTGAACCCTCCATATTACCCCTCCCTTCCCCTGAACTGTGGATCTGAGAAGTGAAGTGTTACAAAGTCTTTAAAAATTAACATATTCCTGAATATACTGTTTATCTCTAAAATCTAGTAAGTAGCATGCAATTTTATTACAATATGATCCTGCCTATAAAGTATAGCTAAAAGTTTTTGATTTCAACACCGTTTCTTATCACCACTATTCATGTTTAAACAAAAAAGTTCCTGGTTTAAAGCAGATCCTTGTCCATACTAATAAATAATGAAGTTACCTCAACATCTAAGATATGGAAATGTCATTAAATGTACTACTTGCATATTCTAAATTCCCCAACATATCAACATCCTAATGAGTTCTAGGACTTCCATGAACATCAGATGTTTACAGTGTCCTGACAAGGTTGTTTGAACACTGTCCCAATGCTTCCTGCTAGGTTTCAATATGTTGGCCACAGGTCACCTAGCAACCATTTGTTTGGAGGAAAACTGTATTATAAATCTCATAAAAATGCTGTTTATTCTTTAATGACTATGATTTTGCAGTATACATTTTAAGTGTACATGCCCATGGCTCCCTCTTCTGGAAAATCCACAAAAAAATAAGAACTACTCATTTGGAAATGAAGAAAAATAATTGTAATAAAAAAGGGGATAGAGGGAACAAAATGAGGGGGGAAATGAAATTTTAAAGTAATGTAATCTTTATCAAACCCACACAATTTCAGCCACAAAAATATTGAGAACAAAGACATGATATACATTTTAATCAAAACACTGTTGTCAAAGAATGTGTAAGAAACTGAAAAAGAAGATGACAAAACAGATTGGCACTACAGTGGAAAAATGTTTGAGTACATTGAAGAAACCAAATAGTGGAGCTAAGGTGAGTAGAGAGTTTCCCACTGCTAACACAATACATAAGAGATTCATGTCACCCATATTCATAAGGTCTGAGAAGGAAAAAAATGTTTTAAAACACAAAAATAAGTTAAAGTCATGAACTGAAAAAACAATTAGCTTAAAATATGTCTCCTATAAAATGCATTCTATATGTATTTTAATTGAAATTGAATGAAAATCCTTTACAAGAAGCTCAGAAGATACTTTTTTTCAAGTGTGACAGAAAAGTCTCTACTGATCTTTTATTTTCAAGCTTAAACAGCTAGATCAATATACTCCCTATGTTGAAAAATTGAAGCAGAAAATCAACTGTCTACAGTATATTTGAAGATGAATACAATCAACAGGATAAAGCTTAGAGCAGTCTCATTTAGAGGCAACACCTTTACATTCTCACCTTTGATTATAAGGAGCTGGAGAGGTAAACTGAACTAAAGAAAAATCTAACTACCCCATTTAGATGATTAACTAAAAGGAGATATTATATGGCTATTCTATAACAGATAAATAAAAATAATTTAATATTAGAATAAGAACAAAGTGGATAAAATTCACTTTCTGAATCCAGCTCAATAAGATAAATTAAGAATATAAATTAGCTTGAACTGCAACATTGCTTTCTCATTAGGAATGTAATTTCTTAAGAGTGTTAATGGCTGAAGGATTAAAGCAGATGGACAAGAATTTCCACTTCATATAAGCCCTGGGAAATGGGATATTTCTCTTGTGATTTTGATTGGCTGAGCCAATGTAATTTATCAGGCAAATAAATCCTCTTCATCAGTACTTTCCACACAGTTTTCACAGAAGAAAAAGAGCTTTGAGTACAGACTTAAAGGCATTTCTTAGTTTTTATTTTTAATTTATATCTCTGGGTTTTCAGATTTCCATAAGGTACTCTATCTTTCTCTCATAGATCTAAGTTCTTATTGGAAAGTAGTGCTACATATTAAGTTAAGGGCCAACAGACAGCTAGTTAGAAAGAATATTGAAGATGAGATTAAATCTTTGAATTTCCTTATTTCATTCCTTAGTTGAATTACAAAAATAATATAGACCTTCCTTTATTCTTCACAGAATACATGAGAAAAAGGAAAAAATAATCCAGTTTATCTCAAAGAGAAGTTCTGTCAAATAATTTACTGTGAAAATAAGCCACATTAATTAACTTTTAAAGGGCTGTTGTGCAGACTTAGACAAAAATTAATAAAAGCACAGAACTTAAAAAGCATATTTTAACAGTGTAATAGAACTCTTTAGAAAAGCTAAAAATTCAATGAGAACTCTTTCATAAGCAGCATCAAAATATTGCATGATGATGGATAAAGATGACATTTACAAGGTTTGGGAATGCAAAATGGTGAAGTTCACAGGAAATTAATCTAATATGGTAGACATATCATTTCTCACAGAGGCTGGATCATAATTCACCTGTCCTCACCTGACAAGGTCAAAATTTACTACAGTGTACACCAGACAACTGTGAGTTGAAGAGGCTTCATCACATCTTAAATCAGTTTCTGCATAATTTCAGACATAAAAATCTAATTCTGTGGCAACCAGAGGATGCATACCTGCTATATTAAAAGGAAACTCTCTAAAAGTTTTGATTAATAAAAGAGAAAAAAACTTTTATCTACTTAAAAAGGCTGTGCATAATTAATTTGATTTTTCAGAAAGCAAACTAATATACAGTTTTCCTCAGAAAGATAACACCTATAAAAAACCATCTCTTTCTTTCAGCATATCAGCTTCATTTCAGACCGAAGTTTGATTCTGATTAAGGTGAAAACAATACAATCAATTAATAAATGCAGAAGTGCTCTTTAGGGTACAGATTACAAAATCAGCATATTCTGTATATATTTAACCCTAACTGCAAATTCAGTTCTTGTCTATTTTTATGGATTCTTCCAAAAACACGATACAAAAAAAAAAAACAAAACCAAAAAACAAAGCAAACAAACCACCAGCAAAAACAAAAAAAAACCAAACACAAAGGACCTCAAAACAAACAAAAAAACTCCTAATTTTTTTATTTATTCAAGTAGAAATCATCATTATTTTTGGTAAGGGTAAAATTTTAGGACCATTGAAGAGGCTCTTCTGATCAATATTAAGGGCCTCTGAGGCATTGCTGTATCTTTTGGCATTGACCTATTCAGTAAAGTACTCATACATATTTAATGGCACCAAATATTGAGGGACTAAATAATTGTAGAAAATATTATTTTGTTATGTATGACCCTGGTCAATTTAGTATGGTTTCACAGGAAATTACTGGCATTCCATAAACAGGACCAACGTGCTTCAATTCTGGTGGAGTTCTCCCTTTCTTATTGACACATTAGACCACTCCAGAGTCTGCTTTTCCCAGCAGCCAGACCCCAGATCCATGACTGACATCATCTCTGGAACTTCAGGAAAGGTTCCAGGCTGCCAAGCACCAGTAATAATTGGAACAGTCGAAGCAAGTGCTGCAGACAGTCTGTGAAAATCACAAAATTCTTTGACACTTTCACTGAAGCAGGAAGAAATATTGTATCAAGGGTTTGCAAGTATCAGCACTATGGTGAAATGTCTGATTTCCTGAATACAGAAGGGCACACAGCTGCAGTCATGTGCCATACTTGTCAAAATTTCCAGAGAATAAAGATTAAAAAAAAGACAAATTTTGACAGTGGGACACTGGTTTTCATGCTCTAAAATCATGATCATCCACTAGAAGACTTCTGGGCCAAAATACTTGAATCACATAATAACTAAAAAGTTTGTTTTATAAGGAAATCTTAGATTTATCAGCCACCTTTCAGGTATCCAAGCTTATCTAGCCTCACAAAAGTTCTCAGAGTTCTTATTCTGCATAACATACAGGGAAATATAGAAGCATCAAGCTAATCAAAGTGCAATAGCCACCTTTACTCAAATCCTTTCAGCTCTCTTTTCTGAAGGTATAACAAACAAAAGAGGTGTTCATTTACAGCTCTGCAAGGAGCAACAAATGAGTGGATGGTGACCTTAACGAAATGAGGAACATTTTCCTGTGCTTTTCATCTGTTAGGATGGAAAAGGGCAATGATGTTAAGGATAAGACCTGTCTGAATCCAAATTGGATGTTTAGTAGACAGAAAGCAGGTGGACATGGAAGAGTGTTTCCCATTGCTGCTGCTGCATATCACATACTTGTAAAGCCATAGGGAAAATGCTTCTAGCAGGAAAGTGGAGTGAAATTAGATATCTAATAAACAGAGAAACTGTTCTTTCCTTCTTTTAATATGAGGGCAAGGAATTATATGTGTAATCTGTTAACAGGTTACATGTTGATTCAATTTTCAGAAGTATGTTCAGTAGAAAAAGTAGCAAAAGAATGAGACAATCACCTGAAACCCATCAAGGTGTAGCTGAAGGAGGCCTTGAAAAAATGAAATATGGGCTTGGGCCTAAAAAAATTTTTTAAAAAGAATTAATTTCTCTCTTTGATCTTCTGACCAACTATTATAACATGTGCTTTTATCTGTAAATAAATATGTCTCAAAATAAGTCACAGCTTTTCAGTTTTAATATTTCAAGATAAACATGCCATGCATTATATATTGAAACCATATATTGCACTCTGTTTTTTCCCTGTATAACAGAGGATAACTAGGCATGTTATCATTATAGTTTATTAAGTATTCTTTTCATTACGAGAACAACAGTTGTGTCCTCAGATATAATGATGTAACTACCATAATATCAACAGCATTTTTTTACTGTATTAATTTTCCTTTCCCTGGCAGTCAGGGAACATAGCCTACAATTTCTTTGCAGACCTGCAAGAGAAAAGTAAATCTTGGCAAAAGCCGTTCTTTGGAGTGCATGCCAGTAGTACATGGCAGAGCAGGTCAGGTCAATTCGTTGTTGGTTTAGCTTTTGAACCTCAAGACTGCAGCAGGAACATGAAACACAGTGAGGGGACATTCTGCCTGAATATTAAGAGATAGTGCCTTCAACTACCCCAGAAGCATGACTGCAGTCAGAGTGTATGCCTTTGATTGCCTTATTGACGGTCCCAAAGTGATTTATATTGTTATAAAGTAGACTTTAAAAGACATTCTAAGAAAGCATTAAATCAGTGATTTATGTTATCCTATTATGCTTCAAAAGCAGTTAATAAACTCCAGCTGTTTTAAAGACAGGTTGGGTATGGATTTGCTATAAAGATATGGCATCATGAGAACATCAATCTTGATGCTTTCTTTTTCTTTCCCTATTGTGAGGGGGAGTTTTAAAGGTTAGGAGCAGAGAACTTACAAGAAAATGTGTCATTTTTTCTGCATTTGATATTACTTATCATTTATATGCCCTACTGTACTTGGAGTGGTCACTGCACTGTTTTTTTGGTTAGCTAATTTGAATCCTGCTGTTTGATTATCAGTGTCTTACATTTTCTTTGGGCTAAAACTTTTTCAACTGCAAAAATTTCCTTTTCAGAAATTTTCAACATTGATCTGACTAGCAGGCAATAGCCCCAAAGAGTTTCCAAGTGGCACCAGTAAAAATTATACCACAGGATCTGCATTCTGATTGCTGTTCCCAGCTCTGTTTCTGTTCCTTATTCATTGTAATCTAAATTTGTATTCCAGTAAACCAAAAAATAAATTAAAAAATAAGGGTAAGAACCATATTTCAGGATTACAATCTAATTCTCATTGGAATTAGAATCATTATGTTTAATTTTAATGACATGTTTATTATTAGATATCTGATCTTCAAAGATAACCAAAAGCAGCAGATAAGAATAATTTATTTTAAAATATCTGTCTTTCACCTTGTCTATCTTAACATACAGTCATAATTTCTACCTGTGGATAAAAGCAGTGGATTCATGAAAATAAAAATTGCGTGGTTAATACTTCGCAAATTTTCTCTGGAGACAAATATTCAGTAAACAAAGAAACTGCTCTTGCCTTTTTTTTTTAATATGAGTGCAAGGAATTACATGTGTAATCTGTTAACAGGTTATATGTTGATTCAATATTCAGAAGTATGTTTTATTAAAACATAAAATTCACATTTTGATAATATAAAAATTCAAAGGCATGAGAAAATACAGACAATAAAACTGGTGGAGTAGTATTACATAATACTAATATATAAGTTTATAATTATTTTAAATTAAGTTCACACAGAAGCATAGACTTGGCTCAATTTCTCTGTTTCAATTTCCTTTTGTTCCTCCTCTTAAGGATGATTGTGCAAAGGTCTGTAGCAAAGCTTAGCAAATGGCTGGATTTCACTCAGAGCATTGACCTTAACAGCTACTTGGAAAATATTTAGCTAATATGATAACAAAAACATCCATTATAAGTGGTAAAGTTGCTATGGACAGTAGCAATTTGATTCTGTCTCCATCAACTCTCATAATTTTCATATATTGATTCTTTGAGTAGAGCTGTTTTTTCACCCTGCGCCAATACTTACTGTCACATTCATAGCACAGCAAAATGAAAGCAGATTATCACAAAGAGATTTTTGAAGGTTCACATTTCTTAAATAAATCACAATTTCTCATATTAGTAGCACTCATGTTGAAAAAATTGTCTTCACCACTTTCAAAAGTCTGCCAGTCATCTGGTATATTTCCTGTAAATTGGAATTGCACAGCAGAAAATGTATGGGTTTAGTCAAACAAAATTACATGGCAGCTAGCTTTCAAATATTCTAAGTATGGCAAACCTATTACATATTTTATTTATGTAAAGCCTGCCACTGCTTCACATGTGAAAGGGCAGCATTAACAGAAAAAATTAAGATACATCATACAGACAGGATGTCACAAAAAATATTCTCAGAGATCCGGAGGCTGCCTATCATAAAAAGGCTTGCTGGTATAGCCTGCTCTCTATTACCTATTCTGTAAATAAAATCAGTCATAGACACATACAAATTCCCCCATGATTTTGGAGACAGACTTCCTGGATCAGGAAGAAGTAAGAAGAGGTTTTAGAGCAATATTTTTACTGCCAAATAAGTAATAAAAGTTGCTGTAGCTGTCATGAATGCACATGCACATCATGGTTGTTCTCTTTCCCCTTTGTTCATCCTGTTGGAAAACCAGCAGAATTGATTTTGAAGCTAGAAAGTACCATTAAATCACATACCCTACCTCTTCTGGCAATTCAGACAAAGATATACATTCACCTGTACTGAAGCCAACAACGGATGTAGCTAAAAAGTAATTTCCAGTTACGACTTAGAAAAGATATACAATTAATCATGTCTCTTGATAGTCTGTTAAAATGCTTTATAGTCATTCCCATGAGAAATTTGTGCCTATTTCTACATTGTCTCTAAATTTCAGCCAGTATACCTGTTATGTCTTTCTTTGCTGAATCACTTCTTAATGTTATTTTTCAGTAATGTAGAGTGTTTCAAAGAGCAAATCTGTGCTCTTTTCTGGTTGATTTAAATTTTTGCTATGTTTCTCTTCTTTTTGTAATTGATTAAAAGGCCTGCACCCCTATTTTCCTCCCCTAGTTTTGTTCAGTCTCTGTTCATATTTTTATGCGCAAAACATGTCAGTCATATAATTTTGATGTAGACATCATGAATGTTAAATTCATTCTTTAATTTAAGACAAAAATGTTTGTAACAACTCTTTTTATTTTAACAGAAATCTGTCTTGCCTGATTAAAAAAAAAAAAAAAAAAAGGCCAAGCAGATTAATTTAAGACAGCAAAATTTTCACAGTTTATCACAGACGAAGGTCTGTTCCTCAGCAAAATTTCAGAATTAGAGTAACACAAACACTTATTTGGCTTATGGACTAATAAACCAGTACCTTCACTGGGCTGCTACCACCTTCTCTCACTTTGTGAAAAGTCTCTGCCCCACTGCCATGCTCTATTGTAGGGGGGAGAGCCTTTGGGAGGAGGAGAATAGATCCCTGTGTTACCCAAACAGAGACAAAAATTTCAGGACTGAAACCACAGTCATTACTTTTACTCAAGATACAGCATTTATATCCATGGGTAACTTATAACAGTTTTCTCCTTAGAGTATATCTATCAATAGTATTCAAGATGAATAAATACTGAGAAAACAATGCTTAGATGCATTCATTTGAATAAAAACTATGAATTAAATTTGACACAGTTGAGAACCTTTTTCATTGTTAAGAATATCTAAATAGGTTATTTTATTTCACTTGTCAGAGAAATATATCCTTTCAATCATTGTGTACCTAGTTCACAATTCTCTGTATGGCTAGCAGGAAATCTTGTTTAACCTGCACCGAACAGAAGAGTAAGCAATAATAATACCACTGCAATCCACTGCAATTGTGCTACAAAGACACAAGACTTCAAAGCAAAATCAAAACAAATAGTTCATGAATAACTCATAGCTTGGTATGTTTAATTAGAAGTGTTCAATGAATAAGTTCCAAAACAAACATGCTCATACAATCAATTTTTTTGTTTAATAATGTATGAAGTGAGACATGGCAAAATTTGCAAACATTTTGCACTGCAAATAGCCCGTCTTCTACATGCCCTAAGAAACAGAACAAGGTACAATGAGACAGGAGATACAAAATGGCAACTAATCATGGTAATACCTCACTTTAAATTTTTATGGTCCCAAGAAACCACTGGAAAGATTCCCTCAGGAGATGTTAGATTGAATGTGATGCCTTGGCACCCAGTAAGCCATCGAGAAAAAACTCTGCGGGGAGAAGAAATTAAGATGCATATGACAGCTACAAAAGCTGCTAATGAGTGAAAATGTCATTGGCTTTGACTGGCTTATGTATACCATCTACTGATGGGCTGTGTGCTTTAGTTATGCCCCAAACCTTTCTAGATCTTTTCATGCTGGCTCCACACTGCTTTGTAGTCACTCTTTCATCCCTTCTCTTTTCCCCCTGGATGCTGTTCCCTCTCTTTTCTACCATACTGTCTTTTCACTATTCTCTAGGTATCCTCCTAATCAATTCTTAGCAAATGAAAAAATGAAAAAACAACACACAATAAAAGCCTCTGTAACATTACGATGATCTTTCTGCCTTTTATAGTATACATTAAGCACTATACATAGCATCATTTTATGTATCCAGCATTTGCATTTTGTATTACGTAAAAAGATCTTCAAAGCATTAACTGTCTTAGTATATGTTTCCCCCTGGTGTTTCAGCTCTAAATCCCTTCAATGTACATTCTGCTTCATCCTGCTCATCTTTTTTGGCCTCCACACCCTTTGGTACTCACAGTAACAAGGAATTTAGTACCAACCTATCTCTAAGCACAAATTCAAATCATGACTCAAATGTCTGAGTAACTTCCAAAATCAAATAACTCATAATGGATAATAAAGCTTTGTTCTACCTTCTAGACTTATACCTTAGCAATAAGTTACTGGAAGTCTGGGATTCCCAGTTCCCTAGGTGACAAAGCATTCTCTCCCTGTCCTCTCTCTGGTCCTGTATTTGGTTCAGTTGAAATAACTTCAATCAGTGATCAGCTCTTAGCACATACAGCATAAACTTGGCAACATAAGCATAAATGAGCATTTATCAAGCTAAGAAATCAATTCTCACCACTTCTCTTTATGAGTAAAATATGATCTCTATCATTTGAAGAACTTACACTAAAAAATGAAAAAAAGAAAGAGACATGAAATTTTTTTCTACTGAGGGGTTATTTCTAATGTGCTTGTGTATACTTACTGATCCTGGAATGAAATCAAATATTGGCAGAATGACTTCTTTTGAAAGGTTTGAATACTTCAGTTATGCAGTGCTTTGAAGATTAACAATGGCTTAGTTTCTAAACAATCATTTCTGAAATAAGCTAGGTAGCCAGTCAAATGGTAACTTTTCATTTTTGATTCCAAAGGGTGTTGCACAAATACTTAGATAATTATAGTTTAATTGCTTATGCAATTGCGGTTCAGTCATTGTGTTTAGAAACAATACTGTTGATTGTATACTGAAGAGCAGTGAAATTAAAAGGACCCTACATTCTACACACAACTACAAAATATAAAATCCACAGAAAGCATTTTTTGTTTATTTGGTTTTTTGTTTGGTTTTTTTAACCAGATGAACAGCAACTTTCCTTATACATGATATATTTCAAGCTGGTGAAAAAAATTTTTCATAAGTGTGCCTCAGTTTTTAAAATAGTAAGCTATCCCTTACTTCTGTGAGTAAAATCCAGTAATTCAATTTTTGGGGGGGAAGAAATTCTACTGAAACACTTCAAAAATATTCTCAAGTAAATCATCCTCCTTATGAAATTTTTTTCAATTTGCAGTAAATTCAGCACAATGATGCTTTACACATACATAATATCTCCAAAATATTTGAAATGAGGCTGTAGATTTCCCAAATACACCAGCATATCACAGTGTAACTATGAACAAGTAGTCCACTCTTCTCACATGTGATAGCATCTCACAGTCCTTCACAAAGAGGGTCTGTGCTGTTCCCTGTTCCTGTTGAGCTGATGAGCTTTGACGTCACCCAGAATATATGCTGACACCAAAAGGTGACCTTTGTCTTCTGAGGAGACACTCGTCACATTCTCTTGAGAACATCTTTGCAATGTGTCATTTGCCTACCTCTCAGTCACTTGCTAAGTGTAAATGGTTATATAAAATAGCCTCTGGCAGCTCACTAACATCTGCTTTCAACTTTGCAGGGTAAAACTTTTACCCTACATGTTGCAAGCATTTGGTGTCTGAAGGGGACATCCAACCTTGTATTAACTGTTGATCAGATGAGCAAATGGCATCACACAGCAGTCAAGCAACTGACACTGAGCGATAAAAAGGCATTCATAAAGACAGCATTAAGGAAATGTTAACTTTTTGTTTATTGGCATCCCATCAGCATGTCTTAATCATCTTTTTGAAATATGATTGTCTAGATCTAAATCTTTAACAACATGAGTTTTCCTGACATCTCTGTGACTGTCTTGAATTGTGTCTAAGATTCAACCACTGCTCACTTTGAAACCATTACGTAAGATGAATTTTTCACTTGGTAGAACTACATAATTGTAGAATTCCTAATAGAACAAGTGTTTTACCTAATTGGTCCACATCAGCTAGTACCTTATCTTACCTTATTTCCTTTTAGGACTTCTAGAATCAATCACAACTGCATCAAAATGCTGAGTTGCATTGTTACAGGCATGTAATATTAAATGGGACCTAGTAAGTACTTTCCAGTTCTTGTATAGTTGTCAAGATGTTACATCTTGGAAAGACTTGCAGTCTTCCTGTTGCTGAGTACAAACAGAGAACACCAATGTTATGTGACTTCAGTGATCTTTTCTCAGTTTCCCCAGAGTGGGTGGGAATTGCCATCTTTGGTACAACTGCTTTACCATTCAGAAAGATGTCCCTGTGACCCAAGGAGAATGGAAAGTTGGGCTGTAGCCCAAAGCACTTCATTTATAACTCAGGCTCAGTCCTTTACAGAGTAAACAAAGGTTCCCCACTTGCTGATTGTAACTAGTAGTACATTACTCTTCAGGAAATCTGTTCATTAGTTAAGACATCAATCCTAAAAACATCATGACTGTCATGAAAGTAGTGCACACAAAAATGTATTTGACTAGCAATGACTGTCTGGTGTGTTCTAAACAAATAATATTCAGCAATAGTACTGGACTTTTGAAAAAAAACAAACATTTTTTCTGTCAAATTACGGAATGTTAAAAGAGTTTACTAATATATAAAGAATATAAAAGAATATAAAATTATATAAGAATATAAAATAGCTAATAAGACTAGCTGAGATTCAGAAATTCTGATATTCAAACACTTTTTAAACTACTGATACTTTATTTCCTGTAGATGTAGTCTGACAGTCTACAAAAATAGATTTTTTTTTTCTTCACTTAAACTGGTGTAGCTTATACCTCTATTTGATTAAATAATTGTTTTTCACTGAAAAAACTTATTTATTCCAATTTATTCCAAATATTTTATGAAATATATATTTCAATGCAATTTTAGGGAAATGTAGGAATCCACCAGGATGAATGATCATTAGAGGTGTGATTACATTTTTCACAATGTATGTACTTACATACAGGTTTTTACAGGGCCTAGATAAGTGTCTCAAATGTCCCTTTTAGAGTTTCTATTTTAAAATGAGGACAAGTTGACATCTATTTTACCTACCCTTCTTTATTTTGTCAATATTCTCATCACCTTTGCTTTTTGCATGATGTTTTTCCTAAGCGATAATCAAGTAATCCAAGTAATCATTGTATCAAGACACAAAGATTCATCATCTTATTGCCATGATATTTACTGTAAAATCACTTGGCTCCCAGTGTGAGGCACAGACATTTGAGAGACCTCCACATAAAATGATTAAATGCCTAAAGGGTTAGATTTACTACAGAGGCGCTTTGGTGGAGGAAAAGCACTCTTCAGAAAAGCACATCAGGAAACTCTTTTGTTCACTGATCCTTATTTATGAGTGTTGTGTCTTTCCTTTATTGTTTAAGGGACCTGGGTGTTCTTCTACTATGCTAGTAGCTAAAGATGACATGCTATATGTACAACAGTTTTTGAGTACAACTGATCACACCCAGCTTAGATTTCAGTGATAAGCACTCATAAATTCTGCTTTTTGATTTGCAGCTCTAACTGCTCCAGAAATTTCCATAAGGCCATATGAAGCAAATTGAATCTACCATCTACCCATGTGTACATTTTTAGGATGAGATGACAATAATATTTAGAACACTGTTTGGGTACCTTTCTCCGAGTTCTACTGCACCTTACTCCACACTGGGAATCCAGAAACAGCAGCTCAACTTAAACTCTTCTACACAGTTATGAAAGGATTTATAATGAAAGATTGTTTAGCTACAAATGACAAACAAAGCCCAGGGAAACTTCCCAGTCTTATTACCAGTTACTATACTAAAATTGTCCATTATATACAGATGAGGATTTATGTATTAGAACAAGGTGAATGAATCTTTTATAAAGTTAAGAAGGGACAATAAGGAAATATATATATATATATATCTTCAAAATAGATTTGTACATGGCAGATGGTTTAAATGAGGTAGAGGGAGGAAAGAGAATATGACAACCAACCCAGTTACAAATTGCTATAGCAAAGTAGGTCATATGTACTGTTAAGGGTATTTCTCCCTCAAGGTTCTCAGAAACCTATGGCCTATAAGCATTTGTCTCACATGTTTTTGTTCCCTGAGAACCTCCTTCATCTCATCAGATTACTTAGTGAATTTTAAAACTAGGAAATTAATGCAAATATTGATTTCTGAAACCGTGAAGTAGGCTGCAACTCTGCTGATGTTTCAACCCATTTGGTATACTGGGTTGTTCACATTTTTCTGTGTTTAAAAGATGAAAAGATTTTTTACAATTCGACCTGAGGTCAGAAATGAATGTATTTGCTACATTCCTTGAGCTATAATGTACTAGGGTTTTTGCATTTTATGATTATATTTCATCCTAATCTGCTGGGCTGACAAAATATGTTTATATCTTGTTGCTAAAAAACAACTCTTCAAAATTTTAAAGCAAATCACTTTAACCTCTGTATCTATTATTATGATTATTATTTTCACTACCATAAACACTACCTGTCAAAGATAGTACATACAATAGTTTTTGTGGGAGCAAGGGTTGATTCTCACCACTATGTGGTTTGCATTTACTAGTCACAAAACACAAATAGGTGGTCAAAGGAATGCAAAAACCAGCCAAGTCAAAGATACATTTTATGTCCTAATGGACATAAAAACAGAGGTTAATGAAGCCAAGCTTGGCCTAACTGTAGTTACAATAAGTAGATACAACAATAGTATTTAATTATAGGACCCAAAAAGGATTTTCCAGTGGTAATGTCATATTTGAAAGCTCATTTATTTGTTTAACTTCCTTGGTTCATAGCATTTGAAAAAGACCAGAAAAAAAGAATGTTGAAGATTAAAAAAAAATACATTAATTTTCCTGTTGACAAAGAAAACTCTGCAATTGCATTATAACAAACATTGTGTAATACAATTGAATATACTTATTTCTCCAATGAGAAAGCCTGGAGGCTTTTGTCTCTAAAGCTGAAAAGCAAGTCCATCAAAGCAGTTTCAGTGAGGATAAGTCTTAGAAGACTCATCAGGCCCCAGAAAGTGAAAAGATCCATTCTTTCTTTCTTTCTTGCCTCAACTTGGTAATAAAGGTGAGATAGATACAAATACAGAGAAAAATTTTGTGTGAGGAACAGAATCCATTATCTATAAAGAATAAAGCAGTAATGGGCCTGCACCCTGAATCTTCCCATGCCATGAGTGCTGGCTTGGGGATTTTTCTGTCACAGAATAAGCATAATTCAGCAAATGGATCCTCTTTTGAAATGTCTTCCCTGGGGCAAATCAGACCACTCCAAGAGGTATTCCTTCAAGTGAATTTTTATTATACTGTCCTAGAATAATAGAAAAATATTTTACCTAGATTTTCAGACATAGAATAATAGAGTCTGATCACCATATGTAAATAGTCATTAATATTTCATTAACATAAATCCTTTTGATACTTCCCAAGTGCACCTAAATATTTTAGACTGTATCCCAGCAGCTGAACAATATGTAGACTACATATATTTTCTGCACACAGTGAGATGTGTTTCTATTTATTATGAGTGGTAAAAAAATCTGCATTAATTGAATGTTCCTAGTTACTAAAGAAACACATGGAATATTGGAAGAATGACCCTTTTATTTGAAAAAAATCTCTTCAGAAAAAGGCACAAAGTTAAGTAATTGGTTTAGCAGTAATACAGTGGCAAAGAATACTTGCAACTTAGTCTTAATACTTTCCTATCAAGTGGACCAGCCATGATATTGTAAGTTTCCCTCATTTGAGTAGTGTTGGAACCAATATATTCCATCCATTTCTGTATAAATCGTACAATCTCTGTGAACTAGAGATTAAACTTATGTCTTCTATTTAAATGTTGAATTTCATTATCTGCTTAAAATATATTGTTAAAATGCACTTAAATTTGACAAGTCTATTGCATTATGTAGCAGATTGCACATCTTAAATCTTTTACTTTTGCAGAGTACACAAAGAGGATGCTTCATGCAGATTAGGCAAGTTAAATTGTCTTATTGTGTCTCTTATTACTGTAATTTCTCAGTCTTCTGACTTTAAAGCTACAGTAATGTAGAGAATATATAGCCTTATTGCAGTAAGAAAAATTAATTTATTTTATTGATTTATTAATTTATTTGATTGATTTCTAATTTTACTGTGTTTGAAAAAATTAATTTGAGATGTGGAAAAGTTTGATTCCCACTTCCATTCAAAAGAAATTAGAAGAGGGTTCTTTGTGTAATTTCCAGAAGATCTTTGAAAAAATTCACCCTTGCAAATATTTTATGAATAGTTCATAAAACTCTCAGTGGAGTAGCTATAAAATAAATATAAATAAATATAAAATAAATATAAATAGTCCAAACCCAAACTAACTTGCTGAGCAACTTGTGAAACACAGACTGCAATACTTTTGTATGGTGGTTTCCAGATTGGAAATCATTCATATATGAGAAGTTATCTTTTTACTGCCTTTCAAAATGCACTCATTAACCAGCTAGGAATTTTTTCTTGGAAAATATTCTTATGTAAATCCAGAGTACTCATCATTATTTTTTTTAAAGTAGAGTGATTGATGGATTCTTTTCCTATCCACTCAGTATCAGAAGAAAGACCTAATCCAAAATTTTGTTTATGGTTACAAAAAATAAACCAAGATTGTAAAGTGCTTTGAGATTTACGGATGCTAGAATGTGGGGCGCTGTGATTAGCTCCAGTTTTTAGAGGTTCTCAAAGTACAATCTTCCCAGAAAAGCTCAAGTCAGACATCTGCACTCCTTCCTAGAAGTCTGACTTGGTCTTTCAGTTTGCTAAGCATGGGTATTTCTGAATTCAGCTGAGTTTTGAAACAGATTGACCCAGGATGTGATCTCACTATTTAGTTTTTGCAGAACCATAGAAATAAGGCATTAGTATTATTGTCTCCCTGCTTGTTGAAGAACCTAACTTCACTTCCTATCTCCTTAATAAAAACAATCCATCCAACATCTACAACACCTTCACCTAGTTTTACAGCAGGAGAAACAAGCCTCTGAAAGAGCCATCATAAATCTAAGTCCTATGTCTTGATTAAATCGTAAATCACTTGCTTGGGTGCTCAGATTACCTTCAGTTTGATTCTGTATGAAACTAGACTTTAATATTTGTATATCCTAAGCTCTAAATTATATTTTCAACCTTTAAGGAAATATTCATACTCTATTGATAGATTACATTTCCTAGAATGTTCCAAAAATTCAAGGAGCAAAGAAAAATTGTATCATCCATTTTTGTTGTGGCCTCAAACCATCAGAAAGAGCCTTTATCTTCTTTTCTGTTCTTCTGGTTTACGTTCAATAGCTGTTACTTCATAAGGAATCCCTCACTCTTTTTCTTCTTAGATGATTTCAAACTCCATTGCATCCAAACAATCCTCAGCCATGAATAAATCTCTATTCTGTGTAGTAGGAAATATTATTCCATTATACAGAGATAACACCAAAAAGAGGCACTGATGTATGGAATAAATTGCAAAAGCTATATGGCAGAACCAAAATTAAACTTACAGTCATGTTCCAAATATATCAAAAGTTATAGGCATATTTCACAATTTGAAGAAATGCAATGGGCAACACAATGTAAGAGATCCTAAGAAATGTCCTGCATAATCCTTTCCTTAAAATGTATGACCCCAATGAGTCACAAACTGTAATCTTAACCACAATTTTTTTTTTTCCTAGAGAAACCAAACCCATGGGCATCCAGTTGCAACAACTATTATCAGTACTTCACTAGAAATGTATACTGTGTTTTACGCATGACTAGGATGAATGAAAATTGAATTTTCTTCCATAAAAGATGACAGAGCTGCAATAAGAAACCTGTCCACTTGAAAAACAGGAAGCTCTCCAAGAAGTAGAATTGAGGATTTAAGCACACACGAGTGAAAACAAGAACACTACATGTTTATCAGTGAGTTTGATAAAACAGCTTTGCATATTGGAAAGTTATGAGTTTGGAAAATATCAAATTTAATATTCTAAGACTGTGGGTAGATAATTTTGAGAGAAATTTAAGAATTTTCTTCTTTTAAATATGTTTCCCTATGCTAAGTTGCCTTATGATACTGTCAGTTAAGAAGTTATTTAGGTAAGGCCCAGAAGCTTGATGAAATTTTTTTACTGCTTTTGAACTTTCCATGCAGGATTTGCCTAAGGTACAAGGATGCTCTAAGAGAGGTAGACCTAGGTCATGTTGCAGCCAAAATGAATAGTTTTACTGTCTCCTAGCAACTATGGTGCAGCTATTTCATATCTGCAGAGGCTTCAGTAGCGCGGGGCCACGTAGAGGTTGAAAGAAAACTCTGATTTTCTCAGTAGCTTGTTCACATGTATATAAAATTTGGAATTACAGTAATATTAACAGCTAACATTAACATTGTTTTCCCGTGATTAGAAAAAGGAATTTTCACTAATTGCATGAAACAATTCTAATCAGTTATTATTCTACAGAGTTAGAATTAGTTTCAGCAAAGTGGCTGGGTGAGGTCTGCTTAACTCTAGCTACTTATATACAGTAAGCTGCCTTTGTGCTTATTGCTTTCTCTGAAGAAAATCTATGGCATTTGGACCTCGTATATGAAACACTGCAACTGCTAAATTGTAATTATTTCTAGGATGCACTCGATGGGAAGAAGGAATGGTTTGAGGAACTGTGGGTTTAACCACATTGGTTTTCTGAGATATGCTTTGAATAAAAACATGATTATTACCACTTTTACTGAAAACTGATTTATCTTTTCAGCAAGTTTGACAAATCATTTTAGTACCAATGTATGCAAATTAAAAATTCTGCATAAAAATCGAGCCAAGAATCATATGTCTAGATGCATGATCAGAAAATCAAGTAATTCTTTTGGAAGTTGCATGCTTTTCAAGGAAGACAGGTATGTGTAGTAAGTGCTCTAATGGTATGCTTTGGAAAAACTTGTCCAATGCTGCTGCTTAACAGACACACATTTTCATCACCATTTTCATCACCCTGTGCTCTCACACAAAGGCAGAACATCCGTTCCCTAAAATTCAAAAGAAACTATCTGGATTAAACACATTTACTTCAACTGACAATAAGTGCTCCTTAGAGAGGAGGATACAAACATTGATTTTCTGAAGTCCTTTGACTACAGATGGTGAGAAATAATGTAGCTTGTCATGTTTGCTGACATCTTGTTCCTGTTTAAAGTTGCTATAACAACATCTGTAAAGCAAGTACAATGGAAAGAAAGAAAATGTTGCTAAATGCACATTTGAATGAGTACTGAATCCATTTTAGAAAAAAAACATAAAACATGAAAAGCTGTGTCTTTAGCTTGTAAGTCATGAACATATCATATTAAAATAAAGAAAGTGCTGCTAAATTCATGGATTAACTGATATATCACTGGTATATACAAAAAGTTAAGAGATACTGGCAAATTATGATAAAATCATATATTCTTTTCAAGTACAGGTCTGCATCTGCAATGCACATTGGGAATAAATGTGCAATGCACCTTAAGAATAAAGCTATATGGAGGTGTGGGCATAATTTAGCCCCATAGTACAGGCATAATATATACATAAATGCTACAGATTTGAAATATATGACTACCATTGTAGTCTACATTTTTACTGAACCAGGCTTAAATGCTGATCCCCTTGCCTCATTCCCAGACACCAGGAGGCAAAAAGGAAGTGAGTGAGTAAAAATGTCAGGATGAGAACTGAAAAATCCAAATGCATTTCATTTCACAGCACTGTCTGTGTCTCTTATGGACACATTGACTCTGAGTGCAAGGTCGTGTGCTCAGCTGCTGTAAGTTTGTGCAAGCCACTGAAGGCAGAGAAGGAGAAATAATTTAATTTACACCACAGAGGATCTGGATTTCAGTCATTACATTGCTCAAAGCCAAAGTTAATCTATGAAGCTTCATGCTTCTTATGCATGGATGAGGTTAGTTTACACTCTGGGAACTTATATAATTTCAGTCTGTCTGTTCTTCAGAAACAAACAAGATATCTTCTAGCTGATTTACTGAAATCAGACCAGAGGTGGTGTAAAACAAGCACACAAATTTTGCCAAAACTGTCTTTGTTAAAACACAAAACTTAAAACCACAGAAAGAAATCATACATGTGCATGCTAGATATATTTTTCATACTTCGTTGCATATTTATTTTGCACATAAATGTAATCGCACACAAGAGCTAAGTGGTATCACACATGACATAATCATGACAGATTCCCATTTACTTTTGGAAATACAAAAATTAGTCCCTCTCAAGGTTAATGCATCTTTTTACCATGTTGGGGTTTTTTTACATTTTGAGATAAGATCTAGTATTTTGCTCTCTAAAAGAAAGTACATTCCTACTATTTATGCAGAATGTATCAATTTGTGTTTTGATTTTAGAAATATTTATGCCTTGATAACTCCAATGATAGCATTTTTCTAAGTCATGGCACTTAATACATTTCAAACTATGAAAAAACCCAAAACCCCACTGTTTAAAATAGTAGTAGGATGACTTTCTACATCAGACATGCAATTTTTGACTTTCCTGATAGAACAGGTAA
>JAYDZK010000202.1:42624488-42664086 GCA_034509185.1 Euphonia xanthogaster | reverse complement strand
ACTCTGCTTCCTAAGGCAGCATGGAAGCATTTTCTCCTGTCTACCACCGCTCTCCATACACATAAGAACATCTAGATATTCTCAAGACCTCTTAAGAAAACCAAACTTACAAAAACCCTGCTTTTGCATAGTGGTTCTCAAATTTTCCTGCAGCAAAAATCTTTCACTTCCTCCAGTCCAAAAGCTAGCCTGAAATATCCAGCTGTAAACATCCCAGCGTGGATATGACACAGATATCTCTCATCCCTGTTATAAAGGCCCTAAATTCCCGAATGGCAAAAAGGGATTGCAAGCATGCTCACAGCTATGACCCAGCAGCTCAAAGCTATGACTACCAGAGTCTGTTTACAAATGTACTTATTAGATACACAGGACAATTTTCTGTCCTCCCAGGCCATTTGGTTTGCATTACAGAAACTATAAGGGAAAAAAACAAAAAAAAGAGAATACAACAGTTCCTCTTCTTGTTCAAAGGAAATTTTGTAGCTGTAAGTGGAGCTTTACTAGCTCAGCAAAGGGAGACTTATCAGTGTTTATTTATGGGAAAGAATCTTCTTATGATGGGTGACACACTGAGGAAGTCACATGTTCTGCCTCATATCAGGGAGTCTCAGAAGAAACACAGACAGGAAAATAACACAAGAATTTTTAAATCAAGAAAATCAAAAGTAAATAAAATCAAAAAATGAGGCAGATAAGAAATAAGCTAGCAGGTTATAAACTTCTTACTGGCACAGAATTCCGTTAACTGTTTTAACACCCACAGGCTAGAGATCAATATCTGACCCAATAAGGACAATGTCTCTGAAAAATCTTTGATAATAAGCTATCAACATATGAGCACCACCTATGGTTAGAGTAAGTTTAAAATATGTTTGCATTTTTAAAAAAATCCAACAAAATGAAGGAAAATGAGGAAAATGAGAAATGAGAAGAAACTTTTTATTCCTTTGTAATTGTTTGAATTTTAAGTTTTATTCTGAATTTTCCATAACTTGAGAAAACAGTGGTTTGTATACCTAATATTTTTCTTATGGTTTTAATATGAGTTGATGCCTATATATACTCCTTCTGGACAAAAGAATTTGTACAATAAGTGTCATCTCTCAGAAGTCATATTTTCACTTGTAATCAGCTTTTACCAGGATATTTTTTCTTTTAACAAATCACTAGCATTCAAGTTTCTGATGGGAGGTGTTTCACTTATCTGTAGAAAGTTCAAGTGTCTTCACCAGAATAAAAAGAAAATAATTCACTTATAAAAGTAAACGTCTTATTTCTCTGATCACCCCCACTAAAAAACCCAAAAAATCTGCTATAACTATAAAATAATATTTGAAGTTAAATAAATATGTTGAAATTAGAATGCAATATTTTGTATTCTAATTTTTCAGTTTGCATTATATGTTCCAGTTGCATTACCTCCTGTCAAAACTGACAAAAATTAAAGAAAAGGGTATATTGGCTGGGCCCACTTTGCAAAAAAAATTTGGTTTTAAAAAAAATTCTTTTTAACTTGCAATTTTTTTGTACTAAAATTGCTATCCTTAACAGAAAATTCTTCTAGGGGCACCATAGAATTATGAGCAGGAAAAATAGTCTCCTTCTGTGCTTATCCTCTGGACTGCTGGATCTGGGTCTTTTGGGAACCAGAAAGTTGGGTTGGTTGGGATCATATTATACAGGCAGGGAAATCTTCTGGCTGAGTAAATTAGACAAAATTAGTCCACATGATAGTGCCACAGATGTGATAGAGAAAGGAAAGGCTTCCTATAAATTACTTCATGGAATAGCCATATGTTCCTACCCTCCAGACATATCTCGTTTAAAGTCTCACATTGAAAAAGAAGCCTTGGCAAATGCACTTTGTGCAGTGTACATTTTGCTCTGTCACAGAAATGGCAGTGGCTTCTTTCTAAACCTAGTTGGCTAGAAGTCAGAAATGTCAGAATCTAGTGCTGAAGATGCTCAGATGCTCATAAACTCTCCCAGCTCCAGTGTAAAACATAAGAAAGGCCAACAATTGAATTAAAGTGAGCATTTACTTACCCCCAGGAGGTAATTTTAAAATCATTAAAGACATTTTTTTGATGATAATATAATATAGAAAAATAAAAGCTACAGAAAAATATTTTTTATATCTGTTTGTATAACACTGGACATATGTAAGCACAAAATGCATGAAAGTAAATCGATATACAAAAACCATCATTAAATTTCTGGACTACTAAAAGTCCTGAAAAATCTATCACATTGCTTTATTCATTAGGCTTCCAATAATTTGACTGTCAGTATTCATTCAATTCATACAAAGAGGGCTTCTGATACTCCTGATATATGAATCACTGGAGGCTGACCAGAGCAAAAAGTATGGACAACTAAGTAACATCACCATTTTGTTATCTCGTGAATATTTACCATTCCATCTAAAGTTAAAACCAAAACTTTAAATATGCTGAAAGGAGCACACAACATCTATCTATACCTGATAGACTGGAAAAGAGGTTCAAAGGACTTCTTTGCATCTCAGCAAGTGCCTCAAACAGTTTAAGTTTCTGGTAGATCACATCATCTTATTTAGCTCACATTTTTACTGCCATAACCCCCCTGCAATGGTACTTGAAGTTAGTTATAAATTGTTGTCAGGCTGAACAACAACACCAGTACAAGTGTCAGGGACTGATTTTCCCTGAAGATGAGTTAAAAATTAGGGTAGAAATGGAAGAATGGCATCTAAGTCTGCAGAGTAGCACCCATAATCACAAGATCTATGACAAGATTCAACCAGAAATTGGTAATGCACAGCTATAGGCACAGCTATATCTGTAGTATCAGTAAAAAATTTAAAAAATAATTAAGACAGAACAGTGATTTTAAACTACAGGTGAATGGGTTGAATCAGATGTGTGTATTTTGCTGATGAAAGTTGTGAGATGTGCTTTCTAAAATTAGTAGTTGTACTAGTATTATTATTATTAACTTTATGTCATACTTTTTCCAAACCACTAGTTACGCATTATTTTACTTAAGAGAAGACCAAGTAAAAGTCCCGAGACTCACATCAAGTCTCTTAAACATGAAGGTTAAATGACCTCCTTTGCTTTGATGAAATCCAAACCTTTTCCACAGATTACATAAGAGATTACTGAAATGCCAACAACCCAATATTGTATGTTATATCCTGTGGCAGTTGAGTCTTGAAGTGAAACTGTAAAATGAAAATAGTTTTCAGGGTGGTGTAGGAACTATAAAAGGTTTGAAGAACCACTTGGTATTGCAAAGTAATCCAGATTTACAGAACCAATAAGAGTAACTTCCCATGAGACCCATAAGGAAGATTTAGCAACCAGTGCAGAGCAAGTTTGATTCAGATGTCTTTTACACTGATATAACAGCAATTCCACAGGCTATGTGTGAATTCGTATTTTTATAACAATAAAACCAGTTAGCAATTCAAATGTAATCTCACTAAGTTCATAAAACTTCCAGGTCTTTTCTCACTTTTATTCAGTAAATGTTACCATTAATATACCTGTTTCAGGCTTTGTAGGTAACAGATGATGGAAGCAAATATTTGAACAGATTTAGGCCATAAACTAACATTTTTAGAGCTCTGTCTATCTATTTGTGTCAAGTAAAATATGCTTTTACTTTGGGCTGAAGGACAATTCCACATGTATTCACTTTCTACTGGCTGGAAACCATGAGATCTACTGGCTTCATGCAGTAAATGTAAACAAGCTGATGATCCAAAAGCAATTAGGATGAAAGATACTGAGACTGTTAAATCAAAATTGTGTGAATTGACAAGTATATGTTGCTATCCTTATTCATCAGACAGGCATTATTTGTGGGTCTCATCTTATCTTGGGGAGTAATGAAACTTCTTTTTACTACTTTTACCCTATGTTTTATATACAAGTTTGGTTTAATGCCTTTTTCTGAAGTCAAAATATTAGTAACCTTGCATGTTTACATTGCTTTACAGCTAGGAAGAACATAGGATCACTTCCAGCTGCAAAGTTTATTTATTTTCCAGCCTAACATTCAGGTCATAGAATACATAATCTCTATAATATTATATGATCAGAGCCTTATCCTGTGAAATAACTGAAAGAGATCCTAGGCTGTCATATTTTGACCCTTCAATTAATTTGCATATGTCTGAATATTTTTAACTGCTGACAGGAGACAAGTTAGAAAAGTGCTATGAATGGCAATTGTTAGCCTTTAGCTGTTACACACAAAAGTGTTACACAGCTTACCTGAGGATCATTCAGGTGCTGTTAAATGAAAGCTATGCCCCAGGGTTGTGTTGGAGGTCAGTGCTTTGATCAGCAGGTAGAACTGAAAATAGAGCATTTCTCTGAACAAATACGTTTGCAAATAGTCCTTTAGGTATAAGATGTCTATAACTGGGTCTTTGTACATCAACTATTGCCCTCATTTTTACAAGTGGGTCCACTGAGAAAAATTCTTTTTGTCCTTCAGCTGGTAAATTTTTTTTATGACCAAAGAAACAATTCCAATATTCCAGTGACATGTTATACACCCTCTTAAACATCTAAGATTATTTTTATTTCTAGTTCTAATAGTTTGAAAATGAATATTAGATTTAGAATAAATTCTCAGTAAGGATATGGTGCATTTTATTGTTTTTACCAGCCAGTCCAGCAGTTAACTTCTAGACCAATTGAATCATTTATAGGTACTGTTGAGGTACTAAATTAATAAATGGGCAAACTGATGTTTACAAAGACACATATTCACTGAATGTTATATTCCTGAGCTCTCATTCACCTAGAGTAAATTTGTCTTAAAAAGTCCAGAACATTGGCATCTACATAAAGAAAAGAAATCAAAATTAAGATAAACTGTTCATTAATTTAAAACTTATTGTAATTGCTCTGTTGCCCAGGTACCGCTCAGAGAAGACCTAATTTTCAAGATCTCTGCTGGTATTATGGAATAACAGTCTGTATTACGGAATAATATGCATATTTTAAAAGTAACTGGTCTTAAGTTTGTCAAAATGTATTTCAATCTAAATAAGGGTCTTATTTAGACTCTTATTTTGTATGCCTGACACTTAAAAACAGCTAGCAGTTCCTGGAAACCTGTGAAACACATTCATTTTACCTATAATAATAGGTGGGATCAGGAAGAAAGCATTCTAGATTTGCTCTAGACCTCCACATAATACTTTGCTTGTCCAGTTATATACACATTTATGCATCTTAGGGAATATTCACAAACTATATGTGTTATCTTTACTTACACTACAAAAATAGTGAGAGAAACTGGACATAGTGAGAATGATTAATGAAAGAATATTATTTAACAGCCTGTGTGTTATATTTGGGGGGTGCTTAGGAACCAGCTGGGAAGTCACAGATATCAGATGCTTGACATGCTCAGGCTTCAATACTCAGGGGATGCTAACTAAAATAATCACAGAGAAGAAAATTTGGTTTTCTTCCTTCTCTGATTTGTCTCTAATATGCAACAATGGGAATAGTCATGATTCAGCTCATCCTGACCAAAACTTTGTCTTTTCACAATTTTGACATACACAGATGTAAGAATTTAATTCCGCCAGATTTTCACTATTAAAATATTCAGGCTTTTTTGTTTTTCCCTCGAATGTCTCTACTTATCAAATCTCTGCCATATGCATTCTTCTGATTTAAAAATATTTTTATCATCCTTTTTAAGCTTAAATGCACAGATGCTTCCCCAAAGGGGAACAATTCCAATGTAAAACGACATATGAAAATCCAAGAATCCTGAAAGAGAGTTAATGAGAGTAATACAGGAACAAGGAATTGCCATTTCTATGTCTTTCTATAACATATATAAAGAATTGTCAACCTATGTAAAACTCTATGTTACTTTGATCATGAGAACCTATATCATTGATTTAATGAATTTTCTGCAATTCAGGCCTATATTTAAGCTTTTAAATTTTTTTTTTTTTTATTTTAAGTCTTAATGAGAAACAATTTCAAAATTTATTTTAGATGGTAAAATCCAAATTTTAGTCCTTGATGTTCTTTACATCTTTAGTGCTTTCATTGTGCATTAAATAGAATTCTGGCTGTAGCTGAAAACAGGTTAGAATAGGAGCAGTTAAGTGTTCTTAACTACAGTGGAATAATATAGGAGGAAACATCATGAGCATCAAATTAATTTCTGTACAAGACTAAAGCTCCTAGCAGACTGAGAAATCATCACCATTATTGTGGTATGAGCATCTGAATACAAATCCAAATCTAGCCTAATGTTGGTAGGTATAAGTTCTTACTCACAGAAAATTTATTGCATTGCCTCCTGAATTTTAATGGGAAGTAATTGAAATAGTTTATCACTTATAATGTTATATTCAGTAGCTTTTCTTATGTGCATAAATTTTGTTCTGTGTTATGAAAAAAAATAAAATCTGTGAAAATATATGGTAACTTTTAAAAGGACAGCTATCCTGACAACACAGACTCAAAACTAATTTAGACTTCTCTGCAATCAGGAGAGAAGAGAACATGGTGTCTGTGTGAAGACCCAGAGGAATTATCAAATACCAGTCTAACCTATTTTAGCACTCAGATGATAATATAATGACACAGTATTATAATCAGGAGAGTTAACTTTCTCTACTACAGAACAGTACATACAAAACAAGAATAGGTCTATAACTTAACTATTTGTAAGGACCTAAAGAGTCAGGAAAAGAAATTTACTGTGAAATAACAATAAACCCAAAAGTACATTCAAACCATATACTCACTGCCTGCCCTAAATATCACTAGTGTAGCTGTGTAGAACTCTTATGGTACCCTTTGAAAACCTGGTGATTCTCAAGTGAAAGAGATGTTCAGAAGAGTCAGGCTGAATATTTCTCTAATGGTGCCCTTGCAAGATGCTCACACTTCTGTCCTTTAACTGTCTATCAGAAAAACAAACAAATCCAGCCAAACTGCACATGGTGAGGTCATGGTGGTACTCAATGCTTCCATGATTTGTCACCTCTAAGAAGAATCAGACTGTGCTGCAAAAAAATGCCTTACGTAGCACAAAATTTTTTTCAAAGGGACAGTAAAAACGAATGGGGGTAAAGAATATAACATTAACACAATAAAACAGCATGACTGGTTCAGCACAATAGTTAACAGTGGACAGGCAGCAGGGAAAAGTGGAAGGAAGATGCAAAAATTTCATCATCTGAAACCAGAAACTAATAGCATTCAGATTAGCAACAAGGCAAAAAAAAGCATATAAGCCTGTCCTGGTTTAACCCCAGCCAGCAACCAAGACCCAAGCAGCCAATCACTCACTCGCCCACCAGTAGGATCAAGGAGAGAACTGGGAGAAACTATAAAAACCCAACTCATGGGCTGAAATAAAGACAGTTTAATAGGGAAAGCAAAAGGCACACACACATGGAAAGCAAAACAAGGAATTCATTGCCTCCCATGGTGCTCAGCCATCTCCAGGAGAGCAGGGCTCCATCACATGTAACAGTTTCATGGGAAGGCAAACTCCAAACCACCCCTTCCTCCTTTCTCCCACTTTACATACTGAGCATGATGTCACATGGTCTGGAATATCCCTTTGATCAGTTTGGGTCCCCTGTCCCAGCTCTGTCTGCTCCCCGTCCCCCCACATATCCCCAGCTACCTCACCATCATGGAAAGGAGAAAAGGCCTTGGCTCTATGTAAACCCCACTAAGCAATAACAAAAACATCTCTATATTATCAACCCTGTGTTCAAGGCAAATCCAAAACCTAATCACACACTGGCCACTGTCAGAAAAAACAGCTTCACCCCAGCCAAAACCAGCACAGAGTATAATTTACTAGTAGAATAGTTTATCAAAAATAAATCTAGTTCCACTAAAAGTCAGAAAATCAAGATCACAATAATGTTTATGCAAGATTTTTTCTACTGGAGCAGCAGAGAATGGATTCTTTATTTACATGACTCCTCTGCTTCAACAGTAATATATTAAAAACAAGATTTTACTTTAGAAAATTGGGAGGGCCTGCACCATGTAGGTCAGATTATTTAAATTAGCAACAGTTTCATTTTAATATCTATTGACCTCATGTGAGAAACAACTGCTCACAATATTCACACAATAGTTATCTTTTTATTGTGAGAGCCAATCATCTCATAATCCATCTATAACACTCAGCAGACAGAGAATATTCCATGAGCTCCTGTTTCCTTTCTCCTGTGAACTGGAAGCCAACTGCCCTGCTATAGTGGAGCACAGCCAAGGTGTGTTTGAGCATCTAACACTGCAGCTGCCTCAGTGGCTCTCCAAGAGCTGTCTCTGAACTGCTTCTAAACTCTGAAATTAAATTATGCCCAAAAGATGCTGGGTTTCTTTTGTATTTCTTTCCCAAAGTAATGTTTTTAGAAACTTGCATGCAACCCAGCACCTGAAATACTCTATTTAGCAACAGCAATAGTAATGGTGCTCACCATGTGTGGCTTTTGATGTATGAATATATTTGATGGGTATGCAGGGAAAGTTACTGTTGACTCTACGAAACAATACAAGTCTGCAAATATGTTTTGATATTTGCACTTGTGTCATAAATATTACTTAGCTTCTTTTCCATTCTCTGCTGTATGCTTGTTTCTGTGCTTTTGTGTGTGTGTGCATCAGGATCGTAACCATTGCATTTTGGATGTTGGATGTGTTTGATACTAAGTAGATAGAAGGCAAAGCACAGGCAACATTAGAAACTCAAAAACTAAGTCAAAACCCAGCAGCTCCTCATCTTATTTGGAGGACCAGCATGAAATATGCCAAACCTCAATAACGCATAAGAACATTTTGTTTAAAGTTTAAGGATTTGATAAAACCTAAACACACTTTTTCTGAGTTTTGTATTTTTATTATAAAATGCAGAACCCTACCCACTTGTCTGATGCATTTTGAAAACCATTAATGAAAGATGAAAGATGCAATATATCAGATCAATTCAACTTCCCAGCAGTGGAATAATCAGAAAGTGGTTTCAATTACCATTATGGTTGAAGAGCAATTTATTACGATGAAGAGCTACTTTATCATCATCAAATGTACTTTCAAATTTTTGTGTAGCTTTTATAAAACTGAAACAACATTTCAAGACAAAATATTAAAAGAAGGAAATTGTGCAAATAAGGTGCCATGCATTAGACATTATTGGACTGATAGAAAACCACATGGGAAAGTGTCCTTTAGAATACATGAGCATTTACTGCCTTAATGTAGTCCTAGCATTTTTGTGATGGGACAAACTATACGGTTATTCATTTCTTTGGTTACATGTTCCTATCCCCAAAAGAGAATAGGAAAACAGAAAAAAAAATAGAGAAATTACAAAGGAAATGAGGCTGACACAATTGCTAGAGGATAAATCCTGTAATGAGAGACTGAGCAAGCCACATGTAAGGAATTTAGACTGGTGAATACTAAGGGGATATTATATGTCTCCAACAGTCTACAAATGCCCTCACAGTGACAGTTTACATGATAAAAATCTCAGTCACGTTCTCAAGAAATGACAGATGAAGAACAATGTCTTGAGGCTAAGAAAAGTTTAGACAGATATCGGGAAGAAGTTATTAGCAGTGTAAGCAATTGAATGACGGCGTCGCCTATGGTAAAAAGGGGGACAGTGGCATTTTTACTACACCCGTTTAAGAACTCAGATTATAAGTTATAGGAACAATGAATAAAATACTCTTTGAAAGTACAGGTTCCAAAGTAAATGAAATATCTTCCTTTTGGCCCTGATGTATTATTGCTTTGGAGCTAAAATACATATTCCCTCAAATAACTGTTTTAAGAGAAAAGGAAGGTAACATTCAATAACAGAAGCTAAATTTAAGGCATTTTTGTTACATTAAATAATTGTGTCTTTCTCCTCCCTAGCTGAGATGCAAAATCATGATTTAAGGGCATTACGTAGAAAAAATAGTGCAGATAACAGGATCTGAGGTTTTTAGCAGTTGATAAAAGAAAGAAAAAAATGCTTTAATTAAAGGCTGAAATGAACCATTAGAGGAGACAACATTTGCTACCAAACGTAAATTACTTTTACTTCACAGAAAAGATAAAAAGTTGAAAACCTGGTAAATCTAACCATTAAACATAATTATATTAGGATTTATCTCATCCTATTTGACTGGAACTACAAAAGTATAACCCCAGTAAAATGAGTATAGACTGAATGGACCTCAAGACTGAATCATCAATCCCCTGAGACGTTAATGTATCCTTCATATCATCTCTAAAATCTTTTGGCTCATGCTGAACAAAGCTTACATTTCCATTTTCATTTCATTTACCCTTGTCCTGTATCCAAAAGCTTTCATGGCTTTTCCAGAGCCATCATTTTATATCCGTTTAAAGTCTTTCATTAAAAAAAAAAAAAAAAGACAAAAGACAGAAATATATTCAACTACATCATTGACCTTAAAACTTTTCAAAGGTTTGGTGAGTGATTTGGGTATTTAATATCTAGACATTCATAACTGAGTAGAGAAAATGCATCAGATGGTTAAAATCATGTTATATATAGTTCTTTCATTTAGTCAGTGAAAAAGCTTTTGGAGTGGTTAATAGTTATAACAGGTATCAGAGACCCATCCTAAAGTGCAGACAGATTTCTCACACCAGGCAGTCCCAATGACATCTAATCCTATTGTGATGTAGGACACAGGTCAGGAAAATGGCAGTTTGGAGGTTTCCCTGTTCGGAGTAAAACAGTTACAGTCAAGAAAATGCTCACATTCAGACCTGACCAGTGATATTTACCCAAAGAAGAGCAATTCCTTTAATGACTTTCTTTAATATTAGGTAATATCAGTGACCAAGTAAACCCTCTTCAACATTAAAACAAAACCAACAACAACAACAAAACCCAAACAAACAAAAAAAAAAGTAAAGAAAACTCAAGATTTCTGGCTTGAGATAAAATTAAACATGCTTCCAGTAACACAAAGGATATCTCTTGGTTGTAATTTCTTTTATAAAGACATAAAGAGAAAAAATAATTCATAATGGAGAATTTGAGATATCAATAACTAACATTTAGAGGCATAAAAAAGAAAATCTCCATCTATCATTATAATACTTATTTCTCAGAAAATCAATCCTGATATGTGGAGATGAGATCAGGTTGAGTAGTAGAACCTTGCATTATTTCCTCATTTTCACAGATGGCTGGGAAGGCACCAGGATTAGCTACTGAGTCTTTCCTTTTGCAAATAAAATTGAAGTCTTACTCTTGGCTGTTAATAGCAATTTATTTTTTGAATGTTAGATAGAAAAACAGAGTAATGATTCTTCAGATAGTTCCATCATTACAAACTGAAATTTCAAGACAATTATTTCCTCCTACAGGACACTGTGGCTATTTTTCTGTATACTTTATAAGATTTGAAAGTCTGGTGTTTTTCAATTCACAAAAGGATTAATCTTAACTGCTTACTTGTTCTACTTTATTTAAAAGTCAGGTATCCTCCAGCCAGTCTTATTTGTAGCTTTCAGTAAAATGAGAGTTTTCATGCAACAATTTTTTTTTCTATGTATGCTATTCCACACCTAGTCATCTATTTGAAAACACAAACATGGCTTCAAATCTTGTAGTATCCAAAGAAGTTATCTCATTCCACACAATGTGCGAGTACATGAATTTTCACAATATTAATGTAAGCAGTGGAAAATAAATATTCATGAAGCTATCCAGTAATGACCAAAAAATAATAAAATTCTGCTAAAAACTGACATCTACCCTTGAAAAAAAAGAGTTTTATTAACATATGAAAGTAAGCCCAGCTTCAAATTGGCTTCTTCCAACTTAATATTATAATGTGTGACCTAACCTCCTTCTTCATAACTAATTAAAACTGTTGTATTATTCATATGTTACAGATACCAAGAAGTCTTATGTGAACTGCTTAAGAAGGTCCTATATTAAAAACAAAATTATTGTATCATTCCAAATGTCTTTATCTCTTATAATTCAAAATAAAATTAAACACTTAAATGCATTTCCAATAATGTTTCAGATTTGCATAAAATTTCTTTTATTTACTATTGACTTTGCACCACAAAAATTGGCAAGAGGATCTCCATAATGGAAACCAGTACCTTACTATAAGCATCAAGGAAAAAAATTAAGTGAATGTAAACAGATATTAAAATAAATACTTATTACATCTTTAATAAGTCTTTGTTATGTCAAATCTCAAAAGCTCACATTTATCAAGCAAAATTTTCTACAGATCTTAGACTTTTGGGGTGGGGGGGAAGAGTTCCATTTTTTTTGTCCATGTTTGATGCTAAACTGTTCCACTCTTTTTGTCTGTGTTAAAACAAACCTCTCCACTTAAAAGCAGTTTCTAGAACAGTACTTTTTAAGAGCAGTACTTAGAAATTATAAGAACAGTACTTAGAAATTATAAAAATATTTGAAGTAATGCCATGGAAATTTTGAGCATCTTTCTCCTGAGTTAAGATGAATTTAACATGGAGCTATATTGCCCAAGATAAAAGGAGATATACTTTTTGCCTGGTCTAAAACATACAAAGAGTAAAGAGCTAATTTGTTTTTAACTATCAGAAACCACATGCAATAATTATCTCAGCAACTCCTGTTTCCATATAATAATAATCAAGCATTAATCAATAGAAATTACATATTGAGTCCAAGAATAAAAGTTTGTTCCTCCAGTAGGTATTCATCTATGACTTTTATTGCAGGCATTTTTCACTTGCTCTTGCTTTATTTGCTACAGAATAGATTGTGTTCTGAGTAAGCAGCTGACAGCATAAATATCAATATAGTGTAATATATCAACATATCAAACAATAGAATAAGAACAAGGTCTGAAAGGTGTAAAGGATTAACTTTTTTTACACCTGAAACTCTTGTACCAACTGACGTAGAATAAAACTTGTACTTGTTAATAATTCTCATTATGCAATTTGAGTTTTGTTAGACTAGATAATGGAGCTGAATATTATGACCACTAATCACTTTCTTTAGGTCTTTCTTTTGTTTAGAAGCTGATATTCAAGTGCTAATTCAAAATTATGATCACCTCTAAGTTCACAGCAGTTCTGTATTTGGAACCTCTTGAAGAATCAATGAGATTTCAAGTAAACCTCTGATGTAGTGCATTTGCATATGGAAAAAATCCTGGTGGACGTGCTCTATGAATTGCTAATAAACAATTAATAAAGGGTGGAATGGCAAGTCTCAGAGGTTTGTGATCAGCAGCACAGAGTCTGGCTGGAGGCTCATCAGTTTAGACTGGATCCAGTATGCTTAGCTTGTCCATCAATGACTAGGACAAAGGGGCAGAGGCCTCCTGAGCGAGTTTGCTGACCCAGCAAGGCTGGGAGGAGCAGCCAATACCCCAGCGTGCTGTGCAGCCCTTCAGAGGGGCCTCGAAAGGCTGGAGGGACAGGCAGCTGCCCCACAGCCCTCGGGGGCTGCCTGCAACAGCGTGGTCAATGGTCAGAACTGAGCTCTGTGCTCCTGCCATTTGGGCAGAGCTGATGAGGCTGGTTGAGACGAACACGGGCTGGGTCCCTTACTTTGCTCTGGGCTCGAGGAAGGAATACCAGCTGAAGGGTGTCTGCAATGAAGGGGAGGACTCACAGCCCCACTTTGTTTCAGTGAGACACAGAAGAGCCTCAATTTATTCTAAATTTCTATCCCTTAATGCAGCAAACAGACTACAGCAACGCACACAGCCCACAATAATTAAAAGGTTTGGACCTTGGGGTTTTTTCCCCCCAAAACAATGATTACATTGTGATAAAAAGAAGAAATTCTTCTAATTTATATAAACCAATAGTTTTATTTCCACCAGATAGAACATTTTGTCTAGCAGCAGAGTCCAAAAAAGATGGGACAGTCAGACTTGAATACTATTAAAACTTGGAAAAATAACTATAAGCAACAAGACATGTATTTACACAAATACAAATATCTTTATATCACCTATCAATTTTTGCAAATGTAAAACACCCCTGGATTCAAATATATATCTTTAAAGGTTCATTTTGCTCTGAAATCCAGCCAACTCTATCCTGAAATATATAAGTCCTTATATGTAAATGAGAAGATATTGTCTGTGAGTGAAATTCTTCCTGCAGACTGGGCAAGAGTTGGCGTTCTCAAGGGTATTACAGAGTCCCTAACTGCAGAAGACATGGCCACATGTGATTGAAACAATTAGTTGTCCACTTCACACAATCTGGAAGAAAGGAGAAAACCATAGTGATTTGGGGTAAGTTTTCTGTTATATTGGTATCAGGCAATTAGGACTTGCAGTATCAGAAATGAGTCCATAATAACAAGAAACACAAAGATGTTTCAGTACCATCTCAGCAAGTGTTTCTCCTTCTGCATGCACCACCACATTTTGTGTGATTAGCTGGTTTGAGCTTCAAAGCGAGGTTTATGTTTCAAGTTAGCTGTCAGCATCCCACATAAAGTCAACTGAGTTGCTCAGCTCTCCCTCTGCCCTGTTCTGCCTCCAACAAAACAAGAAAGGATGACAACATGGGGATCCTCACCTCTGAGTAGGTATCCATGCAAATCAGACAGGTAACAGTATTAGATGGCCTTGCAGTAGAGAACAGGACCAGAAAGACCATAAGAGGTCTTTATATTTTATAAGACATTGTGGAAAGGCCTTGTGGTAATGCAAAGTCACCAATAAAACTGGAAGCCTGCTTTTATAATTTTCAACAGTACAATTAACAGCCTGTATTTTTGCCTTAAATTTACAATCTTCTATTCCTCCTCTCATCATTTCCTTTTTTATTGCAAAGAAAGCTTTTGAAGTGACAGCTGCTCTTTATTTGTGTTCATCAGTGCTTATAATTTTGTGGAAGCATTGATGGAGACAGGTTAGCAACATGCAGGAACTCCAGTGTTTCTCGTAACTCACCATTCCCTAAAAGCAATACATGGTAAACTGACTGAATCAATGAAAATTGTTTTCAACTTTAAAAACAAAATAATGTTCTCTGAAAAATGTACCCTACTGCATAACAAAAAGCAATTTCCAAATAATTTCATGAAACTAGTAGACAGCTTGCTTTGTGGTGTGCCATGCTGAGACAAAGTTATAGAAGCTGTGATGTGACATTACTGTTTGTTAACACTTTCCCATGAGCCTTCCTTCTGGTGTCATTTGAGACTAAGTCATTTAGTAATTCTGAATTTAGTTGAACAGATGGTTTTTTTAATGTTTATTTTACTACTGGTGTTATGTGAACTTAAACTATGCTTGAGCAAAAAGCAAATCTAAATATCAGTAGTTTTTGCATAGGTATATTACTGACAAGGTATATATTGGTGATTCATTCAGTTGTAACGAAAGTCACATTTGGATCTCATACAGCATTTGAATAATTCTAAGCAGTTAGTATACAGACCACATTAATTATTAAGCATGTATGACATAATTCAATTTTTATCTTCAGATGCAAAATTGCCACTTTGTTTCTTGGCTCAGAGTATAGTAATTGGTAAGCTTTTACAAGGTTGCAAGGGACTATTTGTTACCACAAAACTGTTCATACCAATCTGAATTCTACTCAGTCATACATTAAAGTTGCCTTTTTCAAAAATATGGCAAAGCAGTTTATTTTCTTCTCTGTACTAAAAAGAAAGCTTATTAATGCAAAGCTTGACTAGAATAAATTGAAAAGTAAAAATGAGTAAAATTTTCCAAGCAGAATCACCATGAATATATCTCTTTGTAAATGTCAGTGTAACTGTAAAAATTCTTTTAAAAATCTGTAAAGAGAAAATTTCTATTTCTCAGTCTTTGCATCACATTTGAAAGTAGTATATGTATATTTCTTCCTTACAATGACCTGCAATATAAAGCATAGTGCTTTAAAACAGCTGCAAGATTATTTTGGTCAGAGACGGGAGGTTATCTTTGAATGAAAATGAGTTTATTTGGTATTTTTTGAGCCACATATGAAGAAAAATCTACAGAATGCAGGTCAGGTGAAAAGGAAGCAATACTCACTTTATGGATGCTAGCCTCTATAAAATTTCCCCTTAGTAAACCTCAGTTGATTCTGTGGTATTTATGAATCTATGAAAAGGTTATTTATCTGTCTGATTTTTTTCTATATATTGTGCTTATCTAAAATACAGTGTAGCACTGGTTTTATAGCATAAGTGGGAATTTAATTTCACTGAATTAGAGTAATTAAAAATTATAATTTTTCATGTTGATCACATATATTTTGGGTGTCTTCTCTGTTCTTCACTGGAGAACTCTGACATAAATCTTTCAAATACAGTGAGAATAAAAGAAGTTAACAAGCCATTTTTCATCAAAGTAGTGTAACATGTCTACTAGAAAACCATGGTGTCTCCTTTTCCTTCTGAGTGTATCGAGAACAAGGATAGCAAGAATAATGGAAATACTCCATAGTTCCTTCTCTCAGAATGTGTGATAAATTTATGGAGACATCTAAGGCACTTCCAGACTTACCTCTACAGAGCATCAGCCTCAGATCCATTACTGTCATTAATTTCTAAAGGAGAGTGTCTCCCTTCTGAAAATATTTAGGCAGTTTTGAGGAAAAAATGCCGTTCTGGCATCTATCCTGATGGACCTTGAATATCAAAGAATCACAGGATGGTCGGAAGTGACTGCTGGAGGTCATCTAGTCCAATGTTACTGTTCAAGCAGAGTCACCTAGAGAATTTTATTTAGAAATATGGCCAGACAGCTTTCAAATATCTCCACAATCTCTTGGAAAACGGTGTCAAAATACTTGCTAGAGTCTAGGTGGCTTCCACTGCACTCTCCCCTTCTATCCAGCCAGTTCTCCCAACAAAAAAAGGCAGTAAGGTTGGTTAAGCATGGTTTCCTCTTGGTGAATCAATCCTGAATACTTTTGATCACCTTCTCGTCTTCCATGTGTTCAGAGATATCCCTCTAGGATGAGTTGTCTCATCATCTGTCCAGGGACTGAGGTGGGTCTGACTGGCCTGTAATTTCTTCTGTCATCCCTTTTGTCCTTTTTGAAGACTGGGGTGACATTTGCTTTTTTCCAGTCCTCAGGCACCTCTTCTGACTGCCATGACTTTTCAAAGGTGATTGAGAGTAGCCTAGTAATGATATCTGACATATCTGACAGCACTTGTGAGTGTATCCCATCAGAGCCCATGGACTTCTGGATATCAAGTTTGACTAAATAGTCTCTAACCCAATCCTTCTCAACCAAGGGAAAGTCTTCTTATCTCCAAGCCTTGTCCCTAGTCTCCTGGGTCACTAATTCCTGAGGCCTGGCCTTGGCAGTGAAGACTGCAGCAAAAAAAGGCATCTCAGCCTTCTCTGCAGCCTGTGTTGCAACAGTCACTGTTCCACTGAGTAAGGGGGCAACATTTTCCTTAGTATTTCTTTTGTTATCCTCGACATTTTCACACAGATTTAATTCCAGGTGATCCTTGGCCTTCCTTATTGCATTTCTGAGTATTCTGACATCACAAAATTCATCCCAAGCATCCTGTGTCTGTTTCATGCATACCTGCTGACAGTAGTTCCTTGTTCATTTATGTAGGTCTCCTGTCCCCTTTCACATTTTTGTGCTCAGAGGGACTGCAGGCAGCCAGGAGGAAGTGGTCCTGCAATACTGACTCGCTCTCTTGGACCCATCTTCCATGCAGGGCACATATCCATGGGATTCTTCCAAGAACTTCACTGAAGAGGCCAAAGTTAGCTCTCCTGAAGTTAGGGTTGCAATCACAATTACTCATTGCCTTGCCTCCTTCTTGCAGAATACTGAGCTCACGGTCACCTAGCCAAGGCTACCCCTAAAGTTCATATCTGCCACTAGACTTTCCCTGTCTGTGAGTATAACATCCAGCAGCACACCCAAGCACGTCCTGCTTGGTTTCACCATCACCCGTATCAGAAAGTTATCAAAGATTTCTAGGAACCTCCTGGACTGCTTGTGCCTTGTGTTGCTCCTCCAGTGATTGTCAGGGCGATTGAAGTCCCCCATGAGAATCAGGGCCGGTAACTGTGAGGGCACTTCCAGCTGCCTTTAGGAGGCATCCACTTGATGAGGTAGCCTGTAGAAAACACCCACAACACTGTCACCCTCCCTAGTCTGCATGTAAATGAGACAAATTTACTTGAGGCTCTAACTTTTCAAGTTATATTAATGTGGCCCTGCGTTGGGGCACCCTGTAGTTTTAAATCTTGATGTATAAGTTAGTGTTACGAAAACATAAACCAGTGACTGCCGTGTTATCAGGGTAAACAAATGGGAAATTCATGTCAAATACTGAAAAGATATTGATTGAATTATTCAGAAGGGAAAAAAGTATGAAAATTACTAATTGTATGAAATAAATTGAAATTTTAAAAAATTAAAATTTAGGCTTTCCTCAAAAATCTAAAGTATATAAGCTTCTACATTTCAGAGAGTGAATAGCAGTAATGTTTATTATACTAATCTTTCTCAAAATATAAGAAACTTTTAACAGTTCTAATATTATTGATTATTAAAAAATAACAACCAACATATTTAATCAAACTAAAAGTAAAAAAAAAGAGAGAAGATTATCAAAGCATACTCCCCCTGGGGCTGTTTTTAGGATATCATCTCAGTTCTAGTCCTGACATCTGAAATTCCCTAGCGATGCCTGACTTAGCTATCTCCCTGTTCTGGGATACTTTGGTCCATTAGCTCAAGACTTTCTCCTTTTCTGATGTTGCATTAACCCAAACGGTCTTAAGCACCAGAGTAAGCAGAAGGCCCTGGTTAACCCCCCTCTCAAATCTGGAAGAAAACTTGATCATATGTCACTCCCCTGAGTAAAGGTTTAGGATCAAAATGGCTCCAAAAAAGAGGCTCAGAAACTGAAGCCAATGATCTGCCATAAACAGTTCCCAAAGTAGTAAGAAAGATGAAGAATTTTGGAGAAATCTCCACAAAGACAAAAAAATATTGATTTTTTTTGGCCTGGTTCCAAGGCCTGCATCTGTTGACTTAGTGAAGAGATTCACAGTAAACAGGGAACATAAAAGCACTGTGGAGCAAACAAAGTGACCTGAAAATTGGAGAGTCCTGAGCCATTTGTCAACTAATGCTTCTTCTTTAGGAGCAGCTGCAAGTGAAGGAACAGAACAAGCAAAGAACATCCAAGATGATAGGGATTTACCCACTCAAATGCAGTAAAGAAAGAAAAAGGACAAAACATTATGTATTTCCTCAAGTCATTTTTGAAGCTGAACCTTCAGACTAAATTTGGGTGACACTGACAGGTCATATACTCCAGAAACTCCAAATTGTTTTCTGCTTTGGGTATGTGGCACTTACACTTTTTCTCATCTCTAGTGTTGTATTTTATCTTAATACTACTGTGGAATCAAAATGCAGTTCCAGCACAAATCACTTGCACACTGAAATTT
Organism: Euphonia xanthogaster; assembly: GCA_034509185.1. Taxonomy (NCBI): domain Eukaryota; kingdom Metazoa; phylum Chordata; class Aves; order Passeriformes; family Fringillidae; genus Euphonia; species Euphonia xanthogaster. The sequence continues at coordinate 42,644,618 of JAYDZK010000202.1, read as the reverse complement.
TTTTGACGCTCTTCTGGACCAGTAGACACCAAAGGTTGCCATTCCATCATTTTCATCCTTCATGAATTTTCTCAAAATTTTCATAGAAAGGTCACTATTCATAAAAGTATTCATGTCCAGGAAATCAAAAGTGTTCCTGAAACTAACTAGATTACACAGGATGCCAATTTTCATTAAATGGCTTTTCCATTTCCTTCTTCATAGTTATGGGAAATGCTTTGAACTATTATGAAATAATCTTTCTTACTGTCTTTGGTCTAAAAAGACAAATGCTTCACTATCTTTTTCTGAGATACCTGAGTGCATGAATTTTGTTTTCCATTTTCTCAGAATGCTGTCACCTCATTTGTTGAACAGTGTTATATATTACTTGGCATTTTGGTTTTAGAATGTAGCAATTCCCATATTTTTTGGTTACCATACATGATTTAGACGTCTTTCAGTATTTCCAATGAAAAAAAAACAAACAAACAAACAAAAAAAAAAAAACAACAAAAAAAAACCAACCAAAAACCAAACTCAAAACACTAGCTAATATTTAACTATATTTCTTTATACTATAGAGAATTATAATTTTAGATGCACCATTATTTTTATTTTTCTTTTAAGACTGACATGAAGCCTTCAAAATAACACCAGTAACACTGTCTTTGGTGAGTCACACTACTGCATTTGAGCACCAAAATGTGACCAAAAACTTAAATTTATTTTTGGTCTTCATTCTTAAATTTAAGAGCATAAATTTAGCCCTTTTCAGCTAAGACATAGGCCCTCTAATTGCAGCTATTTTCTTCCGTATGTATTTCTCCAATTGCCTGCATCAAAAGCATATTCCATCCCATCCCATCCCAAGGTATCTTAAAAAGCAGGGATGCAATCTGAAAAAGATCTCATCCTCACTACATCAATTTTCAAGCAACATTTTGTTCTAGCAAAGGTAGTCCTGGAGAATATTTGAAACACATTTAATGAGCAGTTCCCATGAGGAGCCCAAAAACTGAGGCATAAATGAAGAGACCTAAATGCAAAGCAGTAGAGACCACATCCAGGAACTCCTACTTAAGAGTTAAATGTGCAAGTGCAGAATGGAGACAGAAAGCCAACTCCATCAGCTTACAGTAAATATTTAATTGTTATTAGTTCCTTGAACATTGACTCTGTAAATTTCTGAAAGCAGAGGGATGTTGAAAGCCCTTGAATGGGGTTTTAAGAAATGCTGAGGCTTTTGGAGGATTGTTTTGGGATTTTTCACTATTTCTGCAGTCTGAGGGAGTTTGTCCTCTAAAGTAGATGAAAAGCAAGCTGTTAAAATCCCAACCACTTCATATATATATATTCAGAAACCACCTTTTATTTTTCTGGCTAGGTACCAAAAGATAAAGGAAGGAACATTTCTTAGCCTTGTATTAAATTCCATACTTGTGGTGAAAAAAAAAAAAGAGAAAGATTTAAGATTTCCTGCAATTGAAAAGGGTTAATCATCACAAATATCAAGTGAAAAGCACAGGATATAAGGAGGAGTAGAATAATAAATCTTCATGATTTTCTAAAGAATATGTTTCTGCCTCAGGTATTTATTAAAAAGCAGACTTTTTAAAATACTGTGCTACAGAAAGACACACCCAGGAATGTTCTCTTAAAGAGTTATGCTACTTTTTAAATGGCATTAAATGTCCTGTTGAGAACTTGAAGTTGCTGGTAGCTCATATAGAGCTGTCAATGATCACAAATAGATCCCTCAGTGATATTTGACCCACAGACAAATGTGATCAAAACCATGGCTTCACATAAGTCAAAAACATTGCCAAAGAATCACTAGTAAATGTCATTTAAAGATGTCTACCAGCAAATTACCCTTGCAATTAATTAGCAATGTTATCAGGAGAGTATACTATTACTACAAATAATAATTTGACCATTTCCATTGAATTTGATTAACATTTTGTTAAAACTGAAACAAATAAGATTATATTTTATGTCATTATCATTATGAGTAAATGTTCAGGATGCACACAACAAAGCAATGAAGAGGATTCAGCTTTAGGGATTCCTAAATGTAAAGGAGCACCAGAGCAAAATACTCTGTAACCTACAGAATCAAAGGCAATGTGGGGGAAAATTGTTCTCTCCAGCCCCAGTAAATTAAGTCTTTACTCTTAAAATTAGTGCAACTTTCTTTTAGGTATTTATTTCTTGTATTTCATTCTATGGAGCACCAGAACACTTAAAAAAAAAAAAAGAAAAAAAAGGGTGAGTCTTCTTTTAAATACCTAGGCTTTTCCCTACTAAGTTGATGACTTACTACAGTAACCTGTAAACTTTTCAGTCATATTCTTACTGTTTGGCAAAAGAATACTCTCCCTTAATTAGACTTCTCCATGCTTAAAATAGGGATGTGCTCAGCTTATTTCAGGAGTATTCTGCAGATCTCCTTTTGAGACCCATGGTCACTGCCTTAAGAGATTTGTTCTCCATATGCCTCATATGAAGTGAAAATAAAACAATATTTCATTGTCATTTGCAGTGGCAGAAGACTTCACGATTTTTATCAAGATCAAATCTTCCTTCTATAACTGGTAATTCTCTTGTATTTTTTGCACCTCTCATTCTCTTCCTTGTCACACATCCGTAAATTTAAGTAGATGGTTTATCATCCAGTAAAGCATAATCCCTCTTATCCCTCTTATGAATTTTCATCTCTGTTGTCAAACTTCTGGGTGAGCACACAGAGTTCTTCATTATATTACTTAAGAGCAATTTTCTTTTCTCAGTGGCACTGCGCAAGTAGACAGGACCTTCTTTTTTGTACTAGATTCATTGTGCTTGACATCATAGCTAGTTCTTGTTTCCCAGAAGGTTGTTGCTTCCTTGTTCCTCTCTGACAGTCAGGACAACATCCCTTTCCACCCACCAAATATAGTTTAAAGCTCTCCTAACAAGCCCAGCTATTAGGATATTATCCCAACAAATAAAGTAAAACATACATTCAGATATAGAAAGCTTAATTTCTAGGATTTGAACACAGAGAGAAATAGTGTACATTAAGTTTTAAGATATAAATAATTATGATAAGCTACTTCTGAAAAGATAAGGAAAAAGCAAGAAGGAAAATAGAAGTAAAAAGTAATCAACAAGGACACATCCTAATTGTAGAAATGAAGCAAAAAAATGGCAGTCTGACTGTAGGACTGTGTTGCTCTCTGGTGCCTGAATCAGTTCAAGAGAAACATGGAAATAAGGTCACTATGTTCAAAATTGAATATGATAAAAGTATTAGAAGATGGAACAAGTAAGGTTGAATGGTATAAATTAAGTTAGGTTTTGATTGTTTACATAAACATAGCAGATGGTAAAGGTGTTTTGTTGTACAGAAAGATGTAAAATAATCAGGCTTAGAGCAAGAAAACAAGCTATACAATGTGGGGCAAATGGCCCAATAATTTAGCACACTGATCAGGAAAACAATTTGGAGGTTTTTATGGAAAATCATTTTAACCAGAAACACAAAGCAGGGAAAAAGGCAAACAAAACATTACTGTGAAAGTGTAGATGAATCGACTACAATAAAAGGAAATAGAATGCTGTTATTGTGCACTTTCCATTAGGCTATATAGGAACTACATATGCTTCACTGGCTAGCCATCTTTGGAAGAAAATGTTTTGAAGTGAAAAAAAGTCAGCCAAATTATAATAACTCCTGAAAGATACACATTTAGAAAAACATGGTTTGAGCACTAAATTTATAAAGGAATTTATGTGACAGAATTAGATGCAGCAGTGTTTATCTCTAGTAATCCTTAATTCCAGATTTCATGTCCAGAATCTCTGAGGACAGGTCCTTTTCTGCATACAAGTCATTTTTTGACACCATGGTACTAGTTCAGGAATAACATCACAAAGTAAGAGTTGCATTTGTTCAAAGGATAATGTATATAACATATGGATAATTACTCTGAAAGGATAATGTATTCCAGGGTAGTTTCCTAAAATTGAAGTTAAATTTCCTCATCCTAACGAACATTGAAACATAGTAACAAGCTAGAAATAGATGTACAAAAATGTTATGGTCCACAATTGTTAATGTTATTTTATCCACAATTAATGGCAATAATCCAAAGTAAATGGTGTTTAAAAAAATGCAAAACTCTAAATATTCCATTTTTGTATTAAAATAACAGTCATATTGAAGACATATTTAAGTGAAATCAGTAGAATCATCAAAATACTATTTTAGGTATGACATTAATAAAGATATTAAATATTTTTAGTCAAAGACTAGGTTCAACTGAAATTCACTAAATAATTTGTAATAATTCAGAAAGATTCAGTAATGAAAGTTCAAGTCTAAAGGCAAAAATTCTTTCCAAACATGGATTGACTATTAAGATGTCACCATTTTTCTTTACTGTACGACTTTGAGTCACTACTTTTTGGTTTCCTTGAAGGTAAAGCATTTGTTTACATTTAAAAGCTACATTTTTCTAATTCCACTGGCATTCTGTTTTAGAATAGGTCTGACAGAAGATTCAGACTGAGATAAAAACATTCAGAAGTTATAAATACTACAGGAACTAAAAAGAAAATATCTATTCACTGTTATGAGCAGGCAATGTTTTAAACTACAAAGAGAGTGGATTGCTTTATATAACAAAGAAGGAACTAAGTCAGAAGTTTCATTACCAAGCAGAAGAAAATTAAAAGATGGGGGAGAAAAAAGTCAAATTTTAATAGCTTCAATTGTTGAGTCAATCAGTACCCAATTTCTTTCTTTCTTTCTTCACTGCCCTACATTTCAACATTATGATTTGTACTATTTTATGTTAATGGCATACCAGCTGCTATTGCTTTAGGTTGTGTCAAACTTCATTGAAAATGTGCACAAGGAAAGCAGGAGACTAACCAGCTATTGTTCACTCATTATAAAAAAGAAGGAATTATCCTCTTTTTGGTATAATTGGCAGGTGGGACAACAAATTTATTCCCTATCTTTCCATTGCCCCTTCCCACCCCACTTCCATCATTAAAGTCCATAGCCTGCTTTAGCAATAAAGGGATATTTATAGAGTGCATGTCCATGTAGGCATTTCATAAAAAATTTGAAAGAAAAAAGACAATGAAAAAAGCTGAGAGTAAACAACAAGAAAATTCTAGCTACAATTCTAGAACTCTGGTGGTACAGACAATGAGAAAAAGCTTTGAGAAATTGAGGGATAAGAACTGAAGGATTAGACTCCAGGAAAAGATATCTTACCATAAAATAAAATAAATAAAACAAAAAAGGCTTCAACATCCAAAAAGACTCCATGTGCAATTCAGGCTATTTTCCTGCTTTAAAGTGAAAAGTATAATGAGTACTATGCTGTTATGTCAGGTATATTTTCAAGACCTACAGAGTACTGAATTTATTTGAGTCAAAAATTTTGTGTTGAAGCAAAAGGACACAACATACATAAATGATCAAACATGCCAAGAGTAGGATGAAAGGCAAGATCTGCTAAAATAATCATACAGTAAGTCTTGCAAGTCAAACAAAACTCCCAGTGCAAGTAAGTGCAGTTTTCGAATTGTACATATATAGACTGGAAATAGACTGGTCAAAAGAACCTCAATTCTACTTCTATAGAGCCTTCATTTTTTATGTGATTGGAGCAGAGGAATATTTTTAATGGTTATTTTTTAATTTGTGTTACAATAGAGGAAAAACAATTTCCTATGGGTGTTTTTCAAGTATACTTTGCCTAAGAGATCAAATGTAATGATAAAGACTGAAGAATAATAAAGCACAATCATATTAACCTCCCTGCCTAAAGAGCCTACTAGGCTGCAATTTCTGTTGCATAGATATTGTAGCTTGTGAACTAGGAATGCAGGTTACTTTTAAAATAATACAGGGATAAATAAATACAGGGAATAAAATGGAGCTATCCCATTTCTCCACAGACATTTTTCTCAGTGCCAAATCACGTGGTGCTTCTATCTCCCAAAACTAAAAAGAAAGGCAGTGAGAAGAACTGACAGAAGGAATTCTAACCCTCTGACCTGTTTCTGCATCAAGAACAAAAAAACTAAGATCTTACTACCATTCCAATAATCATTGCAATATTCCCATTTCTTTTATTGTTTTATCAATTAGGGAGGGCAATACTTGATATTATAAGTTTGAAGCTCTGGAAGAATTATTTTTTGGCTCTATTTAATCATCCAGTGTCTGAATACTTTGGTTATGTCATCCAAATGTGGCTCTTCATGCAGTGGGATTTGAAAGGCAATGAGAATTTTAATGGGAAAGTTTGGTTCAACTTACATGGACTTCCAATAGTTTTTTATGTAAACATATGTGGCCTATTCTCAGTGGCCTGTTTACTTCTCTGAAGAGGATCCTTGCTTGCATGTTTAGCTAAATATTAAATTGCACTTGGATTTACTAAAGACTTCAAAAACTTTGCCATATATATCACAAGATTTTTACTGTAGACAGTATTTTACCTCCATATATTTTGCTCTGATAACACAAGTTCAAGACTCCAGATGGATGCATTAATCACAGAATCTTCTGAGTTAAAAGGAACCCACAAGGATCATTCAACTCCTATGTGAATAGCCCATACAGGGATCAAACCCACAACTTTGGCATTATTAGCACCCAGCTCTAACCAACTGAGCTAATTTCAGCATCAATTAGTATAACTGAAACAATAAATGCAAATGAGTTAAGATCTTTCCTTTAGTTCAACAAGGAGAAAGGGAAGAAAAATTATTATAATAAACTAGCCTCTAAGCCAAATTATTGTTCATCTTATTTGAAAACAATTTGTAATCCAGACATATTATTGAATGTTTTTCAAACTAATATATCATTCCAGTGTCTTAGGTTCCTTTAATGCTTAGAATTCTTTGTTTTCAAGTCTGCTAAGGTAAAAAATGTAGAATTTCTGCCTACTGTTCCTCATCCATACTCCTGAGTTTAATAAAACCTATGAGTCTTTTGATATGTCACCAGTGTAAAGTAGTTTTTCAATAGGACAAGATGCTTTATGCTAAAGTAAATTTTTCAGTTTTTTAGTCATAAAATTAAAAAACAAATTATAAAAATTCATGATGTGCTGAACCATGGACATTTAGTTGCTAGACTTGCTGTAAATTATTGTGATGCTTAGAACCCATAGCAACTGTCTACATAATCAATGCAGGAGGTTGTCCTTATGACAGATTGAGGGAGAGGAAAGGATTAGTACAGGACAGACTACCTCATCATTAAATTTAGCAGAAATTGTTCAACCGTAGAAGCGTACAACAGGGTTTTTACTTTTAATTAAGTTTTAACTACTGTTTATGCAAATTCTCCTCTAAATCAGTATCAAACATATCCTAAAGCTATTCATACATATAGCTAATTCATTCGGTTCTTGACAATCCTGACACTGAAGCAATGTCAGCAAAATAGCTGATTACATCAGATGTGGTTGAGGCTCATTTACAATTTCTGATTAAACTGCATTTATTGTGCTAGATTACAATGCTAATCAGAATTAGCTAGGTGCTGAAACATGACCACAATTGATCACAGAATAAGTTTTAAGAAGATCAGACAGAAAACTAGAAATGGGACTAACCTGCAGTGTGTTTATTAAGATTAGCAACAGAGCAAAACAAACTACCATTCGCAGAAATTTTAATTTTGAGATTTCATATGACTCAGACATAGAGGTTCAAAGGCATGACTTTGTGTTTTAACTAAAATTATACAAGGCTCCAAGGTAAACATTTGTACTTTATGCTTAAACAAAAGGACTTTACTTTGTCTTCAAATATAAAGCAGGATCAGTATCCTGCACAATATTTTCCTTTTCTCCCGAACCAAAGTAATTGCATAAGAAGGTTTGAACATTCACAAACCCCCCATTCAGCTCACACTGCGAGTAGCAGATAATGCAAAGCAAACCAGACGAACATGCTTCAGGCCACTTCTTGCTAGGCAAAAAGTAACAATGCTCTTAGTCATTTTGCAAGTAAGGATATAAAATTACTCCCTACTGTCAGGAATAGATTTGTTTAAGCAAATTATTTTTTTTTTTCTCAGTACTGTTGATAGAGACAGTTGCAAAGATTTGGAAAAACCCTTCATCTTAGCATTCAAAGCTTCAGGCTTCCAATGGGGTAATTTAGAAACAGCCAAGCAGAATGAAATAAAGTTCCTTGTCACAGGAGAGTGCTGCTACCTGCCACAGCACAGTGAGACACTGGGGTCAGTGCAGCCAAAGTACCCATGGCTGACTTACCAGAGCAGGGGGCAGAGTAGCCAGCCCAGCCCTTGGGACTTTGGCCAGGAAGGAAGGAGTCCTGCAAATCCCTGCTGCTCCATGAGCACCTCCAGGCAGTGGCTCCTGCCCTCCCAGGAAGTAATTTGAACATATCCCCCAGGCAAGGAGGAAGAGGACCTGAGCCCCTCATCAGCCTTGCAAGGCTCTTGGGGCACACAGAGGTGTATGACCGGTCCCAGGTTCATGGAAGTTCAGAGGGAAGTCTGTTATCTCGTGGGTGAGACACTGTCTCTTAGGAGCCTGAAGCAAAACCCAACTCCAGGGAAAACACCTTTGAGTTCAGAGGAAAAATCTGATCTTCATAAATCTGCAGGTCTTGTCTCAGGTTGCACTAGAGTGCAAACCTCTGAGGTCCAGAAGGGCTGGAAATGATATATTTTACCTCTTTCTTTTCTTATAGCTTTCTATATTTTTGCTTATAACCTTAGGATAATAAAGGAAAAATAAAAAGATGTCTATGGCTTGGCAAAAATAATGACACAATAAAAACTTGTTCAATCTCTGCTGAAACCTTAATGCTAATTAGGCTGTTTAATTAGACTGTCTCTAATTAGTGGTATTCTCTTTGCAAACAAGAATGGTGGTGTCAAATATGCCAAATTAAAATAGTTCACTGATTACACACTGAAAATTATGAAACTTCATGCCTCATTCTATATGCTCACTCAGCTCTGAAAAGAAAATATATTTTTCAAAAATATGCTTTTTGAAGCTATTGAGATTTTGATTTCAGCTGTCACAATAATTTCATGGAGTTCCCTACTATTCTTTTCCATGTATAATTCCTGTAAAACACTAAATCAAGAGATTACAATTCATCAAAACCCAATTGTTTTCTCCCAGTAGGTTTTGGATTCAGGCTCAAAGAAATAGCTTTTCTTATTTAGTCAAAAATAATTTATAAAACCTTAGGTTAAACAAGGTGACCTCCAGAACACTCATCATTTAGAAGAACTAAACTTCTAAGTTGCAACTGAAGATGTTTCTTTGATAGTGTCTACCAACTGTTTCTAAAATCCTGATTAAAATAAACCTGAAGAATTTATTTTCATCATGAGAGTAACTTTTACAAGCTTCCAGGAGTGAAGTAGCATGCTATTTATCAGTCAAATGCAGGAGCTGACATTCTGTTCCATTAGCTTCTGATTAATTTGAAATATTACAGTGAAAAATCAGTAGACATCTTCTGAAAAATACTTCATCTGCTCTTAGATAAAAGAGATTGATGAAATTTATTTAAACTAGCTTATTCTGGCTTTCACTCAATCGCCATGGTAAGGTGATCACAAACTCCTAGTCCATCAGACACCCATGCAAGTCCTACCTTGGGGAAATATTATCTCTCCTTGCTATTCCAGGTAGAGCGAGCTGCACCCTGCTTGCTGCACCATGGGGCTATTTAGAGCAGTATAGATGCTGCCAACACTACAAAGTGCCTTGTCTCTATTTCAGAAATTTGGTTCCCCCTAACACTTTCAAATGTAAAATTTAAATAAGGAACAACGTATGATACCGATTTTAGACATGCAAAGGCACATTTGCCAATAACCTGGGATGAGAAAAAAGGAAGAAGCCAATAGTCAGCCAAGACTGAAATCCACATCATAAGCAGAAAACCTACACTCCCTGTTAACAAAGGCAAGAAAATTATTTCTTCCAACTTCTTTCTCCATTCATAACTTCTGTCTTAATATGATGAAAATGAGATATCTAATCTCAAATGTTCAACAAAATTTTGAGATCTTTTATATATGGCAAGTACTGCAAACTTTCTGATTCCTGAAAAAGTGAGGATTTAGAGCACTCTGTTCATGATGCCCTGGAGGCCCCTTAAACCATTATAAATGGCTTGGAGAAGAAGCAATGGGACTTACAGATCAGAAACTTCCTGCAGAAAGCTTACAAATAAATGGAATAAGGACACTTGGGAAAAAACTCTCTCATTTTATAACAAAAATAACAAGTACATCACTGGCCGTGCCTCATGCTCAGTGGATTTTAAAAAGGTGGCAAACATTGAGCCTCCAAAGCTAATGTTTATTTCAGTAATAATATACCCGGGCCTCATATAGATTAATATTGATACTGCAATCCGGTGTAAAGCAACTCTATTTTCAGGATAGTTATAATAGTTCAACTCTTTATAGAAGCAGGCATTGCAAACTGTAACATCATTCACTTCAAATAGGATAAGGGTGGACAGAGAGATATTCCTTGGTGCTCATTCCTTGGATGGAGATGAGAGAAAACCAAAAAACCCTGCAGAGTAACAAATGTGTTCTAGAAGAAAATGGAAGTCAAAAAAGGGGAAAAAAAGGAAAGATCCAAGTACCTATGAAATATTTACTGGTTAGAGAATATTTGGAAATTAAATCAGTGAAAAAGGCTTTTTTCAATTCTTCAGGGAAACCACTTCATTTTTTTAAAAAGGCCAGAAATTTTTCATAAATAGAAACAGAAATTTCTGTTCCCAGCCCCAAAGAATCCAGCAGCCCAAATAATAGTCAGCAATACAGGACTAAATTATAAAAAAATAAATTATATAAATTATATTCCTGAACAAAACATTAGCAATAGTTTTATTCTTGCAGAATCTCTTTGTCTGAAGGAATTAAAAAAAAAATTAAAAAGTTGAAGTCAGGAAAATCAGCACAAGCCTGTTCCTTTTTCACATTCCAGCTGTTTCTTTACACTTTTTCTAAAACTTCCTGGTGTTAGTTGAAATAACTATTCACTGAATTTTTTGCCTTCTACCTTTTCACTTTTCTCTCTTTTCTTAATTGGTTTCTTTAGATTGTAAATATCACTCCCTTAAGGAAGTCAGTACACATCCCTGGGTTTATTTGAAAATATTGTTAAGAGTAGAATCAAATTTACATTTAAAACATAGAGCTATGAGAAGTAGTGTAGAGATTTTTTTTCCAAGCCCAGAAATTCTTTGCCACAGAAGACCATATTTTGCCCAGAGGTGAGTGTGTGAGATCTTCCAGTACCTTAAACAGCTCAGCCTTACATGTTACAAAGCTTTCTTGTCCTCACTGAAATGGTACAAACCACTTTAGAGCTTTTTAAGCCATTATTCTTGCCTTACATTACTTTCGTTTTAGCCTTTTGGGGAGATAATCCTTGTGATAGACCCTATCTATCTAAGGGTTGGTGTATACCAACTATTTTCCACCTCCCCTTTTCACATACTTTCCATCTCCCTCTGCAGCTCAAAGAAAGTCTATAATGTCTGTCAGTTTGGCATTGTATTTATGCTATTTTCTATTCATCTGAATCAAGAACACCCTGTGACTAAACATATAATTTGAATTATGCAGCTTTTATTCTGTAAAAGATTATTTCTGCATACCAAATTCCCTCTGTACAAAATGTCTTTCCATTGTCCTTTCTGATAAACTGTGATTTATACAATCTCAAAAGGGCATAGTTAATCTGATGGAGAAATAACATCACATGGAATGGAAGCCCAGGCATTGAGCAGAATTAAAGTCAACTGTTTACATATTTCACTGCAGAAAAAATAGCTTCAGACTGTACAGAAGTGTCAGGGTGTGCAGATGGCAAAAGAGGCATCCTTCAATGCATTATAACTGGCTTTGTCTTTCTCAAGGTGCAAAGTAACCTTGCAGATCCTCCACATTTTAATGACATTTCAGAAAGCACTCATGAATTATTTGCTACAGCAAAGCAGTAAAACTGAAGAAAGGCTGATTTTTCAGGAGAGACTGAAACTGATGACTAATTTGAAACTTAGCTCATAAGAACATCACAACAAAGGTTGTAAAATTGTTGGGATAGAATTGAAACAAGTGTTTAAAATAGAAAAAAAGTTTCATAAAATAATTTAATTTTCTGTCCTAAATGCATATGTCTGGTGTCCACCTTGCTCATATTATATCAAACCAGCAGTTCATGACAGCAGAGCAAACTGTAAAAGTATCCATGGTGATGGGACGGTGCTCCCCACGACAGATGGTTTGCCATGCTTTAGGTAGTTTTTTCCTTGTATTCCTTCCCTTCATCCCAGACTCTCATTGAGAATACTCCAACACTCTGCCATAATCATTTTCCACAAACTGAAAACAGGACAGCACTTCCTAGCCCAAGAGAATGGCAGGTAACAGGCAACACAGTGTCAATGCATTCAGTAGAGCTTCAGCTTCCATCAATTTCCCTGCTTAGAGCAATAAGGAAATAGATGCCACAAACACAATGACACACATAAACTGCCAAATTTCAAACTGGTAGAACACTATCTTTACAAGAAGATTGTGGCCAGTGCCACATCCCCATCTTATGTTCTTTGAGACTTGCCTAAATTAGATTAGATGCTGAAATGGTCTTCAATAATTTTCAGAACTGGAGAAATTAAAAATGACTCATCAAAACAATTAAAAAGACGCCCCTCTCCTTTTCTTACAAACTCAGCTTTCTGGAAAAGCTGAACGAGATCTTTATTCCTGTAATAGGGATTTTGTGCTCTTGCAGAGGCAGTTTGCTTTACTAATTGAATATTAGTACCTGAACATTACAGTTTTTAAAACAATATTATGCTTCTGATCTGATCAGGACAAAAACATAAAATGAAAAATTATCCAAAATAACTACTGTAAATATACATTTGAGATTCAAACACAATTGTTTATTTCTTTAAGGCTATCACTGAGGGAACAAAGTCCTGACTTTATAAACCAACACATTTTCATTGCCACTTTCTCAAATCTCATGTATTAGATTGAGGCACAGAGCCAGGATTTGCATGAGCTTCCACAGTATTTCAAGGACATTTTTAATGTTCTAGAAGCTGCACGGGACCATTAAGACCCTTTCTATGATCTTCTGCATTTAAATGAGGGCATCATTTGTCTGGAAACCCTTACGAAGATATTAATATAAAAGAGCTATTATGGCAGATCAAACTAATCCTACAGTACTCTGAACATTATAGAAAAAACATTAGTGGGCTATTTTCTGGTCAGAAAGTAGCAAATGGAGCTACTCTGGATTTAGATTACTGATCCAAGAGCAGAAATTAGCTGCACAATGGTCAAGTGATTAATATATTCAGTTCTAACATGTTGAACAAAAGATCTAGAAACATGTGCAATAATAATAATTATGGAACACACAAGCCATTTCCAAAATAAGCCTGATACAATGCAATCTGATGTAATAGTGACATGATAATCAAGAGAATACTGCAAAATACTACAATGCCTGCTTTATAAGCCCTTCAATAATTCTTTAACAAAATAACCATATTATAATGAAAATAGAAAAATTTATTATACTAACTGGGCCTTACTCAATTGTTTTGTTAAAAGTAAGGGGAATAAAAAAAAACAAAACAGTAGAATAAAGATAAACTTTCCAAAGACCAGAAACAAATTTTCAGCATCTCAAAATTCCTAAGCAATCTACCTAAGATGTAGCATGTATAATTATTCTTCTTAATAGCATAAAGCACACAATTGTAAAGATTATATAAAATAAGTCTTGAACAGATTAATTTAACTGTATTTTTCTTAAAGAATGGTATGTGCAATCCAACCCAAAACATAGACAAAACTACCCTGCTGTGTAACCTACAATACTTTCAAGAATATTAAAGCAAGTGTCTTTGGTTTCCTGCCTGGCTTTCAAAAATTATTTGGCTTAGAGGCTTGTTCCAGGAATACGAAATTTAAGCAGAAAATAACACTTTTGACTCTCTTTTCCTTCTCAGTAAGGAAGGGGCTTATTCCTATCAACAGTCATATATAACTGCAAAGTGATTTAAGTCTGCCTCTCTTTAATTTCTCTGTACCCAAGGTTATGTTTTTCAAAAGCAACAGTAGTTTTAGCTATTTCACAAAAACTACAGCAATTTCAGTAGCTATTTCATTTCATAAGTGAAGCAGAAAAGGGGCTTGGGTTTCTTTTTTCTATTTTAGTCAGATATGTGGGATATAGGAAACTGGAAATCACCTAGAATTTGCCTGGAAATGAACTATTCACATAGCTCTAGTCCCAGCTGCCAGTCCTTGATTCACTCACAACCAGAATTTTAAAATCTGTGGTCTTTTCTGTCAGCCTCTTTCCATAGCTCATAAAGGGACTTTGTTTCCATAATTATGTTAAGACCATTTCATACCCTAAAATATTAAAGGAATTCCAATACGCTGCATTTCTGCCAATGCTGTTTTTTGCTTTCCAGCTGGTCTGCCTTCAGCTGGATTCTACTGTGCACATTAACTCATCTTTTCTCCCCAGTAAGTGATTTGTTTTTGAGAGCAGCCACTGACTGCTTTTAGAGGCTCACTGTGTGACTACAGCAATTGGTTTCAACTTGATCCCAACTCTCACTGACACAGAAGTCAAAACACCCACTGATTTCAAAATATGAGTATCAGATCCTCTACCTGGAAGAGACTTACTGTGGAACAAAGGGAGCATCATATGTGAGAGTGTCAAATAATGAAACAGAAGGATGATTCTGTGTGGTACCTTGAACAATATCCCATATTCCCTTTTCACGTCTCCCTTTTCCCATTGGCGTAAGATAGTGCAGTCTGACATTTCATTTTTGTCTTCCTTAAAAATGTCCAGTTTGGGTTGAATTGTATCAGTGAATCATTGCAAAGTTTTGTGCCTTTGGTCTTGAATCTTGGGCATGGGTGAAGCTGGAGCAGAAAATCAGCCACATTCGTCCCAGCTCGGCAAAATCTGTTAGAAGACAGTATGATTTATTTTAGCTCATAATTTTAACACTTTTCACTGTAAATCATTAAATATTTCCATTGCCTTGCTTTGGAAGGCTAGTCTGTAAAATTGCAGTTTTAAATATTTACCAATTCTGTCATAAGTGCCTTTACCCTATTTGGCAAAATTTCTTAAATAAGTCACAGAAAACTCATTTCAAGCAAACAAAATATGTCCTTTTCTCAGATTCTCAGTTAAATTTTACTACAAAATTTTCTGCATGTAACTTACTTTACACTGCATGTTTCAAGTGTCCCAAAGACAATGGATGAGAAGATGTAATGTCAGGTGACTGTTTCTTATTTAGGTTTTGTGCAAGAATATACATAATGTTCTATAATTCATTTATCGAATATCATAAAAGCACCGGCCAAAAAAGTTGATATTATTTCTTTATGTCTTTAGTTACAATGTTCATACAATTTCACTTTAATACAAGATTTTGAATTGTTATGTGGCTGGAAATCAGCTCAGGTTTTTTTATCTTTACCTCACCAGTTTTACTTTTCTCTGATTGAGCTGATTTTTTGCAGACATTGCTGTGGCAAATAATTTGATCTCCTCTTTTTTGCTATCACCTGTCAAAAAGAGCAGATCTCTTTTTCAAATGATGAAGAATACAAGGATAGTTTATACAATTACACTTAAAAATTTGTATATTTTCATGTTATTTTGGATCCAGTAAATAACAAGTTTTACAGAATTTGTCAAAATCCATTTAAACTATTAAACAGTACTTAGACTACAACAGATTTATTTCCTAAACACATTTCCTCAAGAAAATCATTCAAATGTTAAAGGATAGTGTATTAACTTTGATTAGTTATTCAAATCAGTTCATACAGTTTTAAAACTGAGCTTAGCATAGCAACTAAAATTACCAGCAAATTAATAAGATCTTCCTAGTTCTACTGTTAATCTTATTCTGGGTAAGACATTCTATAAAGTTTCAACCATGATTGCAACCTGTTATCCGGTGACAGATCTCAGAAGCAATAGAAAGTGAAACCCATTTAGATACTATGAACTCATCCAAATCCACATAATCTATGAGCCTTAAAGGAGCTGAAATGTTGTCAACTTTCAGCCATCCACTGCTTTGTTATTCAAATGCCCCGAGCGAGCCATTTCACTTGTGATTTCTAATATGCTTTCACATCAGGGTGATTTTCCATTACATCATTTCTCTAATAATACATGTTCAGAGCTGCAGGTTAGTATTAAAGGAAGGAATTGACTGAGGAGCTCTGAGTTAAGTATCCTGCCCAGTAGCCTCATAGAAATCACGAATGAAGCACAGCTGCATGTTCTGATGAAAGTAATTTCTTTTTAATGGATTTTATACTGAATTATTTTCTTACTAGTTGTAAAGTTTTATATAGCCAGTGTATAACCTACATCCTAAGGCTGGAAGATTATGAATAAATCTAACTAATAAAACTACAGTTCACACAATAGCACTTAGGCTGATATCAAGAAATTATTTCCTAAAATAAAGAACTGATTAGCAGAAATAAAATTTAATCTATACCTAGATTGTAGTGTTAAATTGCAACACTTGAATAAAGGAAAATGTTTGCCAGACTAAATTTCCCACCTTTCCTTCCCACCCCTTCTATTTGTAGCTCACTGCATTTATTCCCTTATTAAAATGGAATTAATACATGCATGTATAACTCTTCCCACCAACATTTTAATACATACTCTAATATTCCTAAACTTCCAGAATCTGGGAAGGGGAGTCATTATTTAAAACTCTGATAGTGTGCTGTAAGCGCAGGGAGAACAATGTATCACTAAAATTCCTTATTGGAAAATTCCAAGCACACTGGAAGAAAAATATGTCACTGTATGTTTAATTTCATATTGCATACAGCTCAAGCTTAGATACTGAGCTTGATAATTCCTAACATCTGAACATTCCTTTATTGCACTCACTTTACCTGTAATTTTTAAAACATCAGTTGCTAAACACTTTTTCTGCTTTGTCCCTTTTCATTTGAGTCACACAAAATGCCTTTTTTTTTTTATTAAATAACTTGTAAGCAGCATTCCTACAGCTATAAGTGAAATGCGTAAGGGGTTTGCCGTGGCTTTTTGCCCTTCTGTTCCCAAAGGTGAAAAGAAAACTGAAAGTTAAGTCTGTGTATGTGAAGGACTGTTAAGTTTTTCTAACAGCACTGGACCCTCTGTTTTTGTCAAACAGGCTACAGCCAGAGAATAGAGAGGAAAGCAGACTTTGCATAATTTGCTCAGAGAGCACATGCTGAAGAGGAAAACAAAGATATAGATGAGAAAAAAAGGATCCATCCTATTAGGTTATAATAAGCAAAGAAAGATTAAGTAAATAGAGAAAGTTGCACAACTCAAATCACACTGTGTTTTGGTTTTCACCAAATTTTATGATTTTCAGAACAGGTAAGAACCTCATGTTCATTCAGTTTCAGTCAACATGATTATCTTTAACATGGCCAGTGAGGAAAGTGTCTCACCTCCTGAACTGCCTGGTTCCAGTGTTCCACGTATCTCACAATTATAATGATTTTTGTGCTAGCCCAAATTACATCATCATTAACATGCTTAATTTTCTATATTTGTAAACAAATGTAAGAAATAAGGATTAAAAAGTAAAGACAGAAAAACTGCATTCACAATGCCTCAGGTTTGAAAACTGTGTTTTAACTCTGTTGGCTCAGTATTTCTCTCTGGTCATTTTATCTATATGTGCTAAGAACACTGAACTTGATCTATATTCCTTCATCAATTTGTCATACTCCCACCCTTCCCATGAATACTGCTAGGATCCCTCTTGTGGAGCATCACCACCTCTGAATTAACAGCTGTAGATGTAGCTCCTGGTCTCTTATCAAACACAGCATCTGTAAGTGTTATAGCATTCCACAGTGCTCAAAACCAGATCCTGCTTACCTCAGGACAGCTTTTACATTATGCTTACCACCAGTGAATAGGCACCAGTAAAAAAACCATGTCACAGGCAGTTACATAGAAAGGTTGTATAATTTAACAATTACAAAAAAACCCCACATTTATTCAAGATACATATCATTTATGTACGATAATATTTTGCTGTGCCACATCCTCTTTTACAGTTTAATTCCATAAATATTTGCTTATTTATATGATGCACCATTATTATTACTTAAACTATATGACACCTGCTGGTAAATGTTCTCCTTCCAGTACAAGGCATTGAAAGTTTAAAAACAAACAGTAAGATTTAATATATCCCAATAAATAATCATAAACCAAACCAGCTGGTTTTCAGTGTATATAATAATGAAAAAACCCCAGCTATCATATTCACATATGAAATATAATTTCATGCTGAAAATAGGAATTCTGATACTAATGAGTGAAGTTGGAATTTTAAAAACATCCATTTATTATCAACTGAAGCCAAGAGAAATACAAAATATAGTTTAGGATTTCCATTCTCCATTTATCAGTGTTTATTACTTGTCATTTACTTGGCAAAATAGCAGTTCACACTGGAAACAGGAGCTGTTACAAGCTTAGGCTGATAGTCAGCATCTGCAGATGCTGTTTCAGAGTTATTTATTTTTCATTTATCCATCTGTTTTCCAGTCACTAACACACACCAATTACTATTTTCCTATTCCCTAAGGATTTAAAATCCTTAGGAAACCTATATTCATAGAATGGCCTGGTTTGGAAGGGAGAGGATCATCTAGTTCCAAACTCCCTGCCATAGGCAGGGACACCTTCTACTTGACCAGGTTATTGAAGCCACCTTCAACCTGGCCCTGAACACTTCCAGGGATGGGGCATCCACAGCTTCTCTGGGCAGCCTGTGCCAAGGTCTGAAGTTATTGCCAGTAAATAATTTCTTCCTAATTTTAAATTGCCTAGCCCTGCAAAAAATCAGGATTAAAAAAAAAATAAATAAAAAGCATATCAGCTTTCTGGTTTAGCATAAAATCATAGAATGATTAGGGCTGGAAGGGCCTGAAATAAAATCTATTTCCAGCCCCCCCCCCCCACCACAGGCAGGGAAGCCACCCACCTGATCACTTTATTCAGAGCCCCATCCAGCCTGGCCTTGAGCATCTCCAAGGATAGAGAGTCCACAAGCTTCCATGGACATATCCCTGTTTTTTCCCTCTGAGAAATTGGGTTCCAAGTTCATTACAATATATGAGAATTTCATTAATTTTTTTTTCATTTCAAGTAACTTGTATCAGCAGTTTAAAATTACAGCTGCCCCTCACTCCTCTCTTGTCATTATACAGAAGGTTTAAATAAATACAAAACAATAAAAATTCTTCTACACATTAGGCAATTCTTAGGGACAGCTTCAAACTCACATTTTAAAATAAACTCTGCCCAAAACAGTAGTTCAATGGACTAAAGGAAAAGGGCGGGGAATACACCCAAGGAGTCACTAAGCGTACCCAGACTCCCACTGAATTAATGACAAGATAAATAACTGAACAGATCTAAAGAAGCACAAGAGGGAGAGGGATATTTAGAAACTTTCACAAGTTGGATAGTTTAAAAAATTTCTTGGTAAAATCTTTTTATGCCTCAATTTATATCCACTCATGAAGGTGCTAACAAACATTACTACCTCCTACTTTGATAGAAGTACTGCTAGAGGCAATATGGCAAAAAAAATTAATCCTATAAATCTATATATTTTTAAAATTAAATATATTGAAGAAGCAAGCCTTTTGCTAGTTTTGTGAGAAACAAATGTGTGTGAATATTGTGTTCCTCTACAAGACCCTTTCCTAAAGAAAAAGTCTCTATATCAAGTTTTCTCCTAAACTGGTGAGAGACGAGTGTTGGCAATGAACAAGTTAGAATAAACTTAGAATAAAGCTAAACTCAGTCATGCTTCTCTTGTCCTCGCTTTTCAAATGAAATTCACTGTCTATCAGACTGGAGCTACAAGATAAAGACAATTTCATTTAAAAAGAAACATGGTTCACTGGGACTTTTCCTTCACTTTGGAATTCAAGTCACTTCTATTAAAAAAAAAAAAAAAAAAAACAAGACTCTTAAAAAAAACAGTTCCCAT
>JAYDZK010000202.1:42543488-42624388 GCA_034509185.1 Euphonia xanthogaster | reverse complement strand
TTTTAGTAAAAAAAAAAAAAAAAAAAAAGCAATAATCTTAGAAAAAACAGTTCCTATGAAACAAAATTTAAAATGAGCATAACAGGTTCAATGTCCTCAATCAATTGCTGCTGGTTTTGTCAGCTGATTTTTTCCCTCCTGTTTTTCAGAGCGCCCTGCGGAGGGAATTTGCAGGAAGGGCCCTGCAAACCATATGTAGAAACAGCATGTTACCCAGCAGCCAGGTTTAACAGGTTAATTATTTCAAATTTTTTTGAGATTGCATTTGGAGTTTGAGTGAGCCCTGATCTAACTTCTGCAAAAGCTGATTAATTTAGAACACTTGAAAAGACCACGTCTAAAAAGCAATTGGAAATTGGGTGGGTCAGGGAGTTTCAAAACCTAATTCATTCTCCTTTTTTTGTCCACCACCCCAGCTGGCAGTTTCATTACTATCCCTGTAGGAAGACTCACCATCTCTTTGCTGTTACAAATGACTGTTGGGATAATTAAGATTACTGTGTTTCATTATATATGCTCATGATCAGTAGCCTCTTTTATAGATTTGTCCTTTAAATAGTAAGGCTTGTGGAACTATTTCCTTTTAAAAAATCAAGTAAAAAAATCCCAGTTGAAAGTTTTAATCTTTCCGTGCTGCTTTTTAACCTTTAGGTTTTGCAGGTGAATGAAGCAACCAAAAAAACAATGTTGCTAATGCTAAGTGCTGATCATCAGACTCATCAAGGATTTTTTCATATTCCCTTGCAAGTAGTTCCATACAGCTTTAACCGCTGGCATGGAGATGGCAATGCTGACAGGAAAAGCAGAAGAAAATAGACATGACCAACCATATCCCACAAGCTCTTGTGCAGATGAAACTTTTACATCTGTGTCAAAACCCATCATAAAATCTAGCAGAGACAATACTGGCAGAAGTGTTAAATTTACAAATTTTCAGCAATTTGCTGGTAAAAATTTACATATATACAAATATCTAAGCCAGCCCAGCTGTGAAATCCATGGATTTATCAATGGATTCACAAATCAATATGTAGTTTGTCTTCCACATCAGCTTGATGAGTTTCTAACTGTAGTTGTTAAAAGCTAATTGCTGTTGAAGTTTGCTGAAATTTGAAATGCCATCAGTTAGCTCATTGTGAATTCAGTTTTGCATAATCAGTAACCCTGGTCATGTTTTATATGGCCATAGATATTGAAAAGGACATCACCAGACAGCAGATGAAGTACAGAGCAAATTTGAAAGAGAGATGCCAGGAATGACACTGGAAATAAACTGTTTAGAAAATGAAAGTGCCTGCCTTCCAGCTCGAGTGAGACAGGCTGAAAAAGAATGAGGATGCATTGCAACTGTCTGCACTCCTCACGTCCTAATCAGGAAGGATAGCACAGTCTGTCATGATGCTCACTTCCATCAGTCAGATGCTGGAAAGGACTTAAGCCATCAAGCAGTGTCCCTCTCTATCCTACATGCAGGATGAGCATTCATCAATATTTGCATAAAATTCCTTAACTATGAACACATAATATCTGCTTTTTAAAACAGTCCTTAATAATCTCATTCACTTATCTATTCTTGATATCCTTGAAATTAAAAAAAAAAGAATTTAAAACTTACAAATGGGGCAGATATGGTTTTGTTTGCTAAAAGCACTGAAACTGGCATTTAAGCATAGTCATGCCTATATTATACTGACTTATTTTTGAGGAACATCCAAGTCAGTGTGAATATGCACAAATAAAAGTGATTTTTTTTCCTCCACATTTCTTTTTGCAGAGAGAATTTATATAACCATGTGATTTAAAATTTCCTTTTAACATTTACATTATTACAATTGAGTAACACTGGGAGAACAGACAGAAACCATAATTTTAATGATTATTTTACTAAGGAGTATATCATTATTACATCCTTTTATTTAGCATAGATGTTAATCATTCAGTATAAATTGTACAGGATTTAGGGATTTATAAAGTCTTTTTAAATGTCAAAGATCTCAAAACCATGTCCTTTATCAAAGGGAATAAAATTTATTGGTATAAGTGATATGTAGAAGCGCTTTTTTATTTACTTTATGAATTATTTAATGTTGCAAATAAATCTTTTTCGTTTGATTGTAACAGAAGAAGTTGGAAGGCAAGACATGCTTCCTCATTACCCTTTAGCCAAATGCAAAAAGCTTTTCCAAATAGTTTTAAAACATGATAAATTTCATATGGCTGCCATTGACAGTGATTTGCAGAACAATTCTTCCAATCGGGATTGACAATGTTGAGTTGGAAGGACAGTAGAAAAACAAAATATAACACCACAAAAGAAACCAAAGGCACCTAAAGCTATGTGGGTGACTGAAATAAGAAGATCATAAACATTTTTGTGTACAAATTTTGATCCCAGGTTTGGTCCTGTTCTCCTTCAAATATAAACTGTGACAACAAGCTGCAGATACAAATACCATGACCTGCCTGATACCTCCAACAGGAATTTTTATGAGACTATGGCAATGACACTAAGGCAATAAGGCACATGTTGAAATATTCAGAGATGTGACCAGTCATTATAATTACATGCATATTAATTGCAACACATACTTTTATGTACTTATATATATATATATATATATATCCAATCATAAATTGAAAAATATAATCATATTCAAACATTAAAAGCAAAACCCAATTTTGATTTCAATATTTACTGCTACACTTTATGCACATATCCATGTGTTTGTAAAGTTTTTAAAACAGAGAGGAATGTCACAGATAATTTTTTTACTTCACATCCTCTTTATATGAATGGAAAACAAAACATGCATTTAAAAAATTCTCTTTTTTTGCATAAATTATCATGGTTTCACAACTTGAAACTAGAAAATTCTTGCTTTTTCTTGTTATGTAGGTGTGAAATGGCACCATATGTGACAGAGAGAAGGCATTTTTAAATGACACCATGAGACAGATATCCACTAGTTATTTGTGCCTAAATGGACATGATACCTGAACAGAACTAGCAGGCACAGATGACATTCTTATTGCATGTAATAAACCCTAATTTGCTTAGACACATAAGCAATCTGCATTTGTGATTTAGGAATATGCATTTGCAAATAAATGTGTGAACTTAAAATTCTAAAAAGAGCTGTTACTACTAAACCCCACCTATTGGAAGAGAAGGACTACATAATTATGAGTTTTAAATACTTCTTAAAAATAGAAAGAAAGAAGCAGTGTGGAGGTTACTGCAGACTCTACAGAAGTGCACTCCCCTTATTAGAAAAATAAGGATTTATCATTACTAATCATTTATGATGAAGAAATTATAGTGAAGTTTTCTTTCAGTGTTTCTGCTTTTGAACAAAAGAGATCAAGCAGAACAGCTATTTGTTTTTCTGCTGTCAAGTTCAAGGTTAAAACTGCACAGCTTTCGGAAGCTGTGCATGATACCCTGACTATTCTCCATGTGATCTGATTACTTACCATTAAATATGACTTTAATACCTCACTGGCTTGCAGATAACTGTTCCACAATTCAACTTTTATTGTAATAGTACTTGAGGTTGGTATTTTTATATGTCCATTAACTATCTTTCATTTTCCAGCAACTGGAACTCAGAAACACTACTAAGTTTTATAGCTGAATAAATACATCTAATGTTTCAGGGATGACAATAAAAAGAACAGAAGAATTTCTGAGAAGAAATATCAGGAAGATTTTGACATTAATTGTAAGAATTGGTAAAGATTATGAAATTTCTTATATGGATTTTACAGCAAATAGGGGATTTAACAAAGAATACACGTACAGTTTCAGGATGCATCTAGCTATTAAAAAGCAATAAAGTAGTTAAGATCAATCAGATGTTGTAAACATTGAAATCCTACTGGATTACATCATATTTTCTGCTATATGAAAGTTAGTAAATGACAGATTGAGTACACATAATTTAAAATAGAATAGGATAGAGTCAGGCAGAAATGTTCTAAAATATCATTAAGAACATAAAACTGTCAGTGATTGCAATATTGTTTTGGGAGTGAATGGAAACAATACAATATTACTTAAATATTCAAAGTGGAAGAGATCAATTAGGAAAACAGCTGAACAATAAGCATCTGATGATACAAATTTATACATTTGAACAAGGCTTCAAAGATAAATTAAATTAATTCTTGTACTCCATATTTACAAGGAAACTTCAAAAGAGAAGTACAAGAAATATAATATGATCTTCAGAGAGCAAAAAAACAATGAATGCTGAGAGCAAGAGTCCATTTCCTCTTTTCTCCTCACTATTAAAAACTTGATAAGGTCTCAAAGTAGATGGGTTGCACAAGGATTTTAAATACCTATTAATTCAGCATCTTCAGGTATTAGAGACCAAGTTTATTGGGATACAAATCACAGTCTCAGCTACTGAGTGGATGGATGAGCAATACAGGCATGTAGAGGAACATTGTCATTCAACTGTAATAATGTTTCAAATCTGAAAGAATTTAAAGCCAATTAAAAGAGCCACTATTGCCTCAGTCCTTTCATTTTTCTTTTCCTTTTAGTGTAAACAGAACACTAAAACAGGTGTCTATTCCATGGTTCATTAAATGATTTGGCAGCAACTTACAGTGAGGCTTTTAGAATTGGCTACCTGTGATAAGCATATTTAATAATATTGTAAGACACTTGGCAAAGGAATTTCTACACTTTCAAATGTCATTATATTAAACTAAGAACTATCTTACAGCTCATAAAAATAGCCTGAATTCAAGATAACTATTTTACACATAAATATAGAAAATAAATTGCCTCGGAAGCAAGACAGTATAGAAATAAATATGTTGTTTCAGAAATAGTGGGCAACAGCATATCTCAAATCTGGAAAAAAAAGATGTGCTGTCATCTTAGAAGAAAATTACCAAGACACTCTTGGTAAACCAAGAATATGGGCTTGCACAGACAGCAAACAGGGAACATCTCTGTGACCTGCAACTGCTGCCACATGGGTCATTCTTCCACAGGGCGCAGTCCCCCAAGGACAGGTTGCTCCACCATGGGCCCCTCTCATCTTGGGTCTTCCACGGGGTCAAAACCTACTCTAAGGCATTCACTTGCTCTGGAGTGGGTGTCCTCCACAGACTGCAGGTGGATCTCTGCATCCCTGTGGCTCTCCATGGGCTGCAGGTGCACATTATGACTCACCATGGTCTTCCCCAGAGGCTGCAGGGAAATCTGCTCTGAAAAGAGAAGCAGCTCCTCTCTCTCCTTCTCCACTGACCTCGGGGTCTGCAGAGCTGTTCCTCTCACTTATTCTCACCCCACGCTTCTCTGGCCACAATTACATCTGTGCAATAACATGGTTTTCCTTCTTCATAAATATGTTATCACGGAGGCACTACCACTGTTTCTAATTGGCCCAGCCTTGACCAGCACATGCATCTTTGGAGCTGCCTGGAATTGGCTATGCTGGACATGGATGAAGCTTCCAGCAGGTTCTCACAGAAGCCACCCCTGTATTCCACCCACTCCACGACCAAAGCTTGGCTATGGAAACTGTATAAAACTAGTAATCCAAATTTTGTCCGTTGATTGACAATTGATTTCTAGAAGAAAAATATCTTACCCATTGGTTTTTAAAACATTTAAATTCCTCTCATCTTAGCTATGGATTAAATGGATTAAAAAAACTCCAAAATTTGGAATGAAGTGACTGCAATCAAATGGATCGGAATGAAATGAAATGAAGTGAAAATGACCAGAACTTACTAAAACTAACTAACTGAAGTAGCAAACTCAAAAAATGAAACAAGAATACAGAAAAGACAGGAGAAGAATTGTACAAGAAGACCTACCCAACATAAATTAAAAAAATAATCTTCACTGAAGGGAAAATCATGTAAATCCATGGGATGTCATGAAGTGCAGGTATATGGGCCAAAGCTTGCCAAATTGATCCTCATTGAAATTGCAAGGTTTCATTTCCTTTCCTTTTACTCTCAAGCAATACATATTTTCTAAGCATTTGCATCTTAGTATGTATACAGTCACTCCTTCAGGAATTCCCTTTATGAACACACAAATAATTATTTCTGTCTTCTATCTAGCCAAAATTGGCTACTGGCAGGTCATTGTCAAAAAAACAAGGCAGTGTGGCAAATGTGTTTTGGCATTTTTAAAGTCCATGCACATAGAAAACTATCAGCCACAAGAGAAAAAGCTGAGCAAAGCAAGACTTCATATGAAATAGTGAGATGTTCAGAATGTGCTGGTTTTGACATCAGTAATCCAAAAGGAGCATTAGAGAAGTCTGCATTTGACCAAAAGAAGATTAATACCTACCACAGCTCTTAATGTTATCCTAGAGATGACCCAAACCTAAAGGAAGGATTTCATTTTATCATACTGTTTTGATAAAGTCTGACTATCAGAAATGATCACAAATGTAACAGATTAAATCTGAAAGGCACTTTATATTCCTTCTATAGGATGAAAATTGACACAAGTGGCTAATGTTGCAAACCTGCTTGTCATGCTCCCTTCACAACATTCAGCAAACCACGAGTTCGTCAAGGGATCAAGAAGTAACTTCAAAGACAAAGAAAAAAATATTTTCAGTAATATAAAAGGGTTGCTTATAGCATTGTTTTGCTTTATAGCCTCAGAACGCCCAGTGCATTACAGACAGCAAGCTCAGCAACCTGCTTATATAATTTTTTGTTCTGGATGTCACAGTTCAGCACACTGTTTGAATTTATGTGCAAAATATGCTGTGAACTAAAGACTTTTTACTGTTCAGCTTGAAAATTCAATTTGAATAATAGCAGCATGCAAGTGCATATTTTCTTCTGCATCACTGGAAGTTAGACAACATCATTCAGCTTCTACAATTAACTGAAGTGACACTAAGATTTTTGCAGCCATTGTGGCAGTGATAGGAATATATTACAAGATACATTTAAAGATACTCAGGATGGTTCAGGATGCGCTGTAATGACAATCATCTGCTACAATTTCAGAACACTGGCAACATAATGCAAAAGACTACAACAGTGCATGGCAGAAAGGGACTAAAATGATTACATCCCCCAATCTTATTTATTGTTGATGTTTTCTGCAGCAAGTAGGAGTTTTGGTTCATGACAAAATAGAGTTCCAATCCTCCTATTAGACACACCTTTTCTTGACCCCTTTACTACATAATACTTCCTTTACCAATATAGCAGTTGGCTCTGCAATACATTGATTGAGCTGACATTATGATGATGGTAAGGACAACTCAGGTAAGTGAAAAAAGAAAGTAGTCCCTTACTTTGTCAGACTGCAGGAATGCATTGAACTGAAACCCTAACTAATGAGTTTTTTAATTGCCTGTGATTTTTTTTTTCTTAAATTCACACCAAGTAAAAATGATGCATTTTTAGTTAGATGATATGTGCAGAATTGAAGAAAGAAGAATGGGAGGATTGTTTGTTTTCCTCTTACTTTTTGCTGTATGAACTTCAGACTTCTTCCAAACTGAGCAATGTTTGAAAAACCTCAGGCAATATCACAGCAGTAGCTATAATTAAAAGTTTTCAGGTAAGTACTGTAAACTCTAGTGTGAAAGTTTCAAGTGCAAGGTCTTGTTGAGCTTAACCTCTTTTCTTGTTACTATGTGGATTTCCATACTGATCCATAGCCTATGAAAACAACACAAGCTTTTCTTTCTTGTTCAGTGGGCTTGCTTAACAACCTGCAAGTAATGCTTGGTCATTTGCATGACCAGAACAGCAGTTTTAACAGCATCTCTGACATCAGTGAATGTCAAATACAATCAATGCATTATTTTAAAAGGCATATTATGGTTTTGAATGTGTAATTGGATAACAGCTGTGTCAAAATTGGAGATATTAATCGCATCAACCTGCAATGCTGATTCTAGGGAGGCCTGGAAAAATATGTTCCCTATCCCTACTGTTGCATATTAAACCATTGTGCTGTCCTGTATATAAACTGCAGGACATTCAACATGTCTAGAGTGTCACAGAATGCTTGTATTTTCTATACCTTACCTAAAGTTGCTTGAAAAACACAAGGAGAACTTAAAAGTTATCCTTGTACTAGAAAAGATAAGCCTAAGATATGTGTTACTAAATGTGTTTAAATCATCTTTTGAAATGTACTTGATATTGGGGAAAATACAGAGATTAGATAAATAAACATGAGGACTGGAAACATCAAACCAAGTATTTTTCCATCCTTCACAGGTGTAAAAAAGCAATGAGACAATAGACTTTGAAACTTAAGAATCTTGCATGGCTGCCTCAGCTACCGATATCAGTAATTTGTGTTTAACTGAAGTATAATTTCTTCTCATCTGACATGTTCCAGAAAACCAAAAATCTGGGGTGGATTTGAATACAGCAAATACAAAAAACAGTATTTTACTTGATAGGTTGTCCTGCTGCTAGCTCTTTCTTGCATAAACAGTGTCAAACATAATTTTGAGAGGCTCACCCATTAAAACCTATTTGTTCTAGTGATATCTTTCCACAGTGGAGTTAACAGCCCTTTAAAACTCAATATTACATTTCTATTGGAAGAAGTACATTTCTACAGTGATACTTTCCTAAGAGTATAAAACTAAATTCTTCAGAATCTTGAATCCTTTAGGAATAGTTTTTCTATATTTTTTCTGCATATCTTTAGCTGAAAATATAGAAATATTTTTATTCAATAGTATTTTTTTATAATTTCCACACAATATTTTTGAAACTGCTGCACAAATATGAGCAAAATAGTGATACACTATCGTTCTCACCAGTTAATGACTAATTCTACATCTCTAATTTCTAGGATAACCCAAAACCAACAGTCCTATCCATAATAGCTCCTACTCATAATGGAAATTACAGAGGAAAACTGGCAATGTATTCTATTCAATAGAATAAAAAAAAACTAAGAAGAAAATATAATGGACAAAAGTTCTTCACATTATCATCTTCAGATGAGCAAGGAAATAAAACCTCATAACTGAGTTTTAATAAACTCTTAGCAAGCTGTTGCCCTAGAAGAGTCCTGACAACTTATAAGAGGTCTCTACAGACTTACTATGTACCTTGGAAGATAAAAAAAATATTTAGATGTCTCTTGAAGAATTATCTAGTAATGGTAAAAGTACCAATTAAATATTGATTGTTTTCCAAATGAAGAAATCTGATAATATGCATAAAATAATTTGGCAAACCATTGGGTGCAAATGTTAAACTGATAAATACCAGGTAAAAGCAAACAAAACAAAGTTTCACAACTATGTGCCAGATAAAAGGAACAGAAGAGAAATCTCTTTCAAGCAGTAGAGCACTTTGATCTACTCTTGTAGAGGAGAAAGAAGGAGTTTTATACATTACAAAGTTGAATTTATTAAGAGCAAAATCTCTTACAGTAATCTCACGATCTCCATTTTCAAGTCACACCTTTGTATTGCTATCTAAAGAGGGTTCACAGACCTTACCCTCTGCCTTCAAGGACTTCTGCTTTGAAGAGGATATGGGAAGATAGAAGACCACTTGAACTTCTTTCTGACAAGGGGAGAATAGTTATTTGAGCACATTTGAAAGAAAGAATATAAAAATCAAGCTTTCCTTTGATGTCTTTGTAAATAATTTCATTTTATTATGTATTAGAAGTATGAAAAAAATTTTAACAGATAATGGAGTTAGACTAGATCTTCCAAAACCAGAGTTGTTGCATATTTTTAAAAGTGAAGTTCACACACTGACCGTAAAGCAATTTTCCACTTCAAGGAGCCATCACATTTCTTTTATTTAGGTCATATAAATTGCATAATTGTCCTTCTCAGACATGGATGGTCTTGCTTACACTACCTATTCAGCATTATTTCCTGTAAAATCAGCAAAATACTAATGGAAGATTGATTTCTTCAATCAGCTGATACAGCTTTGCAGTTTTAATACCACTTCTAAGAGCGCCTCATCAGTCAAAATAGTTTAATAATGCTAAAGCTAACACATTGAATTTTCTTTCTTTTCTGCTTGTTCATTTAGTATGCTCTCTGTTTACATGGAATGATAAGCAAAGATATGTTGTACCTATATTTTACAACAAAATGTTGTAAGATAACATCAGTATTAAATACCGTCTCCTAAAATCAGGTGTCTGAATTGTCTTTGGAAAACTGTTCCTATAGGGAAAATAATCCTATTCATTTTGTTTCTATTTTCCCAAGATAATTCACATTCTCTTCAGAAAATATCCTGCCAATATGGTTCTCTACCACAGCTCAAGACAAGTTCAGGGCAAAAAACCTCAGCCTGATTTTATCAGCCAAAATCCACAGCTCAGGTAATAGCTTATGAACAGGACTCCTGTGTGAATAAGGAAACAATTCTGTATCACAGAGCTTTTATATATTCTGATTGTGATTACAGAGTAGGACATTTTTCAAAATGTCAGACAGTTTCTTATCAAAATGAGAATGACACAAGATGCACTCTGTCTTGTGTGACTTTGAGTCTCAGACTAAGTCATTGAATTCAGTAAATTAAAACTAAATTGTGGTGGATACATTTTGCAAGACTTATTCCATCCCTAAAATCTGTGTCTGATGTTGTCTTCAATGCTTTGAAGTAATGAACTATTATCAGAATTAGTACATGCAGACAAAATGAATCTAAAATTAATCTCTCTCTTCTGCCTGGTCTTTTTAGCACTAATAATGTCTCTTAACCAATAAAAACATCCACACAACATACAGAGAATTTTGCACCACTGAAGTTATGAAATTCTTTGGTCAAATGGTGACCAACTATAGAATTTAGAGCCAGCACTGACTGTGGCATTTACAATGTTATCTTTAAATCTTCTTGGGTTCTTGGCCAGCTCACACACTATCTCCTAAGAAAATTAATCATGTCAGGATGCCATATGTGATAAAACACAGATTTTAGGGTTAACTTAAAGTAATCCAGAATGTTGCAGTTAGAGGAGAAACACTAGTTGTTACTCATGGATTGTGACACTTTTGTTAAACTTCTTCAGGCTGTGAACACATCAATGAACACGTCAGACTTGAATACTCCTGTCCATTCAATAGTACCAGAGATTGCAGTTTAATTGCAATTACTTGCCACAGCTATTTGGCTTAAATTAGGCTACTGATAAATATGGAGCAAGTATACTTTCAAAAGCTGCTTGTAAAACAAGGTAAATAACATTTTCAGGTTCAAGAAGAAATTATTCAGTTTAATATTACAGAACGTTGTAAAAATGTTGTAATGTTGTAAAAAAAACACAGAATTTACTGTCATAGACTACTGTGCTCAGTAGACCTAGTAACCATTATTTTCAACAAAAAATGTGATAATAGAATTCAAGATGGAAATACATAATTTTTTCATTTTTTTCATATTAAATAAAAGCAGAGTTAACATACACAACTGCTACTCTGAAAATTTAGCTGCAAATCCATTAGCAGGTTTACCTCCTATATCCACAGGATTTGGTCTGCCAAACAATTACACAAACATGTACATGCATACAGAAAGGATTTTCAAGAGGATTTTAATTCAAAGCCCATTAAAGCACCTAATTTCATATTTCACACATGCATTCTCCTTGGGAGCAAGACAACACAGAATAGTAGATTAAAAATAAGAAGATCGATCGAAGACAGAATTATAAAGATAATTTTCTTTAAATTTCCTGTGTGACTCAGAACTGTGACTCTCATAACTAAAAAAGGCTTACACCAGTATATTTCACCTTAGCAATATTCTTCATGCACTCAGACACATACCTCCCTCCCTGAGATGCTGAGTGATGCACATTTGCATTAGACATTTCCTTTCATTATGTCCCTTTTGTCTACACTTGTTATTCAGCTATTTGTGCAAAGTGTCTCTCCTAGGAAAGTGGATTAAAATTACTATCTAATCAGGCAACAAATATTCAAAGCTAGTTTAAGTGAATGTCAAAGTGCAAAGCACCAAAAATCAAAATTAGTTTCACTATTGTTTCCTGCTAAAGACTTCCTAATTATTCCCAGTAGTAATGAAACTTCAGAGGCAGCAGAGAGCACATTCCAACTTGATCAGAAAGAAATTATTTAATAAGTGCATCACTAAAATAAATTGATTAATAATCTACGTGTAATCCACTGCATTAATGAGTTAAGAAAATTCAGTTTCTGAGGTTCTAAAGAAAGCCAGTTTTCATTTTAGAGAGAGATTTGCCAAACTAAAAGCTGTATAAGGATTGTAGAAATGGCCTCAATAGATCAGAAATATCATTGGCCCATTTAAGCGTGATTAAAATTCAGTATTATTCATTTAATTTCTAATCTTTACTATTGATTAGAATAAAAAAGGGATATAAAATTTGGAGGGTGATATCAAGCTTCCATAAATTGTCCATGAAGAGATCTTAATTTCACATTTTGCACCAGTGTTCAGTTCTGTTCCTGGGGGACATTTATTCATAAATATAATCTTACAGAATGGAAAAAATTGCTTTGTCCACCAAGTCCGTCCCTTTTGGTTTTCTTATCTTAGCTCTCCTGCTTTCATACAACAGTCATTTATCATTTCTTTGTTTGAAACTTATCTAGCACTTGGCCTAACTTTCTGCATTCAACATAACAGCTTGATATTTTGTAAAAAATGGGGTTTGTTCATTGTATAACACTGTTTAAATTAAACTTTCTATTCTTCAAAAAGTCATGTATTTTGTATTACAACTTACTGTGACCTTGCCTCTGTGAACAACTTAGCTGATGTGGTTCTGTTTCTTTTGCTGTATAAGGAACAGTTGCTTGAAAGAAGAGACAACTGGTTCTCCTTTTAAACAATTAAAGGATAATAGGGCCATCACAGTTCAAAACAACAATACTTATGTACCTGAACATGAAACTGAAAATCACCTAGTCAAGGCCCCAGCAAGCACAGGAAAATTCATATAACATTTTAAATGTGGAATGGTCAACACGCATCCAAAGCAAATCTTTTTCAAGCAGAGATTACACCCATGCATTACCTCAAGGGAGCTCTCTCCTGTAATCTTTAATTAGGAACATATGACAGAGCAAATGACATGACAAGAAAAATTATATTGAAATGTAACACTATTTATTCCCTATAAGTGAGACTAATGCTATTTTAATATTTATATTGCTTTGAATCTCATGCAGCACTAGGAAATTTCAAAGACAATATAGCATCAGTTTCCTGACTCCCAGTCTGATTTCCCGACCTACTCATCCAGCATAGCCAGTTATTACAGTCACTGACAGTGGGACAGGAATAAAGCAAGTTTTGAAACTTTTTTTTCCTCTTTCTGCTATTGTAAACTTCATAAAAGAGACAAGAGCTAAAGAGCATTAATTTTCTTTGAATTACATTCAGCTGAGAAGCCACAACAGTGTCAGGTTTTCACTTCTTGCAAGATATTTATCCTCCTGGTGTTTAAGGGTTTTCTTTTCATGTTCTGGGTTCATTTTTTCCCCTCCCTCTCAAGGGAAGTCTAGGAAACCCTCATTGCACTGACTATTTAAAGTACAAAGCTTTTTTGATAACTGTTGTTAAACACCTCTGTGCTGTGCTCTACATTAATTTATTTTCCTTATTTCATTCTTTTCCTACATTTCTTAAGTCTTCTTGAAGGGAATTCATTCCTACCAGGAATGAAGTACATGGATGTTTGCAGCAAGTACTCAAGCCTGTTTCCAAGTGAAAAAGCCTCAAGCTTCAATGCTTTTACAGCATTGTCCTCTGATAGACTGAAGGAGGAATTGGAAAATCAGTCGAAATACTTTGTTCAGAAAAACTTCATTCACTTCCTACTAGTATTTGGCTAAACTTGAATTAAAGTGCAAGGCCAAGGCCATTACATTTTAAAACTGATCAGTCATTTTGGTCAGTTCAGTGAATATTTCAAGAGCATGTACTGCATCTTCAGAAAATGCCGGAAACCTTGTCAAACCTGGTTCATATTGAGAGCATTCAAACTGGACAAAAAAGTTCCAAAAAGTGAAAGTGTCACCTAACTACACTACTTTCAAAAGGCAATTTTGCTTTTATAATTCTTGGGTCCCTTTGCGGGTTGGGGGAGCAGCATAAATGGACACCATTTCCATGACAGATGTAATTTATATTAAGCATAGTTGATTTGCTGTGGTTTTATGTACTTTACCTGTGTATATTTCCTTAGCATGTAAAAATTAATCTTTTAATATTTAGGGACATAGTTATGAAATACATCTTCACAAACAGAGTAAATAAAACTCTTCCTAAGGCATCATTATTGCTTACATTTCTCCACTAGTGCCTTCATTGCATACAGCCACAAAACTGCATCAGATAAAACCGATTTTATTACGGCACATCAGCAAAAAAGGAAAAAAAGAAATAAAATACATCATGTATTCTGCATTTGCCACCAATTTCACTCTCAGCAGGAGCAATTTCTGTTGGCAGTCAGAAAGCATTAACTATGCTACAGAACTACAGGAAGGAGAGATCCAAAATTAACTGTATTCAAGCTGATTTTGATGTTTTTTCAGCCAGGTGAGTGATGTAACCAGGTTATTATGGTCACTCTCACATGCATTCAATCTGCTCTAAAAATAATTTTTTGTTTTAAATGAAAAAACATTAGTTGTAGAGCCAAGCAAAATCTCTAATTCTCACACTGACTGTTTTTTTAGACACTGCCTCTTGCCCCCAACCCAAAAAAGCCAAAACCTCCAGGAGCCATCCTCAGAGAGCTTGCTGTCTCACAGAGAACACCATCCAAAAACAGGCTGTAGTCTTAGGCCACTGGAAACCAGTCAGTCATTCTCCATTCCCTGGCCAAATGGAGAATGTTGAACCGTAACACAGGCAGTAACAGCGCAGCACTGCACAACAAACTATACCTGTAAAATAAAGCCTTGCTCCCACTTGTTACTGGAAAAAAATACCCTGGCTACAGCAAACTCCTGATAAAAATACCAGCTGCTCTGTAAAATAAATCATTCAGAGCATTTCTGGTAAAGAGTTACCTGAAGTGGATGATTGTGTCCTCCTCTATGCTGGCTCCAGTCTTACTTTTCTTCCTTCTGCTGCTGAGACAGCTGTGCTAACAAATGCTGACAAGAACTTTTTTGTCATGGTTTGCATATTCCTCATATTCAAGGTCAGACAGACAAATGTAACATGGTGATGGCTGGCACCTGAATGCTGCAAACACCTCCTGCAGGCTGTAAAATGAACATCTATTTTATACTTATTTAATATTTTACAATTTAATAAATGTCTATGTTATATTTGGCTACTATTTTACATTACTTTTTTGGCTGATAAATATTTAACTTATCTAATATTGAGTTTCTTTACTTGTTCCCTTTGCTGCATATGCTGGGAGGACATAACAACTGACCTCTCAGAAAATACTGAATAGCCATGAGATAAAAATTACATTAATGCAAAAATTCAAACCCTTTAACTAAAATTCAGAGGAAATTTATAATTTTCACTGTGTTGGCATTCAACTGAGGATTATTTATAGGTAGCATTTTCTGCTTCTGATTTTGACTGATCTGAAGATATATATACAGAACTCAACAGCTCAAAGAAAACACAGCAGAAGAAACCTAGCTTCCCCACAGCTTTCTTGTAAGATATACATTTAAATGAACAATTACTCAGGTTTTTGGTGTAATCTGTAGTAGCAGTATAGATCATTCACTCCTAAACACATTATA
Organism: Euphonia xanthogaster; assembly: GCA_034509185.1. Taxonomy (NCBI): domain Eukaryota; kingdom Metazoa; phylum Chordata; class Aves; order Passeriformes; family Fringillidae; genus Euphonia; species Euphonia xanthogaster. Next base: position 42,608,660 of record JAYDZK010000202.1, on the reverse strand, counting down.
AAGAAGGGTAATAAATATAACTCCTGTTTTATTGTCAAACTGAGTTGAAACTTGAAAACAAAAAAAAAAATCATAGTTAGAATCAGGTATATTCATTTTCATTTACTGACTGAAATTCCACAGACATTCTCATTTCAATACAGACCTAACACCATTCTTCAGTTTATATATCCTGGCCTGTGTAAGGATATACTTATTTATTTCATCTGTAATCAGAACACTTCTCCAGCTCCATAGGATATCCTTTCAGTGTGCATTTTACTTTTTTTCATTTGTACATTACTTTATTTTTATCAGTAATGGTCACTGTTGACTTGAAAATCAGTAAAATGGCAAGAGTTCATTCCTGTGGTCATGTCACTCCCATGGAAGAGTCACTTAAATAGCAAGTCATTTACCAAAAATCTATCCTCCTTTCTCCTTGAACTCATGTTCTATCAGTCAGATATTGCATTGATTAGTCTACAAAGAATCATTAATTATCAAGTAACAAGATATTTCAGGTGTTCAATTAGCCACCAGATGGAGGCCACATAGTCTCAAAATGCAGTAGAGGCATACAGCCATTAAACAAGAAAAATGAGTACAAGTTTTGTAAAGTGGTTACAGAACACAACCTGTAAATCAAACCAAGCTCCTTATGTGACTGGACTTCCATAGGATTTAAATTAAACTCACCATATGCTTTTAACCAGCAAAAACCAGTCTGTGGTTTCATCTGTATGAATCTCCCCTACCAATAAAACTCTAGCTGACATTGTTTTGCAATATAAGGTTTTGCACACACAAAAACACACACAGATAATAAAAATTCCACCTCACCAATCTTAGAATAGAATGTTTTATTCCATTTTAGACAGTTTTCTTCAGTAAACAGCCAATGTTTGCCTTATTGATATGGGTCTTTTTAAATGAAAATAATTTCACTACTTAGACAAGATCCAAGTCCCAGTGTTTCCGTAAGGCAATATAAAACACTTTGCACAGATTCACAACAGAATGCAGGTAGTCAGTATTCTCTCACACAATATAGAAAGTAAGACAAGCAGGAAAAAATGTCTTCCTATTAACTGCAAATCTAACAAAAACCTGGAATTACAATTCAAAAAAAATTGAGCCAAAGCTAGTGAGACTTTTTCGCAACATAAACATATTACTCCAGGAATAAGGGGATGAAACTACAAGAAGAAGAAAAGACAAGAGTCAGAAAACCAGCCTTGCCATCACTGCTGGAGGGATGAGAAGGACTGGGAATGACAGCAGCCAGCAGAGAGGATTAAAAGTTCCCTGAGAAATTATCACTGATCTCCTTTCCTTTCCTTCCTCCCAGAGGCAGCAGTGATGGGCAGCTTGACTCTCCTGGACGTGGTGTGGAGAAGAGGCACTTTGCTGCAGGCAGCAGCCTGCTCCCCAGCATCTCGCAAATGCTGAGCCAAGACCTCTCCTGACTCTCTCTTGGCCAGCCCCAGCTGCTCCACCCAGCATTCTCACACACCTTGGGCAAGCAAGCATGAAGAAAAGGCTAAACAGTACCCTCTGTTGCCTGGCTTTACATTCCCTGCTTTTAGAACTAAAGCTGAGAGTGAGCAGAGAAATACCTTGCTTGGTGTGATAAAAGTAGCAGCAAAATGTGCAAGTTTTCCACCACATTTTGAACCACAGTCCAGTTACTGAGAATTCAATTCCTTGTAGACAGATCTGGCTAAGCAATCCTAGGCCAGAACTAGCTCATATTTCAACACGCTATTTCTTTCGCTTTTCAAAATGCTGGACACCAAAATCAGAGACAGGGAAAAGTCTTATGACCATGTTCTACCTTTGTTTCTCATACACAGTCCTCTGAGGATCAAAGATGTTATACACAAGGGGCAGTGTGAAATTAATTCTGAGTTTATCTGCAAAGAGAGAAGCTTTTGTGTTCCCCGTAGGAACTTTAAATGTCTCTTTTCCTACTAAGCACTCTGCAATATTCTTTTCCATTGCTATGAACACAAAAATATTGTTACTTTTGTCAGTTTGCATAATCACTCAGCCAAGGAATTGAATTTAAAACACAAAATAGTGACAAAAAGGATTTATCCTTCTTATATTTAGAAATTATCCAATTTTAATTTCATTTTATGCTTTGTCTCTGGCCCCTAATTCCTGCTGTGAGAGTGACTACTCCTGTTTTATAATTTTTATACTCCTGTAAAAATACTATTAGAACACAAAGAAGTTGGAGAGGAAAACATAAGTTTTAATGACATTTAATCATAAAAATGGACAAAATTAAAAATAAAAGAAAATCCCTCCTGGCAAAGCATGTGTAAAGTTATTTGTTATAGTTTGGGGAAAAAATCCAATATAAATTTGTTAGAAAATAAATATTTGCCATCAGTCTGCAACTGAAGTTCCCATTAGAGCCTTAAAATACACACACCAACAGTTAAAGACCAGTAATACCATTTCATTGCAAGGACACGTGACCTTATTGTGGAGCAGGAAAGCAAACTGGGGTTTTATATATCCCAGCCATACTTGGCCAAGATACAGATGTCTCTGTCTCTCAGAGCAGAGGTGATCGGTGGCTGGTGGATCAAGCCCATCACCGCAGTACCACTGCTCCTTCTCTGTTACACGTGCGCCACCTGTCCACTCACCCCCAGGACTGGATTGTTAGACAGCCCTGTAGAAGTGCATTACACGGTTGGTGGAGATTGTGGAATAGTGGAGAAGGCATGAAGTAGCAGTCCCACCTCAGACCATGGAATTCTATGTGCTGTGCATTGTTTAGACTACAGGAAGCAATTGCATGTGTATTTTAAAAAGATGCATATCTTTCCCTTTTCTTCTTAATTCATAACTATTCCTCCAGATACTGTTACCACGATTGTGACTTTAAACAGATTTTACAGCCAAATAACATTAAAGTGTGGCAATTAGTGCCTTTTAACACTCACGGTCTGATTTGTGAAACAGGATTTTAAGTAATAAGCCATCTGTTGCTCTCTATTTTAATTGTTGCGATAATTATGTATTTTTAATTGTGATCCTAATTTAGATCACAATTTATCACCAGAAAATAAAAGGCACTATTTGTTTTCATCAATTTACTGAGCTACATTTAATATTTTAATCTGTCCTGGTACAGAAACAAAGACCAGTCCCTGATGAAACAAAAGCATACTTTTGTACTTGAAAGCAGTCTGCCCATGACAGAAGCAAAGAAAAATTATGTCAATAAACCAAATTCATGTTGGGGCCTCCATTTCTAGAAAGCACTACTCAAATATTTGTGTCAAGCCACTGCTATGCTAGCTAAGACATAACTAATAACCCATTACATACAGCCAAAAAGATCTATAAACATTATAGACTCCTTGCCATGCCAGAATCTATACTAAGCTAACTTATGTCCAGAGGATTACTCCTAGGTTAAGAAAACCCTTTACATAAAGAAAAAAAAGGGAGTTGATCTCTAGAGAAGAAGGCTTTGTTGCCTGCTAATGGGAGTAAATCAGAGGAAACACAGGATCACAAATGGAGAGGTTCCTCAGGAGCATGCCCTGCAATCTCTACTGCTTGGAAGATGACAGTCTGGCCTATTTGGTGATGATCCCCTTGCCAGGAGCACAGCCCGAAGGGATCTGAAATTAGACAAAGCCCCAAGCTTAAGAACCAGATCACAACAACCTCTGCACAGTTCCGGAGAAAAACATTATGCTAAGACCAGTCAGAATATCTACTAAAACAGGCAGTTTTAAGGGTGGAATATTGCTTTAAACCTCCTCTTAAAATTTATAAAATTTAATGTATCCCAGAAAGAGACTGTATTGGTATGGAAACATACTTTAAACTAAATAACTATATATCCGCTTACAAAAAAGCTTCTATACCATTTTTCCTATAATGCCACAACAGAAACTGGAGCATAAGAGCATAATATCTTATACACTCCAAAACCATTTAGCTATTTAGAAGTGTCTTAATTGCATGACAGTATCAAAGATATATATTTTGTTCTTAGAAAGTCTACTTTATATCTAAACTCTGAAATCTTGAGTTAAACTTTATCAAAATTAAGAAGCATTTGACTTTCTTTTCAGGCCAACAAAAATTTGAAGGTATTCAGCCACCTAATGGAAATGAGAATGACAGCATGAACCCTAATGCAATCTAAAACAGACCCTGTCTGAAGTCAGAGTGAAGAAACAGATAGGCCTTAGCTTTTTCCAGACTTATATTCTCAGTGTTTCCCTTCATAAGCATAGTATACTGTCCTCACCAATCTATCCATGAACAGCAAAATCAATTTTCAGTAAAACAAACATTTTCCATATGAAAATCAGAAGATAATGAAAATACTTAATTTTATAAATAAATTAAATATCCCTATGAGAACTACTGCAGATAATAAAAGAAGATCATGTTCAAACAGGTGACCAGATTCAAATAAAAAGAGCTGTTCTTTTTTTTTCAGCTGGATAATAGATCTCAGCTAAAATGCACCTCGTGCTTCTGCAAAACTCTGCAAATTATTTCAACTGAGACAGATTTTCCTGTTTGATCATGTGAAATACCCTAAGCCAATCAAAAAACCCACAAAGACCACTAAGCAACTTTCACATAAATTGTCAGATTTACCTTTCAAGCTGAACTCTAGTTTCACCATTAAAAGTTATAATTTACTCACGCTGAGAGGTACTTGAGACAAGCATAGGAAAACTCAGAAGGGTTCTGAGTTACCACTCTGTGGTAACCACTGAGTTCGAATGGCATCTCCACAGGCTCAAGCTTAAAATACAGCTGAGCAGCAGCATTACAGGCAATGAGCAGTGGGGAGTGAGGAAACTGAGCCATGTGAGGACTTGGGTTGAAGTTATTTTTCCCCTTCTGATCTTTTTAACAAGGTTAAATCAGTCAAAGTTCAAAAACAAAGTCGGAGTAATTTATGAATATTTTCTGTGCAATCGAATGTTTGGAACAAATGAAATAATTGTTAACTTGTTTGTTTGTTTTATTCATATTCAGAGACAAAATAAACAAGGCATCATTTTGTTTATTTTATTTATTTTAGCCTTGTTGAACTGAAGAGAAATGAAGTGATAAAAATTTTTTGGTTCCTCATTTGTTAAGTCCTTTCTACAGGATTTAAGCTGGTGCAGTGGTGGAGTGTCTATATGTTGAAGTACAGAGGAAAACACACAAAATGCACACTTGTTCCTGCCCTCTAGATTTACCTAAACTTTAATTACTATATAGTCTCTATGCTTCTCTTTCAACAGTACTTTTAGCTACATCTTTTAATTTGTCTCTTTGTCAGACAACTACACAATCCAAGGGGGAAAAGAGGGATTGGGGGGCTGGGGGAGGGAGGGGAAGAGGGCGAGGGGAAGGGATCTTGTTATGCCTAATATCATTATTTTTCAAAAAGTACCAAATCCCAACAGTCTGTCCCCAGTTTTTAAAGAAAAAAAATATCAAAGAACAGCAAGAACCCCAAAAACAAAACAAAACAAAAAAGTCAGCACTACAGCCTGGCAGTGGAATACAATTATACACTTGATCCAGACAAAGAGTAAAACAAGCATTAAATTCTTCACAATCACAATTTTACAGCTCACGTTCTCACCATTTCTTTTACAGCAGTGTTTTACACATTAATGTGCCCCACCTGGCAGGCTGACACATCCAGTTTTTATACTAGCCCTGAGCTCCAGACAAAAGAGACCAGGAGGCAGCAACTATAAACTTTACATTGCAGTGACTGAAATCACAGTTGTGGGAAGTTGGTTCTTCTGCAAGTACTGAAGCCACATGTTAGAACTATCTTTGTGATGCTTGTGAGTAATTTTAATGAGAGAGGCCAGTGAAGTAATGAGACACAAACACCTTTATTTTAAAAAATACTCTCGCAATGATTCAATAAAAAAGAGTCAGTGTAGAATCTCATTGCTTTACAGTGTAAGTCCTTTTTAAGGACCAAATGCTCTCTACTTTATCCACATGATAAAAACTGCACAGTAAGCATTTCTTTTTTTCTGGTTACAGATTTTAAGCAGACATACTCATCCCTTTGGTTACACACCTCTGAGAAGAAAGGAGTGTTGGTGGGTTTGGCAGAGCAGCGTAGGCAATGCTACCACTACAAGATAAACATTCACTTAATTGCTATCCCACTTCCAACATCCTAGTCCTCCACAGAGAGGAGTAGCCACGTGTCCATCCCCACTGCACCACGTGCCTGCTGAGTTCAACACCAGGAGGAAGTTTGAATGTTAGTGCTTGGCAATATCAGAGAACAGAAAATTCCCTGTTTCCCCCCAAAGACAGGCAGGACATTAGATATGCTCTAGTCTCCACAGGGCTTGTGGCAAAAGTAAAGGTGCCTGGCAATGTTTTCTCCACCAAAATATTAAGGTCGTTTTATGGCAGAATTGTTACTGATCTAGGGAGGGGTAGTTTAAACAATATCTACACAAAGCTGTCACTGTTTCGGCCACTTCTGCTGCAAGCAAACATTACTTCCATGAACTCTTTTTCTCTTAAGTCTTTCCTTAGTGTTTTAAGTTGATTTTTCTCTCATATGAAAGAATATTCAGTTCTAGGCCTGCATGCATTTAGAAAGTCTTGGCAAACAAACACTGAATCTTTTGATGGTCCTCAAAGCAAAACTGCTTCTCTTGGGAAAATGTTGAAGCACTGGGAAAAGTCAAGAATATATTCACTTTGATGACAGATGAAATGTAAAAAATACTTTAGAATTAGGAGGTGTTGCAAACAACACAGCTTTCACAATACCAGAATAAAAAAACTCAACCAGCAGCAGTCGCACACACGACAGATTTTATCTGTTTTCTTCTCACTTGGCTTCTACAATAAACAGGTTATCTTTAACCAATTTTGCATTCTGGAGACACTACAAACACTAAAACTATCCAGTTCAGGGTTCATAAATTTACAATAAATAAAAATTATATCTTAGGATTTCATACTGCTGAACTTATATTAAACTTTTCTTTTACTAGGCACTTCTTTTCCTGGCTAGATTTTTATGAATGGCTGGGTGTTGAATATATTTCTGTACTTATTTAGTGATAAAGTGGCTGTTGTGATTATTAAGTACATACTATTTAATTTATAAAAATTATAAAGCAAAAGCATTTATCCATAAATGCTTGAAGAAGTACAAGTACAGAATCAATTAGGTTGGAAAAGACCTTAAAGGAAATTGAGTCCAACCATTAACCTAACACTGCCATCTTCACCACTAAACCATGTCCCCAAGTGTCATTTACACAGTGTTTGAATGCCTGCAGGAATGGGGACAGAAGCAGTTCCCTGAAAAGCCTCTTGCAATGTCTAACTGTCCTTTCTGTAATATCCACTCTAAACCTCTGACACGACTTAAGGCGATTTCCCCTCATCATATTGCTTGTCACTTGAGAGAAGAGACTGACACCCACCTCATTAAAACCTTCTTTCAGGTGGCTGTAGAGAGTGATAAGTTCCCCCCAAACCTCCTTTTCTCCCTCAGCTGCTCCTCACAGGACTTGTGCTCCAGTGCCTTCCCCAGCCCCTCAATGTCTTTCTTGTAGTGAGGAGGCCAAAACCAAATGCAAGATTTGAGATGTGGCCTCACCAGTGCCGAGTACAGGGGGACAACCCCTGCCCTGCTCCCGCTGGCCACACCACTGCTGGCACAGGCCAGGGTGCCATTGTCCTGCTTGGCCACCTGGGCACATCTGGCTCATGTTCACTGGGTCGGCCAGGACCCCCAGGCCCTTTTCTGCTGGGCAGCTTTCCAGCCACTCTTCCCGCAGCCTGTAGCACTGCCAGGGTTTGTTGTGACCCAAGGGCAGGACCCAGCACTTGGCCTTGTTGTACTTCGTACCCCTGGCCTCCACCCATCGATCCCGCCTGTCCAGATCCCTCTGCACAGCCTTCCCACCTTCCAACAGGTCAACACTCCTCCCACCTCATTTAGTTTCGTGGGCAAATTTAACTTACTGATAGTGCACTCAATCCCCTCATCCAGAACATCAGTAAGATGTGAACCGGGACTGGCCCCAGCACTGATCCCTGTGGAACACTGCAAGGAACCAATTGCAGTTTGCTGTAACTCCACCCACAACCTCTCTCTGCCCGCAGCCTTCCAGCCAATATTTTTACCCAGCAGAGAGCACATACATCCACAACATGAGTGGCCACTTTCTCCAAGAGAACACTGGGGGAAATGGCATTCATAATTTCATGCTAAAAATTTTAAATCACCAATTAGGATGAAGAAAGTTCCATACTGTCAGCTAATTCAAAGTCACGGAAGAAAATCAGTGCAGTTAAAAAGTTTTTGAAGGAGGTCATAAAAGATGCCATTGTTGCATTAGTTTCTCAGTCTTGATTTCTTATACAGTTTCACAGGTATTTATGAGCCTGCTCAGATTTATCCAAAGCAGTACAGACTTGGAAAATAGAAAGCATACTAGTATTGGCAAGCACTGAAGAGTTAATGTTACTGCTGAATGATTACCTGGGGAGCATCAATGGGTGAAGAGTTCTAAATAACTAAATTGATTCAGTGGGATCAATTAAACTAAGACTTCATCTCAATGAGCTAATTTTCTTTTTTTCATTTTCTCTCAGTTGTTTTTTTTCTATGCATATGCACAAAAAGCACTATTTTCTGCTAGAGATATTTTTCTTTTCCATTGCATCCAGGTAACCCCCACTGGGACTCTACTGCACTGAAGGGGGTGAATGACAAGTTACCTTGCCCTCTAGTGAGACTACCAGCTTCTCCACCTGCTAGACTGATACCTTATCAGGAATCCTGCACCACACAACCACAGCATTTTGTAGTCTGAATGCAAACTAAAGAAATACAAACCCTTGGACAAAGCTTGCTCTCTGCTGTAAGAAAAATGTCACAAGCTATCACATGAAATCATCCACAAAAGGCATAAGACACAAGAGAATAGCAGGAAAAATACTTCACAAACTCCTCAGTGGCAAGCAGAAGATGAACTGACAAGCAAATGCAATTTACAGACAAAACCAAAAAGAATATGAAAATTTTATTTATAAATATGAGCTTTAGCTTCTAGCAAATACCTGATAAAGATCAAACTTGCTGACAGCTAGCATCAGTAGTGATCAACAACCACCACAGAAAGTATAGAATTGGCTAGTGATTTTCAGTTGATTACACAACTGAGGCTGATGAAATTCAACCTACAAGATTTAACTGTTAGAGTCCAACTCAGTTTTGCTTTTGAGAATTAGCAAGGGACTAGAGGGGTACAGAAGAGCAGAAAAATTACTTGGGTACCCTTAAAATGCAGTAAAAGTGGGTAAGAGCAAGAAAATTATAGAGCAGTTAAATATTAATTATTGGAAAAATACTGTCAAAAATTTTAAAAATAAGCTGTAAGCACAGAAAAGGAGAAGACGGATGGGCACGGTGAAAAATAGAATATGTTTAAGTCATCTAATTTCTTTCTACAAGAAATTTATAGGTTTTGGTATAGTGGCAGATGCAGTAGGAGGAAGATATTTTGCCTTTATCCAGGTTTTTGACACTTGTTTAACATAACATGTTCATACCACATAAAACAGTTAGAATTATAGGGTTGCTCAGGACGAGTCCTCTCTAGTTCATTCTCAGATGGGGGAGCACACAAAGCAAGGCTTTGCATGAGTCTGTCCCTCTCCTGGTACTATTCAGCACATTTTTAGTTATCAGGATGGGAGAGTACATGCATTCAATCTGCAAGCTGAAAGCAGCAGCAAACACATCAGACAGAATCAATTGGGATTTGAACCAGAAATTACACTGGGAGAAGGCACATAGAAAAAGGTGCAGTGTACTAAGGATGGAGCCAAAATTCCATACCAAACTCTGTGGAAGCAAGGGAGATACAGTGAATCATAAAGTGATCAGGAATTGTGAACATCAAGCTGCTGAAACACACACACACAAGAGAAACCTCATTTTAAAGTGTGAAATAACCCTCCTACTACCCAGCTGAAAGCTCACAAGCAATGATTAGCACACTTTCCAGTCTGCTCACAGCAACTGAGGGTTGTAAATAAAATGGTGGTAGGACAGTTGAGTGTTGAGAATGATCAGTGATTCAGAAAACAGAATGCTTTTCCTTAGAGATTTCATCAATAACAAGAAAAATCTTCAGTAGTAAGGAAAATTATATATTGAAAAAGCACATGGAATTTTCATCACTGGTTATTTTGAGAAGGAAGTTGAAAAAATGCCTATCACAAATACAGTTCCATCTACCTTTGAGCACAGTCTCCACTTGAAGTCTTCTTTTCTGTAACAGACTGATGTGATTTCTTTTACAAGGACAGGAAATTGATAGACAGAATTGCAGATGAACCTCATCTCTAGCTGGGCAAACTTCTAGTGTGTAAAATCTCTTCATTTACAGTGACACACAAGGCCATGTACATTTTCCTGCCACTAGGATTGAAAAGTGGTCCTATTTCCTCTCCCTAGGAGAAGAACAGAAGCTGCAAAAAGAGGTTACACACAGTTAACATCTCTGTATGCTCAACACCAAGTAAGTATCTTCCAGTTATAAGAAGTTACAAACAAGTTACTGAGGTATAAGAATGAATCTACAAAGCTAAGACAATGATTAGAAGTTTTACAAAGATAGAGCTTTATTGCAATTATAGTTTGAATTTCTGATCAAATTTCTGAAATCTCCAGGTCATATGACTGAGTTACTGTATTGCTCTCCTTAGCAATACAATTGACATTAAGTAGTGCTTGTTGGGCTCATCTTCTATCAAAATTCAATAACTGCACACAATTTAAACTCAAATAACCTTTGTGGTAGTTCCTTTTTTTTCTAGTGATACCATGTAATTTTTCTTTAGATTTAGTAGCCATTCGGTCTCAGAGCTTTGGAAAATAAAACCAAAAATTGGTCACTTCTTGAGCCCAAATTTGGGGACAATTTACTTCTCAGGTGCTATTTTCCTCAGAAGCGCACATGTGAAGTGCCCTTCCTTAAGTAACTGCTTGCAAAATTACAGCTAAAACGTGTTTCTAGTTCTTTTCTGTAACTCTTGGTGACTCAAAAATATGGCAGAAATGTTATGAAGCAGATGATTTTCCACTATGTATATTGCTTATAGGGTTAGAAAATTTTCTTTGAAAGTGCCTAGGCTGAGAAGCTGATATATTGTTTGCTTGTCAAATGGCTTGAAGAGCTAGACAATACCATTAGACATAGTATTGAAATGGTGAATGGATGGGTGGATGGATTATGCTCACCTGCTGGGTGCTGTTTGCTAAAGACGTTTCAGTACGACTTTCCTGCTTCCTTTCAGTTCTAACAAATCTTCTCCAAAATGTGCAGTCATCTAATTTAAAAACCATACCCACCAAATCAGAAAATAAAAAATCACAGTTGCAAATACAGGTAGAAACATATACTGCATATTGCTTTGCTAGAAAATGTTTCTGCATGACTTTAGTTCAAAGTCACCACTAGAATATAATATATTCTCTTTAAGGACCTGATCAAACTCTAAATATTTAGACTCTTTATGACAGGCCATTGCTATTGCTAGCCTTATCAGTTTGCCTTCTGCTTCTACTCCTGTTCATTTCCTTTCCTAGACAGGAGCAGTTAATGCTTCATGGTTTCCATTCAGTCTTTGAGTGCAATATATTTTTTTGTCCTGATTCCTTAACATTTGCAATAATTTTCTGTCTCTTACAAAATTTATTCTGATATATGAATGTCTTCACATGTGGGATAGCTCTTCCATTATGTTTCATCTCTTTTCAGCACTTTCCAAGTTTTTCATATTGAATAGAAAAGAGAATAAATGCTAACACTGAAATAAATAAATAATTTTTAAAAAATCACTAAAGAAAATTACTCCTCTATTATCTTTAACTGGGCCATAGCCAAACCTGTTATCAACACCTATAAAGAGCTAGATAGTAAAATCACTAAATTCACTACTCTCATTTTTCAGTACTGCAAAACTTTATGATTGCTTGGAGCTTTATCACATGAAGGTAGACTACAGTTCGCAGCTGTTCTGGTGGAGTTTCTCATAATAAGCCTCTATATTTTAATCAGTTAATGCATATCCCTCTTGTCATCATTTTCCTAATCTTTCAGAAACTGTCCTCTGTAACAGGGTTGAGAAATCATTCAGGTGGATCAATCTTCATAACAGAACTTAGCACCATTTGTGTATCTGGTAGGATGAGAAAGTTTGGAAAGATGGACAAAAGAGGAAAGGCTTATACAAGTAAGGCTGTCCTTGCATTCCTTTGCTCCTTTAAAGCTTACATTGAGGTACTAGTAATTATCTCAGACTCAAATAGTTTCAAAGACAAAATGTTTTAGAGACAAATACTCATATATTGTAACAACTTGAGAAGGGAAATCCTGGATTTACCAGCTTTTATTGCAGCCCTGGAAATTTATATTTAGAATATCCAAGAGACCTAAGAACCTATCAGAATACCATGTTTCTGATCTCAGGTTATCATTCCACAAAGACAATAGGTACCTCTTTTATCACTAGTTAACACAGGTCTCTATGTCCTCATTATAACTGAAGATCATCAAATGTGGAACAGATAGTGAAACTAGAGGCATATACTTTAATATTTCCACCAGAGAGACATTTGGTCATTTTTAACAGAAAAGTAGGGCATTATTCATAGGATGATTCAGAAATAGCCTGAAGGCATGAGTCAGCTTCTCTTTTGTCTACTCTTCTGTGTCATTACCACTGTTATGTTACCTTTAGTGAGGACTGAGTGGTCTGCTGGGTTGCAGCCTAGTAATAGAATTATTCACATACTTCATTAACCCACAAATCTGTAACAGATCTTTTGCTATCATTACACATATAATGAAAGTTTGCCTCCTAACTAACATCATACACTTATTCAAACCAGCTGGTTGTGTTTGTATAGTAGTAATATTTCGCAGTTTAATAAATCATTTTCTCTGCAATCCTTTAGTTACCTAAGGGCTGCAGTATCTATTACAAAGTAGCAGCCAGTGAAATAGCTTAAAATCAAAACCACTGAGTTAAGAGTACAGTAGAACAACCAAAGCAGTTTTAACTATGCAGAAATAATAGCAGCTCCAATTTATCCTGACTTTTGAACAACATATGCCTAAAGTGCAAGGACCCTTCATTCACAAAACAAAATCTAAGTGTTAAGATTTGAAAGACCACACTTCCCCAATCATTTAAATTTAACCAGTGTACTTCTCTCATGTGGTATTTGCCTCAGAGTTAGATATCTAATATCGTATTTCCAGGAATTCTTAGGCATGTCTCTCTACAGGAAGATTCATCCCATATAAAAACAGATGTTGACAAATTGCTTTCAGAAGCAATTTGAAGGACAGAAAACCATTTTGGTTGGAAGGGACATCGTGAGAATATTTAGTCCACCCTCCCACCTTAAGCAGGGTCAGGTGGAGCAGGTTACACAGGACCACTTGAGAGCAGCATGTCTCACCTACATATTTGTCACATCAGGTCCGGCAGCATCTTAAGAGTTGTAGCACTGAGCAACTTCATATCAGCTTCACATCAAATGCCTCTGCAATCCCAAAATGAGGTATACCCTACGGCCCTAAGACCTGGGCTACTCAGAGTCTATAATTGCACTCCTATATATTTCCAAGCCTTAAACACTGTACAGTAGAGATCCACTTTTCACTTCCTGTGCTTTGACCAGTTTGCCAACATATATTTTGACTTGATGTTTAATACTTTGCAAGCATCAGAAAAGTGATGTCCTGGACCTCAGAAAAAAATTCTAGATCAAAAACCGAATCGGATTTGAAATAGAGGCTAAACTACTTTAGGTGATATTGTCAGATGGCTGTGGTTCCAATACAAGAGATCTATAGATCTGTACTTAGTGGCCCAAGGATTCTCTTCAATGGAGCAGTCCTCTTGTAATCCCATGCAAAACTGAGCAGCTCTGGTGAAAATAACTAAAAGACAAGAAGTTCTCTCATTCTTAAACAAACTAAACCCTGGTGGTTCTGGAAGGCTGGCTTTGAAAATTGTCAGAGTACGGAATGTATGAAGGCTAAGATAGGAAAGAATGCAAAATCCACAACAATGTATAATTGAAAGGATGCACACATCACCTGCTCTGTAACAGGACTTGGTGCACAAATCCTGCAGAATGGCCTTCCCTGAAAAATTAGCATGTTAGACATCATCCAGCTGAGCACACAGACTGTTATGACCCGCATGCTAGCACCTAACTGACCCCTATAACCACTCACTGCCTGAAAATTCTGGCCACCTACCACAGAGCTGCAGATTCCAGTTTAAAAACAACGTACAAAAAAGTTCACTAACAAGGCTTAGCATTTTTGAGACCTGTCTCAACCTGTTGCCCATTGTGCTGACTTCACTTTCCCAGCAAAAATGAGAATTTGTAGTGGGACCATGGACATAACCCTCATTAGTGAAATGGTCCGTCTTCAGTTATAAGTATTCACAGATTACTTTAGTATTCCTTTTAGTTCTGCACAACCTGCAGTATATTTATACCTATATGAGTGAACATAAATTTTGGTTTTGTATAATTAATCAGCCAATTTTTATTGAAAAAGAAACTCCATACACTAATACCGAGCATTGTCTTTGACAGTTAATGTAAATAACAGAAACACATTTGACAAACATATTTACACCCTACTTGTCTTAATGTATTTCCTAACCTCATTCCAAACAAGAACCCATCAAGTTGAATCAGGGCAACCCATTTTTTTCCCTGCATTTAACTCTCTGCATATATTTTTCTACACCATACAAGAATGAATCACACACCCTTCAAAACAAGAGAGGGTTTTTTTTACATACAGGTGTATTATTTCATATCATGGTACTAGTATATTTGTTACTTCCACTGTTTATGTGGATGATATTTATACAGAATGGAAATCTGTAATGAAAGAGATGGACCTCTGTCTTGATTCTATCCTTAGGTCATGGTATCTCAGGAAAAAAATAAAATGGTATCTTCTTCCACAGTACATGTTTTCTATACTATCTTCTTTAGGTCAACACTATTCTCCCATTTGTAGCAAGGGAATTAGGGGAAAATAGATTGTTAAGGTTCTGATAAAATATTTAATTGGAATATGCCCACCTCTAATTCTCTGGACAGAGCTCAAGAGACTGTGAACTCCACAGAGAGCTCAGTACATCAGGAACAAGATCAATGTTAATTAGGGCAAGATATATAAACTTCTTCCAAAGTGTAAGACACATGATAAGGAATTTAATGCATAATTTTAAGAGACTGGTATAGATAACTCGAGTCAGAGGAATTAAGTCCACTTTTGTTAGTGTTTCCATTAGTAACAGAAACATTTATTCTGAGGTACAGCAATGTTAGACGGTAACTAAAATGCACAATAAGAAATTAAGAAACACTTCCATCATGTGGCCGTTAAAAGCCAAGTAGTTTTTCTTCTGTTGGTGATTACTATAAGTATCTATTCACTGCAAAGGAATAGATTTTCTGCTCAGGCAACAAATAATGGGATTTCACTGCAGCTACTGTAAAGATTTTTCACTCAGAGAAAAAGATATTTTTGTAGGGTAATATTACACTTAATAAGAAAATACTCTGGAACTGTCCCTTTTCTTAGGAAATGAACTACACAGTAGAGGTAACTGGTAAAACACAGTTAAAGGCCAAAAGAAGCAAAAATAATTCCTAAATGCATATTTAATTCATGGGTAATTTAATATCAGTTTATTGACATATAATCCAAAACATTTTTATGCTACAGAAAGTCCTCAGCAATGATCAAAAAAAAAAAAAGAATAAAGCTATAGGTGATAGACTAGAAAAGTCACTTATCTTGCATGAAGTTTTGGAGTGAAATAGAAAAACTCAGAAGAAAAACTGTTTGTATACAGTTGTAAGAATTGACACAAGGTGACCTGACAGATGCAGGACCATTTCTTTAGGTATTTCATTAGCTATATACAGTTTTGCTTTATTGTTCTGGGATTCATGAACTCCTAAGTCAACACGGGTATGTACATAGAGCCACAAGTCTGTGTTGTGCTGACTGAATAATTGCTACATTGATCCCATACCACAGAACTACAGAAAAAATTACAGTAGCTGATGCTCTCCTTGTAACAATCTATCTTGCCTTGTAAAGTTTATATGCTAAAAAAATGTTTCAGGGGGTAGTGCTCTTCCTGGGAACAGTGTCTAAAACAAATATAGAAGCACTGCTTTTGGCAGCAAAAAGCAAATTAGATTGAGAGGCAGACAGTGGAAGGAACAATACGGAAACTGATTTTAAAAACTTCTGCCTGGATTCACCATCTTTCAGCACCAAAAAAAGGCATCATCTCAGCTGTCATATATCATGAGCTGCATTTCTGATTTTTTGGTTTGGTTTTTTGACCCATCCAAGCACTAGTTCAGGAAGATAAAAATTTTTGTTCAGAGTTTGAAAAATTATGCCAAAGGGGAAAATAGTTGGACTATAACTTAATGTATCCTTAATGAAGCCACAACTTCAAATTCAAACATTTAAGCTGCAACTCTGTCAGTGGAACCATTGTTAGTAGTGCTGCTAAAATAATTTATAAGAGCACTGCAGAGTGCCTCTGTGGTACACATAAATAGAGATTCAAAATGGATATACAATTACGGATATTCGATGTGCTCGGTGGTTTTAATGCTGTTCACTCTGCTTCAGAGCCACGTTGCTGGTTTGGGGCTCTCAGATCACTTTTCCAAGTGCCTTGAGAAAAAGATGGCCTTGGTTTTTATTTTATTTTGTAGGGTGAAGAGCACGTAAGTATCAATTATTAAAAGAAAGACATTTATTTTCACTGTAAACTCCTCATATATTCTTTGTATAAAGAAATAATGACTAAAATAAAAAAACTATAGAAGTTACTGCAATTTTAACCTGATATCCTACCCATATATTTTGTGATTTTGTGCAAATTTAAAAAGTCAATTTAATTAGTATTTCTACATAATAATATATTAAATGATGCAAATATATACTTTGAATTTATTTGCTTTTACACAAATAAGAAAAATCTGAGAGTATTTTGATAATTTTTATTCATTAATAAACCTATGGATCTTTTTTTCCTCCATGAGAATTATCAGTTCACTAACTTTCGCTGTTGCTGCAATCTCATCTCAAAGAGTTTATGTTTATCAATACTAAAACTGACAAGTGAAAGTAACTTCATGTAGAAAACTTCTGGTATGTTTTCTGATGGTAACTTCTGAGAGAGAAGGCCAAAGACTTGGACAGGAAAATTGTCTTTAAATTAGAGTTGAAATATCACAGCGTCTTCATTACCTAGCAGTTACAATCCTATTCCAAAACAGATTGCTAAAGAGATAACCAGAGAACTTCTTAATTAAAATCTTATTGATGTGCTGTATCTACGGAGATAATTAAGTACAACAACATTGTTGCATGCAAAAACATATTTGTCTTGACAAAGGAATAATTGAGAAGAATTACTTGGTGGCTAAGACTTGATGCAGATATTTTTTGTCAATTTGCTTCTCTTATCTGCATAATATCCTAAAGAGCTTCAAAGACTGCAGATTTATTTTTTTTTTAACTGACCAAGAAACAAAATACAGAAGAGTAAAATAAATGTGCCCCTCTCAATAAATTAGGTCTAGGAAGGTAAGTTCAATTGAACTGTGAAATGGTCTGTACAACTGACATTTTACGTGCTATCCACATTTATCATCAGAAGCTGTAATATGTTTCCCTATTTTAAGCAATCAATGAACTACTAAATGTACTTTTCTATTTTTAGCACAAGTTTCTCAAAAATTCTATGCAGACCTACCCTTGCTGGAATGTACATAAGCCCCACAAGAGAGCTACTCACTGTTTTTAACCTTTGAGCACTGGCAATATTTGTACCCCTGTGTCACATTTTATTTTTGCTGCCAGAAAGCAAAAAAAAAAAAGGATATAATGTAGAATTTATACATCTTTCAACTGTTATTTTCAAAAGTTAGAGTATTCACAGACTATTCAGGGTCTAATAGGAAACCAAGTTTAGCAGGAGGCAGAATTTTACCACTGGCTGCTGAATGCATGAGCATCTCATGTTAATTAATGCCAAGATGCAGCCCACGGGAACACCTCAACAGTGATACGACTATATTTGACTGATGATGGTCCTACTCTAAGTTCAAATACTGGGAAATATTTTCTAGTAACTGTATCATCATATCAAAGGTCCAGAAAACATACAGACTGGAAGAAAAGATGATTTTTCTATTTCAAATAGATAAGGATGCAGTGGGTTCTACAACAAATAGTCTGTAAAATTATAACTCAATATTGTGAAAATTTATTTGGTACTGTCTGTGATCTTACTGAATTTTACTGGACTATTTCAAACCTTGGTAAGGAGAAATCAAACACATTTCTTTCTTCATATAAGCACATGCTGTGTCTTCAGGGATTGTGATTTTTTTAAACAAATTAATAGTTATGCCGTATTTAAAAGAAATTTTAAATAATTGATTTATAGCTCCAAAACAACTCACTCAATTAAATTTACAGCTAGTAAATTCATTACCAAATAATTTTCAAGGCTTTAAAGATTAAAGTCTTACCTGAGAGCTGATTACTGATGCAAGTAATATCATTTTCTTAGAAATTTTTCTGTCCAGTACTGTATTCTGGAAGTCCATTATATCCAAAATAAATAAGCATACGATATGATAGATAACATGCATAGCCAGAGGAACCTTTTCCTGCAGTTTTTGTTTTGGGTGCCTCTTTAGTCTTCACAAATAAAACATTATGCATTGTATCATCTATTTGAATACTCTAGAAGCAACATAATTGCAGTTTCCCATTCCTGACAGAGATGCCAAAGTCATTATTTGAAAAACTTAAACATCATTGGAGCAGCAACTGACAATCAGAAGTAGGCTTTTGAAAAGTTTGAAGTTTTTGAAATAAACAGTCATACAGCCTATTCCATACCTAAATGTTCAAATATAGTTAGAAATCTTCAACAGAAACAACTGAGAACAGGTATCCCCTTGAAACACTTTATTTTGCAGTTATTGGAACTGTCACATAGATTGGGGAAAAAAAAACAGAAGAACAAACAGAATATTCTACCTGAGTGCCACCAAAAGAACCCATGAAAAAAAAAAAAAAAAAAAAAAAAAAAGGATATTTTATTCTGCTATACCTTACAATGAAGTGAAGATTTACTGACATCAATAAAACAACCATTTTGTTCAAAATTAAGACTATTTTAATGTTCTTGATAAATATAAGGATATGTGTAATTCATCTGGGATCTGGAGATGAGCAAAACACAAACAATATTATATGGAAGGGAAAACATGAAGTGGTCTGAGAAAATAAGGCAAAACCAGGCAAATATCTGAGGAAAAATGCACTACATCCCAAGCACAACCAAGGAGATGCATAATAAAACCAGCAGACCAACGAAATTATTCATCCAAATTTTCACAGGACAGAAATAATCAAGAGGCTCCACTTAAAACCTCCCAAATATGAAAGATCAGAAGAGGACTGGAGAAAATTACATGGTCAAGTTAATATTTTCACAACCCCCAATTATAAACTTTCACAATGATAATTTTAAAAGACGTGCAAAGGAAAATATTGCAAAAGATGAGCATAGAAAGGATGCAGGCTGCTTAACATTCATACTGCATAAGTACTAACATGCAGATTACACTTCTCCCAGAGCACGCCTGATCCTGAAATGATTTAAATGGAGAGTGAAAATCACAGAGGTGTCTGAGACCATTAAACACATGCTAAGCTGTAATAGCCTTTGTAAGTACAGAGATTTATTTCGTGGGGCACAACAATAATCCTTGGTATTGCGGGAAAAAAAGTACATTCATCCTACTCCTCCTAACTTTTGGAGGCCCAACTAGATTGCAAAGTTAATTTACCTAAGGATTTAGCCTAGACAGAGTAAGAGTAAATAGGTCTTGAAGTTGGAGAATGTTGTGAGGAAAAGAGAAGGGAAAAAAATGTACGGAAACTTTGCGTACTTTCATACAGGTCTTTCTTCAAGATTCAAGCCAAAAACTTATTAGATACCTGTGCCTGAAGATGCAATAGGGAAATAAACTGTTTCCAGTTGGAATTTGGCTGGCTTACCTTGGTGAAGAAAAGTGGTTATTAACAGCTCTACCTATCCCTAGTTTGGGTTACAATATTTTTTACATTTCATCAAATCCTTTCAAAACAATATAGATACACCATGTAGTGTCCACCATGATATGACAGAAGCATTAAGGCATACACTGTTATCTCTAATCATGTTCCTGTGTGGTGACTTTATTCCAGAGGATATGTTCCAGAGAGCTTCTCAAAATACTTTTTTAAAATTTATGTTGCTTCTGATGAAATGTATTATGGGAAGAACAGAATTTAGTATCATTGTTTTCGCTAGAGTGGAGAAGTCTGGAACCGTGTTGAAAAAGATTCAGAAATTTGAGAAGGAAATCTTGAAAAAACAGAGCAATAGTTGCATTCAAAGATTTTGAGATAAATTTGAGGAGGGATAAGCATAGTTACTTTGGAGTCAAACAGATTAGCTGAGAAATGCTGCTGGGAAACAGCAAACAGAACAGTGAATGATACTAAAATTTCAAAATAAAATATATCAGAGGGCAAGGAAGGTAAGAATAAGAGACAATGAGCAGAAAAAATAGGGAAATAAACAGAGCATTATTTCGGCAAGTCCAGCTGCCCTTAAGCTCTTGGGATATTTTCCTTACTAAGTTTTTTGAGGAAATATTGAAGGACAACTGTCAGAAAATGAAACTATGACACTCAATGTATGTATATGTGTATATATACATGTATATATATATATATATAATACACAACCCAACCAATATATTTATTCAGAGCTAGTCAAACAAGCCCATCACATCAAATTAACTAAAGGTTATTAAGCTTTGGGCACAGAACATATGCATAACCCAGAAAGAATTAATCAATCAAGTACACACTGCATGATGCTTACCCATGTTTTTCTGAGGAAACCTAGAGTAAGTTTGATGATCTGTGACAAAACTTCTTCAGAAAACTATGAAACCTCAGAAATTCTGTCTTCCTATGCTGTTATGATTTATGAGCATTCTTCACATATGTATTTCTTGTGGTGCAAAATTCTTAAAATCTGTGGATCCAGGATAAGCTTCCTATAAACTCAGTGAATATCATCTGGCAAAAGTTATCTGAACACGCATTATCTACCTTACTTGGAAACAATCATTGCTAGATACTTGAAGAACAGATCAAGCCCTCCACATATATTAACAGGGTTGGGGTTTTTTTTTGTTTACACACAAAGCTGGGTACAAAACTGAGTGGTTTCCTCCACCTCTTTTTCCCAGGTTAGTGAAGTTAATTATGCAAATTTCCAATACTGGTGAGTTTATTTATAAGGTATTCAAAATAGAGTTCCCATTGTATTGTTCTGTCAGACAAAGCAACTATTTAAAAAACGTGAAAAAGCATTTTGCAACTACATATTAAAAATCAGACACCAGGCTCAAGTAAGTTTTTTACCAGGATCCAACACATTATACCTATTTTAGTTTCGTTAAGTTGAACCCTTATCACAGCATTCTTCATGGCATTCAGCAAGTCATAAGTTATATTTAAGGGTTTTGTTCAGATCTTAAGAGAAGGAGTTAATATGGCTTAAAAAGCTGGCAAAATGTGAAAGACTAATCATATTCAAAAATTCAATGTACCTTGCATCTATGTAAATATATGTTCCCCTACAAAAAAAAGTTATGCCATAGCTAAGTACACCAAAACTATGCAAGACTGATCTTTGCAGGCAATAGAAAGAGTGAATTGGGTGAAAATGTAGACAGATTATGCTGAAAAATGGGACCTTCTGTAAAAATATTTGCATATGGAAAAAAACTAATTTGAGTCAAAAGAGAAAGATTGGTATTTTTCAACTTTCATCTTAAGCAACATACCCTCCTTGGTTTACCTAATTTTGTTAGAGAACTAAAGATCAATTTCTTCTAAAAATTCCATGTGAGTGATTTACCTTCTTTTTTCACAGAGGGCTGTTGAGTGCCTGGCAGCAATTTGTGGGTAATAGACTAGAGATGGCCATTTCGGTAAATTATTTCCTTAATGACCCTTTGCTTCAGAATTTGACTAATACTGCTGCTTTCATTTTCCAGTTTCTGCACTGTTTTTTTGTATAACCTGACATTAGTCAGGAATCCCTAGCCTTTCAAAGCATGGCACACTCCCAGGAAATTGATAAATAGAAGTAGTATTTGTTTTGTGAAATTACTTTCAGAAACAAGAGACTCAGGAAAGCAAAGTCTCCCGATACACACTGACAATATGGAAATCTGTCCCCAAGAAAGGTTTTTATACCAAGTATCCATTTTATTCTACCATTGGAATTCCCTTGAAAATACCTGAAAAATAGTAAGTATAAAAAGCCTGTTTTATTTCAGGATTAAGAGGGCAGAGAAGCTATGAATTTGTAGATTTATTAATGTAATAAGAATTAGATTTTTTCATACATGTACAAGATTGATGAATAAAGCCAGTCTTTGAGAGAGGAGAAAAGAAAGGAAGAACATAATAGTAATTTTGTTCATAGAATCTACACTATTTTTCTGTTATTGTCTGGAAAGACAATGAACAGTCAAAAAACAGCTCACTGATTAACCCTTCCTTTCAGTTAACTTTTTTTATGAAAATCAGTTCAGGTAACAATGTTCTGTTTCTTTTCTGTAGCCCACACTAAGTTGATTTCATATACTTGAATGAATAATTTTCTCTCATGGTCTTAATTGAATTACTGTTCTTCACATTAAATTTCTTTCTTGAACCCTGTACTCTTGGAAAATGTTTATTCTATGAATAAGGGAAAAGAGCCTTGAAGTATTACTATGATACATAAGCTATATATCTACAGTCTGTATTTGGTTCACAGTTTTAAAATTCATTTCAATTATATCTGTTAGGAATTTTGTGACTAAGAGAGAGAAAAAAAAATCAAGTAAGCAGAGTGCAAGACATAATAACACGTGTTTTGTTTAAGCTTATGTGATCTCCAGTGCTCAGTGTCCTTCTAAATCCAAGAAGGAACACACACTGGATCAGAAACAACACTTACAACAAAAGCCTTTCCAAGTATTTTTTTTTGTTGTCCCAGTGGTACTTCTCAGTGTTACAGCACATTCCTCATTCCAAGCATCAGTAATATTTAGAGACTCACCAGCAGCTCACCCCAAGGAATCTCCAGCTGGAAAAAAAGTTTATAGTTTCCATATGAACTTTTCACTGCTCATGGTCTATATTAATAATTGATAAACCTCAAGACTTCACTCTAAACTTCTAGCTCTAGTTGCAGTACATTTCTCTTTTTAGTCCTCCTGGAATTTTAATCTGAGATTTATGACTGTTTGCTGCATTGCAACAAGACTTATACCTCTCTTTGAGTTAAAATAGCAGAAATTTTAGGTGAACTTGTATTCACATTCTTGATAATTATTACATTATCAATGGGCTTCAATTTTAAATTTCCTATTAAATAACTATATGCTGAACATTGGGGAGGATGACCACTTTATGAATTCAATACCCTACCAGGCAAACTTTGCACAAAGGAGTTAAAAGATGCACTCAGTGCATGTCTCTTCCAATTTTACAGACCAGAATTATCCACGGGTTTGATAACCTAATCCTTAATTATTGGGTTTGATAACCTAATCCTTTAATTGAAATAAGCTATATCAGCATTAAACACTTTTTGGTTTTAAATTCTAGTTTTTGCTTATGTTCCCATGCATTTGAAGATAAACAAAAACATACAAGAAATAGCAATTCACTAAGCAAACTTTTCTTAGGCCAAAGAGAATATGGAGTTACACATGGCAGTAGAGGTATCAAAGTAGTTGATTTGACATTCATATGACTTTAAATATCAAAAACGTCCTTAGTATTTTTCATGGAAAAGTTTATTTTCTTTCCAAACTTTGGCAGCTAGGAACTTCTGCTGACCAGTGTTGAGTTTGTGAGGTCCCCAGGACAAAGGAGGAATTGAGAATCTGACTCCATGTTCTCAGAAGGCTGATTTATTATTATATGATATTGTATTATATTTCATTAAAGAATGCTATACTAAAACTACACTAAAGAAAGAGAAAGGATGCAGGCAGAAGGCTACAAAGAATGAGAAAGAAAATCTCGTGACTCTCCAGAGTCCCGACACAGCTGGACTGAGATTGGTCATTAAGTCAAAACAATTCACATGAAACCAATGAAACAATGACCAGTTGGTAAACAATGTCCAAACCACATTCCAAAGCAGCAAACACAGGAGAAGTGAATCAGATAATTATTGCTTTCATTCTTTTCTGAGGCTGCTCAGCTTCCTAGGAGAAGAAATCCTGGTGAAAGGATTTTTCAGAAAACATGACAGTGACAGACCGGTACAAAGGGAAGGCTGAGCCAGTGGCCAAGTGTCAGTGCATCATCTAATGCTTCTGCAGAGGAGTCACATCTCTCAGAGGGCCAGGACACAAGAAACTTTCCTCAAGGGCACCTTACATTTTAATGAAGCACAAGGCAGGGATAGCTTGATGATATTCCTGTGATCTATAGAAAAATTAACTATCTGATCTCTTTAATCTCTAATTCTACTTTGTTATTAAAACTGTGCATATGCTGGAGGGGAGGGAGGTACAGGGAGTGGATAGATCCTTTAAAACCTAGCTGACAGCTTCAGCCTGGCTGTGACAACAAACAGAAAAAGAAGGGAAAAATAAAATACCTAAATAAAGTCGGGATAGCTCCAGGTTTCTAGGGCTTAATGAAATTCTCTTCTGAATCCTGAGCTTATTGCCTTCAACAAACTCACAGAGAAGAGTCCAAAGGGGATTTGAAAGATTTCATTAGCCCACAAAAGAACAGAGATAAATTTACAGACAAGTTTCTCTTTAGAGGGGAAAAAACCCCATTGCCATTTGGAGAGAAGTGACAAATAACAGCCACCACCATTTTTGGGAGGAACCAAGGGGAAAAAGTGATGGATAAGAGATAGATCAAAATGGGTCTTTGGAAATATGAATAAGGAGCCCAGGATCCTGACATATGTTCCTGAGGTTCCAAAGCAATGTCTGATTCCCTGAAAGGCTCCTTAAGGAGGTCTTTACTCAGACATAGAAACTGGTAGGAAAACTGTTTTTAATCATTAACACCACTGAGATCAAACCAGTCTAAATTTCTGACTGAATGGAAGAGTGGCAGCAAATGGGGGATATCTTTAATCCTGCAGATTTTTAAGCACTCTCACATGATATTTCCGTAGGCAATGAGGGTAACAACTACATTAATCAAACAGGCATTCATCTCTTTACATGATATTTCCATAGGCAATGAGAGTAACAACTGCATTAATCTAGTTTCAAACAGGCATTCATCTCTTTAGTCCTTATGTATTCAGTTATGTGACAGTAATCCACTCAGAGAGAGTAGATTTGATCAATTTTTGCTCTAGCACCACTAAAAAGTGTATTAATATTTGGATAATAAATTTTATATTTATATTTTATAATCTGTTAATTTGAAAAATTAATGTGTACTCCAAGTACTTTTGGAGTGCAAAATTAGAAAGGAAAAATTAAGTTGATAAATCAGAAAAAGAGCTCTAGAACATTCAATATAACCCTCTCCTATGCAGTTGTCACAGGACAATAAATGCAAGATACAGAAATATGGGAAAGTTTCATGGACAAAGTATCTTCTTGGAGGATGGAGAGCCATACCTCAGCAGAAGGATCCCACCTCTCATTTCTCATATAGTCCTTAGTAATGAGGTAGTAAGAGTGAGTTTATATGGCAGCATATGG
Source organism: Euphonia xanthogaster (assembly GCA_034509185.1). Lineage (NCBI taxonomy): Eukaryota > Metazoa > Chordata > Aves > Passeriformes > Fringillidae > Euphonia > Euphonia xanthogaster. The sequence continues at coordinate 42,582,709 of JAYDZK010000202.1, read as the reverse complement.
AAATTGATACTGAAAACCAAGGAACAGCAATTTTAAAAGCACCATCTATTAAATACAAGCAGGAGTTGGCTCAGCTATCTTCTCGAGCCATTCGTGTCTCTCTCTGCATCCACATATCACTCTAATATGATTTATTTTCTCATCATCCTTAAGCCACCTTTTGTTTTGTGTAGGGACACCATGTTTCACAATTACTATTCCTTTGCACAAGGTGGAAAGGCTTGACACAATGTTAGTGCCCACACAAGCTGGACATTAAATGTCTAATCCAATTTTGCAGAGGTCTGATGAAAATATTAGAAAGGCTAAAAATACAAAAAACTAAAACCAGCCTCTCAGCCATTCTGGTGGATGTATGTTGAAATTACTACTAAAATTGAGCTCCATGGTTATAGAAGATTGTCTGCAGTAAATAATCAGACCCCCATTGTTTCCAGGCCTACATCTCTCAATTCAGAAGAAATTTTGTTCTGTCCAGTTTTGATTTTCCTCTTAAACTCTGCAAAATTTTATACATTTTTGACAGTATATTCCACCAAGATCTAGTAACATATTTGTGATAACTCAAAATCTGAATTTGCCCTAAAATTAGAAGTGTCCCATACAATCTAATTTAAAATAAAACCCTCTAAATAGAACATATGTTAAATATTAAATGAAACACAAAACAGTCTTATTCATGTAGCTTAAACCTGGAATTGCTCTCACCCTGACAACTTTGACAGAGTATCTTTTATCAATTGCTTGTAACAGGTGAGGTAAAGTAAAACAAATTTTCAGGTGAGAAGGTTTGAGCAGCTGATGGAGTATATCATAAAATATGATGATTTCCTAGGGTTTCTTTTTTCATATTCATTTAGGAGTAATTTTGTGTGAGCAAGTGAACATGAATCAATTTGTATGAAGAGTAAAATACCTTTTGAAAAAATATTTTAGATCTTTAGGAGGGGAAAAGGTGAGCATCTTTTGAAATGACACTACTGGTTGTTCATGTGAATGAGGGAGTTGGGACCATTACAAGGACTGACAGAAGACATTGCTGTTTACAATAGGAGCACTGTTACTTTTAATCAACCTGAATCCTTTTTTCCATGGTATGTTTTTCTGCCACCCAGATGTACTAACAGTTATGTTTATTTTAATTTAATTATTAATTTAATTAATTAAGATTATGTCAAACATGCATCACCAGAGTATTGAACTGCAAGAGTGTCATGAAGTACCATGAGCACAGCCACACTGATGCTAAGGAGGGGAAAAACTAAAACCAAGACAACATATTTAAAATGAGGAAAGAAATTCAGAGATATAGAATGATACCTAGCTAAGCAGCTTTCGTTCCGCTCTCTCCAGACAGCCTTTGCTTTTTTACTAAAATGCTTAATTATAGCATTTTAACTACAACTACTACATCCTGAGGAACTCAAAGGAATAAGAAAAGTCTAACTGCAATGAATGTAAAGCAGATAAATTGTGGGTACTTACATTTCACTTAGGAAAACAGAAGCACCTGCATAAGTTTGGAAGGCCTGAGCCTCAAAGATCATACTTTTCTATTGCATCATTTTAATGGCAAAAGTAGTTAACAAAAGTAGAGCAAAGGAAGTACAAATTACAATAGACTCCAGTATTTCCTACTCTCTGAAGGATTAGTAGAAATTTAGTAAGGCAAATGAAAAACACTTCCAAAAAGAAATGTTGCTAGTGGAAAATGTGGCTATATTTTACAGATTTAGGCACCTTCTGAATATTTATTCTGAATTTTCTGAATATTTATGCATCAAAACAAACCCAAAACCTGTTTGTAACAGAAAAGGAGCTGCTCAGGTGCTGCCACATTAGATTTATAAGAAGTTCAGAGGAGAGAGAATCTTCTCAGTTATTTCAGTGTCGTAAGGAGAGTAACATGACAATCTGTCAAAGATCAGTGTCAGAGCAAGGGTGTAGGACCAGAGAACAGTGGGAAGAAATGCAAGACTGAGTTTTGTTGATATTCTGTGCAACCAATGCAAGAGAACATACACATGTCTGCCTGACCAGACACTTCAGGACTGAGGCATTAAAGTACTTCCATTGTTTCAGAACTACCAAAAACATTACTCCTTCAGCAGGAAGAGAGAAGACACACTGATCACCTTGAAAGAAGGGGAATATGCACACTCCTATATCAGTGCAGAAAGGAAATAAAACAGAAAATAATTATATTTGAAGATTGTATATCATGCACAGATACATGGGTTTCTACAGATCAGAAAAACACAATTTTGTCTGAGTGAAGAAATGAGAGTTTTCCTTGAAATAAAAAAAAAAAAAAAACACTTCAATAATACAAAACCAGCTTGCTAGCCTGGTGCTAGTCTTCCATGTTAAAAAAAATCAATTTGCTTTTCCATTGGAGTCAACGTACATCAAATCAGCCTTCACATCTAAGGATTGGATTCATTATATCTAGAGCAGATTTCAAGGAGAAACTTAGATAAGTGAAAAAAAATAATTTGAGGAAAAGCATAGCACTGAAATTGCTAGAATAGAAATCTTCCTCTCTAAGCAGCCTACATGGCAGCAAGGTTCCATCAGGGAGTTTTACAATTTGAAGAGATTTCTAACAGTTTTACTTTTTTTTTTTCCTACAGAAATCATCATTCTAAGACCTAAACCAAACTGCATTTCAGACAAAGTGTGAGAATTAACTAAAAACCAAGTATGAAAATATGTAGAGAAATAGAGCTTTTAAAAAATAAGAACATTAAGAAACCCACATTCTCACTCAAAGATTGTTTCTGTACAAGGTTTTAATCTACCTTATCTGGTAGCCAGTAGCAAAGGCATAGATGTCCTTCCACCACTTCAAAAGGTAGCCCAAGTTTGTGATAATGAGACAGGATACTGAAACACAAAAAAAAAAACCATTAAGTGTGAGAAAAAGTGTCAAAAGAACTAGTCACAACTGTTGATATTCAAGGAAATAGTATATGCCAGACACTGACCTGACCTCAGTTCCAGACTTTTTTATTGCTCTGTTGAATTGGTTCAAGTTTGCTCCAAAATCTTCTTTTCCTCAACTTCCCATCTGTGTTGACATCTGTCACAAGGCACTTGGCTTCTTAGAGATGACAAGAATTCAGGATAGTTTGATACTCTTACCATTGAAGCCAGAGCCAAGTATCTTAATAATAAAAGATAAAATGAAAGGTCAAAAATCTTTTTTCTCAAAGAAAATTCAGGCTTTTACATAGAACTTATATGTTTGCCTCAAAGTAGAGAGTGACAGGCCTACACAAATACCACACTCACAGTTCCCACTGTCTTATTTCTTCTCCCTTTCAATAATCCAAGGAACATAACTTAAGGTTTTTGAATAATGACAGCCAAAAAAGAAGAGCCTGATCTGAAATCCAAAGATTTGGATTGTAAGTTCAGCAAAGGTTTAGGTGTAAGTTCCAACATATCTGCAGCATTTTGGACATGGAAGTTCCTAAGAGAATACCAAAGACTGGTTCGTATGAGTGAAAGCACAAGACAACAATGAATGACAACAGTTTTTACACACATATGTCTATCTGATTGGCACTTACCCAACTCTTGACTCCTGGATGACAAGAAGACTTCCCCCATAGCATTCTCCATGGCATCTAGCCGTGCCACATGCAACAGAAGAGTTTTATGTAGAACAGAGACATCTGAAGGTAGAGGTGAATAAGCAGTCTCAAATGCTCACAGAGCCTTACAGAGCACCAGGTCACCATGTTGCACAGTGTGGGATGCTTCTGAGACTGGGTCTTCCTATAATGCAATACCTCCATGAGCAAGCAGCAGCAGGGCTTCCCAGAGTTCTGAGGAACTAGTCATGAGGCCTTTCCTACAAAATGTGAAAGCTCCAAATAAAAACATCTGTCAAAAATTTCTTTTCTCATCTCTTTCAAAGCACAAGGAATTTATATATCCAGAATCAGAGTGATTTCTATCAACTGTTTTTTATTCTTGTCTTTGTTTATATAGCTGTGCTACCTCTCCATGGAATAAGAAAGCACATAAAAATCATAAAGAATGAATTAAAATGCAAGCCAGCAGAACAGACCACTCTTTTTAAAAATGGAATTATGTTAGAATGTGTGGCAGTCGAAAGTGTATGTGCTAACATTGCATTTTATGTACACAACACCTGAAACAGCTACCGTAAATGCAGACATGTCCTTTCCCACTATATTGCACCCTGATAAGTTCATACCTTGCTTTGTCCACAATTAGAATCCAATCCAGGGATGTTTTACACCCTAATAATGACTGGAAGTATTTTACATTAATCTGAAGGAGAAGTTTTATGTAGAACATTTACAGAGTGTTTTTAAGACACAAACTACCTCCTTTTTAGAAATGAGTGAGAAAAAGGGGAAGGTAGAGATGTATAAAAATCAGTTGTAGTAATAATACCCATAGCAAAAGAGCCCAAGGAGAAAATTCTAGTGCAACAAAATCAGGCGGACAAAAAAAAATGAAAGTATTGTTTGTATACTGTTTTCTCTCATAAGGTAAATAATTCTTTATTCTTGCAAGCAGAGCGGTAGCAATAAGCTCTCACCTTAGAAATTGAATGTTATTAGATAATTCATCTTCTAAAGTTTCAAGTTATGATAGTTAGAAAAATTCCTCTTGATTAAATCCACATGAAATATAAACATGCTTAACTTTTACAAAAGCCATTATGTCTGTATAAAATATTCCCCATAAAAAGGAAAGGTAAGCATTTTCTCCTAACCAGGGGTATGCTGAAATTATCCACAACTTAGCCAAATCAAAAAGTTTTTCAACGTTATAGCAAACCACAAAGCACCAGCTTTTTCCATGTCTAGGACTTTGAGAAATGTTCTTTAATACTATGTCACAGATCTCTATCTCCCAACATTGAAAGTATCTCTCTTCTGAGCTACACAGGCACAAAACCTATCCACAAGGACGGAAGAAATTTCACCTGCATCACATCAGCCTTTCTCCACGGCTGAGTGCAGTGCTATGATTACTGGCACGTTTCCTCCTCTCTCCTATCAATGTCAGACTTGAAGTATAAAAAGCCATAAAAATGCATCGAGCAAAGAAGCTACATTCAGCTGTATGTATTCAATACTTTCATATACTGGAGATGATCGGAGAACCAGCCATTAACAAAAATACAAAATTGACCATTTCTCTTTTGTTTTAATTCTTATTCTCAAGCACCCATCCTCTCCCCCCAGACTTTCACCAAATCCAGGGTCATGGCACATATCTGCAAGGACTATGCCTGCCTGCCTACATAGCCTGTCTCAAAGGGCTGGAGATTAATTACATTTCTTTGGCTACAAGATTTCCTCAAATAACAATAAGACTCTGGAATATTGATTCTAAAACATTATCAGGATCATGCTTTAATGTGGCTTTTGTACAAAAAGTAATGCTGAAATTTGTGTTTATGTGATACTTTGTATACAGGGACACATAAATGCTTATGCTTCAGTCTAAAACAGTCTACTGTAGAAAAGTCAATTCTTTATTTCTTGTAGTATAAACACAATAAATTTCTCAGTTATAGCCTGTCACTTAGTTGCTTGGAAAAGCATAATAAGATTTTGGGCAAATATAGTCTGTTACAGAACTATAAAAATACACATTCTCTATCTGATGTACCCTAATTATTCTGAATCTTAGTTTCCTTTCTTCCTGCTTCTATTACTAAGTCATTGTTTATTCAAAGATTCAGCTTCTTCAATAAACAGTATTTTAAGAACTTTTGTTAAATCCAGATTTTCAACATCCAAGTGCTTTTTAAATTGATCCGTGAGGCCGTTATTTCCTAAGTAGAAAGCATTGTTTTATCGCTAGTTTTGCATTGTTTGAAATCTAATAAATTAGTGAAATCAGGCTAAACAAAGGTCAAACAATGACTCACTGCTTTTGATCTGGCAATTGTTGCTCTTTGACTTATTCTGTAATTGCTAACAGCTATTTGGTGTAAGTGATGATGGTATGAAGAATTGATGGCCATGTTTCTAGTGGTTTTGGATTCATTTGTCAGTAGACCACAGAGTTCTAATAAATATTTTATCCAGTGGATTTTATACTCAGTCTACATTTCTGCAAAATAATATTGCATTGTTTATGTAATTGCATCTTTTGTGTACTTTAAAATTTGTGTACTTTAAAATATTCACATACTGATTATTATGAAGTATTAGGGAGAGGCTATAAATCAAAACTTAGATCAGAGTACAGAACATCCAGCTCTGGGTAACTTTATTTTTAATCAGAGCAGATGTAAAACAACCTCCAAAAAACAACCTCCAAAAAACAACCTCCAAATGGCTCAGTAGATGGAAGCATATGGAAACACAGCATAACAGCAAGGAAGAGTCCTTCTTAGTAATCTATAAAAAAAAAAACAACAAAAAAGAATAAACTAAGACAAGTTTGATCTCCTACTTTGATCACACCCTCCTCCTAAAATTTAAATTTGAGAGGTGTGCCACAGTTACAGAATGGATTCTGCACTTGTTGCCCTTTATTCTGTAGCTTTGGCTCAATTCAATTTCTCTGTACAAAAAAATCAGAAACTTGGCTTACTTTGAAGTCCAGCATCACCATTCTGCAGAGGGACAGTAGTCACAACATGTCTCACAGCACAGATCCTCGGTAGAAACGAGTGGCTATGATGATGTCTGGGTACCCTGCAAGTTAAATTCATATCTGCATTTATTACTCAATATCCCTGAAACTGAAGTAGTGAAATAAAAGAAAGATAACCCTGACTTTTAAGGTTTTACCTTGAAGTTGCTGCCAATTTCCCAGATAACAAGAGTGCTTTGAAAAACAGCAAATGAAAGACTACTTTCATGCCCACCTGCAGTCCTCACAAGACCCTCAACATCAAACTTTCCATTATAAAATACCTACCACCATAACAACATCATAGCAAAACACCAAGAGACTGAACAGTTCCTGCAACATAAGAACCAAATTTGTCAGTTTATCACAGTGCCATATTAATTTGCCACATTTTTAAAGCTTAAGGCATCATAATATGTATTGTTACAGAATAATAGCCCTTAAATGGCATGGAAGGTTTGCACATGTAGAAGTAAGCTGCTCCCCCTGCCAGTGCACAAGCTCCTCCAAGAGGAAAAGAACTCTACTTTTAAAATGTGCTTAATCCTGATTTGGAGGATTATCTTTTAGAAACCTATCTACTGAGAATACAGAGGAAAAAAGTAAGAAGAAAAATCTAAAAAGAGCACAGCTCTTATGATTTTCATGTTGGAATAAAATCTCCTAGTTAAAATCATGGCTTTCCGTTGATTGTTTGTTTGCTAAACAAATGGAAGAAGCATTTTATTGCTAAAAGCATTGTATTGCTTTTACAATATAGAGAAAAATCTCTAATATCATTTTTTATGCTTTATTCAATATGACTCTCAACTTCTGCAGGTTTAGGGGTTTATATTTTGCTTTAATACTTTAAAAAATTCACTCAATTGTATCATTTTTTAATTATGCAAAACTTAAATAACAAAACCACTCAGTTTTTTCAATGTGACCTCACCAGGTACAGTTCCACACTAAACTGTCTAAATTGTTGAATCATTAGATGTAACTGTGGAATATTTTTTAGTGCTACAAGCCTTGTACCATGGGCTACCTTTTATTCATCCCTTTATGTCCTGTTCTGCACATTCTGCTTGGCCAGGGAGGGTGTGGAGTGCCCATCCTCGGAACTATTCTAAAAGCATCTCGACACACTCAGTGACCCTGTTTGAGCAAGTGGCCATACCAGATGACCTCAAGAGGTCCCTTCCTATCTCATCTGTTTTAAGACTGATACCCTCCATGACATCACCAAAAATATTTCTCATTTTATTAGTAAAAATGCAAAAGCCTTTTGTCATTGTATTTCTAGCTATAATTAAAATACCTTTCATCAGAACATTATCCAAAGGATTTGGGCAATTTTAGGAAGAGTATGAATTTTATTCCATCCCAAGCTGCAAGCTAAAGCAGCCTATGACAAGAAGCATAAGTGTTTTGGGGAAAGAAAGCAATCTGGAGTACACATACTGGTAATGAAAACTTCATTCTTTAGCACTGCTGGATGTTAAGACTAAAGACCAGATCTAAATTCTTTAGTTAAGAATTTTTGCAAACAGTAAGCTAATTTATATAAGCAGATAATCTGGCAAGACCTGAGACCAAGCAAAACCCAGAATGAAAAACCTGCAAACTGCAACAACTGACCTTAATAAATATCTCAAATTTGTGATACAGTAGAACTACTTGTATGTCATTTGTATTGCTGGCTTATTATTTGTTTTAGAGTTTTCTAGTCAGTATATTTTCTTCTGTGAATATACTGTGTACCTGTATCCATGAATTAAGTACATAGATGAGGAATCAATTTTGTAGGCTGCTAATCCTTACAGGTTTTTTTTTTTCATAATTCTTATGAAAGCATACAAATAATTAATTAAAAAAAAAAAAAACTAACATTAAAGACTCCTCAGGACAAGAGAGGCATGGAGCTCCTGGAGCAGGTCCAGTGAGGGCAACAGAGATGTTTATGGGACTGGAACATCTCTCTCAGTAGGAAAGGCTGAGGGAGCTGGGCCTATCCAGAGAAGAGGTAGCTGAGAAATTATCTCATCCATGTCTATAAGTATCTGAAGGGAAGGTATCAAGAGGACCAGACTCTTGATGGTGCCCCACAATAGGACAAGAGGCAATGGGCAGGAACGGATGCATGAGAAGTTCCACCCTAACAAGAGGAAGAACTTCTTCACTGTGTGACTGCTGAGCACTGGAACAAATTGCCCACAGAGGCTGTTAAATGTCCCACACTGGAGATATTCATATGGACACCATCCTGTGCCTTGTGCTCTAGGATGACCCTGCTTGAGCAAGGGGTTTGGACCACTGTGGTCTCTGCCAACCTCGCCCATTAAGTGATTCTTTGATATAGAAAAGACAGAAAAGGTATAAGAAAGACAACTCTAGTTTTTTTAAAAGACAATTCTTATGAAAATAATTTTGTGTCCTAAAGATAAAAATCATATTGAAATTAAATATAGTTCTGTTAGATAAACAACTATCTCCAGTACAAACACTGAGAAAGTAGAACAGCATTCCAGCTCCCTCTACTGGATTAGACATGTTGTATTATTAACACCGTACTTGTAAAGCATTTTCCTTCATCAGGCTCTTGGACATATCGAGCAATTTCTTTCAACAAATTATTTTTCTTCTCTCTAAAAAAACATCTAAAAAACCAGTTTAAATGGTATTGTAAATCCTGAACACCTTCATTTTAGAAAAGAAAACCTAAAAGTGAAGGAAAGCCAAACAACAAAGACAGATTTTATGCAACTATTCAAAGTGAAAATTTCTCATGAATTATTCTATAAATAGGTATCACAAGTCACTAAATGGTTCTTGTATTATTGTCCTTGTAAAACTGATATAATTTTTGCCTCTTGCATCTGCAGGGTAAGCTGTTTCAGAGATGAAAAACAAAAAATTCAGTAGAAGGTGCAAGTCACCAGCTCTTGAGAAGCAAAACCAGAGGACTGTTACATGACTGACAATTTAAAATATACATTTCTCTACCATTTAGGAAACCCAAAACCAAAACATCCATCATCTTACATTATAAATTCATTTCCATCAGCAACCTAGATCACAGCCTTTTCCTCTCCTTCCTTCAGGAATGAAATAATCATTTTGTCATTTTTACATGTGTATTTTTCAACACAAATACAGTATGACTGCATCTCCCTTCATGAAAGTTTCTCTAGGTGACCTCTAAATCACTCAAACAACAGCATTTCTCTCTGTGGCCTTCAGTTATTCTTTTTCTAACTTAAATAATTGCTGATAGTGAATCTGCTTAGGGATAAGCAGACAATAGACATCTCAATTACTACCTCAAGAGATGAAAATTCAAAGGAGGAGCCCTATGATACTTTAGCTGGCTTTAGCTCTACACTTAAATCCCAATCCACTTATCTTGGGTGGGGGAGTTCAAGACTGAAGGACAATTAGCACAGATGGAGGGATGCCAAGGCTAAAAGGGAGCCTGATCCTTAGAAACTGCCCAAAACTGTAGAGGTTTTAACTGCAGTATAAGTGTGGAGGGTGCTTTAATCTTCAATAATGAAGAAATTGTTTTCATTGAGCCTTCTAACAGTTAAACAAAAATCATACACAATTGCAGCTAAACACAAAAGACTTAAGAAAGCACATTGTTCTCAAGTCTATTGTGGTGTCTTGCAAGTTCTTTCTCTTCTTAGTTACTTTACTAATTTTCATTTTACAACTAAAGAAGAAATGAAGAAGTCGGTTCAGAATAAATACATAATTTAACAAATATACCAGTCAGAGAAAAGACTGATATTTCAGCCAGCATGGAAACAGAGAACACATTGTTGTGAAGCAGAAAATATTTTAAATAAATAAAATAGTTGAAATTTATTATTACAAATCACAAATTACAGCATGTGAAAGAAAATGAGGATGCCCATTTAGCCAATACACACTTGTAGTGATATTTACAAACACCCTACTGAAAATATATATATTGTTATCAAATATATATAAAAATTAACTAGAAATTTCAAAGTTATTTTTGGCCATCCACCAACACGCACTGGACATTATTATTATTATTATTATCTCTTCAAGCAGGGAAGAAAAACTAAAGTGAGACCAAAAAGTAAATTTTGACACCTTACTCTCCTCTGCTTTACAGCTTCCCATCACGTTATGCACAAGCACAACATTGTTTGTTTCGAAAGTAGTTTACTAATAAGAAATGGCATTTTAAAGTTAATCAGTAATAAGTATCCAAAAAAAAATTTGGCACCACAGTTTAGAAGATTGTGAGTGTGGCAATATAATCATATCAGGAAAACAATTTCTCTTCTTTGGTCTATGGATTAGGTTTGCCAATATGGTCTCAACCTGTTCAGAGTGTCTGACAAACATATGTAGAAATAAGAATCTGCATCCTGAGAAGTAAAAATTTAGAAAATTTAAAATATACAATGCCACAGGTTTATATTATTACTATAAATTCCACCGTTATTCAGATATTTATTCTAGGGGGGAAGGCAGGAGGGGCTGTAGAGGAAAGATGGGAGGAGAAAGAATGACAAGAATTGCCAGGGAGGACATAAAAATAATACAGAGTAGGGAGATTTCTCACCTTCACTATTGAAAATCTTCACTGCTTTCCATCCTGATTTCCTGCAGATAAGATCAAATACTTTTAAAGTTTTCCTGGGGGAAAAAAAAAGACAGAGTTTGTATATGCGTTTATATGCACACATATTCATGGCAAAGAAAGGGAATGCAACTAAATTTTTCTATAGGCCTGAATACTGCTAATAATTGTGAATTTAAAACTGCTAAGCTCTGGTTACTTCATGAGACCTTAATGAAAAAAAAAAGTACTTTCACTTCCCAGTCCTCAATGTCCACTATGTGCTAAAGTGAATAAATATGACAGAGGTATGTTGCACCTTTGGGTAAGTATCTTCAAATACTTAAAAATCTTCAATGTTTTTCCAAATAGAAACTAGTTAAATAAGACCCAATACCATCTCTTATCATGTGGCTGAATTCCTCTCTGTGGGCATTTATATCTATTTCTTTTACACAGAACATAAAACTGCTTTCTGAATTGATAGTGCGCAAGTATGCTGCATAGAATTAAAAGCCTATGAACTCAAATTAGCAGCATGTCTGATTTACAGAAACACTATAACAAAGGACACTAACTTTATTGCACTTTCAGCAGCAACTGAGCAGCTCTTCCACACTTTAGAAAAACCTGAGTAAACACTGAGAGTAAAATCTCTTCCCATCTCCAAGGTAATATCTCCTACAACTGCATTTGATATGAACTGCATTGCTTTTTAATCAGCATGTGACTTTCAGAAATTATAACACAAAAAATTGGGCCTCCTAATCTCTTTCATCCTTTCCCATCAAAATCTTTATATACACATTGGAGGCTTGCAGGAGTATTCCCTGAATTAACTACATTTGCTAATTTATGAAGAAAGCATGTCTCTATTATGTCAATAGGGAGAAGTTTTAGACAAGACTAGACTGCTTTTTATTGTGGCAGTTCATGATTTATTAAATTTGTGCAAGTTATTTCAGTTTGAAGACAAAAACTGTAGGTAATTTGTTTAACACGAGGCCACAGTCATGACGAGGAACAGAGTTTTACTAAGAAAAGAGAAAATCAGAACAATTTTTTAAAGGTTTGTTTTTTAAATGAAGCAATTTTAATAAAAAATATCAACTGCAACACATTGTTGATGAGTTTCTTTAATTTTCTTATATACAAATATGGATAATTCCAAACTGCAGCAAGCATATCTTTCTAAATTTGAAATCAATCCAAAATGGCCCACCTTTTTAAAATCACCTGCTCCTTCAACTTGCAATTTGCTTCAAGGTGAAGCCAAACCTCTGTCACAAAAAGCAATGAGGAAAAAGGAGTTGTATCATAGCAGCATCTACAAGACAACCTTCAGGAACTAATATCACATTGTCCCTTTTGTCACCAGCACACTCATACATGGACAGATATGACGTGCCTGTAGCTCAGAAGTCATTACATAATAATTGTTTTGAAACAATGAAAATGTTTCAAAAGGTTGAACATGTATATGCACCCAAGTAATTATGAAGTGCAGCCCAGCAGATGTGGATGAAGCCTAACAGGAAATTCTCCAAGTGTTTTGGAAATTTTCTGCCATTAACCTTTCTAAAATCCAAGTCAAAGAAGAAGAGAGGAAATGGCACACAGATTTAAATAAATACCAGAAGTTTATAAAAACAAATAATGAAAAGCGACATTACTCATATCAAAATCCAGCCAATTACAAGGCTAAAATATATTTTTTAAAAAATAATCATATCTATATAAAAAATATGTCCCATTTAAAGGATGTCCACATGGGTTTAATTCATACACAGGCATATGCTAACTTGACTAGATCTGCAGGTTCCCTAAAAGAACACAACATTGCCTGCCTGGACATCATGCTCACGCTGGATTAAGGCAGAAGCCTTTTACCTTCCTGGCTGTCTACCAAGACAACTACTGGTATTTATTCCAGAAAATATTTAAGTTTTCATCTGGGCATCATTCTCAGACAGAAAGTTCTTTTTCATAAGTTCTTTCTGTCTGAGTTTTTGTTTGTTTACTCTTTTTTTATATATCTAGAATTAAAAGGAAAGACTTGAGCAAGTAGAGTTAACCATAACAAAATTAATTGCATGCAAACAGTATTACACATTTCTAGTCTATTTTTATTTTCCAGTTTTTCCTGACAGAATCCTAGAATTGTGCAACTATTTAAAACTCTTGCTGCCACAGAAGTGTCTCCAAGTGCCCTCTCCCAGCCTGGTGGGGGAAGTGAGGTGGGGAGGGAGGGAGAAGAGAAAATAATATACATGAACTAACTTTGAATTTGTGTTAAAGCTGAGAACATTTTAATGACAATAAAAAAAGAAATTATTTCATTGCTGTTCTCTACTCAAAAGAGAGATGAAATTGTCCCAGTCCATCTTCAGCAAAAGTTTCCTTTTTCCTCATACTCCTTGACTCATACTTTTGGTGGTGATATTCCCACTGGGTAAAAAAAAAAATGGTAACAAAAAACATATCTTTTGTAAGCAACAGCAATCTACTATTGTGTGCTATTGTGGAGTGATACTTGCCCATGAAAGACTTGCTCACTGTTAGACACAGTTAAGAAAATATTGTAAGAAAAATACTTCTGGCAGCATCTAAAGCCTGACATCTACAGACAGATCTGCCCTGCTCTATAGAAGTCATCCAGATCAAAGAATATTGCTGACCAGGCCTCACAACATCTTTAGTTTCCAGACACATGGCCAAGTAAAAAAAGGCTGACAGACAGAACAGGATTAAGTCTCTTAGATAATCAATACAGCTACAACCAGCAGAGTACCCGAAGGGCTACACTGCATGGTGGGTCTGAGCTGAACCATGTCACTAAAGAAACTTCATTAGCTACAAAAATGGGTGCTCAAAGATTGGCAAGGGGTTGGGGGAGCAAACAAACTAATAAAACAGATGAAGGCAATTTGAGTGCAGTCAAAGGCACAGAGGGATGAGCTTTATTGTGCAACTGTTTCACTGTGCTGAGGAGCCTGGAGGATTTCTGAGCAAAGTAACTGGAAGATTCTGAGAAGCAGAACCCCCCCACTTCTTCAATAATAAAAGCAAAATTCAAATCAAACATACAAGTTTCATTCCACAGCCTGTTCATTTTATACTAATGTTAAGTTTTTCTGTAGAGGACAAGTGGAAGTGGAAGTTTTCATAACTCCCCAACTAATACTAGAGCTGATTTCAGTAATCTGTATAAATATTACACCTGCACTTAAAGAAATGCTGTATTTTTCAAACATTTTTCCATGTGATGGTGATCAGACACCAAATGCCTCACGCTCATTGAAGTTAATTTGGAATTCCCAATCATAAAATCCAAGGATACGGAACATTTTGATAGAGCTGGATCCATAAAACATTTCAGTCTGCAGACATATTATTAGTCTGTTGCCATAATATATATATTTCTAAGTGAAAACTCCCCATTAGGCAGCTGGAGACACCTCATCATCTCTTTTATGATTTTTTGTTTGTTTCACTGATTTGAAAAATGGGCATGTCCTGAAAGTGCAAGAATTTTGCACATGCCTCTAGATTACCCTGACACACAGAAGCCAGAAAGTCAAAACCTATGGTGTCTAAAACTAAGCCATTCAAGTTCTATTTTGTATCTCTCTTCACAATGGCAAGCCAAGGTCACACAGAAAGCATGTGGAGCTGGGAATAGGACTTAGCCTGCCTTTGGTTTAAACCAAAAGAAAGCAGTACTCTTACCCACACAAGAGCCACAATATCTTACCCAAACAATTTACAAAACAAATATGCACAGGACATAGGATGTGGAAAACACAGGAAAAATCTGAAGGATCTACCATAGTTGGCCTTTCACCATTAACTCAGGAAATTACTAATTCACTAAATGCCAGAAAAAGCAAAGATGTGCTAACAGCAAGATCATTCCAAAATGCCATTTTTATTACCAGCTTCCTTAAGCATCATCTCCTTGTCCCTGTCCCACACAAACATAACTGAAAAGATTATTTGAACTCTGTGGTTATGAGTTTTACAGTAAAGACAAGGATAACAGCCACACTGTGACAAAGGAAATCAAAATCAGACGAGCCTTATAAGCACGACCGTAAGACTATTTAAATATATTGCAATCTACATGGAAGCTCTGCAAGTGTCAGCACTCTGAAGTTAAAAGAAACTTTTTTCTTCAGTGTAAGTGGTTCTGCCTTTCAGGGGCCTGTTCAGTCATTCCTCATCTTAGCAGTAGCACAGGAGGCAGTATGGAAGAGTTTGATGCCAGCATATTGTTCAGCCATTGAACAGAGACACCAAACAGTTGTCACTGTCACAGCCTGTACTTTATGGAAGAGGAAGAAAGCAAAGGAATCGACCATGAAGGTTGGAAGTGAACTTTCCAGCTGAATACAGGCAGAAAAAACTAGCTGTACAAAGCAGAAGAGAACATAAAGCCTTGGCTGCACTGCAGAGATTAGAAGACAATAATAAGGTAAGAAAGGGGGGTTTCACTGGTTCCCAGTTTATTATTTACTTGAAATTCCATATTAAATCATTGCTAAAAAGGCTGGTAACCTCAAAAAATAATCTTTACCTTTCATACTGCTATCAATTACAGTGAATTTAAAATAAACACATTTTCTGTATATATATTTATTTTATTTTATTTTTTAAAGATAGTCAGGACTATTTGACTTATGAAAATACTTTGGGCTGTATTTTTCATCCCTAAAGATAAAGAGAACAAAGATATTTCCTTTAGAAATACGTCTTTGAAAAAAAATATCCGAATTGTCTACCACAGCTACTTTCTCAAGACATTGAGTCATTAACCTTTTCTGTTAAAAGAGAACAAAGTTTTAGGATCAAAACATTTCCTAATACATTCCTTCTGCCTGCTCCTGCCTTCAAAACATCTTACAGGTTTAATAGAGCAAACTTATATTTGAATTTTTTTTCCTCTTTATTAAACTAATCCTGCATGTTCAACATAAAATGCTATTTTAATGAGCAGTTATGTTATTGGGGCCTTTAAAAAAATTAAGAGACCCATTTTTCCTGAGAAAATATTAACCTATCTCTTAAGATAGTTGGTTATTATTCATCATGAGTAAAGTTTTCATTGTCAAGGGTTTTCAGGTTTTACTTTTATTTTTAAATTGTGATGTTATTTAGAAACAGTTGTGCCACAGAGAGCGGCTTTGCTTTGCAATGTGAAAGTCCTTCTGGAGAGAAAGGAGTTGGATTTTTTAAATATTAATGTCAGTATTAATATGTATTTCTACATGGTTCAGAAATGAAATTTGAACAACATCACCCTCGTTACCATAACACTCTACTGAGGAAAGTTGTAGAGGAAAAGACACCCAACTGGAGACAAATGCAATCCTTTTTTATGGCAAAAATTGCTCTAAAAATTTTGCAAATATCTGAGCACAGCTATCAACTTATGGTAAGCAATTTTTGTGCTTGAAAGTCCCATTAAAAAGACATGAATAAAACATTCACCTTCAAAAAGGTAACATTTCCTGTTCAGTTAAGCACTGCTATGAAATGCTAGTTGCACAACTAAAACTACTTCATACTTGTCTGGGGGGTTGAGGACTGTCTGGCATGCTGGGAAGCAATGGAACAGAGACACACAAAGGGCTTACCTCTTTGACAGACACATTTACCAGCATAGAACAGAGATGTTAGCCCCAACATGAGAGAAAATTCCAAACACAGTCTGAATCAATCCATTTGATTTCATTATTCCTGCCTTCATTTACCAGGTTAGTTTCCATTCCCTTAGGGCTCTCCTCTTGCCATTTCCCAGCACAGCTTTATGGTGCTAAGCCCCTGATATCCAATGATAAAAATGAGTGTATGATCTGCATAGTGCCTCAGAGTTATTAGTAAAATACTGAGCTTTTGAGCAAAGGCACTCTAAAATTCTATATTTATTGTGTATTTAATCTTCATATTTGCTCACAGAAATTAGAACTAATAAGCGAAAAACATGGTGTTGCCATTAAAATCACACAGAGACATTTGCTTTCTTCAATTAATAGAAACATTGCCATTGTGCATATGTGCATGACAATTAAAACTGTTCTTTTTTCACCACATTTAGTAGGCCTCAGATTATTAACATTATCCTTCAAAGAGCATGATCCAATTACAAAATTGCATGAAAAACCTGTCACTAAATATTGCTTAAATAATACTAACACTAAAAAGCCTTTGTTTAAGTGGGAAGGGGAAAAAAAGCAGTGCTTGAAAACCAGCTAGGTTTAGTCTTAGCACAGTGACTGAACAAGAAATGCTCATGTCTACCTTGTCTGACTTCACTATTCTTCCTAGGACATATATTTGACCAAAGACTATTTCATCAAAAGAACTTTTTTTCTTTTGCAAATATTCATTCTGTTTTAACCTCACAGAACAAAGAAATCAAATTTTATGTTTGAGTAAAGAAAAAGTGATTAATCAGCAACAAGATGAGTGCAGAGCATATTCTGGTGCTCTCGGCAGAAGAAAGCAATCCATGCTTCTGCTACTCCATGAGCTGGCCTGATGTGATCCACACAACTGAATCTGGGTTCTGCTTCTATAACTTGCTGCATCATTTCTGCAAGATGAAACCCTATTTTATTCTTCTTGGTATATTTTATACTTTTAATATATATATATAAAATCTACTGTATTATTAGTTACTAAAGAAAATTACTTGCTAATTTATTTTTGTATATTCAACATTTTTTAATCAAACATGTTTTGCCTTGATTTTACTTTTCTCTGAAATGTTTACTGATGTCTGGTTTGCATCACAAACTAAAAATTCCTAGATAATATTTCTATAGATTTAGTACAAATACTGCTTCTAAAAGACCACATCTCATGGCTGAAAATAAGAAAAAACATTAACATTAGTAGTGTATTTATAAAGTAAAGAAAGACAGTATTTCCAGCACCCACTAGCACCAAAATTTCAAAAAATATATGAGTTGCAAACAGAAGTCATCTTCCAGAAAACACACACAAAACAAGTTTTCTTACTCCAACAGAAATTCCAGTGTTTCAGGAACATAGAGCCAGTCTTCATAAAAAAAAAAAAAAAAAAAAAAGAAAAAAAAAAGAAAAAAGAAAAAAAGCAAATCAGAAAGATAAGCCCAATTAGACAGATAGCAATAAGTGTGAATATTTCCAGCCTGATTTAGTAGTAGTGTTGGGTTTTTTTTGTTCCGACAGTAACAAGGCAGAACAGAGAAAATAACAAATAAAGGCATTTCACAAATTCTCACCAAAAACAGATCATGGTGAGTGCTTGATTTAGTGCAGCTTAAATTTGCAATCCACCTACTTGAAATCAGTTCCCATGCTAGAAAGCTTGTATTATATGCACTACCAAGCTTTTCCTAACTTTTTGAATGGAAAATCTTGAAGGCAAGGAACATGAGTGAATAAATACTCCTCAAAATTTGTGGATAAAGATACAATAGGAGATCAGAAAGAGACAGGTGGCCTAGGAGTGGCAAGAAATAGCAAAAGTGTCTAATTTCTGGTATTGAAAACAGATGGACCCTGCAGAGATCCACAAAATACAGAACAGAATCCTACTCCGAGATGTAAAAAAAGCTTCCACTTGAATCATGGATTACTGGCCAGCAAAAGGAAATTAAGATGCTCAAAAAGTTACTGAGTTCATAATATTTGGGAAGAAAAAGGTTTTCTAGCACTAAGTGAAGGAATTATAAGCTCTAGAAAACCAAAATATATATTAGCGTTTAATTTGAATGCTTCATGGGCATTTTTGAATGTTGCTTTACATTTTTTTTCTATTTCCTTCTAGAAACAAACACAGAAATATTAATAAGAAAACAGCACTAGACCTTTTGAATCAATGAAGAAGAAAGAATAAAGAATAATAGTTGCAAACAAGTCATACCTGGGGATAAAGAGTTTAAAAAATGCATGCAAAAAATCTAGTCCAAACCTGCACCCCTGAGAGGATTTTTTTCAATTTTTTTTTAATCTTTTTTTAAGATGCTAAGAGAAACCTGTCTCACAATGGGAGTCTTTGGTTCAAATGAATTACTTTCACACATTAGGAAGAGATGTCGAATTGTCTGTCTTAAGAGGTTTTGATACCTACTGAATCAAGAAAGCTCCCTATTAAATTGAAAGATTTTCAAATGCTCCTGTAAAGTGGAGATGTACTTCAATGCTCTCAGCAGTAAGAGATTACTTCCTTTTTTTCTTTATCTTCTTTCTGCAGAAATTACACATTTTCTGTAGAAAAGACAGCTTTGTTGTAATCATGGAAGATGTTTTCTTGGTAGTTATTATCTGATCGTCTTGTCAAGCAGGAAATGAAACAACATTGTTCTTTCCCTCTGCAGAGAAAAGTGGTAATCATTATAAAGTCATTTCCAGGAATGCTAGTATGGATATTGTCAAATGTACTAAAATTCTGAATTTGGTATATAAATAAATAAACTCCAGAACTTTGCTTTGCTTACTTTGTGTCAATGTAGACCTATGGCACTGATTTATATAATTAAATAGCACCAATTTAGGGAAATATTTCTCAATAAAAATCTTACAAGTAGATGAGTCAGTAACATACTACAGATTTCACTAACTCCCTTTCTTTCATTAGAAGATACTTGCAAGCATAAATGAGGTATCAGCAGACTGATATTTCCAGTCACAGCTCCAGAAGAAAATTATCTTTAATTATTTATTTTTACTTATATGGAAGAGCACATACTCATATAAGTACAAAGAAAAATAGTTGATCTTACTGATGGAACACAGCAGGTATCCATTGAAAGAAGAAGGCATAAGGCATTAATATGGATTTTGAGTAGAAGCCTGCAAAAGACCACCTGTTCTGGCATCAGAGTTTTTGGGGTTCAGACCGAGACGAGCACATGTGAATCACTGAAAGAACATCATTCACTACAGATATTCAGCCAGTACATTTACAGACACTTTCTAAGCATACCATTCACAGCTATCATCATCATAAGTGCAGATACCTATAAACACAACTGTTGTCTTTAAGGCTCTGCTCTTTCATACAATTGCTGTCTGAAAGGTCTTCAATTGCCCCACTGCTGCCAATGGCTACAAGACAGTGCTTGACTGCTCTTTGCTCTTGCACAAGTAATGTCACCTTGCATTTCAGAATCCTTACACATATCTTATGACGACTGAATACATTCATATTTCCAAACACTGTCTTTTTACAAGGACTTCAAGGCAAGCTTTTTTGGTATCTCTCAGTTTACACGATCTAGATAGTTGAATCTACAGCTATTCCCTCCTATAAATATATAAGCAAGATTTGCCTTTCTCTTTCTTTTTGTTCTTTCATGAACTATTTAATAGCAAATATACAAATCCTTTCAGTGAGTAAACAAGAAATTCATTAGGCAACATTCTATTACTCCCAATTGCCAAATGGTTTTCACATAGACAGCTTACAATTTGTTTCCTGAAAATATATTGAACATTTAGAACAGAACACTCTGCTTACCTATATGATAATTTGAATTCAAATATCTTTTTTAATTTTCTTTTTCTTTGGTAAAGCTTGGAGTTCTCAGCGCACCTAAAACTCATCAGTGTTGTGGCCAGTTCTCTTACAAACATACTTCAGATGATGAATTATCTCTACTCTACAGTCATGCAAAACCAGAAATTGCTAGGTGTAACAAACATATTTACTTTGATCAAAAATAATTAAGAATTCTAAATTTTGTGGTGATTCTGCCACACGGATGCTTTTCTGATAGGTATCTGTATATTTCTAGAGATGTCTGCCTTTAAGATGAAATACTGTCCCATGGTCAGTCACCACATTCAGATCAACCAAGACTGTGAAATCCTGGTATTGCTTTGGAGCATATCTGAAAGGGAACTATACCCTGCAACACCTTTCTGCCTTCACAGCTTTAATAGCTGCAGTAAACACAGAGGTGCTTATACAGAACAGCAGGCAAAATATCTTAGAGCGCCTTTGGCTGTGCATTGGAAATAAAACATGCCCCCAGTAACCGCAAGAGTTACAAGGGTTGTGGCAGCCATGAGTGCAGTCTTTTAGCAGACTATGCCCAACTCACAGAAGAGATTTGGATTTTTGCCTTTGCCCCAAGCAAATATCCTGACCACTGAACTTTTAGAAACGGGAATGAAAGAGATCATCGCTATCTTTTCCAAACTGTGTTTCCAAAGGGCATTAAAAGCATTCAAACCTTCTAGAGAATTAGGCCTGAAAAAGAACAGTACTAAACATTTCCAAGATGAGAAAAAAGGTCCTTCTCTTTCCCTTTGGTTCAAATTTAAGCCTAAATTTAAAGAGGGGTTTTTTTTTAACACCTGATTCACCAGTCATCATCTGTTAGTTTCGGCTGATTTCAATGGAATTTCCACACAGCAGGCAAAACCAAGCCTTCTTATTCCATCTTACTGCTCTCAGGGAATTCAGTCTAAACTGATGAAACAACAGAGCATCAAGAGCAGGGTGGCAAAGGGGTAGGACACAACAGAGAAGCAAGCAAAGTGAAGAACATAGAGGGTGTTTCTATATTCATACATTTTAATCCCCAGAGACAAAGGAAGAAACAAAATTAAAACAGAGACAAAAAAAGAAAAATTACGTAAAGATTATTAAAACACCTCCAATAAAGAAGATAGTGGAAAGTTAAATTGAGGTACTGTGAGGAAAGTTGAACATTACTGGCAGAAGTATGGTTTATACTATGTCAAGCAACGTCTACTATGTTCTTAAAATGAGGCTTTGTCCTTCTCATGTCATGAATCTTGTTCTGGGGAGTTATAAACTGATATGTTAGAAGACTACTTATTATCTATCACAACCTTGCTTTTACTTCAATCCAAGTCAGAAAGCAGATGTAGAAAAGTCAGCTTAGACTTTATCCATAAAAGAGGAGCCAGAAACTTAAGTCTTTGTTTTCATTTGAAACTTACCCAAATATAATTCTATTGTTTTCTGAGGAATATTAAATTCTGTCTCCATTAAACAGTTATGCTAATGAAACTCTTCAGTCCTCCAACTGCAAGTTGACTAAGGTTAGACTAGATCATACGTTTTGTGCATTTCAGAAATAATTAAAAGAGGCAAGCATCAAAATAATACTGCAGATTCTGGGTGCAAAATGAACTGAAGGAAGCAGGTTTACTTTTTAACGCAGACAAAGATGGATTTTGGGATTTTACCCTTTAGCAATAGGCACTGCAAAACGTTATGCTGTATATAGATGTATACAGATTCCAATAAATAAGGCAGAACATCTGACCCTAAATTGACACACTTCATTGGTAGTAAAGGTGATAGTAAACTGTTTTATCACTGAGAGCAGCCTGCACTACATATAGTTGCAGCATGCTTTCATGCACTTATGCTTTTTCATATTCAGACACTATATATCTGTCCTTTGAAGCAGACTATCCAATTCATCATCCAGCTTCCCATTCACACTTCTAAAGATACCTCAGGCAAAGGGTGTTCTCTCAGTTGATCTATTTGTTGTTGCTGCACCAGTACATTTTCTATGCATAATACATTACTTAGGACCAAAAGAATAATATAAATAAGAATAATAAAAAATTGTTGTACAGCATTCTCCAGGGCCCTCATAAACGTATCCAGCTGCATCACTAGCAGTTTTCACATACCTTAAAGACAGCTCTACATTTATCAAAGTCTTAATGCAACTGTATATCTTTAACTGACTGACTTTGAAAAAAGTAGGGAAGAGTTTTTCCCCTAACAGTACTAGGCAATATCCACAAAGCAGCTACAGAGCTCAATTGTTTTGGGCAGACATGGTTTCACTACTATTTTGAGCATGTTTACAATCTTTCTTTGATGTCCAGGTTTAATAGTTGCATGTGACTTTTATTTTAGGTTGTCCAACAAGTAACGCTTACATGCAAATGTCACAGACTTTCATCAGAGAAACAAAAGAATAAAGAAGTTAAAACAAATTTCTAGATTTTCTCCAAAATCCATCTTACATTTAAAAGACTGCGCTCACAAATGTTTATTCACATGCACACATGTTGGAACGCCAAAGATTTGTCTATTGAGTTCTCAAAGTTATTTCTACATTTCATGTAGCTTTACATCAATCATAAAAGAGGTCCTGCAAAATGTTATCCATTATGGAAGTGCTCATGGCTTTGTAAAATAGCCTCACATACCACAAAGTTAAATCAAAAGGACAACTTAGGGTAGTGCAAAAAATTAATTTTTCTTGACATTTGACATTATTTTTTGACAAAAGATGCTTTTGCTAAAAATTCAAGTTTCCTTAGTAGTGCCACAATGTCCAAATTTAGCATTAATCATTTTTTAAGTGGATTAGGATTGATAGAAGCTTGACTTGACTATACAGAGGAACTGCAATTTAAAACAAGTGTTATCAAATTCCTTATAGATTACATCTTTTTCTAATTTTAATTTTCCATTTTAAAGCTACAGAGAGAAGCACCAATACAGGGAAGTCTCTTATTCAATGAAAATGGAAGTGCAACTTGAGGTTACTGCCTGTGTTACACCAGTGAAGTTAGTTGCTAGAGCATTAGCCTGTGCAACACACAATTATTCCTTTAACATGCCCTTTAAGTAGGACTTGTGACACATTTCCACCACTGCCATCAAGAAACATTGGTGTTCTTGACTGATGCAAACATAGACAGCGTTGCAGGATTTTCACTGATCCAGATATTAGGTCAGCTCAGATGTTCCAATTCATCCTAGATTGGACTTCACCATAAAAACAATTCAAAAGGCCCAAAGTAATAAGAAACAGTTAGCTTGGTATTTAAGTCAAAGCTCAAATTGTTAAACAATACTTCATTAAAAAAAAAATTAATTGGTTCACTTCCATGTATCTCAACTTCCCCATTTTTAGGAAAAGAGATTGCAGGTAAGAAAGTTAGTACTGATATTTAGATATTTAGTTGCCTATTAAAAAAAAAGGAGGGAGATGGAATTTGCCAACTCCATACAAAGTTTTCATATTAATCCAAATATTTTATTTGTGAAGTTCCAACATAGTGCCTAAGATTAATTGAGAGTATTTTCTTAAGAGCCAATAATTTTAACAGGCAATCCCCTTACCTACAATTTCTGCTCATGGTCCAATATCTACACTTAAAAACTTGTGCCAGAATACTCCTCCCACAAAAGTACATCCTAAATGAGAGTCCTCTAGCAAACAAGAGGGGCATTTACTTCAATATTTATTTTTCCCCCTATTCATATGTGTACTAGAATTCATGCTTACTGCCATGTTTTGCCACTGGTGTTTGTTTGTTTAATTATGTTACTATACTTAAGGAAAAAATGATTTGGACATGCATCATTAAAACATATTATTCAACAATATTACAGAATTAAGAGTTATTTAAAACCAAATAAATGCAGCTTGTACAGAAAAAAAATTCCTCACATGTTTTTAGCTAATTTCTATTCAGTCTTAATGTCAGCTTTCAATCACAGTCAATACTACCCAGTTTCCTGAACCTATATGAGGAAATTTCTTTATTTTGTCTTCAGCATATCTGTCATATTTCCTTGTTCTCACAGTAAAACATGAGATAGAGAATCTGTTCCATGATCTTTCCAGGCACAGAGGTGAGGCTGACAGGTCAGTAGCTCCCAGGGTCATCTTTTGTTCATTTTTTAAATGTGAGTACTTTGTTTCCCTTTTAGCCCTTATCCCACTTTCTTGTGTCTTGGTGTTCTTTTACTTGATGCAAAAAAGAGGTAACATATGCTGTCAGTTGTGAAATTTGATAATAAGCAGTTGACTAGCTTTGTACACGGGGTGAAATTGCTTTAAGTTGGTTTATATGCACACTTCCTAGGTCACAGAATTTGCACTTCTAAAAATATCTATTTCTCCTGTCTTGTAATGGGATTTGTGTAGTGGGCTCTCCTGCAAAACATCTTATTAAAACTTAATTTCTGTATAAGAAGATCTCTTTTGGCTGAGAGCCTTCACATGCATAAGCTGTGAGAGGGAAAAAGCATCCATAAATAGAGGAAGTTGAAACCTCCTCTGGAAAATGCAGCTGACACAATGAACTGTCAAAGTCAATTTTCCCTTGTTTACTCCTTCACAAAACAGCTCAGGATGCTGAATTCAGGACAAGCACAGGAAGAGCAAACAGACAGATCTGCTGTTTCCCAGTGATAGTAGTGGTTTCCAATTCAGCCCCACATTGTTTAACATGAACATATGCTTTGTAAAAATTCAATTTGTTATAGAGACATGGATTTTAGAAATCTTCATGGCTAACAGTATGTTCCTGATGGTTAAAAGCATGTTTAGTTTAAGGCAAATACAACTAAACTTTTCTGGTTAATATAGACTGAAGTCTTGTTCACTTAATGTTGTATTCAACTGAAATGTTCAATGAGTCACATTCATGTTGGTTGGGGAATATTAAAAATGTGGAAAAATATACAGAAGTTTTGAAATGTCAAAGATAAATTTAAATTATATGCAATTTTTGCCCTTCACCCCCCAGTCATTTTAAAATTAGCAATTTTGTTTATGTTTTCCAAGAAAAAATAAATTTCACAAAAAAAATAGATGTCACACACAATAGTATTAGCTAAGATTATAAGGGATTATTGAGAGAAAACTGCAAAGCACCAGCAAAGGAAAAAGGAGATGAGTCATAACCTTATAGGGGTTGAGAAATAAAATTCATAAGGTGGAATGAATTGGAAACATTCTGTATTCTAGAAAAAAAAAGGAGGAAGAAGCACTGAGATAACTGGAATTCATCAAAACAGTAGATTTAAATTGAAAAAGTTGTTATTCCTGTTACTGGAGATAGCAATCTAATGCCAGCCTAACTCATGCATTAATTTGTTGTATTTTTTTATTAACTTTATTAACTTTGTTTTTGTTTTATTAACTTTTGTATAGTGAACTCATGTCTTATTGTCTTGATGCTACCCAGCAAGGAGCTAAATACCATACCAGCTTCTCTCCTCTCCCCAGACTATTTTCATCATCTTGGCAACCACATGTTCCTAAGAGGAGACGAAGAAACAATTGAGTGTAAAGGAAGAAGTGAACTACAAAATATTCCCAATCTGAAGATACCTGCACAGGTCAAAGTTTCCACATATCTATCAGGAAAATGAAAAAAATTCAGACCAAAATTTCTGTCTGTTTATTGATAAAGCTGAGCTGCAGGGAAGGAGGATAAAGAAGCATTAGGTGTTTTTTAAACACTTCCATCTTTATCTAGGTTTATTCATAGAATACTGTCCTCCCAGAAATAAGAACTTGCGCTTTTCACACAACAAACCCAAAAGTGATGCATCTCTTAAAAAATATTTCTTTTTAAGGAAAAAAGGGAAAAAATTTAAAAGTAGATCCCATCAAATATGTTATTATTAATACAATTTTAGATCTTATTAAGACAAATTAGGATTTTTTTTCCTTTTCAAAGAACTGGAAAACATAACAGTTCTATATTATTATCTCCAGTATCCATTAAGTAATATTTTCTAGACTACCAAACTTTTTTTTGTCCTTCATAAATGACACTAAAGCAGATCCAAAATAAACCATGATGAATTACAGATCACAGCTGGCAATTACTTACTTACTTAAACATTTTCCATGAGAAAAAATCCTTCAAGCACACTTCATGAAGTTTGGGATATCCACTATTAAATGGTCCTTTTGGCAAGGAGTACCAACTACTAAAAGATCCTTTGGAAAGCTGCAAAACTTAGTAAATTTTAGTGTTTACCTTGGAAATCAGAGTTGCCATTTGATGAAGATTTTAAGATTTTTATAATAATGTAAGCACAGATGTTAAGAGAAACAAGGATATTGTAAATTCATTCAAAGAGCAGAGAGAGAAAATAGCAAATGTAGTGAAATCAGAAGTTAAAAGCTATGCAACTACAGGGCAGCATTTGTATTTATGTGAGCACAAAACTCCATTACTTCTAGGGTGAAGCACTCAGTTCTGTGAAGCTATCACTGTAGAAAAGTCAAAAGTTAAAAGGAGAAATATGTTCTACTGTACACTTTCCCATAGTATTGGAAAATCAGACAAGAAACAAACAGAGCAATGAACAGAACTGAGAAAAACAATGTTGAAAAATCCAGAAGATACATATTGACATTATAACACAATATTTAGATATTATTCCCCTGTGCTTTCTTCAGTTTCATCATACTGAAGAGATGCTGAAGAAAACAAACCACACAGACTAGCCCTACAACAGTGCTAATATCTTTCTACAAACTTTATGTTTTCATCTAATCTCCAAAATTCCCACAGCCCATTCTGGATCAAAATGCCACCAAAGAACAATTAACATGTTCTTAAGGAAGAACAGGCAGGTATATATCTTCAACAGCTGACACATTTCCTCAAAGGTATTTTTGCTACACAAGGGCAATAATTAGATGCCACTTTAAAAAAGCATAATATTAAACAGAAGGTAATCAGTGTCTCTCTAGGTGAAGTAGATTATTCTTAATATGGTTCATCTTTATGCAATATCACAATGAGTATCTGGAGGGTCATCATTTCCTCTGCTGCAAAATCTGTGAAAGTAGTGTGTCTCAAGTCTGGCTTCATGAAGAAAAACAGCAGCTTCCACTACATCAGCTGTAGGCAAATCTCGTAGAGGATGAATTTTCCCTAGTTCTACATTGCTAGTATGTGTATCTATGTACACATTGAAAAAATTCCTTTTATCCATTACTTAGTAAGAATTTTAACCACACAAAATCAGTAACTGCCAAATTGCATACAAGTATTATCGATCTAGATTAAACTCTTCTTTAAAAATAAAACCTTTAAAAAGCTTGCCACTGTTTTAAGTGACCTGAAATTTTTTACAGCTTTAATCTATATGATAGCACAGATATTTATGCAGGACCTAGATATTTATGCTTGACCTACACTCAAGTAGATACTCAAGTAATTCTAATATCTAGACTTGGCTTCAGAAAGTAAAAAAATTTAAATTTCTTTCATTGTCAGGTGGACAGAAAACCCTACATTAAAAAAGATAATATGACAAAATTAAAATCCACTACAACACTTGCTTTTCTGATATTTTTATACAAAATATTCAGATACATTTGTAATAGCAGATTATTATATGCTGTAAAATTCATGGTACATTTTGGTCTTCTCAAAATAATTTCTTTAAAATTTTTATGAAAGGGTTTTCAGTTATCCTACATCCACATAGGAAGGTCTCAGAATGCCCTGTCCTTTCCTGAGCATGCAGATGAGCACAGTTCTAATTCCTTCCCTGTATGGGCAGCCTTAGAAGCAGCTCTCCCACAACAGGGAACTACAGGATCCCCAGGTCACGAAAGTGACACTTTGTGCTTCCCACCCTGATCTTTTGCCTTCATATTTACTAATTATGTAAAGCAGGAAAAAGTACAAAATAAAAATGTTTTCTCAATACAAAAAATCATGGAGTAATGGAGCTTTAGAGCAGAAAAAGCAAACTGTTGTATTCATTTGTTAACAAGTCCCTCATACACTAACTGCTGAATCTATTTGTATTGCTGTATCCAGCAATACCTCCTTCTGTACCAAACCAGGTCATCATCTACCACGTGGAGTGGATATACTGCTCCTTTACAACAAGAACTTTCCCTGCAAAAAAGAACTAATATTTCTATTACCTGGTATTGGGCTGATGCCAACAGGCATGGAATTGTATAGTGAGAATACACTTGAATTA
This sequence comes from Euphonia xanthogaster, assembly GCA_034509185.1. Classification (NCBI taxonomy): domain Eukaryota; kingdom Metazoa; phylum Chordata; class Aves; order Passeriformes; family Fringillidae; genus Euphonia; species Euphonia xanthogaster. The sequence continues at coordinate 42,553,739 of JAYDZK010000202.1, read as the reverse complement.
AAATATGCCAGAGGAATATAAAACATGATCTACTAAAAGCATACTGCTACTTCAGGGAAAGAAAACTAAAAAGCAAACAAACAAAAAACCCCAAACAAAAAAAAAAAACAAACAACAAAAAACACCCCAACAACAAACACCTCATCATCCAAATCTTTACAAATATTTTATTAAACACAGTTTCTTTAATCATATTCCTGTTCAGACTGTGAATATAAAATAGAGCAAATCATTCTCAGGGTCCATCTATATGGAATTTGTTACTCAATTTCTCATATTCATTTTTCTTTATCCTTTTGATCAGAATTTTTTGAGAAAAGAAAACACACACAGGAACATTAAAGAATGGATACAGCAAGGAATAATAGAGAAAGGAGGAGCTGAAACAGAGGTTCCAAACATGATCTAATGGACAGCCTCATAAATCGCATAAATCACAGAGATTACTAGAACAGTGGTGACAGAAATTAATTATTACCATGGTTTTAAAGATTGGAAACAAACACAAAGTCACTCCAAAATTTTTCACCAGAGTTAACATGATCCCAGATTCCCAATGTCTGCACCAGGGGCTCCACAGAAAATAATTTTTTTTTTTAAATGCCTTTTTCTTCTGTAGAAAGAAATATCATTTTAGGATTCTCTAATTTTGTTTAAAATGTTTGCAGTACCATACAGCTCAGAGATGGTTATGCTTGGTGAAGAAAACATTTCAATAAACTATTATACTTTGCCAGAGGAAGTATATAGTTCTCTCTCCAATTAAAAATTATGACAATTTTAAGTAATGTGTACCACACTGATTCTTCCATAATAAGACGATGATGAGAATTTTTTTAGAAAACACAAAAACGTATCTTAAGTGTATTTGTCCCAGTATTGATCATCTAATCTCTATGTAAAATAACTTGTCTCAGGTTTTCCTTTAATGGAAATAAGACATCAGATAATTATTGAATATTCCAGGCAACAATTCATCTTTTTTCTTTGAGGTTTAAAAAAATTTTAAAGAAAAACAATTTAATTATTATAGCCACCAAAAAAATCCTATTTTTATTTTTTTAAGAACTCCACATCTTCCTTATATTTCTCCACTGCAGAGGCCTGATCATTTGTCAGCAGTAATTATAACGGCAGGATACTCCTATAGAAAAATGTGAAAACTATTTTCAAGAAGAATCATGAAATATGCCCTTTAAATAGCTTAGAAAAATAAGAAAAAAATTTAAACTGCATCAATAATGTAAAATTTCATAGCTTGAAGCAAAATGTGACATCACACACACTGCTATTCTCTAGTACGTCAAAGGTATATTGATTAGAGTATTAACTGTGTGTATAAATCACAGCTTCCAGCACAAGCACATACTCAGCAACTCCAAGTTGGTAGCAGCTGAGATATCTTGCAGTCAAGGAAATGGAATATGCAGCCTCCTCGTGTGTTGATGACAAATGAAAAACAGCATCAAAAATATTCTCCCTTTCTACCATTTAGATCACTACAGGGAAGGGGATGAAAAAAACTCAGCAGAGGAGAACAGTGACTGCAGGCACATTGATACTCAGCTATCCCAAACAGTTAAGTTTGAAGCTAGTTTGGTGCATTAAAATCAGAAGGGTAGTCTCAAAGGGTAATAAGAGCGCAGAGAAAAGTGATTTTTACGGGAGAACTGCAGAGGAGTAAAGATAATTACATGCTTTGATTTATCACAGGGAATTGTGAGGACTTCTGTCCTCCCTTTCCTTCCCTGTGGGAAGCCTCAGCAATGCCTTCCTGCTACCTACTGCCTGACTCCTACCAAGCCAGGGAGATGCCTGACATGCACCTAGCAGCAGTAACCATCCCTCCACTGGCGACCCAGCCCTGCCACATGCTCACAGCATGAACATCTCCAAGAGGTCAGAGAGGATGCTCCTCTCCACCATGGTTGCCAGAGCTTCCACTTCCCCAGTGACAGAATCTTTCCTTCAGGAAACGTGTGCTATTTCCTGCTGCCAATTTTCCTAAGGCTTTTTTGTTTACCCTTTCAGTTGGCTGCAATGTATCACTCTAAGTGTCCTACATATCATCTTCACAGACACACGGAATAGGTCTGGGGTGAGTAGTTTGTGGTGAAATAAAGAATATCCCAATGAACAACAATTTCCCATGCTAGGAGCAGGTAAACTTCTTGACAAAAAAAAACAACTGAAATTCAGAATGCTGTGCATGAGGTGTGTGGAGAGATTACATTCAAAACAGTAATTATTGAACTGCATTTTGAAAATTGCAATATTTTTATAGTAATTCTGTTAAGAAGTATTTTTGGGGTTTTTTTCCCCTCATTTTACAAAATGTGAGCATAAATGATCATCTTATTAGGAAAACATCTTGTATAACATCACATTCCCTCAAAGTTAATTGTCAGCCTGCATCTCTTGCTACAAGTGCTGTGTGATGTATGAAGATGACACTGAGTTTTCAAATTAGATTTTCAACAGCTAAGAATCAGTATGAAAATTAGAAAGTCTATTTTCTTAACCAATTCACATTCTCTTGCTGGGAGTTCACAAGCCAACCAATCCCCTAAATTGGATTTTGTTTAAATGGATGTATGAAATTGGATTTTAGCAGTATAAAAAACAGACAAACCTTAATTGGTTTAAGCTGGACCATTTTCTTCAGGGAAGCATAAAGCTGGAACATTATTTCTTTAAAGAGGAAACATTAGATGTGTTGTATTGTGCTGTCACTTAAAGTATGAATACTTAACCATTACTGCATTTTAAGCTCACAGTTTTACAAACTAAACAATATTTCAAGATATATAGCAGACAAACATATAGTTCACAGTATATTTCCTGTGTTATAAATAAAAAAGATAAAAATAGCTTAATTTCAACTGTAATTCATTAATCTAGACCATGCTTTTTTAAAGTTAGTAGAAATGTAAAGATACTGACACAGGGTAGCATCTTAGAAAGATCCAAGGGATCACTGAAGAATGACAATAAGTGCCAGAGGGATGAATATCATGAAGTCAAACAATTAAAGATGAGGTGATAATCAGAAAACAGCAAAAAAATAAAAACCTAAACAACATACTTGTGCCCAGGTATTTCTTCCTGATTTAGTGACTTGATCTAAATAGTCCTGGCACTGTAGGACTCACAGTTTATTTATGACAACCTCTTGTCATAAAAAGTGAAAGATAAGGTCTTTGCTACTTGCTGGAAGAAATTGCTACCTGTAGGGCAAATTGGTTCTAAAGTGATCTCATCTTAAAATATAGGGGTCTACCCTGCCTTAGCTGAGTCACCTCAAATATGCCAGCAAGCAGGTACATAAAAGAGAGTTTATTAGACCCATTTTTGTCTTTCCCAGACTTGCCATCAATGCAAATCTGAAATTTAAATTGGTAACACTTTTTTAAAATAAACATTCACTTTATAAAGACCAGTAGTTTGCCTATTCTTACAAGACTCTACAGATAAAGACTCCTTTTTCCATACAAGATACTTTGTGTGACTGTTTCCAACAATGCTCAATATATATGGTCAAAATGAAATTGGACAGATCATTCAGAGTTTTTATTTTCTTGACAATACAAGAGCCTTCTAAAGACTGGACTTCTAATTTAAACTCTCAGCTTTCAAACTTGGCATCAGGTAAGACAAATACCTCATTGTCTTACTACTGAAATGAAACAAGAATGTAGTTTTTGCCACATAATCTCACATTACTTCTATTCAATACATTTCAGATTCAAGGAATAATGAAGACCAGAGAATAAATAACTGAGTAATGTTTGGGCCCACTTCACCTCAATAAAATAGCCATTCTAGTGGTTCAGACTTATACCAAATTATTGCCATAATTTGGAGGAATTATATCATGCAGCTAAACCATAGAATCAAAGAACAATTTACGTTGAACAGAACCTTTGGTCGTCTGCTGATCATACTTCTACTCAGAGCAGGGCCAAGTTAAATCAGGTTGTTCAGGACCATGTCAAATCAAGTTTTGACTATCAAGGCTGGATAGTCAAGCCTCTCTGGGCAGCATATTTCAGTGTTTGATCATCCTTATGATAAAAAAAAAAAATCAATCCAAATATCTAATCTGAATTTGTTACCCAGAAGTTGATCAGACTGGCTATCCAGTAGAAGCCCCAGCACCTATTTTCTAGTTAGTTCTCTGTGTATTGGTGCACAGGGCTGGTCTATACTAGCAGTAAGAATTTTGCCTTCTCTCAGTTTTTTCTTCACAAAATTTGGCCCATTATCTACTTACATGAACTAATAATCAGCTTTCTGGATTATTTTCCCACTTGTCCACTAAGAAAGAGAAGATTTCCCTTTTCTCAGGAACAGATGGTGAGTACTTACTAACTGCTCATTATAAGCTGAAAGTAAACATTGGCTGGGGATCAAACAAGTTCTCAGTATAACCTCTGAGGCATATGGCTGATTGAACCATTATAAAGACAATTAAATACTTAGAATGTTAAATTAGTAAAACACACCTAGTGTAAGATTGTATTGAGCATGAACAAATACAGCCTCCTCTTCCACCTACAGAGTTAATTATAGCCTACAGAAAGCTTAAGAAATATGTGTAAACATTCTCAAATACTTTCCCCAATATCAGTGTCCAGGGCAAGTCTCTAACAAAAAAAAAAAAAAATAAGGGAAATTATAACTCCTGTATACAATTGGGTTTTTTTTAAAGCTTTGTATGAAGTCTTCGACAGAGAAAGCAAAGACCTATTTCTGATGTTGCATATTCTATTAAAGACAGTGATTGGAAACTCACAGAAAATCTACTTGTGTTTCATTGTTATAAAATTCAGGTTACCTTAGATGAGACTTCTATGCTCAAAGTGCTGCCCTATCATCTGACAAATTTCTTTGAGACCAGAAACAAAATTGTTTATAAAACTTGTATATGCTTGTTCAGAATTCTGTCAGGTGTATAGATTGTACAAATTGTACAATGAAATAAAGTGCAGAAATAAAAACTGAACCATTTCTCTTGCAGGGAGCATAGCAAGTAACAATAGAAGGCCTGAAGAAGACACTTCCAACAAAACTACTCTTTTTTTTTTGTCCTCTTTCTCTTTGAAACGTGAATAGTGATTTAAAGCTTCATTCCACGTATTGATGGAGTTCTTGATTCCAACAGAAACTTCATATAAATGTTTAAGATGCAATTGATTCTGCTTTATGGTTTTGGCATGATAATAACAGATGTTACTAATTATTTTTTTAATGTGAATCTGATTAAATACTTTAGCAAAACATCTAATAAAGTCAACACGCATTATTGCTATATTAAAACTTCAGTGTTTATTCTGTTCTCATTGTTATCCTGTAGGGCTGTATTATTTATTTGCCCTGTTAGAAAACATTCAAGTATTCATGATGATTTCTGCTTAATGTCACTCCCCCTATTTTGAGTACAACAATATATTAAAATTAAAGTGTTACTACATTAATTACTTCCTATTTCTTTTTGGAAATTGGCTAATATATATGAATAATATTTTCATTAAAACACTTTGCACTTTTATATTCATACTTCAAAATTTTCTTAGTTTTTCCTTATATTTATTATGAGATTGATAAAAATTAAAAGCATGATAAAGAACAACATTAAATTTTTACTGAGCCATCTGAATTACTTGGTTAGTAGAATGCAGTGAAAAATGTAAAATTAGCAGGACGAAACACTAGTTGGAATTAAAAGCATACACTTATTTTTAAGATCATAAAGATTCTCCTTCAAAAATAAAACTTACCTCATACATTTGCACAGTTTTCACTAAACAAAAAACCAAGACACTCCTCCCCTATTTGCTGCTCAGCCAAACATGAAGCAGCAGAGAATTCAACTTAATTGAAAGATAACTCCAAAGTGTAAAGACATTTTCAAAACAGAAATGCTGCAGTCTCATTTAAGAAAAGTAATTGTAGTCTAGAGTCACAGTTAATGATCTACAGAAGTAATTCCAACCTCAGCAGTATTTTCACTACCCTTAACTTTGAAAAAGTCCCTACTGGGTTGAAATTTCTCACACATAGTCTCAGCCCAAAGGGTTATTTTAAAGTTTAAATTAAAATGTTAAGAAAATTGAGTTACTAAACGAATTTTTGCACTAAGAAAAATGTTCTAATTTGTAGTCTTCTAAAACTGTCGCTACAACTCAGAATAATTTATTTTACTTCCTACACCGACATGAACTCAACTTATGAACAAAGCTTTTAGCAAGGACTCTGACTTCGGCTATGTTTGTACATGATATGCCAAGAGCTCTGAATATTGCATAATAAATATTATCCTGGGGTAGAAAAGCTGTCATGGTCACTTCTAGTTACTGCTCTCTGAATCATTTGCTTCAAAGTCCAACTAAGTGGCACTTCTTGGGTGAGGAAAGAGCAATTAACATTGCCAGGCTCAAGAAGGGAGACCTTCTGCGTGTCCCTGTGGTGACACTGTATCTGGCAGTGGCTCAAATCAGGTGCTCAGCAAAAACTGCATAAAGGAGAGTGTCACTAGTGAAATGCATGCTAAAACAAGCATAGCTATGCTGGAAACTGAGGACTGGTAACTGGAGAGAAAATTGATGCTTTATACCCAGCCTCCCGACTATAGATCACATAGATCAAAATCCACTTGAAGATTAAGTATTTTATAAGACTTCCTAGAGTTGTCATCTGCTTCTGTTTCAGGACTCTTCAGCAGATTAATAAATATAGAGATTCACCCAGTGGTTGATCCAGACCATCATTCTTCAAGCAATTAACTACTGTTAAAAATAGCTCAATAAATACTTCAGAAATATGTCCAAAGAGATTAAGAGTCCACCACACCTTGTACAAATTACTGCAACAGTTTGCCATTCTTCCTAGAGAAAAAGGTACATTAACCTCAATTTGCATGTGTTCCATTAAAAGCTCTTAGATAGTGTAAGGTTTCATCTGATATATCTGATGTCTAGTACCAAAAATCAGATTCCTATGCAAGTGCTTTCAGCTGATAATCTGACATTTTGAAATATCTTTCGTAAATCAAATGGATGGAACTTCCTCGATCAGGCAAACAGAGACCCAGAAGCATACTGTGTTTGACACACAGGTCAAAATAAAATATTTGGTTTTTAGTCAAGAGGCTTGAAAATTAAATGGAAAACAAAATATTTTTTAAAAACAAACAAAAGAAGACCTTCATTTTACTAGGCCATACTTTAATTGATTTTTTTTTTAAGATTAATCTTCAAGTATAACTAGTAGCCAGTGGAGATGATTTTATTTAAAAATCTGTTTAAAATTGGTTACTCCAGAGAAGGAGAAGTTATTTTTCTAAGCATAGCAATGGTGTGAGAGGAGCTTACAAAGATTCACTATAAAGGGGCAGAGAGAAAAGGAAGCATAAAGAATGGAATACTGCAAAGCACAAACCTCGGTGAAGGAGGAAATCAAAAGAAGTCTTTAAATGCAATCCATAAAGATAAGCATAATTATTATGACATTTTCTGTGAAATACAGAATTATTAACTATGCAGTGGAATAGCTTACATGTCATATGAGAAATACTCAGATTTGAATTAGGGCAAGACCTGATATACACAGGCAATAATTTGTAGTTCTCATACCAACAGGTTAAATGTTTATTGTAGTCAAAGGGTTATTAAATTCATGACATTCACTTAGCAAGATGCATCACTTTTAAAAGTTCCTCATTTTATGGAGCAGTGTAAAAGCATTCTGCCATGATTAAATTAAAAGTCAGTGTACCTGTACATATCTTTTAAAATACAGCAGACATCTTTGGCTCAGTTGCCTGATATTTTATATGATTCATTTCACCACTAAAGAGCCATCAGAGACATCCCCACCTGCATCTACTTAATTCACTAGAGATATAACTTCATTGTTTGCTACAAGCCATGAGATCTTTTGGTGTTCTTTCTCACAAGGACCTTCAGGAGTGAGTGATGGAGATTGTCACTCAAGAGGGTAGGACACTTCTAGCCTTTGGCAACAGACCTGGAAGATGAGATTGTCAAATAAAACAAATACAGGAACAAAGCTTAAAAAAAAAAAAGACATAAGTAATAGCTCCCATGCCTTGGGAAATTACCTCTATTCACCAGCTGAATCAAAGGTTTTTTTACCCTCTGAAGTGAAAGACAAACTCCTGAAAAACTATTACTGGCACCCTTTTTCTACAGCATTTGTTCATTCCAAGATGTATAGAGTAGAACAGTCATTAAGAACATGAATACTTTTATTCATATCCATCAAATGGAAATTCACATGTCACTAAACAAAAGGTAGACAGGTATGTTTATAAACTGCACCTTTTTTTAGTGAGGATCAGGACCTAGAAGTTTACAGAGTGCAAGAAAGAATTTTGCTTTCGATGTGAAAGAAGGGAAATGGGCTTTCTTCCTGCTAACTTAGCTCTCTGTAATGTCTTCCAGACTAGGAAGATGAAGTGGAATAGGAAATCAAAGCATATTCACTCCATAAAGAGTACTAGAGCTATGAAATGTGAGACTCAGCAGTCTACTGAAGAACACCATCAGAATATAACCATGACATGGATACAGACTGTATAGATTTGAGAAAGCATGGAATAGTGTGCCAAGAGCTATCTTTCGCATGGCTATAACACAATAGAGCATCCTTAGTGTACATTAATAGTATGGCACTCTCATAAGTTAATTAGATTTACAGACTGAAAGTCCTAACCCACTTCATGTCAGCATACAATTACAGCTTTTATAGTCTCAACGAGCTATAAAAATACAAAGGAAGCATTATCATTGCATTACATTATAATCAAATTTAAATTAGCTTAGTCACAATTCACCATGTGATGTAGTCACTGTAGGAGAATGATCAAAAAAGGTGGTTGCAAACCTGAAGCAAATGGAAATAAAATAGAAATAATTTATAAAAAAATAGGACTAGGATATAAATCAGCATATGAATATGCCACTCATTTAAGGTATCTGGGAGGGTTCATGGTTACTACAGTATATGATATGGAAGAAAACCTCTGTGGATCAATATGTAAGACTGCCTGATACTTTTCCCTAGGAATAGTTTGCAGCTCTAAGCAATGCCAAAGAAAAAGCCTGCAGTTACACAAGGTCATTAAAAGCCTGCTATTTTAGCCAAATACAATGCCCAAATACCTACTGAAAACACAAACTCTCTAAGTATTGAGATGAATTTTGGATCTGTTAAGGGTGAGTTTAATGGAAGAGAAATCATGAGGAGTCATGTATATCAGGAAACACACATAATTCTGGTATCTGCAGAGAATACTACATGCTTAAAGTCTCTTGCAAGTAGAGGCTCATGCCATCAAGGTTCATGTACAGTCAACCAAGGAGAAAAAACTAAGACTCAAGAGTCAAAAAAATCTAAAAGTTGTTCATATGAATTCTAAACCAATGCAAAGTACACCCGAAACAGGAAAGGGGCATTGGCCAGAAACTTCTGGTGACTAGAGACAAAGATAAAGAAAGAAAGAATTTCATGTTCAACAAGGCTGAACAAGACAGAACTCTAAAAAACGACTCTACAAGTTGTTGTCTTTGCATTTTAAAGACTCAAAGACATTTAGTACTCCTCATTAATAATAAAATAAAAGAAACTAGCTCAGGCAAATCCTAGGTGGTCTAAGTTCCATGAATGGAACTATTATTTGTACCATGTTCAGCACAGTAATGACATAGATCCACCCAGAAAAATAGACTGGAAGTAACTCATGAGTTCTTTTCCAAACCTGAGTTCTTCTGTTTGCTTCAATGTGAATTGTGTGTTCATCAGTTTTCTGCTAATGCAACTTGCAGATGCTGATGCAGAAGTGATCAGCACATCACCATTTCTGGCCTTGAAAGTGCAGCGCAGAAATGTTTGGCTTTCATTCCCATAAAGTACTTCTAAGCTATTTCCAATATATGGAGACCCCAAATCTCAAAGATCAAAGGCTCATTAAAAGATATTAAATTACAGCTGTGCAATGAGCTATTAGAATGCTATTTGTACATTCTCAGTGCTGGAAATTGAAGAACACTATATGTATCATCACTCTAATTCTCATTTAGTCCACTCAGCATTTATAAAGGCAAAGAATCACATTAATCAAATATCCTTAAAGATCTACCAGGTCTGCCTCAAGGGTAAAAATGCACTTGGGGTCACCTCCTGTAAATTTTACTGGGGGGGGGGGGGAGGGGGGGGGAAGGGAAATTG
>JAYDZK010000202.1:42491763-42543388 GCA_034509185.1 Euphonia xanthogaster | reverse complement strand
CCGATCTCAGTGTAATGAACTTTTAAGTTTGCTACCATGAAATAAAAAGCACTAAAATATCAATTGATGTCCAGAACTTCTCTCACAGAAAAGGATCTTTTCAAACTATGTTCATGCAGCCATCCTTCACCCAATCACCTATTCATTTCCTCCGTTAGCACAAATCTTTCACTTTGTATTTACAATATGAATTATTTTACAAGATCAAAATCTTGCTGGACAACAGTTTCAGTTATGAAAATTACCATAACAATCCTAACAGTATAGCTAAAATTCCTTTTAAAATTAAATGAAATGTAATTTTTTTTCAACCTAATGAAAACCCCATTGTTTCTATTTCAAAATGCTCATTTAGAAGAAATATATCTGATAACTCATTCGGATCCATTGCCCCCCAAAATGAACACACACATTGAATTTAAAGGCAAATAAACTTTTCTTTTAAATTAAAAAAAAAAAAAAAAAAAAAACAGAAAAGTTAAGTTAGCTGAGCATCTCTACAAAAATACAGGTAGGTTTAGGATGACTTGCTAAAATGGAATAGGTGGGAAACAAGCTTATTAGCTAATATTGGATGTTCATATGAAATACAATTTGTTTCATGCCGAGTTCCTTCAGTCTCACATATTGTCTCTCACAAAGTTGTTGCAGGGCACATTGGGCTCTCAGATAAGCTACAAAGTTTGTAATAGCCCTACCTAGGACAGTAAGACATTAAAATACATGGTCAACCTTGAGTAACAGATGAAGCAAGAGATAGGGAGTTATTATGATACAGCTGAATAATCCCATATTGTGTGGTGTCATTAGACAGGTTTGCTCATTTGCAGTGTGAGGTCAGCAAGTAAAAAGCAGCCACCTTCAAGCAAAGCTTTTAATGAAAAAGCCTTGGTTTTGTCCTGGTTCCTTCATATCAGAGGCCTCTATTTTTGGCCCATCATCCCAGATTCAGACACCAGTGCCTCCTGCCTTCCACCTGCATGATTTGGACTTGGCCTTTCCACCTAGGTTCTGTCTTTTCACCCCATCTTATCACTAAGATCTGTTCTTTTATCTCTGGTCTGTGGCTTACCCAACACATTATCATGGATATATTTTTTATTCACTTTCAACAATTTAAACTTATTTACAATATTTACTCACCTTGGTAGAGTACCAGTATAGTAAATTGCTTTTTTTTTACAAAATCTCTTGAAATCTCTAAATCTCTCTGCTTATAGGAGGCAGAGAAAATGGAAATGATAGGAGAGTGGGTAAGTGCCAGAGACTGTTATAGTTAGCCATATTCTCTCTTCCCTAGTAATTCATTATCATCTCTGTAAGGCAGCTAGCAGCACAGATCCCAGGGCTTCAGGAATATGGCAGATTAGCACAGGCTTCCAGCATAAATCAGCTCTCCAACTGGAGAAATTACCTGCATGTTATTCAATTCACTGCACCAGCATCTTAGTGGGCACAAATTAATATTTGATATCTGTCAGCATGGCTTGAGCACAATACTTGCATTTTCATCTCCTCTTAACTATCTTTCCTTTCAGGGAACAGTCCATGATAACAATACTTTGAGTTAGAAAGTTTTGTCAATAGTATCATAGGTCAGTATTTCACCTGCTCAATGAATGGCATTGTGGTTGTTACAAAATGGATATAAACTGCTTAAGTCCTATAATCTTTGATGACCACTTTCTTCCACTGGGTAACCAAGGCTATTTCTCTGTGATAGTGTAACTAACTTTCCAATTTAAAAAAATGCTTTAAATTATGCTGTGTCCACACATAATGTACTCTGGCTCACTCAAAACCTCAGACCAACATTTAAGTTCTTACTTTCTAGACATACCAGGTCGACTCCTAAGAACAAAGCCTTAACACTTCAAATGGCAGAAGTAAAAACCACCAAGTGCTGTTCACTTTTTACTTGTGTAAAAATCACTCAGAAAATAGCTGCTGGCATTGTTGTTCATGGATATGCATTAAACTGCTTGCAAACATCAGACCCTCTGAGATCAGAGTCCCACCTTCCCCAACCTTCTGCTGCATTGACCAGCACAAAGGCTGATTTACAATTCTCATATGTAGTATTCTCCAGATCATTATTCCAAGTTGCTTCTTCAGATACAGACAACTGAATCAAATCACAGGACTGCAAATAACACAACTTCTCAACAGTTTCAGAGTACTTTTAAAGGGGCTTGTTATATTTAAATACCTATGTAACTGAAATGTCTTTAAATACTGAAGTTTTTCAGCAATTTTTGGTGGAGAAGGAAAGAAAATATGATTAATTCGTGTTATTTTCCATTGGGCCATGCTAAAAAACAGTAAATTATAAAATTATAAACAGCTTTTAAAACTTGAGCACAGGATCCAAAATACTGTTCCAGAATCTAAAGGCACACTCATACAGCTGGGAAGGTCTTAAAAAGCCTTAAACCTGCCCCCAGAGGTATCTAAAAACACTGTTTGCCAATACCTAGCTATTTGTCTTTTGCGCTTACTACAGAAAATGTTGAGTGCTACAGCATGCCTTAGAAAGGCAAAGAACTGTAAACTACTTTCTGCACCTTGATTAGGCTTACTTGTGTTGTTATAAGGAGGTGAAATTAAGTAAGTAAAATCACATGGAAATACATGTATATCAGGGCTTGGTCCTATGTCCAAAACACAGTGAGAATAACTTTAAATATTATTAAAATCTTTTTACAAGATTTTTATATTTATCAGCTAAAATCCATTATTCAGTCATTTGTAGCTCATACACAATAAATATAAGGACCTAGGAATTCCAGGGAATTGGCTGGGTAATATTTTTCCTCTTTACTCCCATGTTAGAGTCTAAACCATTAAGAGAAGCACATGCAGCTGTTACTCTGCGTAGCTCGCACTAAGCTCAAGTAGCACAGGAGCTGTAAATCTCCAGGAAGCAGGCTTACTGGAATACAGACAGAGAGAAGGAGCACTGAATGTAAAAGATTGTGAGCAAATTACTCCCTGGCTGGAGTCTGCCAACAGCTGCAGCCATTCTAAACTTGGCCCATTGCTGGCGCTTGGTTCAATGCTCAATGTGAATGCAAAGGCCAACACAAAATCCGCAGGGAGTTCTTATAAGAGCTGTGCATTTTCCTTTCCCTCTGTAAGGACATGTTTATACCTCAAGTATTGTAACAAGCCTTCTGGGCAAAAGTCAGCAAATCATAACTCCATATATTTATTTTTTAAGATTTCAGTCAAGGTGAAGTTTTCAAAACAGCATGTTTTACCAGAAGGAATCAGAAAATACAGCATATCTTCTATTCCTGAGAAGATGAAGAGTTATCTGAGGGCATCACATAGTTGGATTTAAACCTTTGTTTTCTCCATCCATATGAACAACATTGTTTTTCTTTCCTGAATGATTTATAGCAGTCTCTTCATGGTCTTCATGGATCATTAGAAAGTGCAATGGCATTTAGTAGATGTTTTGTTATAAAGCCTGATATGTCAAATAGTCCAACCATACTCAGGATACCAAAATAAATAGTTTTAGGCAGCTGTTGAGTTTTTTAAGTATAATTTTTTTTAAAAAAAAGTCCATTTCAAGTAAGCAGTAAGGTAAAACTTTGCATTATGTTTACTGCAATGGTATATCTTAAAAGCTAGCCTTAATACTAAAATGGAGTAGAACCATTTACTTGATAAATTTCAAAAATCGCTTATTTTCATGACAGATTATCCATTCACAGATTTCTAGTAATTATTACTTTCCTTAAGCTGTTAATCATTGCAGACCTTTTCTGGTTATATTTAATAAAATGTGAGCATTTTATCTTTTGCTTAATAAAAAGGAAAAGAAAAAGCAAAATCACAGTGAATAAGCTCTTCTAAAAGATTGGGGGGTGGTAGGAAAAAACCATATTTGAGCATTTACAGTTACAATATCTGATTGTTTTGGAAAGTGTGTTGGAACATACCCACATATATGAGAAATGTATTGAAGGAAAGAAATGCAAATGAACAGCATCTGAATCTCTTTGTGTTTTTTTGACCCATGCTCCAAAATGAAGTCCAAAAAGTTAAGAGCTATTAAAATATAAAGATATGCATTATTAGTGTACTTATTGATTAATATGTAGAAGGTATATTAATGATAGGACATACAGTATCGGTGCTCTTTCCCATGATGTAGAAGTCTTTATCTTCCTGAAAAACTTGATCGACCAATAGCAGTGGTCTTATAAGCAAAAGTATATATGAATTATATTGAGAAAAAACTAGTGATTGAAGAACATTAGTTCTTTCATCAAAGCTCAGCCATTCAAGTATAAGAGATGCATCTCCAGCTCATGAATCAATCGTGTGAAAATTTGCAGTCTATGATATTGAATTCTGCACTGGCTCTTAAAAAACAACAAAAAAACCTGAAGTCAATAAGAAGAGAGTGGAAATTAATCTTGATTTACCAGTAAACCCTTTAGTGTTCTTTGGGGAGCTCCTTAATGTCATGTGAAGTCTGAAAGTCAGAAAATAGATTTATGTTCCATTTAATTTGTCATCAGAATTCCAGGAAGTTACTTACTAACTTTTTAAAAATATAGAAAATTGAAGATTGGCTAAGAACCCAACAGTCTCTGCATCAGAAGAGCCTGCATTTTTTTTGTCTATCGATGTTGACCATAATAGAAGAGATTAAAAAGTTAAATTATGCTATGAAGATAATTTTTTTAAAAAATAAGATTTGAAGATAACACCAGCATATGACCCATGCAAATGCAAGAAAACATCCTACAAAAATTTTTCAGAGGTGGCCTACAGAATGTCATATATTTCAAAGAATTCACGTGGGCTTGGGCTGTGACATTGGGGAAGAAAACCTTGAGGAATACACTAAACACCATGGAAAATGCTGCTCATGAGCACACCCATATATCTGAAAACATGAGACATGAACTGGCTTTGATCTTATAAGGAAGCAGGGAAAGTAATAAATACATCCCAAAAGGAAATGTGATGGAGTAATTCTGATAATATCCGTTTTTGCAATTTAACCTCTTAAAAAAAGCCAAACAGGACAGTCAAGTAATCAATTCAGCCCTTCCAGGGCATCAGTGCTCCCACACCCATGATTCTCTTCAGTCATAGTGATCTAATATGTGTGAACAGGTCTGTGGCATTTTACTTGGTGTTAAATCTTCCCTACATTTTAGTACTGCAAAGAAACAGAAGGAGCTTTAGAAGGTTCTTGTATTGCCTACAAATAAAGGGGCTTGGAAGAGCAAAGATCATCCCTGGCACAGCTGTAGGAATGGGATAAGTGCGACTGAAGAAGTAAGGCTGAGATAAAGACAAATCTAGAGAAAGCTGGGAAAAGGACTAAAGACCCTCTACAGGGATAACTGGAGTTAAAGCAGTTGCTGGGTAAAAAAAAAGTAAAAGAAAAAAGGAAAAAAACAGAGAAAAACAGAGAAAAGCAAGGCTGTGTGCCTTCTGGCAGAAGAGATGAAATTAAGGATGTGGGAAAGGCAGGACTAGCTCTAGCTAAAAGTTGGTAAGCAATCTTGTGCTCAGGAAACCTAATGCATGAGAGCAACGTCTGAGATTGAAAGATAGGAATGTTAAAAATCCAACCCTCCTGGAAGGAAACCAAAGAGTCCATTCTCTCCAAAGTTCATTCCATTCCCAAGCTTGGAGAGAATTCCAAATACCTGAACTTAACTAGCTCTCTGTAGATATATTTCTCAGCCTCTCCAGCATTAATTTTTGTAGCAACTGACAAAACAGTTCTGAGGATCTATCCTAGTGTAACAGTAGTTCAGCAGTAATTTAGTAGAACCATGGCACTAAAGAGACATTTTGCTGCATAAAATCGAATACAGCAATACACCTGAATTTTTTATTCCCTCCTACACTCATGGGACAGACCACAAGAATTGTGCAGACCACTTGCATGACAACATATTGTCTTACCTTGCAGAATATGCAAATGAAATCAGCAGCAAGTTACTGCACTTCATGTTGTGGGTTCAACATGCTGTTCCACACATTCCCCACTCTGAAATCACAGTAACTCATTTCTCTTCTGGTGGTTTTTTTTTTTTCCAAATCTATCAGCATTATTTGCATCTGATCTTCTCACAAATCTTATATATTAAAATACCAACAAGAGCTAACTAAGTAAATATATTGCTATCTTACAAATTGGAAACTGTGGCTAGAAGAGCCAAAACCATCCACAAAACCATCACTTTTAACAGAGAACTAGAGTTCATATTCATCATCCTTGTTGGGGGAAACACCAACCACCACTCAATCATAGAGGGAAGAGAAAACCCATACAGTGCATTTTTATCAGTTTTTAGGCAGACTAGAACAAAGTTTTCCCATTTCTCTCAGTCTTTAAGTGGTTGAATGTGAAGATTATGTCACAGAGTAATGGTAGAAAATACAGCAAACAGGAAGAGTCACACTTGGCATGTCAAGGTAGACTCCAAAACCAGGATTGGATTGCATTATGGGAGAGTATAAGGGGGGGAAAAAGGAAAAAGGAATAGACAGCAGTTAGGTTTCAGCAGTTTTGAACCTTGTCAGCAGCAAACATGTTTCAGGTGAATTTCTGTACACAACAGAATAAAACTCCATTCATTCTCTCTTTCTCCTTCAGTATGATTTAGAACTTGAGTCCAACTCCATAGTTTTTAAAAAGCATCCCACCTTCAAGGGAATTGAAGATGCACCACAAAAGAAATTTGATTCAAGTCAAATCAAAAGCATAGGAAGCAATCCCACTTAATTTTAATTCAGAGTAAATAAAATTGAAAAGAAACACTGAAAAAATTGAGACAAACTTCCATTGATTTCAGCAAGCTTTGAATTTAGATCTTTTAATCCTACATATTTCAAATTGAACAAATTAAGTAAAAATCGAGGAACTAGATTCTCAAGTAAGAAAGCAAACCTGTGACTGTTCTAACTTGGAGCTTAGGCAGAACTAGTTTTCATGATGTGCAAGATCTTAATTTATCTGACTATATACTTCATTTTGTCACTGTCTGGATGGAGAGTAGGGTTATAGATTACCTTGCCAGGAGAGTCAAGATAACGAAAATTAAAATTCTCATATAACAGATCTATTCAAATTAACCTGCTTGATGAGAAACAGCAACAAGACCATGTTTTGCAAAAGCCAGAAATATCCCTTGAAGTGACTTATAATAAATATTTGTACTGTATAGCATCTCTTGAATTCATTAGAGTTAGGAGCAAGCTCTTAAAAACAAAGGCTATACCCTTTGAGGCAAGAGTTATAAGCTAGAGAGGACAGTCCCTATTTTTGTATGTAAAATAGTTTTTCTCTCCCAGATCCCACATAAACTCAAAAATCTTTAAAGAAAAATGTCTCCTTGAAAAAATTTCTCCTTAAACTCACTATAAAACTGAATTATCAAAGAAGTATTATGGTATTTGGGGCTAAAGAGAATATGTAAAAAGTACATCACTGTTTCCCATCCCTATGAAAGTATTAATGAATCCAGCAACAGGATAGTGATTAGACAGATTCAGAAATACAGACAAAGAAGTTCAAGTCACAGAGGAACAGAAGAAATATATGGGGAAAAAAAAACCACCAACAACACAACCCCACAGTCATGGAGCAAAATTAAATAAACCACAAAATAAACCATCATGGGAAAGCAGTTTGAACCCCAAGTAACAGATTTTTTTTCTGTAGCCAAACAATGGGGAATTGTGCACCAAGAATGCACTCAGGTAGGTTTTTTTTCTGCCTCTGAATGCAGCTACTGGTTCAAATATCAGATAAATTTCAACCAGAGCATCTCTGTTAAGACTATCTATATTGCACAGAGACTATATTTACACAGCCCATAATTTTACTTATTAGCATGATAGGGCAGCTCTTTGAATCAGTCACATTTATGCCTCATTGAATAAAGTCTTAACTACTGCCAGATATTAAAATGCTATTAACACATGCATAAGATGTATCTGGTACATAATTAAATTCATTAAGATGAGCTCGGTAAAAATTTTGCATTTGTAATTTCTTATTTGTTTATCAAGGGCTGAAAAGTAGAAATTAATATCCTCCCATATACCTCCAAATATTATAAACTCCTGTGTGAATTAGATCAGGTCTGTAGCAGCAGAGACTTTCAGAGCAATTCAATGCAGCACTTACAAACTGCGCTGATAAAAGAGACGAGAGAAACTCCTTCAGCAGAACTCAATCTGGCAAAACAAAGCCAGGCAAAATGAAAAAAATACATTGTCAGGAAGACAACACAGATGACCACACTGGCAGAGGCCACCTATGCTCACAATGTCTCAAAAGCACGGGTCTGCATCTTTTACAGCCACGTGCTTTCTGTATGTACATACCACGTCAGCAAGTAACAGAAAGTTAGGAATTACAAAACGCAACATAAAAGTTATGAATGGTCTTAAAAGTAAAAATGTCTCTTCACGATTATCACTTCATTATTGTGCAGGTACTACTTTATCACCTGCAGACCTATATAAGCTGCCTTTTCTAGTGACAAAATGCTTTTCAGTATCAGTAACTACTTTGGTATGTTATTACAACACCTTAATAGGTAAAAAAAGTGCAGAATGAAGACATGACCTACTGAAACCAGGTTTGGAAGCATGCTTGATTCTACAATTAAGGCCTTCTAGCTGTTTAGTGAGTAGAGTTTAAACTTAAAAAATAAACTTCATTATTTCCTAGTCAAAAAATCTTCAATACTAGTTTGCTCACACCACCTGAGACACATGTATTTACCTAATATTTAAGGATATTTGGCAAATAAGAAATGCAATTCATTCTAAATTTTGCATTAGGTGGAAAATTATATCTAGGGAAAGAGTATAAAATTTAAGGTGAATTGTTCACATCTGTCACTACTTGCATGAATATTGATACTAGTTGGTAACTTGAACTTCTATAAAGTATTATCCAGAAAATTTAGTTCTAAGAGAGATTTCAGTTGCAATATCTGTTGCCTAAATGTAAGTTCATTTAGTCAGCTCTGTAAATAATAATGTGATAAACAAGTACCCATTCAGGCTGACTTTAATATCATGAATAACAGTTGAAAAGGGAGAATAATGAAGGGAATGCAAATGTTTATCCAAGATATGTACGCTTCACAGACACTTTACATTCAAATATATATGTATTTAGTATCAGATACACACACAGCACATTTACAAGGGGATGTAATGACCCTTTGCATAAAAACCTTGTGAATACAACTCCACACAAGTCAAGAGCAAATATGTCACCAGTCCAGAAGAATTTGTTCCTCTGATGAATAGCACCACACTTCACTATTGGCAGCTCATATCTAAGCCACGATACACTTCTGCAAAAGCTGCAGAATAGAGGAAGAAAAAATAATCTAGAAAGTAAGGCAGGGAATCAGTAATCTGAAAACATAGTTTTCCTGATCATTAACCTTTCCATTTATCAGGGCCTTCATTTCGTAACAGCAGCACATACATGCTTTGAAAAGCATCATCAAATTCTGAAAGCCTACATCGGTTTTGCCTCTACACAATTCATGAAAACATCTACTGTGTGTATGTGGAGTCACACAGGCACACTGATGGAGCTATTTGCTGTAGTACTCTTTGTATTGTAGTACCTGCTTGGGAGTTTTCCATCTCAATGTTACCAATCAATTACCCACAGCAGCACAATGAAAGGCCTCCTATTTAAATGAAAGAAGGAGACTAAATTTCATCCCATGTTACAAGTAAATTAACCTTTTAGAAATTCAAGGAAGGTCTTCTCTGGGTTTCACACTGAAGCCATTAAAAGTAAGCACAGTCAAACATCAAAGGATGTGTCAGCTCCTTCTCTTCATGAATATACTCCCAATTCAAATCTATCTTTTTATATGAGCTTTAAATTTTGAGTCACTTTATTGTCACTGAGGTTATTTTGTTTGACTGCTAAGAAGATGGCCTCTACTAAAGGTCAACTATTTTTAAGTCCAGAAACCTCCCTTGGGATTAGCCCTGAACAAGCCCCTATACTTCAAATGTTCTTCAGTAGAATTGGTAGTCATCAGTCAAGGCAACACAGAGTGTCCTGCCTGGCAGCTGCTTGTTTTCATAATGCCAAAATATGAAATATGTACTTTGTCACTGGATCTAAAATAAGGAAAATGTGTTGCTGTTTCCAAGCTTAAATAGTTCTAAAACTATTAAAAAATAGTTTAAAATAGTTTAAAAGTTCTTCTCTAGGCAACATTGCCCTTTTTGCAGAGCCTTGATGCTCATAGCAGAGCTAATGAGTGTTCTTCTCTCCAGAAGACAGACACCAACAAGAAGGGGGCTCAGAGTGGCAAATCAAATGCATGGATAAAAAAAAACACCCAGAGATGTTTTCTGAGTGTAGAAAGTCAAAGTACATACATAGAAAGCATTACAGCACAACAAGAAACATAAGGGTACACTCCACTTTCTAAAACAATATTCAGAAACTGGAAAAGAAATTAGGGAATGCAGCTGAAACTAAAGTCTGTTAAAGCTACTATAAATTCCTCTAACGCTTCAGTAATCACTTCAATATATGTCTTTTTAAGACTCCATTAGACACATTGTGAGAAAATTTTGAAATATTATCTTAGCATTGGCTAAACATTCTTCATCTCCATTTTAAAAGTATGCAGAGAAAATGAAAAGGGGATTAAATAGTTCAAAGACATTTAGGTCCAGGCTTTTGAACTTTTGGTACTTCTAACAGCAGAGAAAAATGACAAGTGTCCTTGAAATCTGGGGGAGAATAGATTATTGCCTACATTTCAGTTTGCAAACTCAAGGATTTGTCTAACAGAATGCAAGATGTCAATTTCATACATCTCATCTGAGCTCCACACAGTGCCTCTGCATCAGCTCATTGTCTCTGTAGACCATTATTTTTTATTAATTAAGTACCGACTTGTGTGCCATGTCATTAACCAGATTCATGCTATGTCATACCATGGAGAGACTGATTCAATATCAACACAGAGGGACACATTTCCATCTACCAAACCACCAAAGATCTATTTGCTTTAAAAAGACTAATGAGTGATGCAGAGAACTGCTGGTAGAAATAGAGAATATAAGCTGTTAATGCAGTCAATCATTCAGTCCTCTGAAAATAGAATTACAAAATTAATGTGGACTCCTCTACAAAAGCATGAAAACACTGAGGCCACATAGCTTATAATGCAGCCAAGATTTAAATTCCAGCTCTTCCAGCATCACTATGCCACCATGTAGCCATTAAATTGTGGGTTGTTTTTTGGGCTTTTTTTTAATCATAGCTGTCTTCAAATAATTTCATCACTGCCCTATCTGGAATGGTATTGCTGTTTTCTCAGTAGCCTGGGTGTCTTCCTTGACATAAATGTCACAAATCCTCTGACTGCAGCAGTTGTTGTTGCTCTCAGAGTTCACAGCAGCACTACTTTCTTTATATGAGGTTCCTGCTTCTGTTCTGAAATAAAAGATGCCTATGTTAAAAAAAAAAAAGAAACTGTGTCTTTTTTTCTGTGCAGAGTACTTGGCCCTCACTTTTCCCTCACCTTTACTTTCTGCCATCACCCCTGTTAGATACTTCCAGATTTCCAATAAACTCCTGTCTGTTCACCCATGCGCTGAACTCCATTCGTTATGATTGCTGCTTACCTGCTGCCTTCATGTTTCCTGCCTGCCCCTGGTCACAGCTTCTGCAAAGATCAGCCTCCTCTGGCCCCTTTTGTTGTTTTCTTATGAAAAAAGTATCACAAAAACAATGGCAGAAGTAGTGCTGAAAATGAAGATGAAAAAGCATCTGATAGCTGGAAGCAAGGTGAGCAGGAATTGCTTTTCTAACACCCAGGTGGGTCCTCCCTTAGGAGGCAGAAATCTTCAGTCCTTGTCAACTCAACAAACAACAGAACACCAAGAAAATATTTTCATGGATTTATCTGGGAAAAATTTTAGTTCTATGAATTACATTTCTGTCTTCTCAATCTACACCCTCTGTCTCTTACAGTAAAAGGCATTTCATTGGAAACAGTTGCACCAGAGTTAGCTGTCAAGTCCATTTTTGGAATAAGTCAGTTCTTTTCCACTCTTCCTTAGCTATAATTGTGTATTCTGCACATTTTTAAAAGTCTTTCCAAGACAAAAGGTTTTAACAAGCTCTTTAACAAGCTTTAAAGTAGTAGATATTAATAAATTCCTACCATTTCTTGTAAAGATAAAATCAGATGTAACACTGACACTCTCTGTACCCTTCAAGAATTCAGTGTGAATTTTGAATATCATCTCCTGTTGATTTCCATGCACAATTCAATTCATTGTACATTATACAACCTTCCTTTTTTCTATAATCACAGAAGCTATGTTGGTTTGAGTACAATAATTACCTTGTTCATTAAAATTTTCACATAGTTACAAAAAAAATTTTAGTTGGGAATTATACCATACATCTTTCACATAAAGGGAATGTCTATTCTTTTCACTTTATACTCTGAAAAATGGAGCATGTTAAAGGCACTGCTCTCATTAGTTTTTCAATATGTTGTTTTTATTCTGCTGTATTAAGCCACCACTGTTATGATGTCTAAGTAAAAACTAATGCAGGAATTGGACCATGAAAATAAAATAACAGCCCAAAACACAGATATTCCTTGCACTTACAGTATAGAAGTCACATGAGCTACATGAATACACAGCTGTTAAAGAGGTATAAAAGAGAAATCACTAAAGAATTTACTTCAAACTTTGGCCCATTTGTTGTCTCAGCCACACATATCCCAGTTTTCCCCATAAGACAGAGGCAGCTAATTAAATCATGGCCTGGTACAATACTGCTGTATTGATATTATCTGTTGTCCTTTGAGGATAATTTGATTTCTGTAACAGCATAAGCAGGGTCGGTTCCTATTTTGTTTGAAACTACTTGTACTCAAGGGGCAGATAGAACAAAAGACTTTGATTTTTTTATGTAATTTTTAGTTCTGAGAACTGATGCTGCCTGAAGGCTATAGGGCCCTGAGTGCTCCTGTTGCTGTATTTAGGGAGCTTGATACAACTGCCCATTCTTAAGGCTTGGTGTTGCTGATGTGGAATTCTTCTGCTCCGTCTGAACACTTGCAACTCTGGTCTTAAAGCACTTTTTTAAAATTCAGAACTTATCTGAAGATTCCTTTTATATCACTTCACTGAAGTTTTGCAACACCTTTTTTGTCTATTAGAAATGTTCTGAAGTCTTCATTGGCATCACTGGATATCTGTCACTTTAGCCTTTCAGATTCCAAGAAGGGATTTCCTCAGTACCTCCCTCCTTCAGCTATTTTAACTTCAGCTGAACCAAAATACTAAAAATGATAACATTTTGTCCTTGAATGAGCCTGTGATAGATATTGTTGGTAGATGTTCCCAAAGTGGAAATTGCATAGCTTCGGTCAAACCTAAGCCTTCTCTGGCCCTTTCAGCCTCAAGTACAGGGACTGCAATTATGTGGAGACACTGACTGCAACAATCACAGAGTAATTATTGGTACTTTGCTGTATGCTCAGCATCAATTTGTTCTGATCACCTGCTCTGCCAGTAGAAAACCTATAACTTAATTTCCTTTCACCTGACAAATAACTATATTCCATTTTTATCCTCATTTGCTTTTGCCTCCTTATCCTGTTCCTAAGATAAAAAAAGTCTCTCCCCAAAAAGACAACACCTCCTTTCAAATGTGTAATTATAGCCTACTTTTGTTACTCACTCAGCCCTACTTAAAATCAAAGTTTGCTCCCCTAAGACATATTTAACTCTCAAATATTTTCCAAGATTCAGGAAAAAAAAAAAAAACAGCACAATGTACACTGCAATTATTTTCTAGTTCAGCAATGGCTTCCCAGTTCATGAAACAGTGAATGATCTTTTATTATTTGGAAAAAAAGGAAAAAAGCTTGAAGTTATACAAAAATCTTGATTTTGCCCCAGTTGTTTTCCTTCTGATGTTTAAAAGGTGAAAATCTTTAGTCAAAGCTAAATTCTAGCACCCCTCTTAGGATTCACCACCATCACAGTAATTTTCAAGGTATTTTTTTTAATTTATAGGGTTTTTTCCAACCGGCTAAGCAAATCAGCCCCATACGGACGTTGCATTTCTGTAGAATATTTTGAATTGCTCAAGTGATGGAGACAGAAGTGGCTAAAACTAAAGATGGCAGAAGAAAGAACTTTTATAAAAGTTGCCACTGAACTCTTCACTATGCTGACTCCTTCAAAAAGTGACATATTCTGAGAGGAGTCTTCTGATCAGTCTTTGAACTGTTTGACTTCTCTTTGCAAGGACTATGCTTTTCATGCAACAGCCAATAATGTGCAGAAGAGAAAAAAAAAAAGAATTCTATGCTCTTGCACAGATCAACAGGAGTCAGTCCTCCTCTCACACACTAAATGTTAAACTCGAAGCATCAGTGAGCTGACCACTACTTTAAACAGAGATTTCAGAATCAGAGCTACAGAGTTCAGCAATTCTTAATGCAAAAAATAACTTTAAGGTACTTTAAGGGAGAAACTGAAACCTTCAGAAGATAGAGTAAGGATTCCCCCTAATGGAGAAAATGTAAACTTTCCACAGGCTGCACATTTTGGGTTTAAATCATCGGGGAATGTTAGTGATATTCTTAATGTATGAGGAGTAGTTGCAGTCTTACTAACATCATTAAGGGCTACTGAAAATAGCCATTGCTAAGCTTGAAGAGAAGTGACTGCAGAAAAAAATTGGGGGAAAAAGTAGAATGTTTTATTTGTCATAAAGTCAGAAAAATTAAAATATTACTAAAATTGAAATGTGACTAAATTAAGAACTGGCCATAGCAAAGCATTATACCTGCTCTCCTGGCCTCATATTAATTATTACTACAGTCATCAGAGAACTTCTTAAAGACCCACTAGACATAATTTTGGTTTCATAATGCTGCACCTAAGGTGATATCTCATACCCACAGCATGGCCTGCCATGCAGGTTGGTCCATTCTACAGTCATTCTATTATCCCATAAATGGTAACAAACTAGAATCCAGATAAGGCCTCCAGATTTTAAATTGCATATATTACCAAATATGAAACTACTTTTTTTTGTAATTCAGTTTCATATTCTATTTACTCATGGCTTTATTATTGAATTACATATTCAATATTATTCTCTCTTATGAATATTATTGAAAATTCAAAGCTGAAGTACTGATTGCTTTGGGGTAAAAAAAAAATTACACTTCATTTTGGAAAGCCATGTGCTAAAGCTGCTTATATAAAATATTTTGTAGATTTTACAAGCAAGTTTTTCACTATGTAGACTTTCTTGAAAGCAGCTATACCTACAGAATAATTCTCCTTAGTATCACATTATCATGTAACCCTGTGTAAGGTAAAGCCAGACCTTAGAAGAACTGTTAGGGTTCTAAAGCCATAACCAGAACAGAAGTTAGGGTTTTAAAGCATCTGCTTGGGTTTTAAAGCTATAACCAGAACAAAAGTTTTCCAGACTTACTTCCATAAATGAAACTGCAAATTTTTGACACTGTCCATCTTGTTCTTTCACCTAATACAATCACAGTACAAGATAACAGAAATATTTTTATGAAGAAAAAGATAGTTCATCTAGAGATGAAAATAACCTTATTACTTCAGTCAATAAGGCATTCTTGGGTTTTTTTTAGAAATGGTAGTTATTAAACATAACTCATTTTTGTCTGTATAGAAAATAAGGATGTTTTAATTAAAAGCAACTACCTGAGGGATTTTTGTTCTCTTCCTGTGAATGAGAAATATGAGCCCTTTGAATAAAAGTATAAGGGCAATGGGAAACTGGTTGATATGATGGCCACATGACACCCTGTTGGATTCACATATTCTTCCAAAGCATGCAAAAGTAGTTTAAAAAGCCAAGTTTTAGTAATCTAAACTTAAAATCTATAGATTTAATACCCAGTAACACTGCAAATAACAGGCTTACTTCTGAAAAGATGATGACTTATGGATCTGCTATTTTCTCCCTGACCATTCTTTCTATTTTAAAATATAAAATAAATGTAAGCAAATTTTCCCAGGGTTATCACATACTTTGCAGGAAAAAGCTACTCGAGCTGTGTCTTTCCCAGAATGCTAAAGGCATTTCAAAGGAGTACATGTAAACTGGGGGAAATCTTCAGTCTGCATAACTATAGAAAGACCTGTTTAGTCAGAGGTGCTGTCTTTGGAGGCATGAATTTACTTGCTTTATTCCCCAATAACTCGTCCATGACATCAAACCTGGCTGGCAACAGCATCAGTTGGACCCCCTAGAAGTTCATTATAACTGCTTCTGAATAAAATTATATTTTGAGTTTGCTTCTTCACAGATCTGTTACAGGGACTGATGTAAGCCACAAAGCGCAACACATCCTCCACTCCAAAAACTCACAGCTAACAGGATAATCTGATGGATTCCACAGATTTATATTTCACATGTGAAACTAAAACTGTGCTTGCAGGCAGGTATGGGGAAGTGTATAAATACAGCTCCAGGGAAAAGAGAAGTTAATATGTGATAGACTGATTTTAAAATTTTTAAGTCAAACACATGCGTAATGTAAAGACTATTTACATTTGGATTCTGATTCATGGCATGAGCCCAGTTATGATCCTATTTTCATCACTCTTTTTTTTTATGGAAGGAACTTCATCCTCTTTCCTCTCACTACAGAAAGTAAGAATTTGCAAAGCTGTGTGTTGAGAAATCTACAACATAATCAGAAAAAAATTCCTGAAGTCCACGAAATTTTTCAATAGCAGGACAGGTGGAGGAAGACATTTTTATCTTTCCTACCTTATAATTCTTGTATTGATTTACAGTTAAATATTTTTTTCTGGAAAAAACCTAACTTTTTGAAGGCATAAAGGAGAAATGATAGTAAATATCTATGAAAATTTAAAAACAGCAATAAAAAGGAAAAAATCAGAGGAAAATCAAAGCAATTATTATGCTGTGTTGTTCTGCCCTGACATCAAAATAAAAATTGCTTGATAAATGTAGAGGAGAAGATCATAGTATTCACATTTGCATTCTCATTAAGCTTTGTTATTTTGCAGATTAAAAAAAAAAAGTTGAAAGATTATAATATTGGAAAGTCAGCTTTCTCTGTAGACATAAATTCATCATACAGCATGATGCTATGGATTATTATTCAATTGGATGATTTCAAGGCTTAAAGGAATATTGGTTTTCATTACTACATCCTGCATAACTTTGTCCTGGGGAACTAATTTGCCTGAAATTGAATCATTTGATTTGAGGCAAAACAAAAAAGGTGAGATCCCTCCTTTGGCTTTTGGAGTTTATGTTCACAGCACAAGACTGCAGAAACATCCCACACGGTGTGGCAGGACAGCCAGGGAAATTACTTGTGTCCCAATCACAGCTGATGCTCAAATTCAGTTATCAATGAGGTCTCCAGTGTTGGTCCTCTTCTGCTGATCTCACCTCTTAGTCTTTGAGGTGCCTTTTGATCCTTTCAGATCACCGTGATCTGTGGCCTTTTGTACTTTCTCACTCCATGCAGGCTGAGTGTTCATTGTTCCTGGTGACTCAGTTCCAAAACTGACCCAAGGATAACTGCTCACTTTGTGCTTGCTCTGCAGCTGTCTTAACTGCAATGTTTGTCACAATATTTACCTTATGGCCTGCTAAATGTTAAATAAGCAGTTTGCTAAATATGCTTATGCTAAATCCATATAACCATAAGGCAGTAATCAAACAGTTGATTTAGCAATCCAGCTAGTATCCATCTTGACATTGGAAATGCTAAATATATCTGTGCCAGGTTGGCAATTCTTCTCACCTCGAGTCCCTTTCCCTTTGCCTTGGTCCATGACCTCTTCCTGCTTTCAGATATTTTCCCTTACAAGTGCAGAACTTTGCAGATATACAAAACCTGAATAGGCAGCTACCCGAACATAGTTTGAAGTACCTTCTTATTTTGAAGGGTTTTTACCCAACAAATATTTTTTTAAAATGCAAACATAGAAGCCAAAACAAACTGCTGAAGGCAATCAAATTTCTGGTGGACTGCAACCTTTATAACTTTCACACCTGTGAATATATACTAGATCACATGCTGCATGTAAATGCAGTCATTTTAATTCTCCTGAACACAAACACAAAAGAAACGGGAAGCAAGCAGAAAGAGCAGGGGTATGGACAGTAAGATGTGCAGAAAGAACAACAGCAACAAAAGCAACAGAGAAGGAGAAGAAAACGGGATGAGAAGGGATTTTGATTTTTGAGAGAAGGGTGAGTGTGCAGAAAAGGTTCCTAAGAGGTCACTTAGGAGTATGTCTGAGGAAAATTGAGGACAGCATTTTCATTAAAGGTTTGACCCCCAAATAAACACAACGTCATTTTCCATAGTTCATTGTGGGGATGAAGGAAGGATGGAAGAGTTAAATTCAGATTAGTACATAACTGTTTTGTTTGGAAATGAGTCAGTGAGAAGACAAGAACTGTTTCAAATTATTTTGGCTATCACCATAACACTGTTTTCATAATTTAGGTTATTATAAAATATTTCCAGAATCACATCTGAATCTCAGCTTTCTAGTAAGTCTGTATTTCTTTTGCTTGTAGGAAAATGGAATGCAAAGGTGCAAATTGTACAAGATAAAAATAGTCAAAATTTGCTTGCTTCATATAATTAATATAATTATAATTAATATATTTAATAATAACTGAATTTTTATGCAAGGCAATTTCTCAAGATGTTTTCATGTATCAGACAGCATGACAAAATACCAGATCTGAGACGTTACTTCTATACAAAAGCACAAAAAATACCATGATGGTATGGTTTATTAGCGGTACATGAAACCTTATTCCTTCTTTTTCACTCTGAAAATAAAGTGTCTGCATGAGGAATCCTGAACAAGGAGTCTGCTAGGCATATCTAGGAGTGTTTAGAGCAGTAGGATGCTGCTGCAGGATGCCCTGTATGGGAGAAGGCCATGACAGGACCAGTGTTGGTCTCATCTTCTCCAGACAGCTCTGAAGCAGGTGGAAACCACTCATTGTCACCAATATTTAAAGCAGTTGAGGAGCACGTGGTGCCTTTGCTCAAACATATTAATAAAAGTGACATCCACAGGGGCAGGAGACATGTAAGAGTAAAGGACACGTATAAGAAGATAAATGAGGCAAAGGCCTTAGAGAACTGTGAGGGTGGAAACAGAGGAAGATAAGCAAGAGACAGGTGGAAGATATTTTGAGGAAT
This sequence comes from Euphonia xanthogaster, assembly GCA_034509185.1. NCBI lineage: Eukaryota > Metazoa > Chordata > Aves > Passeriformes > Fringillidae > Euphonia > Euphonia xanthogaster. The sequence continues at coordinate 42,524,102 of JAYDZK010000202.1, read as the reverse complement.
GCACTTGGACACATGCTCTTGGAAGGAGCTGCTCCATGCAAGAGGAAGGAAGATTGAGACAGAAATAAACCCCAAACAAAACAAAGAAAAAAAACCCAGCCTAAAAAAAAAATTAAAAAACGACCAACCAAAAAAAAAAAAATAAAATAAATAAATAAAAACATCACCAACAGACCTTAAGGGGGAAAAACCTGAAAAACTGAAGCATTCTGTTTCGTCTGGTGATGTATGTTTCAGGCAGCAGAGGGAGTCTTTTATTCAATGGAGCCACATTCAGGTCCCATCACTTACTCTTGAGCCTGGTATTTGGGGGATAATTGATTTAAAGGTCAAGGCCAGCAAACCAAGAAAAGATTATCCAGCAGAATGTTTGGTCTTTCTTCTTATTCAGGAGGGATGGAGAACTAAGATCTTTTGCCATCTAATTGTCACTAATGTTTTCTTCCAAAAAGAAGAAAAATGTTAATCCATGCTTATCTTTCCTCATCTCAGCATTGGTTTGCAAAGGCCTTGAATGTTTTCAACAAGAGGCAGTAAAGATTTGGCTGCAGAAGACAGGATTTCTTTTTTTTTTTCCAGGACATGAAACAGCAAGTCTTGCAAATAATGGCTATTTACCCCCAACTCCTTGCACTGTTGCCTCCATCTATGTACTGTTGCCATTAGTATTGAGAGAGCCATTGTTCATTGTAAGAAAATATAAAAGAATGTCATTATAAGTTCAGATTTCTACAGTGGCTTTCTGGATGGGTTTTGATCAATGCAGAAGGACTGCCTGAAAAGAGAAACACTCTCCAAGAGAGTGTATTACACAGAAAGAGAATGCCCTGACACTGAAAGGAACCGGGGGAAAAAACCATACCTACCACTAGGCTAGACAAAGGGCACAGGTCGAGGCCTTTTCTTTGAAAACCCTGATTAATGTGAGGTCCTGTTACCTGCTATAATCATCGTTTTGTTCTGAGTGAAAGCTTTGCTACATTCCTAATTTGTCTTAGGGATGGTAAAAAAGAAAAAGCTGTCTACCTCAGTCCAAGAGTGAGACAGTTTCATTTTGCCTTCAGTTCAAAGTGATGGATACAAAGGATGCAGGTTGTCGGACAAATGTTAACCAAGTGATTCCTGTGACAAGCAGTCTCTATTGCTCACATCACTCAATTATTTAATAATTATCTTGATAAGAACAGGCATTTAGGTTGTTTATAAATAAAATATTATTGTGGCAGAGTTTGCAAGAACAGTTACATTCTGTAAGAGAAAAATTGATACAGTACAATACTTTAACTTTTATCAATGCCCCTTTTAACGTAACTTCTAGAGTGTGGAAAGCCATAAACTTTTAAACCAAAACGGGATTTAAAAAATAAAACGCATTTTCATATACAACTCAATGTTTGGCCACCATTTGATACTTTGGACATTCCCCAAGCAATTCATGGCAAACAGTGACATGTAATAAAAATTAAATAACATTTGCCATTTTACTTTCCTTAAAAATATTGAGAAAATGCCCCCTACCCAGGTTGCTGTAAAACCTCAACTGTATCAGTAAAAGCCAACCAATTATGATAACATAACAATGCATTTCTCTTTCCCCTCTCTCCACACACACATGCATATATTTAAAGTCAATTATATCTCTTTCTCATACTTAAATCTCTATGTTTCTCATGCAGATGACATTTTTTTCAGACACTCTGTCATCTATGAACTTTATCACAAATACTGCAACTTGCATGGAAGCGCCTCTTATGCCATGAAAATCTCTCTAGTCATCTCAATGAAAATTCCCCCACATTTTTCCCACTTAGAAGACCAGAGAAATCATTTGGATCATCCACAACACACACTTGGTAGCATTTAGCTGCTACAGGCAGTACCAGAAAGCTATGCAACAGAGCTAAACAAGCCAGTTTACATACAACAAAGTAGCATTGAATCAGGTAAGTATCTCATTCTTGCTGACTATGAAACAGACAAATGAAAAATGAGTCCAAGGAAGTGAAACGGATTTCTACTCTGTACTGAACAAGGTAAAAGTCTTGATACAAGTTACCTGACATTACCAGTAGAAAATGTAGATTTTGGGTTGTCTTTTTCTGCATTTCGCATTTGTGATCTCATGTCAGAATATCGCAATTCAAACACTCTTAAAAACCAATTACATGCTTAGACAGGGCTGCACTATGTTAGAAAAAAAGTGCATGTACAAACTAACACTACTGACACAGCATAGAAAACATGAAACTTTATTTAATGCATCCTGCAAGTTAAAATCAGAAAAAAAAATCTTATAAGTTTGTGCATGACTTTTTATTTTATCAATTAAAATATTTTCCGAGACTGCATGCTACCTTTAGGTAAACCAATTTAATTCACTGATTTACATTAATCTGCAGTGAGGTGGAGCATAGGAAAACAGATACAAGCCCATGACATAGTAGAGCTGTTGTATCCTCGACTTGCCCTGTTGCAAGACATTTCCTCGTGATGTGTAGACAGCTCTGGACTTTTAAGGGGAAGGCACCCTTCAACAAGGCCAGATAGAGTCACAAGAATGTGACTACAGCTATCTGCAAACCTAAATGCCATTTTCTATCCTTTCATTTTCACTGAAGCTTTGAAGTAAATACGAAAAGAGCCAGAACTGAGCAAATTACCTGAGGACTGAAACATTTTTGACATAAGTCTCAAATGCAGTTCAAGCCTTTTATACTTGTTCTTCGTTGTTCTAGTTTTGTTTCATCTCAGAATGTGAGTGATGGCAGTGATGATGGAAAGATTGGACAGCTGGCCTCTATTCCCTATGTTGGATACAGATAGAAACACTGTGAGATGCCCTCTTACAGGAGCCTCAGAGCCTGTGCAGCAGAAACATTTAACTATTTCTTTCTGAAGGAATTGTGCAACAGGAAGGATTCATTTCACATCCACTACTTCAGCAGGTTCTGTATGCTAAAAGATTTCCTCTCTAAGTGAAAAGACTGTAATTTCAAACCCAATTGCAAGTAATGTGCCAAATTTGCTGTGCCAACATGAAAAATTCTCAAATCCCCTTACTGCCATAAGTCCCAGTAAAAGGTTGCTCAGCAATCTCTACTTTGACCCATTCACAAGATGTGGGAAGATGGTTATATTTTAAAAATTATGCACTAAGTCTAGGATAATGAAATTTGCAATGAAATGTGACTTAGAAGTCAAGGCAAATACTTATTCCAAGTATCATCCTCTAGAAAACAGTTTTTAGTGAATTCTGTTTCTCTACTGCATTCTCTTTACCAGTCTGCATTTCGCTTCAATTACCACATGCCATATGTCCTATGGCATGAGAATAAACACTCCATCACAATACTAAAAGGATGGAACCAAGACTGGACTCTCATATTTTCTGCCTCAGCACCTTTGAAATATCTAAAGTAAGGCAACTGGTCTAAGAAACCAATTTATATATTTCCCCTTTGCATCACTTAGAGGTTGAAGCAAGAAAAAGAGCCTATCCAGACTCCTGCTGGCACAGGCAAAATAGGGAAATACACTGAAAATTTATCAAATTTATATAAAACGTTTACTCATATTTAAACCACCACAGTTTAGGGCTTTTAATATCACCTATAGAACGTGAGCAAATATGTAACATTTGATGGATAGGGGAGTGTTTTTTCAATGCTCTTACTTAGTAATTATGCATCCTTCTAGAATAATAAGATACAATCATTAGATACATTATTGTACGCCATGCTAGATATAGAAAAATGGAGCTGTTCCAGAAGAAAAGGCCACCAAAGAAGGCAGGACAGTGCCCTCCCTGCAGGACACAGTCCCAGGACCTGAGTAGGGCATGGGTTGTGACTATCAAATACAGGCAAGGCCTGAGATCAGAAAAACCATTCGGGGTGAGCAGGTACAAGAGAAGAGAAGACACAGATTTGCCCTTGGCTCAGGTAAAGGCTGAAGCCCAAGCCCATAATAGTTCATGGGTTCTGGTAGGGGCTGGGCAGTGCAGTTTTAGGTCTGTCTTCCTAAAAGATCAATGATTATCAATAAGAGCATTGTTTGCACTAATACTTAATAACCATAAAAGGCCAAAATATTTCACGGGTGAGAATAAGACAGAGATGTTAAGTATTATTTTAAAAACAAAAATACCAGGAAAATCATCTCCTCTTTTTCTTATTCAAGTAATACTGGATAATAAGTATTAAAAAAAAAAAAAAAAAGTGCAACAACTATTCAGATAGTAACATCAGTAAGTTATTGTGACACCTTTCTCTCCTGCTTCCCATTTTTAATGTGGCTTCTGAAACTAAAAAGGCAGGTGCATTATATAATCAGCATCAATTTGCTAGCAAACAACATCTAGAGCATAAGAACAGACATTATATAAGACAGTAGTGATAGAGAGAAACTTAAAAGAAAACAGGATAAAAATCATAACTACACACAGAGGCCTCTTGCACAGTTGGCATCTAAGAGCCAGACTCAAACTTTGAAAAAGAATACAATCCAAATTCCTTCATTTCACTGTGATGCCAACACCTGACATGGTAGGCTTTCAGAGATAGTGATCAGTTCTTTTATTCTTGCAGCACATTAATCTTACTTCAGAAAAGGTGTGGCTTTTGGTTTTTTTGAAAGTCTATGTCGACTATTTAATATTAATATTCTATTGACAAAACAACAGTAACTTCATGTGGGAAGAATCTATGTGCATATTGTTCTCCTTCCTTTTGAAATATCACCACCTCTGCGAGTTCTTAGACACCTGTATACTAGTAATAATACACAACAAGGCTACATTAATTTGAAAAAAAATAGGAGAAAGCCCTGCTCTAAGGAATGTAGAGTTGCTATACAAATGTCGGGCCAGCAAATGGGCAAAATACCAGATTAGAGGACTACACTCCCCCAGGAAATGAAGGAAGTTTTTCACTTGAAGAAGCATAATAAGAGATATAAAGGCAAAAGAGGTCATGTACTGCTTGTGCCAGATTCCCTGTGATATCTAACTTGAATTTTATTTTATTAGTGTTACTCTTAATGTTAGCTGCATGATAATCTCTTCATACTCTGTTACTTCTAACAAAGTTTGTCACTGCAAAATACTAAAGCAGGCTGTTTTATTCTTAATTTTTAACCATTTGCATTTACAGCTTCATAAGCTATAAATGTAAAGCTCTCCATATGTCAGAGAGCTTTTCTGAATTAATTTTAGCTTACCTGTAATATCTGAAGCATACACATGTTAAATCAGACATAGGATGGTGTGGGTCAGAGGGTACATTGGAAGGTCATTTAATCCAACCCCCCTGCAAAGACCAGGGACATCTTCAAGTAGATCAGGTTGCTCCAAACCTCATCCAAGCTGATTTTGAATCTTTCCAAGAATGCAACACCTCTAGGCAACCTGTTCCATGGCTTCACCACTCTCATTATGCAAGTCTTCTTCCTTTTATCTAGTCTTATCATCCCTATTTTAGTTTAAAAGCATCACCCCTTGTCCTATTGCAACAGACCATGCTAAAATCATTTCTAAGTTCTAAATCATTTTTATAAGTACTTAGAAATACTTAATTATTTCTTTAAGTACTGAAAGGCCATAATCAGGTTTCCCCAAAGACTTCTCTTCTCCAGAGGTGCTCCCACTCTTCGATCACCTTCATGGCCCTCCTCTGGACCTGCACAAACAGGGCTCCAGAGCAGAGAGGGAGAATCTCCCCACAGCCTGCTGGCCATGCTTTTGATGCAGCCCAGGGTAAGACTGGCTCCCTAGGCTGTGAGTGCACACAACCAGCTCATGCCCTGTTTTTCGTTCACCAGCTCCCCAAGTGCTTCTCCACAGAGCTCCTCACAATTCTCATTTTCTGAGTGATATACAATGGAAATCACAACCCAAATTTCCTAATTTTTGATCCTGGGATCTCAGATCAAAAGTAGGTGATTCTGAACAAGTGGGATTTGGAAAAATTATTAAGAAAAATAATGTAACATATGTTTGGAATTTGGACTGAGGTCATTGTTCAGCTGACAACATTAGATGCTCTTTTCTCCGCTCTGCTCATGAAGAACCATGGCTAGATAACACAATTTAGTTACTTACATGCCAAAAAAGCCTTTAGGTTATAATTTTTCATAGCTCCTATAGTAAATTGTGTCATATCTTCTAGAAAATTGTGAATGTCTTAATTTACCAGACATTGCAACTCCTATTTATGTTAAAGTCCAACCATGAGAGAAAGGGAGTAGATATGTGTTGGATCAAACTCCCTGGGGGAAAAAATGGACTTTCAAATATTGCATGGAAAAATAATTGCATGAAAGCCCTTTCTAGAGATGTAGGAGTCTCAGCAACTGGGTTCCAGTTTTCAAAAATAAGTTGCCCCTCAAAACCAGGTAAGTAGATTGTTTCCTTTTGAGAAGCCATACAGGACAGAGAAAAAAGAAAAGGAAGGAAATGAAAGGATGGAGACATTGATAACATGTTGTGGGAAACAAATACTTTGTGGATTTCGGAAAGGCAAGTGGCCAGACATTCAAATGAAGATTTGGCTAAGTCTGTTTTTTTAACTCAAGAACTTTGCTTCATCATGCCCTGGTTTTGGCCAGGATTGAGCTAATTTTCTGTCTGGAATCTGGCAAAGGGCTGTGTTTTGGGTTTAGGGTGAAAAAAATATTGATAACACATTGATGCTTCAGTTGTTGCCAAGTAGTGTTTATATCAGTCAAGGACTTTTAAGTGTCTCATGCTCTGAGGAGGTGCCCAAGAAGCCATGAAGTAGCATAGCCAGGACAGGTGACCCCAATCAGCCAAAGCAGTATTTCAAAGAGCAGAACAGAATGGATAGTAATTCTCAAATGAGGGATATTTTTTACCGTTCAGGATGGACAGAAAAGAAACCACTTAAAAGGGCATAAACACAGAATTTGCTCTTTCCTTCCCTTCCTCCAATGGTTCTGTGTCTTCCTTTAAATCCAAATACGTCTGCCAGAGGCAGAAACCACCAGGAGCAAGTGGTTCCTCCTGTGTGTGCCACATCTCTTCTGTGACAGTGGCTAGACTCAGAAGCAAGTCACATGGAGAATATAACCCAGGCACAAAGGCAGAAAGAGAAGAAAAAATATCTACATGCAGCTTAGGGCCTAGACCTAGGACTTTCATGTGAAAACTACAAGGGAAGCTAAACATTGTCATAGCAGCTCCTTTTCATCAATGAAACAAAGCAGTTAACTTATGCCATGAATTCTAGCTGAATTTTGATTTACTGAATTGGCAGCACAATAGGTTCACCAATTCCTGGCAAGCCACTTATTTAATGTACTTAGATAGCAGGATAAATAAAAGTACAAGCTTATCATTCAGCTTATACAAAAAACAGCAAAGCCAGCTCCAAAAGATTTCTCCATATTGGATGGTCTTAAATCTGTAATTTTAAAACCAGCATATTTTAAGTTTAAATGCATTTTTGAAGAGATCATATCTGGATTATAAAAATTATTGTAGAATGCTATAAGTGATCTTATGAATTGTGGATCTATTCTAGACAGCTGTAACTGCTCTTAGTCTAGAGAGATTTTGTGTGAAATAAAATATTTCACTTAGAAGTGACCTATTCTTAAAGGTTTTTAACAATAGACACCTCTATAATATTAAATCCAGATATTTTCTATCCATTTTTAATGCCATATGATCACTGAAAATAGCTAAGAGTCATATAATAATATAATAGCTAAGTTAAGAGTCATTTTGAGCTAATTTATATTTCTTTCTGGTTTTAACATCCACATTTCTTTCTGGTTTTAACATCCACATTTCTTTCAGCAGAGACTAATCACTGAAAACCTTGTAGCTGCTTTCCCTTTCTGTTCAAACTTTTCTTGCAATAAACTAAACGTCTTTGCTTCTTTTTCCTTGCTTCATTGTCATGCACAAGTCCTCATGCCTTTCAGCATTAAGTTATCCTAGCTGCCTGCTTTTGATAACTTGATTTTGCTATCTAGATTTACTTTTTGCCATACCATGTTATTCCTAACATTCAGTGTTGCTTATTGTGATACATCTAGTAACAAAATATTTACCTAAAACAGACTGAGAAATGCTATATTCCTGGCCTAATGTTACTGACCTTTTAATTTTTCATATTATCAATATGTTTACTGATGGCTTGCTGTAGAGGAATATAGAAAATACAGGTAGATCTTCAATCTTTCTTAAGTAGGACTTAGCATTTCTTATGGAAGTGGTATTATAAAAGTCAGATTTGCATTTTATCAGTTAAGGCTCAGCTCTTTCATACTTTCCATGCAACATACTGTCAAGTGTTCATCAACTGCTAAAGATAGCCAAAATGAGTGATAATAACTGCTAGTACAAGCAACAAAAATTAAGCAGATAATTTGTTGTGACCAAAGGCAAGAGCTCAGGGTTTTCTTGCAAATTCTCTATGCATTCTCTTTTTTCTGGTCATGTCATAACCACTTTTGTTTGTCTAGTCTGCCAGACTGTTAGAGCCAAAAAGCTGAAGTTGGTAGTATGATAAAGCTAAATTGCCACTTATAGTCTTTTTCTCAATTATTTGAAAGATGATGTTTATAAAACAGATTTACAATTGGTAAATTATATATTTTCGAGCATGTGCCGTAAAACAGATGGGTCTGACTGGCACAGTTACGATTAGTGACAGTGAAGCATATGGTAAATCACTCAAAGAGTGGCAACTCAAAACAGTCAATTCAACTAACCAGGGCCCTATTAAACCTTTTCAGACTGAAATTAGCATTGCTAGCATTGCCATTAGCATTTGTAGCTAAATGCCAGATCTGCTGTTACATTTTCATGCCCTTGAAAGTAAAACTGCATTTATGGCCAAAGTTCTGAATGCAAATTTAAACATTCAAGGATTTGCTCAGTTAGTAGCTCTAATTTGATAAGCATTTCTCCTTCAAGCTCTATCCTGAACTTAGAGAGCTCCAGCTGTAAGTTCCTGTTAAACTGACTCTATGTGCTTAAAACAGGCTCGGAAATCGCCCTTGCTTTAATGGATATCCTGTTTCTGAAACCTGATGTTTACTGAATAAGAATTTGCTTCAAATATCTCAGTGCAGCTATCAAGCAAATCATGCAAATACTTTTGCTGTTAATTCCCATTCAGCCTTGGCAGCCTTTTTCCCATCTGTGAGTGGAGGGAGGGTGCAGACTGCATTCTGGATTGTCCTTGGGTGAATATTTTTGCCCCACCCCAAGGCTTTCAAAGCCTTAGCTTTTGTCAAATAAAACTATTTCATTACTTGAAAGATCTTGAAGGAATGAGGCTTGTAAGCTAAAATCGTTATGAAACTAAGTAACATAAGGGCTACTCCAAAGAAGTTTTATTTCGTGTTTCATTTCAAAACCTCTGTTTTCCTCTATTTTTCCTGAAATGGATATAAAGTCTCCAGATTTTTTGTAATATATATTTATAGTTAAATCCATGATCTTAATTATGATACTGAATCCAAACACAGAGAACGTGCATGCCTTTCACCACTCACCAACATTAACCATATAGCACTGACATCAATCATAATTTCTAGTCTTTGACTTGCAAGGTAAAGAATGCTGTAAAAATAAGAATGATACTGATAACTGTGTACTGCTTCATCACAGACAATGAAGAATATTATAAAAATGCAGGTTTACTGTAAAGCTCTGGCTCTAAATCTTTGAGACCATTACTTTGTCTTTAAGAACATTGCAACAAATCGGGATTTTGTTCAATTTAAAATTAAATTTACCATTGCAGGGAAGCATTAACAGCTAAGAAGGGATTGAATATAGCTAAAAGGTTCATTAAATTTGGAGCTTTTAGGCTTGTTATTAAAAAAAAAAAAATAAAAAACCCAAGGTCCTGGGAAGGAAACTTTGCTAGTAACTGGTCAAACAACATTACCTGGCATGACAGGAAATCAGCATGTGGAAACAAGCCAACTTGTAAAGCTTTCATCAGCTGTTTTAATCATCAAAGATTATTATTCCAACTTTAAGAAGCTTATGTGATTTATCTTCATGGGTCTGACAAAAGAAAGTCAGCAGTCATTCTAAGAGAGGCACTACTATTGTGCTCTGTGATATTTTAGACTGTCAGGAAGTAGTACAATGTACATGATACACTCTGTGTAATCCTGGCATTCCTGATTGTATAAGCCTCAAGAGAAAAGCTCTATGTGATGATGATCACATACTTAAGTGGGAAATTGAACATCATGCAAGACCAGTGTTCCTCACATTTCTTCAATAAAATAAGTGCACATTATTAAAATACAGATGAATCTATGACTCAAAGAAGAATGTTAATTCTTCCTCTTAGAAAGGTTCCCACAGTCATGTTTTCTTAGTAGACTTTTCATCCCTTTTTTGAAAGGGTTACTGTAAAGAGTTTATTTGTTAAGAAGCTTGTAAGAGAAATAATTGATGGACTTCTGGTAAAAACTACATTAGAATTTGTGAAGAAAGTCTGTCAGTTTCACTGCTTCCCCTATTTTTATATCAGACAGAACTTTCAACCACATTGTAAAATCTGTAATTCGGTGGCCGTGCGAAGCCATCTGGCATTATTACAAAATTCCTACACTTCTACTAGCAGAATACTGACTTTGATAGTAATGTCTTTTAGGGTATAAGTCTACCAACACCTTCACAACCTAGAATGCAGACAACTCTTGCATCATGCCTTGTCAGATCAAATAGCCGACTGATGGCCAGAGCAAAGGGACCGCACACAAAGAGCTGCCTGTCAACACCTTGCCCCTTTTAAGCTGAAGTGTCTGCAGATAAAACTCCTCTGTCATTCATAACTGAGAAAACAGCATACAGTAAAAGCAAAAATCATATCAGACCATTGGGACTCAGTCTGTTTAATAGAGTAACATCATGAACAAGAACAGCTCAGCTGAGAATACATGACAGAGCAATATCTGCGTTTTGAACCGAGGTGTTTGGCCTTTTCTCCTTTATTTCAACTTCACACTTTTTCATCCTTCCTTGCCCTGCTCTGTTTACCTCCATCACACATTTGTTTTATTTCATTACCACTCTTACTCCCCACAAAAAAACCTTCAGCCTGATGTTTCCCAGCATCATTCTGCTCCATCTGTTCACCCATTATTACCCTTTCTAGAGAAATTTGTTCCATCAGAATTCGTTCCATCAGAAATTATAGGACAGTTAGGAGAAGTGTGTTTAGATGTTTTGCATTTGAAAAACACTGCTGTAATTCATACATATTGTATAGATTTACTTTCGCCTATCTTTGGGACTGTTGAAATATTTCTTCTCTGTCGATTCCCTCTTTCACCTGTGGTTTAATCCCCTTTCATAAGGTGTTGGGACACTGCTCACATAGAGGAAGCCCAGCTCCAAAACGGATAGCTTACATTTTCCACCTGTTTTATACACATAAATACAACCCCCTTTGCAGCAATTGCAGTCTAAAGTGAAATGTGCCCACACCAACAGGCAGAAGCCAAGGTGGTTGGCTTGTGAACACTGTAGTCACCTATCTCTGCATGTACACCTTACAAAACGTGAAAAAGAGAAATGGAAACTTGTAAACACAATTTCTAAATCTCTTTAGTAAAGAGATTACCAGTAAAGAAAAGAGCTTTTTATGAAGAAACACAACCTATTCGTAGTTAAATTTCTGTAAATCTAACATGAAATCATTACCTTACCTGAAATTGTTCAGAATTTACACAATCTGGCATAATCTGTTGTTATGCATTTTCCTAAAAACTTTCCAACACATTCAAACTTCAGCTTCAAATTACAAAAAGTAAATTACTGGGGGAAAAAATATAAAACTAAGCAGGAATAGCCCTTGCTATTTTTTTCACAACCATTAGTGTTACTACATTTGCATGTCTCATGGACATGGGGAGAGTAAAACAATAGCAAACCTGACTACATCCTTGATCTACAGCAAGTACAAATGTCAGACCCTCACCTTTGAACACTCCCAGTATTTGCAATTTATTGTCTAATGGGCATTCACAATCCCTTTATGTCCCCTTGTTCCACTACAACAGTGAGGAGGCCTTAAATAGAGCTACAGCTTAATTACATATTTCTGATTAAAAAAAAAATTACTGGCTTCTATTTAATAAGAGAGTAAATAAGTAACATTCATCCTGAGTGTTATTTTTAAATGATATGAGGTCTACAACTGCAGAATTAAGTTGTACTGACATATTGTTAACATCCTTTGTTTCATAGAAGTTACTTGAGATAGTCTGAGTTGAAAAAGCACAAATTCACATATAAAGAGAATCATAATATATATATTAGGATATTAGAACTTTAAAAATTCTCATATACGCCAATGTATGACACATTGTTTTCTCTGCATTCATATCAGATTTCTCACAACCAAAATCATCTAGGATTACCATTAAACTTGTACATGTTTTTAAAGGAGGCTAATCTTACTTCAGTTTGAAGTAGATAGGGTTAGACATTAAAGTCTGCATGAATAGTCCATTTCCTATTAGGACTCATGCAAGCTGCCTGTCCTCTGAGGCTCCGATTTTGCAGCTGTCATCTTTCCCAGCATTTGGGCAATGAAGGAATCTTTTGTTCTGCTGAAAAGTGGTGCATTGTTCCCTGCTCAGGTGCCCAGAATAAAACGTATAAGGCAATAAAACAAGCTTCTCTCCAGACTGGCTTGAGGTTGGGTTTTTTCCTTTCCCTTGTGGAAGATTTTTCACTGAATGAAACTTTTCCTTGCTCAGGTGAAGAAAAATTGCAACTTTATATTTAAGGTCTTGAAATAAACAATACAGATTTCAAAATATTTTTAAATTGCATTAAACATGTAAGACATACCTAGTTCCTTTACAAACATAACAGTAGATTGAATGGTTTTATTTTGCTTTCTGTATTTCCACAAAAATATCCAGGTAATTTCCATACATTTCCAAAACACTATTCATCTGTTTTTCTTTATTCTAGCACCTAATGAGAAACCCCAACACTGCCCATTTCCCTTGGCTTGATCCCCTCTAACTGCTTCAGGAAAGGCTTTCATAATTACTTTTGCCTATTTCATATACTCTTTTGAACTCCTTACAGGATGGGGCTGCCTCATCACCTCTAATTCATATGGGCTGTGGAAGAAATTCCCTGTGAAACACATTCTGTTCTTAATTTGTCTACAAGGCAGGAAGAAGCCTCTAGAAAGAGACAAACATTTCTCTACTCTGAAGAACTGTCTTCATTCTCAAGGGAAAGAAAACATCCAGCCAGAGGTACAATAAATGAATAAATGAGAGCTCAAGGAGATGAGAATCTGTAACTCACAGACAGCAAGTCTGCATTGGCATATTTGTATATTGGCTTTCATCAAGAATTCCCTTTCAATGTAAATCTCTCCATTTTCCTCAGTTAATATGCTGTTATTTGTACCAGAGTTGTCCCAAACCACATGAAATGGATCCCTTTAGGTGAACTAGGATATGTGCGCCTTGATAATGCCAACATAAACTTGGGTCAGAGTGCTCCAATCATAAATTGGCATAGTGACATGGGGACCAGACTAAACCTAGCCTGAAATAAAAGATCCAAAACACACACAACATGGCTTGGGGGTGCTTAGAAACAATTGGTTTTCTTTCTAGAACTATTTCTGCTTTGCTGCTTATTACTCCAGACATAGTGCGAGAAAAGCAGGCAACAAAAAAAAAAAAAAAAAAAAAAAAAAACAAAAACAAAAAAACAGGCCTTCCTAAACCAAGTGCATCTGCAGCAAAAGTGTTGCACATTATTTGATGAAACTGTAAATGCCACACAACTTCTGAAGCAGAAACCCATTACCTATCAAAAATACAGTAATCAGGAAGAGAGTTAAGGATAAACCACCTTTATTTCTAGTCTGTCTGGGTGTCCCTTTCTACTGAAAGACTCAGTTATTCTTGCTGTCATTTTAATTAAAACTGACCCTTGTGAAAACACTTAGAGGCATTTAAAAATCAGGAATTCACTATAAAGCAAATATCTATGTACATCCATCTCAAAGTCTTACCTGACCACAGGACTCTTTAGACAAGCACTGCCACGGGATCACTACATTAAGCTGAAACACAACTCTCAAAAGTCTAGGGACACCTCCCACACTGCAGAAAGAAATCAGAAAGAACAAAAAGCATATAAGTGATGCATACAGTATTAAGCTCTTTATCTAATTTACACCCTTCTGAGCTCCACCCATGCAGATGTGTATGCTCCAAATTAAAGGGCACAGCATGCAAAAGCACTTGTGATGTAAGTTGTGGTTAAATACAAGCTATCATCTGGGTTCCTAAATACTAAATAAAATTAAATAAATCACATTTAATGCAATATATTCTGATCATAATATTAACCTCTGTGTCGGGAGAACGTGGTGAGGTGTTCCTAAAGGTTATTGCATGCATTTCTTAGCTGCAGGCTAAGCATAAGGTCCTGCTCATCACTGCTTTGCCTATTTTGTAGCAGGAGATGGTACAATGCATGGTGTGTAATGCTACCAGCTCAGAACAGCAGCGTGCTCATCTTGACCTCAGCCATTTGAGAAACAGAAGGTAGACACAGGTCATTAGGTAGTTAAGGCTAGCACTCACTGCTAGCAATATTTAGTATTTGATTATGTTTATCCTGACAAGCTAGAGAGGCTATAAAATGTGGTTTTCATGAAAGAACTTTTGAAAGATGCTTTCTGAAGTTATGATAATTAGCTTTATTTACCAGCAAATAGAGATACAATTTATAAATCTTTCACCGTTCTGTGAAGCGATAAATGGCTTCTGCATCTGTTACATTAATTAAAGCCCTTAAATAGCTGCAGTTACTCAAGCTCTGCTATGGAGTCCTCTGTGGAACATTTCAATAACAAACAGTCTCAGTGAAGAACCTTCCTGTGTTATCCTACAGTGATCATGTGGATAGAAGTACAATGGTTTTGCTTGCAGGGCATTTATTTCCCATCGTCTTCCTGTTGTTTTCCAAAAAAACTGATTACCCATGCAAACTGCAACATATTTTTCCTCCCTGGCTGTTGTTGTTTTCTCTCAGCTTGCAAATTGCTTACTGCTAGATTTGTTTGTTTTTGATGTCTGACCTACAGGTGCTCAGCAGGTTTTCTATAGCAATTAGTGGATTTATCTTTTGACTCATTTAATGTTAACACTAACTAACCCTTCTTATTAATTGCCACATTACATATTTCAGATAATGAATTTTGTAAAGTTCATTAATATATTGGAAAAAACAAAGCCAGCAAAATCAGACTCAACCATACATGGGAATGGTAGGTGGAAGAAAAATTTTCCTTCAGCTGTACAAAAAAGAGAATCATATGCTAATAGAATTTAGGAGAAAACTTCCAATCCAATTTAGCAATCCTGCCTGATAGTGTCTCTTTTGTAATTCACCATCTGAATGGATAAAACAGCCCCTAATAGAGCCTTTCCTCTTGGCATTTGACTGTTGCATATCTACAGGGTGAAAATCAGACTAGTTAGACTGTCACCTCTGGCACACACTATTTTCACTCCAGAGCCAGTGAATGAAATGTAGAGAAATGAATTTGTCTTCTGCTGATTAGGAGCAACAAGTCTGTGATGTGAGGTATGAGAGAACCAATCTTTCTTGCAGTTTTGGCTGTCAGAGAGGGCAGATTCAAACTAGGTGAAATCCAATCTCCTGGCCACCAAAAGGGGCTTTCTGCTCCTCATTTCTGTCTCCACTAGTGTGCTCCAGCTCATTCCTTTGCATTAGTGACTGTGTGGCTTCAGGATGCCTTAGCAAAACTAACTGATTTGATAGAAATCAACTGATAAATATCATAAATTGATAAATCAACAGCTGGAACAAACCACTGAAAAAATTGGCTTTCTGCCAGCAAGTTAACTAATTCATTCTACGAACACGACTCCAATGAATTGATTCATATTGATACAGACAGCAAACATCAAAGATGTGCCCATCTGAGACTGCTGTAGAGAGTGAGGTGTCAACATGTAGCCAGCAATAAGAAAAAGACACCAGTTTGGAAGAATAGCAGATAATCAATTGACATTTGAAGACACTTCAGGGTGATTTTAGTGAAAAGTTACCAGCACAACAAACTTACATTCTCAGTTTGCAAGGAAATGCAAATAAAATATTATCTTTTTTTGTTTAGATAATATATATCAGAAAAAATTGCAGGGTAATATGAAAAAATGTTTTTAAAATTGTTTGTACGTAAACTGGTGATGGTTACAAGTCTTACTCTTGTAATTTCCTAGGATGCTTGTGGCATCTTTGAATAAGTATGGCCTGTCGATGTTTGAAAGAAAGCTTGGTTCATCTAACCATTAATTATTCCAAGAAATTTAATAAGTGCTAAATATACACAGAAAATTAGCTGCTATAAATCTCAGAAAATTACCACAGTTTATTTTTACAGAGACTGCTGATGGGTATATCTTTATTTTTCATTAATATTTTGCATCTCGTCTTTCAATGTTTGAATTTTTCAAAAGAGATACAACACTTTGTAAAACACAATTCCAAACAAATTATCAGCCTATTTTTTATCTCTTGATTTGTTGACATTATCTTTCTGCACTGGATCTTGTTTATCAGTTATTTCTTTAATATTTTGGAGGGAGGATTGGGACATTGCTTTAAATTTAGTTTGTAATTAGAGAAAATACTGTTTGCATGAACAGCAGCAAAATAGTTTGGCACTTGTTCTTCAAAGTCTTGAATCATCCAGAAGAGACTTTGTCCAAACAGACAAAAAGATCAGCTTTCAATAGAAAATCAATACAACATGAATGAGATTAGAAATACATAACTTAGACCAAATCTACAGTTGAATTAGTTCTTTTGCAAGCATCTGCCCATACTTGCCACTAAAATATTGATGAAACACAGTCTTCCAAGGAAAATTATTACTCTTCAAGAGCACTCTTTGGCAAAAGGACCAGAACTGGAGTATGTACTACACTAATTTTCTCATTTTAGCAACATATTTTTTAAAGTTATTGATTTCCCACATAATTTTTTTTTCTATTATCTGCTGCAAGTCATCCCAATTCTGGCATTTATTCATCCATTCTGGCAATTAAAGGACAGTGATGTCTCTGCAAACATTCAGCTTTTTAGCTTTTTCTCTGCACTAGTCAAATATGCTGAAACAGTTACTCCTGTGATAATCTATGCATTTGCATGACACAGATTTGTATTTCTTTTAAAAAGCAAATAAATGACAAGAAACTCAAGCAGATGGAATAGATTCTCTTTACAACAGACAACATGCCATGAATCAGGAAGCAAGTCAGCCATAAAATTTGCTCCATTACACATACCACCTAAAAATATTTCCCTTATGGCCTGTGATTATTGTCTCACCCTTCCCATTGAAACTCAATTTGATGTGATGGAGATTTTAAGTACTCTGAAAGTGTGTTTATATTATCATCCTTTTCAACATAGGATTTAGACAAAATTTTAATAGTGTTACTATTACTTCTATTCACCATAATTTTTAACTCACAACTTCTGTGCTTTAGAAGCACATCTCCTAGTAACAGTCTGTCATGATTCATCCTTATAGCCTAACATGGCATTGAACAGCATTTGACAAGGAGGTCATCGAATATTTAAAGGTCAAGACTAAGTACTTCAGAATATTAATTTCCACTAGAATGTATGTGTATTTTTAAAATCAAACTATAGCTTTTTCTTTCCACTTGACACACTCTGTTCTCCTAGGCTAAAAGGCTCAAAAACTTCCAGAAGGGTGTGCATCAATCTCTGCACCTTGATCTCTAGGGGAAAGCCTTTGTAAGAAAAGCTACGTTCATGTGCTCAATACAGAGAAGAAACAACATATGCTGACCACTTGGTTTCTTTCATTCATTTTACTATCAAACTGGGCTTTTAATTTGCATACAATCTTCTGGACTAAATATTCACTTTATTTGCTTCTTCAACTTTTATGACCAATCACTTTTCTATCAGAAGCGGCTTACAAGAAAGGAAATACTACTGCAATGCTAATCATTTGGCTTAGCTCTGATGTTTTACACCCCCTTCCTTTGAAGCGAAATATATGTAAATCTACTGAAGACTTAGAGTTGTCAGTGAAAGATTTTTGATGTTAATAAGTTTTTTTGTAACCCTATCAACTTGCAATTCACCTCCATTTCAAATGTTGGCAGGTAAATTTTGTGCATCTCAACAGTTTTGCACTGCCAGGGCTTTAGCTTAAGCTTCTGTACTGTCTAAATGGTTAACCATCCTTCTTTGATCTCTGTGAGGCCCTGTCAGGTGGGAGTTTTCTTAAATCCTCAAGCATATTTGGGCTCTGTTTGGCTTTACAGCAACTTCACCAGTAAGTGTACACACACATCCCCTTTCTTCACAGAAGTACTTGCAGAATTAAAGTTGAAAGTAGAAAAACCTCTAGCTTACCTCTCCTATGTAATACAACACTTGCCATAAAGAAAATATTAATCCTTCTTGCAAAAATATAAAAATTGCCTTCACTCACAAACACTCAAGGAAATAGCATCACTTTTATTATTGTAGCAATAACACAAAGAATGAAGTCTAGCTTTATTCATTTTTCTAAGCTCCTTAGACAGACTACCAGAGAAAGAAGCTATGCTGATTTGGAGATTTTCGGGTTAGGATCTCTTGCTCTTTTTTGTGCAATAATTTTGGAAATGCAAGACAGCATTAAAGAGTTTATGTACTAATTCTAGGATTGCAGTTTACAATCTACTGTATCTCTACTGTATTATTGCCATTGGAAACTATTTCTTTCCCTCAAGTTGTAGGAGATTTTCTCATTCTCTCTGTTTTCTGGAGGTACTTTTTACACACACTACCATCACATGGATAAGTACTTTTAGCCAGGTTTCAGCAGTACATTTCTGCTTTTCTGCTTTCATTTTGTTGTGTCCATGTGCTCTTATGTTTCCTCGCTTTTCCATTATTCTTCTCCAAGTTTTCACAATTCATTGAACAACAATAAAAAATAACAGATTCATACAGAACAGAAAAGAGATAGTAGTGTTATCTCCAATTCATGTGTTGATATTTTTCCACATTTCTGCTTTTAAAAGATATGGCCACAGTAATCAAACCAGAGGAACTATCCAATTTGTTTTCCTCTCTAAAACTGACCACTAACAGCTGCTTAACAAGAATATAAAGGTGTGGATACTTATAGAATAACTTGTGCAGAGAAAATCTCCACACCATGCTCACAAATATGTATTAAAATACACCTGGAGAAGTTTCTGGATAACAAATTACAGAATACTTCAGATTTACAGTAACAAACAAACAAACCTTTTTCCAGCACCTCAGAGATTTGCCTTGATTCGAAACAAAGGTTGTGTTGCTAAACTCAAATATAAAATAAAATTGCTGTCTGACACATAATTGGTGATCTGTCAAGATACATGAGTATCTAATTAAGCCAAAATCACCTGTTGCTTCAAATTCTACCTTTCATTCTCAATTTCCACTCCACAAATACAAAAGCAGCCATTTATCTCTAATTCTCCAGAGATAAATGAACAATCCAAGTATTTTTCCTCTCTTTCAAAAGGACATGCCTCTGAGAAGAATTTAGTGGTTCTTTAGCAGCTCTTTAATTAGGCAAGATACTGTTTATGCAGAAAATTGAGCCGTTCTGTGGTTGAATTTTCCATGAGACATGGCTGAGGAGTGTACTGGTTCTGGCTAGGATGAAGTTCATTTTCTTCACAGTAGTCCATATGGTGCTGTGTTTGTACTGATTATTGCCTACTGCAGAGGATATTCTCTAAACATTCTGATTTCTATCAGTTATAGTTTGCAGGCTGAGGTTTATGAAACAGAATTTACAATGTAGGCATTGTAAGTCTGGGAGTAGCTACAAATATACTTCTACCCATGCAGTGTTCATCATTGACCAGAGTCCAAATAACTGATTCTGACTTCTGATTTAGATTCTGCACAAAAGGTGGTGGAAGGGAATGCTGTTGACCTGGTGAGCCTGAGCTTTAACGCATTAGCAAAGGATATTGGCATGTGGTCAAAAGCGCTAAAAATTGAAACATTTCTGCTGCAATAAAAGAAAAGCTAACTTTTCTTTTAGCAGCTAATGGTATTTCTATGGATTTTACACGACAACTTTGTTTTCCTATCCCAGAGAAACATTAATGAACATAAACATACCACAAGCTCCAAAGTTAATTGTCTACAATCATAGGTGAAATCTAAATCTCTTTCAAACAAAGTTATTCTGCATTTTCTCTGTTCCTAAATATTATGGTAATTTTTACTAATGTTCTCTGCCTAGTTCTGCTCAAAACACTGGTTTGTATGTGTACTATTTAACTTCCCTTTCATTTCCTTTGGCTTGTTAATTTGTACATACAATTTTTTAAAATGCTGCCTCTCTATTTCTCTTACTACAATCCATGGGAGCTTTTGCAGAAAAAGAAAGTGAAGGTTAATTGGTACGATTCCATTTCCTGGGCAGCTCTTTCATTTCACCAGGAAATGACTAGGGCTTATACAACAAAAGCCAGGTAAGAACTGTTACTCCTTTCAAAAGGAATGTCATTTGGACACCATGAACCAAGTCAAAAGGTTTACATTCATTTTCCTTGTTAGTAAAACGATTCATGCTACTCTATTATTCTATTGGTATTCACATACCGTTTTCACACCCTTAAATGACCATGATCTCTCTAATCACTGCAGATTAGAAGCTGTTCTGCAAACTAAGGAAAGGAGCTCCCTGCACTTGCCCAGCTGCAGAGGAACCCAGTCAGGGAGCTTGAGGCCAGCACCGGTGCCAGGAACGCAGGAGGAAGGCAAGCGAGCTCCATCCCTGGCTCCAGCTCCCCTTCCCATGGCTCCAGAGGAGCTGGAGCCAGCTTACTTAGTTTGGGAGTACTTACATTGAAGAGATCTCAGATACATCATTTTATTCAATAGTTGATGAAGGTCGGCAAGTAGCATTTAATCAGGAACAGACCATTCAGCTTTGAGAATGGAAAAAACTGAAACTTAGAAAATGCAATGTTCACCAGAACAATAAAATAGACCTATATATTTTTTCTCTTCAATGAAGCATCACTTGCATGTCTATCTCACGACATAATTTGCTATTCTATTTCTAAGAGACCTTTCATTTTTTTATCCACACCGTCTCAAATTAGGACTTTTTGCTGTTATTTTTACATTAAAGCTGTAGACATTTTAGCTCCTTTCCCTTTGGGTCTGTTCTGTGAACGGTTGACAAAGAAAACAAGTCAGCCAAAGTTCCTACTCTTTTAACTTGAAAAATGGCCCTGTGTGATCTCTGCTGTCCAGAACTCTTGAGAGCAGAAAGTAGAGACATCTGGGAAAAGAAAAGGGGTGGATTTTAGAAAATTTTATCTGATTAAGAAAAGAGAAGGCAAGTTAAGAGTTAGAAAGACATTCCCCATCAAAGAACAACAAGTTCCCTAACAAGATATAGGCGGTTCTGCAGCTTAACCATAAGATAGCAGGGAACCAAAGGGGCGTTTCCAAGGTCCTGACAGTTTTATTGATTCTTGGCGGTTGTTATTTTGTATTTTCTTCATAGCAGTTTCTGTGATATATAATAAACAAGCAGTCAGCTCAAGGGAACTGAAGCTGAGAGTTGCTATATAAAATAGAGTTCTGATAACTCATCAAAATAAAAAGCCAAAACTCATGATAACTGAAGGAAAGACCTGTCTGGGCTGGGAATGTATCAAGCACTGAGGTAAGCTAAATTTCAGAACAAGCACACAGCTCCACATTCTTCTTCCAGCCTGAATATTATTTACATGCTGGGGCATGCCTTCATTTCTCCTGGAGCTGTTTCTCCAAACGTCCAGGTCAGGCACAGTTCAGAGTATTCTGCAGCTCCTGTTTAGGAGCAAAATTGTGGTTTCATTCATGAAATTCTGGAGTTAGTGTGGTGTATCTCATCTGAAGTTAAGGTGTGAATACCTTTCACATAAAAAATAGTGCACTGAGTTCTCAAAATTTACAACAGATTTTCCCTAGAAAGACATTTCCCAATTGTAGCTGTCACATATAATAAATCCTTCCATTTCCTGTTTCTCGGAATTGAGCCTGAAAACAAAACAAAAAAAATCCATTCTTTTCTCCAGTTTTCAATTTCCTTTATAGCACAATATGCAAATAGTATTACTGAAGGAGGGTGTGTAAAAAATATTAATTCAATTAATATATTTTCTTTTTTTATACAAAAGAAGTAAAGTGTTATGTTATTTTAGGAGCATTCGCACCAGATTTTACAACATGTATAGAAGTTCTAGTCAACCAATCTTACTTTGATTTTAGTGGCCATTTATTCTCATAAAACAAATATTTGTGCTTTCAATGAATTAATTTCATACCTGAAAAGCAGCACTGGCTTGAATATACTATGATAATGAAAATATCAAGTGGAACATGATAGAAATAAATAATAGCAGTGACTAGGTCAAGAAAGTAGTTAAATGATGGCTCTGAATGGTAATAGTGTCTGAACAGATTTGTCATACTCTAACTAGAACACCAAAACCATTTTTACTTAAGCTGATATAACTTCTGTTTAGAGACAGGGTCTAATATTTTTACTTAATGGTTTCAGGCTTAATAAGCTGTCTTTTTCTTAATGACCTTAGGAAAGCCAACCAAGAACCAGCAGTTCCACATTATAACATCTCTGGTTTACTTAAAGCCTGAACACTGTGCAGATAGCTGCAGTAATGGCTATCTCAGCTGACCCAGCAGTAACCCCTGTTTTGACCTCTAGGAATCACCCTTTCTCTAGAGGGCAAGAAGTTATTTCATTTATGGGGTTTACTAATTCTTCTGTTTCAGTGGAAAAGTTTTAGGTAGGAAACATTTCTGAGGCTTTCCTGGCTTTTTTACAGGCTTATTTTCTCAGAAGTTTTCATTATGACACTACTAACAGGGTTGATTATCTTTCCCTCAGAAAAAAAAAAAAACTGCAAAAATAATGTAACAATTCAAGATCTCAAACTTGAAAATTGATTTTTTTCAATTGTCAAAACTAGAAGGGAAAACAACTGCAATATTTGTCATACTTGCCCACAGACCCTTACTAGTTGACCAGCCCAGGGAATCAGCTATCCTGTCATTTGCACTGCTGTTTGCAGCATTGATTGTCACTAGACATTAAAGATCATGTAAATGACTTCTTACAAAAGGCAGAAGATTCCTTGCTGTGTCAAGAACATTCCCATTTCCTGCGGTGTCTTTTTAATCAAAACAAATTGACAGTCAACCAAGATCCACAATGTTCTTAAGGTAAATAAAACATGAGTATACCTTAAGAGGTAAAGGTACCAAAAAGTTATTACATCAATTACCCTTACTGTTTCCAAAGGCAGTTATATTTCTAAGTACATTTATGTATCTGACACAATTCCTTTTTCAGAATGGTGACACTGCCACTATAGAAGGAGCTTACATACAATTTTCATTCCTTTACTAAGGAATATGTTTAAAGGATGAGACATTAAACAGGCCACATAGAGAATCAAACAAAAATTATTAATTTCAGATTAGAATTTCTTTATTTTAGATGAACTCTGTCAATAAAGTTGCTGTGTGAAGGGATGGGAAGAAGGTGTCAAATACAAACTGGAATTTATTGCACAGGTATAAGGAAAAACATTGGGAAAACTATTAGTGCTCATCCAACTCAGAGTAGAGTGCAATTTTTCCTGTTGTTTTCTCTTTTCCCCTAAACATTAAGTAACTACATGAAATAATGTATTTTACAGTCTTTTATAAAATTTCTTTTATGCTGTGTGGGATATCCTCTACATCAAGATTAAGGCACTTTTCCATTTAATCACCAGCATATAATGTTTATATAACCTATTATTTAGCAGCTCTGAGTGTCTACCTATTCACAGTGAGGGCAATACCAGAGATTACCTCTGATCTTCATGGAATTATTCTGGTATTACAACTGATGAAACCAAAGCCTCAGGCACTTGGCTGTGTGTGCTCTCTTTAGGGTACTTGGAGGAGGTGCCAGGAGGCAGGAATTAGGGTGCTGCACAGGAGGGAAGGTGAGGCAAGGGCTCTAAATCTGCCACTTTCTTGCACAGTTCTGTGCCTGTGCCACGAGAGCTGCATTTTAGAGTACCCTTGGACTCTGATGAGTTTCAGCACCAAGCCCAAGATGCTTATGCTTCTTTGCTTCAAGGTCCTGCATACTCATCCTTCAAAATACTTCATTTACTCTTAAGCACAGCGGCATTTCCTACTTGTGTAGCAAACACTTTCAAAATCTGACCAAGACTGCTCATTCCATTAAACTACTGCTTCTACTAAGTATTCCTGTGAGCCAGACTGTTACCTAGCATGTACTTTTGACAATAATTCCTTTATTTCTAAGATAATGCCTTTCACACCAAAAAGATGCTGAGTGCCAAAAAGGACAATTAGTTGCCCTCTTCCTTACCACAGAAATAAAGAACTAGCCTAATGCCAGATGGATGGCTTGTTTTTTCTGTAGCAAACTGAGCACATATTCTTGCTTTTATTAATAGAAGCTGACATGATAACCCTTTTTTCTTTTGATTTCTCCATAATAATTAATTATCCCAATACAGAAGGTGTTTTATACATGAGTACAGCAGGTATAACTTTTAGTTATAAATCAAGTGTGAGATTCACTTTTCCTCCTTTTCTAGGAGGAAAAGCGAATCTCACACTTGTTTTATAAATATAAATTTTATTTTAAAATATAAAGTTTATTTTCCTCCTTTTCTAGTATCAGAGATATTTAGGGTGCTTTTTTATTGCTTCAAATGGAGTAGACCATCACTAAAGTGACTGTGACTCACGTCTTTCTTGCCCTTACCTTGACTCATTATTTATGTGATGGAATTCCCCATAGTTCCCACTACGTGGCATCAATTTTATTTTTAGTGCCCCAAACAATATGTGTAATAAACCATTTTGGAAAGAATTTAATAGAAAACACATTTTAGGACGATCAAATCCTTAAACCTGTCCTTTCTTCCTCAAATTTCCGCAGAACCTAGGAAATGGGAGACTACAGGAAATTTCAAATTGTCTTTAGAGAGTATCTCTAAAGATACTCTCTAAATGTGTTCATTTGTTCTCAATTCAGCAGTGAGAGCATGGTTTCCTTCTGTCTCCAGGGAGTTTTCCTGGAAATTTTATTCCTTTGGTATCTGTGCTTCTGGTTTTGTTTTCAGCTGGGATATGAGTGTAGACCTAAGCTTGGGTTCTGTTTTGTAGGAGGTAGTTTTCTACCACTGCCCCATTGCTCTATCAAGCCAACAAGAAATTGGTCCCAGGTTATTAAGGCACCAGAGAGCCCCTGTATCCCACTGCAAATCACATCAATATCCATAAAATTCATAGGTAGCATTTGATTACTTCATTAAAGAAGAGGACTTTCACCATGCCAAGTGATAGATCACAAAACATGAAATTATTCAGGTGTCTTCTTATCCCTGAATTCTGCAAAAAAAAAAATTTAGAAAGTAGCTTGCCTAGTAAAACAAATTATTGCTTTGATTAAGAAAATACCGTCGTTCATGTGGCTTAATTTTTTCCTAACATAAAAGTTTCATGTTTAATCTCTCTTCTAACAATTCATCAGCCATAGCAGATTAATTGGCCTTACTTAGATAACAATTCTTTTGCTAACAAAACATGTCCTACCATTTGTGATTTGAATAGAAAATCAAAGCCAGTACACATGGTATTTCATCCAGTAAACATGACATTCCAGAATGTGAATGGGAACAATATGGGCAAATTCCTGCTTTGAAGTCAGCAGTAATCTCCAATAGACCTAAGCAGGCCACATTTCACTTGATGAGTTCTACAATCTGTCTCTAAATATGGCTGTAAAATCTGAAAGTAAATAATTGACAAGCCAGGTTAAGATGGAATGGCTTGACAAGTGTGAAAAGCATTAGAAATTCGTATATCTGTCTCAATGTTTCCTGTGAATTTGTGTTTCATGACTGATAGACATTTAAAATGAATTCAAATAAATGTGAGCTCAACCATTATGAGAAAGCAGACAAGCCACATGGAGAGAGAATAGCCCACTTCATGGTCTGAAAAAAGTATATTCATGCCTTTAAAACAGTGGAGAATCCAGTCCTCTGTCAAAATATTGGATTTTTTTGGTGTCTAATAAGTTAATTCCCAAGAAAACAAGATGTTCAGAGCTTCTCTTATTTTTCATTCTCTTCCTAATCTTCTGCCTCCCTCCTCAACTCTGTCCCTCATTTCCCCTTCTAATGTGACTTTCTTAATGACTAGGATCATTATAGATTACATTTTCTTTTTCTGTAGGAGGTGAATTATTACAGCCTCTCCATCTTCTGCCTGCCTTCATGAAAACTCATAGACCTTTTACACTTCCAACCCAGATTCAAAATTGTTTGAAATATTAGGGTCTTCCAGTAAACTCAATGGTATTTACTCACAAATGCATACCTATATTAAGTTTGCTATCAAACATATCTGAGGATTTTTTTTAAGTTATCATTTTCTGTGGATATATAAATCTCACTGAAGTGCCACAAAAAAAAAAAAAAGCAAGGATTTTCAGCATGTACTACAAAATGACTGCCAAGAATAATTTGAAGTGATCAACCATGAGAACCACTAGTTAGAAACAACATAAACACATTAGGCCTCTACTTTCAGAATTTACATTATAAAAAATATGGATGCTTACTCTGTGTGAGCTGAAAAACTAACAACGAAAACTTATTGTATTGGGTCCTATGTATCTCACAGATTTGTGACATACCCAAATAAGTGTCAGTTTCCCACTTCTCATTGATTTTTCCTCTATGTTTTCCTTCAGCTGTTTTGAGTGTTTATAATCTGTCAGCAGAGATTCTTCAGAAAATTAAAAGCTTTGAGGGTTACTACTAAAACTTAGAAATGGGGGCAGAGGCCTGTAGCACAGAAATAAAGAGAAAAATATCAGTTTCATTTGGGTCAAAACTTTACCTACTTTAGAGGAATTTGCATATTTAAGGATATAAAGTGTGTCTATTGGACTGAAATACACCAAAAAATTTAAAAGGTGTAAGAACCACAAATCTTTATTATTCTGATAAGCAAAATTTAAAAAAATATTTCATAGTTCTCTAAATTCTGTCATCTTAGCTGTTTTGGAAGTTTATTTTAAAGTTTAGGACAAAGTTGAATACGAATTCTATAGATCTGGTGTCTATTTAGCTGCTTGTTGGAGTCCTATTTTAGGGCAAATACACTCCAGGTGCTTCTGTTCTGCTCTCTGTCTCCTCTCTGTTCCCAGAATGTGACTGAAGTGAGTAGCAGCATTTAAAGTCTTTAACCTTTAGACAGTCCTAAAAGCATTCCACATCCTCCTGCACATCACACAAGCCAATGTGGTGTCACATGCACTGGACCTACAGCCACATCTGATTCCCAACATGCAAACCCTTACTTGGAGGCTTTGGTAGACTGCTAGAAATTACAAGGAAAACAATATAAATGCTGCACATAGATTAGCAGATCATTATTAGCCCTTTCCACACTAAAAGCTGAAACCTCCTTGATCCTAGACTATAAAAAGCCTTCTGAAGCATTTTGAGTTTCTCTTTGATTCTTGGCCCAAGCTTTAATTTTCTCACAGTGCTGCAGCTCTGGGTTTCATTAGGGATATCATCTCAAATTCCTTTGTGCCTCTACTTGTTTGGAAGGGTTACTTGCACCCTCATCTTGGCATGCTTCCCGACCTATATAAAAAATCAAATTATAATATCAAAATGGCTTAAACCATGCCTTCTAATGAGCATCGTTTATCTTTTGCATCCAGTTTGGTCTTATCACTAACATGTAATATGAAAAAAAAAGCTAATCAGCTACCTCAAAATAATGGATTTGCTATCATGCTCTTCTCAATTTCTTTATAAATATTTCTAATTTTTGCTGCATTTTCAAGTAGTTTATTTCTTTATGGAAGTTTATTTTCAACTTTTCAACATTTTCAACAAAAATGTTAATTTTTATTTATTTTATCCTTCTGCACATTTAAACCAGGAAGACTTACGCCTTGTAAATGTGCACCGATCACTCCAAAACACAATGCATTAGCACCTGTAAATAAATGTGAATAAATACATGAACAGAAAGCATCACTTGCAAACTATTACTTAGCAATTTCTAATAACCCCATGGTAAGCATATAATAACACTACTGTATATTGAGGGGTCAAAAGTGGCCAAAACGTAGATATCTTTTCAGGTTCTGGAAAGACTAAGAAGGGGAGGGAAAGAAAAAGACACGAACACCAGAGTCAATAGCAACAGCAAAGAGATGGAGATGCTTTTCTTATGTTAAATTGGATCTTGAACATGAAATCCTGACAGAAGAGAAAAATGAATAATGATCAGAACAATGGGATGAGAAAAAAAACTTCATGGTAGTGATAATGAGACTACTGTTTGTTTGACATTGCAGCATTATGGATCCAGGACATTATGTCAGTGAAATATAGCCCTAGAAACATTTTTTACTTCATTCTAGAAACATTTCTTGAATTCTTTGACTCTGAAGTTCCATAAGTCATTAAAATGTACTGGCTGCTATAGACTGAGCATATGTAATGGGGAAAAGGTTATTTTTATAGTCTACTAGTCTCATAAAACTGTCATTGTTCACTCTTAGGTTTGGATTTGAAGCTATTTTATATCTCTTGTCAGACTTTCATTTGTCTTTCTTAGGATGAACTGTTTGGGAAGGTTTCAGCTGCAACAGCACAGCCTTTTCTGAGTACGATATTCTGGCTCTTAAAAAAATATTCCATTGAAAATCTCCATGCTTTTATTGTCAAGAGTAGAAATCCAGAATTTGTCTTGGCAGTGCCCACGATGTGACATGCACTATTTTCTGTCTCTGAAAAATTCTCTTTATTGTGGTTGAATTATAAGCTTTTCAAAGACTGCTGTTTACACCTGGGCAGTCAAGATTTCCACGATTCCTCCTGCCTTGAGCACATTGGTGCCAAGAGATGCAAGGCTGTAACAGGACCTCTTTATGATTGCTCCAACTAATAGCTAAATTCTGTGACACACGACCCTGGAGCTGAAAGCAAAATGTCCATTTCTCCCATCCTCAAGTACCTTTCAGCTGGCTCCCACACAATGCAAGAGTAGAGTACACTGCCTATCTTGAAAGCAGAAGCGTGGCAAGTGTGAAGATGCAGCTTGCAAGTCAGCAGAAAAGTGAGGAAGGAGCTGCAGAGTTAGGGAAATATGGGAGCCATAAATGAGGCTTTAGAAAACACAAATATCAGGAGTTCAGAAAGATGCCAAAAAGCCAGGATGCTGGGAAAGACACATACAGAGGAGGAACATGAGGAAAACCTAATTTCTTTCATCAGAAAGTATGGATTAAAAGAGGAGAGATTTCAGGAAAATGAAGTGTACTAATTTAGTTGAATCCACTCAGGTTTTAGATGATGCAGTTAGATACCCAGTGAAAAATCCCAGTGAGTCATCTAGTGTTTGTAATAGGTTGCAAACTAAGTTAGTGAGCGCTGCAATTATGTACATATTGCTTTCAAAAACTCAGACATTCTTAGAAGAATCATTCTTCATTTCTCATTTTTGGCACAGGAAAATGGACACGGTAAATTTGGCTTTAATCTCTTTGTGCTTCAGTTCCATAGCTGCAAAAATGGGACACTGATAATACATTTTCAAAGGGAAAATAAAGATAGGTTTAGGAGCAGCCATGAAGCAATTAGCTGACGTGATAAGAGAACCAAAGAAATTCCCAGGAAAAGAAATTAATAATTCTGCAGTCAAGATTTTGGATGATGTAGCATAAATAAGGCCTGAGGCTAAACCACATAGTGAAC
Source organism: Euphonia xanthogaster (assembly GCA_034509185.1). NCBI lineage: Eukaryota > Metazoa > Chordata > Aves > Passeriformes > Fringillidae > Euphonia > Euphonia xanthogaster. Next base: position 42,494,150 of record JAYDZK010000202.1, on the reverse strand, counting down.
AAGATAAAAAGAAATGTTGGATAACTATTACTCACTCTGTAGGACAGAGGTCTCCTGGGAGAAAAGCTGTGTGCAACTATGTAATTAAAGATTATATCATAACACATATGCACAAGGGGATTAAATAATAAGGTTGAGCAAGAAATGTTCATTCCTGTCTGTCCTTCTTTCCTGACTTTTAAAATTTTATATCTACTATTTCAAATGCCATGTTAGAATAAAGAGGCATCTGCAAATTTTTTATAAGGCTAGCAAAGGGAATTTCTTCTAAGTGTTGAAATTAATATTAGCACTGTAAGCAAGAACTGTTTAGTTATGCATTTTAAAAGACACAATAATATTATTCCACAAAAAAACACTGGTTCAGAACAGTCATACCTGAAGTTGCCTGCTAATGCTTCAATATCATATTGAAATTACATGTTGCCTGTGCTTCCCTTCTCCATGATGTTTGATGAAGGAATTGCAAAACATATTAGACCATAAGCCACTGAGAAACCTGCTGCTCACTAGCATTCTCAGATAGCTGAAATTCTATCAAATCCTCTTTATCCTCTGTGTTTTCTTACCATTTGCTCTTTGATCTTCTCAGTCTAATGGAATCCAGATAAACTTTCTGAGAATTTTCTTGGCTTTCAAATACTTTGCCACTGTCATCTGTATAATGAATATCAGAATACACACAGGAAAATCTGCAGAAACATTTCCAATCCATCTTGCCCCTTGATTACTGGCATTGAAGTAGCTCTTAGACCAAGACAAATACAATATAAATCTCATACTGAAAATACAAGCACATTTATTTGAATGATGTCAAGACAACACCTTGCTCTGCAAAAACTTACTTTCCCACATTCTTCAAAAGTCATCAAAATTGGATTCCCTCTGAATATAAAGTTAAGTTTCATTCATGTTGAAAATAAGAAAAAACAGAATATCTATTCCCTAATGAGAGCTAGCTTTCTTGTGTCAATATCATGAGTGATGCACTAGTACTTATAAAATCTTCATCTCAAAAAAAAATCACCAAATTATAGAATCGCCTGGGTTGGAAGGACCTTGAAGATCATCTATTTCCAACCCACTGCCATGAGCAGAGACACTTTCCACTGGGCAAGATTGTTCAAAGCTCCATCCAACTTTGTCTTGAGCACTTTCAGGGATTCACAACTACTCTGGGCATCCTGGTCCAGTGCCTCGCCACTCTCACGGTGAAGAATTTCTGCCTAAGACAGTTATCCTCTTTTTTTTGCTGAAGCATCTATTGATTCAGACAACTCAACAGCTGTTTAATGTTGGAGTGCAATGCAAATGTGAGCCCAGGTTTAGGATACCATCAGCTGAACCAGAAATGTTGCTATGCTGTGACACAGAAGCTTGAAGCATTTAAGTTCCTTATCTCAGACTGATTCCTTAGAAAGTGTGAATGGGTGTACTTCTCCTAAGAGATGTTATTCTGGACCAGGTATCATGTGCCTGTGTGCTTCTAACTATAAGTCAAGTTGGATATTTGTTACATCACAGCAATGTCAAATATATAAAGCCTATGCTGTGGCCAGTTTGGGAAAATGGAATAAAATTTCTACACCCGAACCAAGTAAAACTTGGCTTAAGCAGATGATCTAATAGGTTACAGATTTGATTTCAATGAACACAAAACCAGTACCTTCTCAGGAAGGCAGAAAATTCATTCTCATCCTTGGCTTTGGGAAAACCAGGTACTTTCTTCCTTTAGCAAGCTGGATCAAAATAACTTTGGGGGAATTTTAAAACAAACCCTATTCGCTGTTTTCTCTTCCTTAAATTTTTAGTTATTATGTAGCTTTCCTCTACCTCTTAATTTCTTTCGTTCTTTTAATAAATGAACACCTCTTGTATGATTGGTAGCCATAAATAATACCTCACCTGTAATGGGTTGATGCTGGCTGGATGCCAGGCACCCATCAAAGCCAATCATTCATTTCCTCAACTGGACAGGGGAGACAAAATATAATGAAGGTTTCATGAGTTCAGATAATGAACAGGAAAAATCACTCACCAAATACCACCATGGCCAAAAAGGGCTAGAATTAGAGATATTAATTGAATTTAATTTAATACTAACGAAATCAGAGGAGGATAATGAGAATTAGAAACAGCTTCAAAACACCTTACCCCTACCCCTTCCTCCTTCCCAGCTCCACCTCCTCCCCTACCAATGCAGGGAGACAAGGAATGAGGGTTATGGTCAGTTCCTCACACATTGTTACTCCTGGTGTTAAGGGAGAGGAGTCCTTCCTCTGCTCAGCGTGGGGTCCATCCATGAACTGCTGCAATGTGAGTCCATCCCATGGGCAACAGTTCTCCCAAAACTGCTGCAGCGTGGGTCACCTTTCCATGGAGCACAA
>JAYDZK010000202.1:42468157-42491462 GCA_034509185.1 Euphonia xanthogaster | reverse complement strand
CTGGTTTTTATTCTTCTTAAATATGTCATCACAGAGGCATTGCCACTGTTTCTAACTGGGCCAGCCTTGACCAGCACCCAGGAATTGGCTCTGCTGGGCATGGAAGAAGCTGCCACCAGCTTCTCACAGAAGCCACCCCTCTAGCACTCCCACAACCAAAGCTTGGCCATGCAAACCCAGTGACTTTCATAGCACCGTGGCAGCTGCCAAAAAAAAGAATGCTGACCATCTTTTGCAAAGTAAGAAAACCGGTTCCCATCTAATACACACAAAAAAAGGCAATTTTTTTATTACAGCATGTTCTCATTATTAGATCCGTTAAACAGAAACTGCTTTTGGTTCAATTTCATTATCTTTGTTCTAGGCAATCTCTAATGTGGAAAAACATTTGGCCATACAAAGCGTCCCTTTATTAGCTTCTGTGCACTGCAACACTCATACAAACCAGATAAACCACCTCTGACTGCATAAAAACCTGAAGCTAGATTACAATCCAGCAGATCACACAACCTATTGAAGATGTGGGGATGCACAGTATGTATCTTCAAAGAACAGGAGGGAAGGGTAGAAGGGGAGAAGGTCTCATTTGTAGTTATTCACAGCTGGTTTATGCATCATCTTGTGTACTTGTACAAACAGTATTATATTCCCTGCTTTTTGAAAACATAGACATTTTACAGACATCCTGAGAATAAACTGCAGCAGCCACCTTCTCTTTCAGACACAACTAAAACTAACTAAAAGCATTAATCTGCTTCTCTTTAATATTTTTTCAGCACTTGTGATATGAATATGTATGACTTGCGAATGAAGTTGCTTTAGAGTTTATGACTGATTTTAGAATATTGCTGAGAGAAGTGGGAAGGAAGAAGATAGATTCTGAGGATTAGGGTATGATAACCATACATTTGAATATTTCTTAAAGCCTTCCTAAGTGAACAGTTTCTCATTCTTTGATATTTGCTTTTAGAAGAAACAATGTTTAAAAATTATTATTGTTGTTCCTTAATATTTTTCTTCCTATTTGGATAAGCAAAAATTGAATTAGTAATTATCAGACCACTTTAAAACTACACAAGTTTCGCTTTCTGCTATTTTTCAATCCTGAATTTCCTATTATTTTCAAATACTGAATTTTCTCCAGCCTTTGAATCCACTGCCTCTTTCTTCTAAGCTGTTTTTCAACTTCAGCAATTCAGAAAGTGTTCCTAAATGTTCAAGATCAAAAATTATCAACATATTTTAGAAGTTTTTTTACCAGATTAACAAGTCTAATAAAATAGAAATATTTATGTATGTCAGCACAAAAACTGGGTCTTTTGTAGCAATAAAGAGTACACCCCTTTCGGCACCTGAACTCTGTCTTAATTTTTTTTTTTCTAGTGCACTTTACTGAAAGTTAATGAAGTCATTCTGTGTCAGTCATGTTCAGACATGAAAGTGATTCAAAACACAACATTTGCAACTTTCAGTTTAGGTTTCACAGGGCAATAAACGAGTTTGCTAATACAGAACAATTGCTCAACTTGCCTGATTATCTGAGGAGAGGGATGATTCCCAAATGGACTCCTGTATCAGACATTAAACTGGCAGCTGGTTATCATTACCAAAATGAATAATGAAGTAGCACTGACATCTGGATGGGTTCTAGGCAAGCACTGATGTATCAAGAGAGTTTCTCTGTTTTAAAGACTGATTCTTTCCGTGTCACTGATAAGATAAAATGCATCTTCACTGAAGCTGTGAAGTGTGTTATGGAAACACAGTAACTGCTAAAAAAATTTAAGGGAACTGAATCATAAATAAAATTTCCTCTCTCCATGTCCAAGCCAAGTATTGGCATGATGAGATAATGCAGTAAACATCCCAATAAAATGACAGAAAGTCAAGTTTAACCCCTCTAAGTGCTTTGAGCTTATGACACAGCTGATAAAATCTTCCACATACAAAGTAACTTCTGGTGTGATGATTTGTCAAGACTACATAATTGATTTTCAAGGAGCAAATGCATTGCTTTATAGATTGCCAGTAAGCTATATGACAGAGTTTTCAACTTGGTTCGGTGATACAGAGAGGAAATTATGGAACTTGACCTCACATAAGAATATTTTCCTGTGTTTTGCACTAACAGTGTAAAAACACACTGACACCATTAATTTCTCGGCTATTATTGTTAAATGTATTAGTGCATTATCTTTGCATGCATTTGAAACTGCATTTGATGAGTAAAAAAAAGGCAAAGCCAGCTGTATGAACTAGTTCCCAAAATTTTGCTCTTTATTACTACAAGCATTATTTGGGATTTAAGAAGGGGAGTCTATCTGGGTGTTTATAAATAGAATAAATGGCTGCACAGTATCACTCTTTTCTTCTTGCTGCTAAAATATATATGTGTTTATGTAATGCAATTTTTTATATAGCTATACATATATACATTACATATAGATAGGTGTAATTACTGCTTAACATTTTGAAAGGTTTTGATGGATATCTGATGTCAAAATTAATCAGCTATCTGGAAATTACTCAGAAAAAGAGGACTCCACCATTTTCACAGAGGCAGATTGATATTTTTAGTCCTAGTGTCTGAGAAAATGTGAACCAGTTCCCCACTTTTCATATTGCTATATCATCCAGGAATACAAGGATGCTGTCCTGAAAAACACTTCCACACCAAGCCATTGACTATAGTACAAATTGGAAAGTTTTTGTAAAATTCAGTTTGGGAATAAGTGGAAGGGTTGTACTTTCTTTCTAACAATTTTAATTATCAGACTAGTTCAAGCAATTTCAGGGAAATCCCCAAGGGAAAGTAAACAAAAGTTTTAAGTTACTCTAGGTTTCTATTCTGAATGGTCTCCATGCAAAACAAAGTCAGTCATGAACAACTGCATGAGAAATCAACTATTCAAAATTAGTTTCACAGTCTTAAGATGAAGGGACTAAACCAGCTGCTGATTAAGTTTTATAATTATTCCGAAGGCCTTATTATACTTTGTTCATCACTTTACAGAAGTTAGAGCAGTGGTAGGTTTTGTATGTCTTAAGAGTTGGTTGGATGGGAAAAGAAATTACTGCGCAGATTCTATTGATATTGAAGGCACTTAAATCTGCATATGAAGACATAAAAAGTCTTTTGCATATGTAATGAATTTTAAAGTTACATGAGCTTCTTATATCTTTCATTATTTATTCTTTAACATCACACACAGAATTCAATTAGAAATTAATTTTTATCATAAATAGAAAATGTTTTTCATTTCTATCAGATTTATAAGCTAAGATATACAAAGCATGAATTAAATGAATCCATTTTTAGACACATTTTTCTGCTTACTTATCAGTAATTTGCAGATTTCATTAATTGTCAGCTTGCTGGTTTTTACCTCTTAGTGGTTGCTGTTGTATCGGCAATGATATACAATAACAAACTATCGAGTTAAAAAACCCTCCACTTCTTAGATTGACAAACATAGCTGTGCTAGTCTTTTTAAACTTAAGAGCAGTGAGAAATAAATTCTGTCTTATCCTATTCAGCCAAAACAACAAAGCAATGGGGGGTTTTCCTACAGATTTCATGTAAAAGTCCCCAGATGACAAACACAAAAGCCTAGATATCAAACAGGTCGAAAATGCTGATGTTTAACACCTGCACTGTGTGAGGGCCAAGAAGTAAGCTAAAGCCTTTGCTAAGCAACACACCTGCTTGATAGTTTTTAACCCTTTCATATTCATTCTCAAATGCCTTGCTTATAATAGGAGAGGATTGTAATAGAATGATGCAACCAAAGAGATTTAAAACACAGTTTTAAAACAGAAACTAAACTCTATCTTCTTGTCAAAATGTATCAAATACTATTTTATTTCTAGTGAAGGGCTATCTAGCCTGACAGGTTTTTTAGTAGCCCTGGAAAGGATTATTTATGGCTACAGACTTATGGGGAAAAAAAAATCATACAGGCTGTGTGGAACCGTTTTCTGTGTCTAGCATGTTTGTATTATCACATGGTTATATCTGACCAGGCATACGCTGCAAAAAGCCATGGGTGATCTAATCACTCTCCCTGCCTTTCAGAGGCTGCAGTGATGTAAGTAAAGACCATCCAGCCAAAGCTGAGTCCAGGTATCTACTGAGTCTGCTTTGGCAGTCCATAAGCACTCAGTGCACATGCTGATGTGCAGAGGGCTTATGCTTCATGTCACAAATGAATGAACAAGGGCTCATATTGCAGAAATTCTTACATTTCAATATTCCCCAGTCCTTCAAAAATAAGAACATTTGACAGTTTTTCTTCTGTTGTAATTAACATTAAAGATGAGGTTCATATTATTAGGTCCTCAGTCACCTTTAAGATAATCCACACAGGTTAATTGTCATTATCAATAAAAGCAGTTTGCTTAACTGAAAACTTGTGCAGCAAGTGCAGCTAATATGTCATTTTAAGTTGACACCGCTTTCTGCTTCCTTCACTATTCCTTGTAAAAAACATTTTCTATTGTCTTCCATTACTGCTTGGAAAGTTCCAAATGAATTCAAAACCTGCTATCTGGAATAGCATGGGATATTGCATATGGGAGATAGTTCTATTTCTTACAGCAGTAAGAAGGGTTGAGGTGGAAAGGGTGGACTCAACTAAGTACAGCTATAGCTCTGCAAACTATGCATTTTGCCCACACCTAGATTATACTAAAGAATGAACACATCGAAGAAGCAGCAGCAGGACCTGTGATATTGTTGGAAGCATTTGTAGAAATTCTTCATGTTTAAAAATAGGTGATCCCACCTAAAAATAGGTGATACCAGGAACTCTACTGGGTTTGAATGTGAAGCTTATTTGGGTTTTTTTTCATCTTTGCCTCCATGCAAAAAAAATCATCTGCAGAGCTACTCCGCAAGAGTTTTCAACTCTTCTTGATTCAAATGACTCTTCAATTAGATGAAGAGCTGGCTATCATTTAAGGTAACATAATTTTCAAGTCAGAACCCCATAAGGGAATAAATTAAGAACTTAGTACCCTGAGGATGAATTTTCATCATTTCATATGGGTCAGGAAGCAATTCACGGAAAGTCCTCATACAGAGGGTTTCTCAATAGCAATTTGAGAAGGGCTGATTCCAGCCCTTCTCAAAAAAGAAGTCATCTGAATGAAGAGCAGAGGACAACAGTCTCTAAAGAGGACTTCAGGAGTGTTCAAAAGTGATGAGGAATCTGAGGCTGAACACCCATGCAGTTGTAATTACATGATCTGGGTTTGTGTATTCTTGTGCTAGATACTGTAAAACTGCCAGCTTCAGCTTCGTGTCTTTTCTCCATTAAATCACAGTCTGCACATATACTGGGCATAGGGAACAATATTGGGCATTGAGGAACTAAGTGTCCAGAGTTAAAACCCTCTGAAAGGTAACTCCAGAGCATGGAGTCTGACACTTCAAGGCACAAAGCAGGAATCCTAACTAGAATCGCCCTCAAAAGAGATGAGTTTACCAGAGCACTAGAATCCATTGTCAGGAAAAACATGGGCAAATATGGAGTTTAAGGAATCTGAAAGACTACTGTTAAGATGGAGAGTTCACCCCTCCTTTCTTCCTGAGTGTATTTTGTATTTTTTTTGATAGAAACTCCTGAAATGTTTTCAACATTCATATAGCAAAAGTGTTTTTCATGCTTCAATATCACAGAGGCAAGGAAATGCAGCATTTTAATGTTTATTACCTCATCAAAGGTATTTTGGGATGCTTCACAAGGATATTCATTTCTCCCTTGCTATACAAAATTATATCCAAAAGTTTGACATGTGTGTGGAAACAAAGAAAAGGCAACGCAAAATTTCTTTTGACTTGCCACCTCCTTTAGCCCATCCTTTTAACCTCCATTTGAACTTTGGCAGCAGTTAAATAGTAGACTGATGCTTTAAATAGAGCTTAAAAGTGCTGACACTGTTGGAATAAAGGTTTGAACACACTAATAGGTTTTAGTGTCTGAAACTTTTGATAATCTGGCCCTGAGTGTCATGGGTCTCTCTGAGTGGATTCCATCTGTCCCATAAACTTATGTACTGAAACGTAATGCAGCCTTTTGATCTTCCTTGTGTGAGGATCCTCATGTTCCATAAAATCAACAAGATGCTCTCATTCATTGAAAAGCCAGATCACAGACTTGGTGATTGGTGAGACTATACTACTTGCTAGTGTATGTGCCTTTCTCCCTTTGTCAAATTTCAGCTGCAGGATGACCTCACAAACACTGTTGAAATATCAAGTGCCTTCACTATTATGACATAGTTATGTTAGAATAAATATCATGCTATATGACCATATTATGACCTGGCCACGTTAGCAAAATATCAAATGAGACTGTAAAATAAATACTGGTGGCTGCACTCTGCGGTAAAACACGCCATAGTGAACTAACAGACACTAAGAAATGTTGTTCATTTGTCTATAATGAAGTGTTTTGATGTCTCCAGGGTTTTTTTAAACAAACATGGCACCTAACAAAGTTGCTTCCAATTAGCATTGCCATAGTTGGGGCTGGAGCAAGAAAAGGATTATTTTTAACTGAGTTCATAATTAGAAATTACAGTGAGGCTGAAAGCCCCCTTGCCCTAAGTCCGCAGCACAGTGCAGAGCAGACTCATGTGCAGTCTTTCCACACTGAGACGCTCAGCCCTACACCCAGAGCTGCCTAGAAGCTTTCCAAGCCCCCTAAAATGACCAAACAGGGCTGGATCCCAGCTGGCCTCCCACAGCCCCAGAAAATGAAGCTCTATGAACCCTCAGGGGGATCCCCTTGTCCTGCTCCAGCATCCACACAGCAGTGCTGCTGTGCTTGAGTAATTTTATGCAGTTAGATGTGGGGCAAGATTTTCCCCCAGTGACTGCTCAAGTGCATTCAAGGACTACACTGCACATCTGCAAACAGAGCCCAGGAGACTGCTCCCTGCATCTTCATCCCCAAAATTCATTTAGGACCTTGTGTGAACTAGCTGGCAAAAACAACTTCTGGCACTGTAAATACTGTATTTAGAATTACAATTAACCCAGAAAATAAATCTATTATGAGATGTGAAAGGAAGTTTGGGGTTAATTAACCCCACTTATTTTGGGGTTTTTATTTCCCATCTTCAGAGAAAACCTTACTCATTGTCTTTATTTAGTTCAAAGTTTTATTTAAATATCATCTGTATGACAAGGGTTTTTTCCAGATACTTCAAATATAATCAGTTTGTTCTAATTTTAAAATATAATTATTAATATTATTAGTTATTAACATGAATAAACATTTTATATTAATAAGCAACTAACTGATAAAGGTACTATTTTCTTCTTATTAAAATGCTATTAATAATCAAGTTATATCCTGTATTATATCTCCAAAAACAGGTGACAAAACCATGAAATGCTTTCATGTAATTTACAGTTATTTCATTAGATGGCAGTGTTACATTCAAAAACAAGTGTTTTATTCTTTTATACGTACTTTTTTTATATTTATCAAGAAAAGCAGTTGATTTTACTTTACATGATAAACTATAGCTGTGTATATAGAGGTTGGAATGTTCAAGTCTTGCATCTGGAAGTGTACCTTAAAATTAAATGCTAAGTGCTGCTAAATGAATCAGGATATTCTGCTTGCCAAAAAGTTATACCTTTAATAAATAAAATATTATTTACCATCATCTTTAACTCCTAGGATCTATTTGAGAACCCTGTATTTCAGAAATCAGTGTAATCAGAGAAATTATGATTTTAAACAATCTTTATGCTTTCTTGATCCTTAGAACAGCTAAGAATCAAGTCAGCTCCAAACAAAAGTTTGAAACTGCTTTAATAACCTCCTGTAAAGAGCTTTTACAATGCCAAGAATGGTAAGTTATTTTTCTTGTATCACGGATATCTATGCTGACCTTTTGCTACACTAAAATCTGAATCCATAGAACAAAGACTTGCTATCTTTTGAGAAAATCTTGTTTTTATAGAACTGAAAGCATATCTGAGATTTTCTTTTCTTTCCTAACTTTTTTATACTCCTTTCCTCCCTTGATATATCTCTCAAGGAGGAAGAAGGTATATTAAAATAGAAAAAAAAAAATTCCTGTTATCTTAGATTTCATGTTAAGGGACATGAAATCTAAGATAACAACAAAATATTTGCTATGACTGATAGTGAAGTAAAGCAAGAAGTTGGAGGATGAAATAATTGTACTGGGAAAATATCATTATATGCTTGTCCTGGTCTCATTTTCCGTCCTTCACATTTGGCATTGGACACTGTGTAGGGTATTGAGATTGATGGACAAACCCTCTCATTCAACCTGATACCACTGTTTATAAGGAAAACTGCTAAAAAAAATTATTCATGCTATATGTAGGCTTCTCTTCAGGATACAGATTGTTCTCAAATGCCCCAAATGCTGCCTTTTTTCTTTTTTTTTTTTTGTTTGTTTGTTTTTGGGGGTTTTTGTTTGTTTTTGTTTTTTGTTGGGTTTGTTTGTTTTTTGTTTTGGTTTTTATCTGAGGGGTTTGTTTGTTTTGTTTTGTCTGGGAATAAATTCTACCAGCAAAACATACAAACTCAATTTCCACCTACAAAGTCTGTTCAGGATTTCAGTCATTCCATCCATGCAGATCTATGCCTTTATACTTTCTGTCAATGGGCTTTCGGTCTTGCTGGAGGAAAATTATAGTAAAAAACTACACTAGTTCTTCAGTGTTTCTTTATCATCAGTTGTTCTGATAGCAGCAGCACTTTAACTGGGAAAAAATAATTCCCAGTTTAAAAATGTGGTTTATTTCTCTCTCTCTCTCTCTCTCTCTCTCCCTCTTTGCAGCATACATGATGCCAGCATGGTTACTGATGTTCTGTTCCTTTGGATTGTACTTTTCAAGGTTACAGGGCTAATACTGCAGGTGCCTGATAAGAGGCAGCACCCTCCTTACTGTTGTGCTGTCCTTCCATGTACAGAACACTCAGGCAGTCTGCTAAAGTGGACTGCTTTTGTCTCACAATATTCCTTAAGGGATTTCTATTTTTCAAATAATGGCTGATGAGACAAGCATTTTAAGAATCTCTGGTTCTTTAGAATTCCATCTATTCCTCTGGAAAGGCATGTTATCAAAATGCCATGTCCTTTACTGGCATTTACCCTGAAGGCTGGGAAAGCATTTCTGGGAAGGTGGAGTTCTGAGTTGTACAGAATTACAGCAGATGTGCTACAAAGCCCTACCTCAGGCTACTTGTTATTTTTGCACCCTATCTGAGCTTATTGGTTTTTCCCACCTGTGTGAAATTAGCATGTTTCCCTTTTTTTTTTTTTAATTACTAGTGTTGTGCACCAGTATATCACAGATTTAGCCACAAGTTTGTCTTTCTTTTGTGAGACACAAAATACCTCTTTTGTGCCCTCTTTGTCTTTTCTGTATTTAAAATGGCATGATTTTTTGCCCACTACTTTTCTTTTCAAAGTTCATTAAAATATAGGATTCTCTTAATTTAATTTTCTGCTTCACTTCATTGGCAAGATACTCAATTCCAGGAAATTGGAAAGCAGCAAATTGACACTATTATTGGCCCTTTGAGAGCACTAAGACTATACATAATGTGATGAGATGATGTAAGTGCACTAAAATAGAAAGAAAGCATGCAGGTAAAGGAAGAAAATAGTTATCTTAGTAATCATAGTACATGAAAAAACCATTTTTTTCTGATCTTTTCCTGTTATTTCTGATCGACATGGCTAGGAACTCTATTTTTTCTACAATGATATCTTTAATCTGGATAGCAGAAATACAACTTTTAAACTGAGGTCTTTAAAAAGCTAAAAGCCAGGATGATGATGATGATGATGATGATGATGATGATGATGATGATGATGATGATGATGATGATGATGATGATGATTAAAAGAAAAAGACACTGCAGATGTTTTGTGAGTTTGCAATGATGCATCAGAGGTAGGTAAAGTTCCTGGTGAAGCTGAAACTCTTGCTAATGGCTCTGCAGTGTGTCCTTTCATGACTTCCTAGTGAAACAGCTTCTGGCAAAATTTCTCTTCTCATTGGGCACAATGAGGTAATAACTCAGACTTGAAACATAGTATTCTCACATTTGTGTTTACTAATATATTCATGCTTCAAAATAAAATCATAATTTATTGAAATGTTTGGTTTTATTATTAGAAAAACTTTAATATGCTACAGAGACATCAAAGGGATTTAGGAAATTTTAAGTGTATATTGTAGACATGAAAAAGTATAGACATTAATAATTCTGATGGCATGTTTTATCTATGAGTGAATGTGCCAGACCAGAAGTGAATATATAGTCCAAAGTCTTTAGGTTTCTGTATAAGCAGACATTGATAAAAAAAGAACTCCATTATTATAAAGTTATGGTTTGATCAGCATTCCCTATCAAATGAACTTGTTCCCCATCAAATGAACTTGTTCCCCGTATAGTTTGTAGGGTGTGAGAAAAACACTACTATGTTTGCCAATCACCTTTTTCACTATTTAGGTGGCAAATAAAAAGGGCACTATGGAAACCTGTAGCACAAAGAGGCCTCAGGTGCTGTAGCTCAGAGAATATGGAAAGTGTACATTCTACTGAATGCTCTTCAAAGGAAAAAAGCCATCTGCCTTTTAAGGATAGACAGCCAATGAGATCTGTGTCAGATCTCTAAAACCAGACAGTTTCTGATCCTGCTTCCCAGCTCTATAACCGAGGGCTAAACAGGAGTTCAGCAGTTTTAACTCCGGCTGCCTTTGCCTCGCTCCCTGCACGCACGGCTTTGCTGCCCTCAGCCCTCAGCACGGGGCTTGTGCTCAGGCACTCTTCCTGTCCCTGCCCTGCTCAGGCACTCTTTGTGCCCCTGCCCTGCTCCTGCACCGGCCTCAGCTGCACCTCCGTGCACAGGAGCAGCGTTAGAGTTGCAGGTGAAGGTGCCCCCCTGGGTGAGGGATTTGGCATGCCTTGGGAGACAAGGTGATGCCTTCCCTTGGAGTAGGAAGATCTAAAAGCAGGAGCACAGCTGTTCAAAATCCAGAGCTGCCTCTGACAGTAAACACTGAACAATACAAGCAACAGGAGCATAACCTTCATCAGAAGAGTGCAGATCTCTCCAATAAAACAGGAGATGTTGCTTGAACAAGGAATTAAGGCTGTAGTTTCTAAAAAAATGTAAAAATGCGAAATTAGGAAGACCTGATTTGCTCATGGAGGTGAATGTGCCCACAAAGGGAAACAGGAGGTAATGTATACAGAATAAAAATTGGTGACTGACTGATCAACCTTTGAAGGGGTTCAACTGCTTGGAGAGCATAGTTTCTGTGAATAGTAGGGCCATGGCACTGGGAATAGTCCACAGTATGTTAACCCCACCCCGTCATTCTTAGCGCTTTAAAACACTGCTTATTTCTGTCTTAGGAAAAGAGAAGCAGAAATGTTAGCCAATTATGATTTGATTAGATGAGTATTCCCATATATTTCCAACAGACTTAAAAGAGATTAATTTCCTGCAAAACTGTATATATCTACTTTCTAATAGCATGAAAAAAATAAATCTTATACCTTATAAGTCAGTAGAAAATACCTTCATTTTAACATCATTAAAAAGTTATTAATTTTGTATAGAAAATCAGAACATCAGCCAATTTCCCTCACCTTTTTCCAGCCATGTGAAGGAAAATCTGAACAAAAAAAATGAAGTTCAAATGAGCCCAATGACCAAAAAATACATTTTTCTTGGTTATTTTTATCTTACTATCAGATTTCTTCTGCTGATTTGAATAAGTTACCTAGGAGAAACAATGTATAAAAGTCTGTCTTCAGATCTCTGATAGGAAATCCCCACTACAGCAATAAATATTGCATCTGTGGCAGGCAATTGGCAAGCTACCTTAATGGTGATAGTCCCTGGCTGACAATCACACAAAAGTGAGACCAGAAAATATATCTTAAATGTTTCAGCACTTGGATTTTCCTAACTACTCCTTTCAAGTTCTTTATGAACAACTTGTATATAGATCAAAACATGCTAATTTCATCATCACTGGCCAGCTTCATGAAAGTATCACACAAAAACATATGGGCACACTCACCAACTTTTTACACAACCAAAACTTTCATGGAGTTATTGAAGTTTCTTCATGAGATAAAAGCATTTTGCTGTTTTGAAACAATAGTACCTTTTTTTTAAATATGAAAACATGAGAGTGCTGTGTGCCATTCATCATCTGTCAACTTTTCATTTGAAACACTGTCAAGGGGCTGCCTAAATATGCAAAGGTAGCAAGGGCTACTGCCCTGCAGAGCCAAGAAAGGTCTGGGGTTTGATCCTGAATGCACTAATAGCCCAAGGTAGCAAGAAAAAAATATTAAAAATACATATAAAATACCTGGATATGAGATGCACTCTATTTTTGCTCACTTGAGACAGTCTTTGAAAAAGCCTTGCTGAGCTGCAAGAGATCTTTCTCAGAGATGCTCAGGGGTAGAAAATGCATCCTAAAGAGTGACCTAAAGAAGGTGAGAGCAAATAGAACAGATTAAGGCAAACACTGCTAATAACCTAGAATTAAATAACTTGAGCTTTTCAAGGCGTATATGCCATGAAGAAAAACTACATTAATGTCTACATATTCCTTATTGTAGCTGTTTCCCCAGCACCAGCACAGAATGGAGAACACTTTACATAGTTAAGATTAGCAGACACATTCCTAGATAAAAGAATTTACCTCCTCATTACAGTCAACTGGAGAAGTTAACTGAGGTTATAAGCCACAAAACCACAACCACTATGCAAATGTGAGTATCTTGAGCACAATTTTTCATAATAAATCAAATGTAATGTGGTGCTTGCAATGGTACTTGAATACAGCCATGAGAAATGTCTGTCAGATGAGAACTTCACAGCATATGAGACAACTTCATACTGCACCTTACAGTGCTCAGCATTCACAAGCACAACACTCACCTCAGGAGGATTTATGATTTTGGAAAAGGTACCCATGGCACCGTGACCTAAAGGAAAAATTGCAAGGGACTATGTACTGTGCCACACAGAGCTCAGTGTTCACAGTTTCTAATTTATACATAAAGATAACCGCATAGAATTAAGAGCATTTGCTGATCATTTGGTCACTGTTAAGTACTGGATTCTAGATCACCAAGGGAAGTTTAGACAAAGCAAATTTCTCACAGCAAAAGTCTACTGCTTGTTTGTACAAAGAGACATACCATTCTAGTTAGAGTAGGGATTCCTTTGGATTAACTGTAAAGAGATCAATAAGAAAAATTAGAATACAATAAGAAAAAATCCAGATATCCAGATCACTACACTAAATCACAGCAGATAAGACCTATGGTTGTGAAAGTATGACTGGAGGGCCAGAAAGACAGCATAGCTTTGTACAACCATGACAAGGAGCTTCCTGAACAGGAAAAGCTACCAGCTGACATTTTAAAAATCAAAATCTGCTCTACATAAAAGCTGGGACACATTAGGTTACAATCATGCACTCATCTTTGTGTTGAAAGTTACCAAAGGTATAGATAATTTTATCAGGCCCATTCTGGAACAGGTTAAAATTCTTGACAAATTATACCGTTATACGTCTTATAAGACTTCAGCATTTATTTAGTTAGACATCTTGTCACCTGATAGGTGTGACTTAAATAGGTAGCTGCAAGTTTGAATAGCTAAAGGAAAAGGCAGAACAAAGAGGAAAAGGCAGCTATGAGTTTTCATGCTGTCATTGGATTATGTTAGTTTTCAGAAAGAGTAGATGTCCAAAGTAGCACCAAATCTAAGAGATGAAGACACAGTCCTTGTCCAGCTAAAAAGAAAAAGAGGGTTTTTCTGGAGTTCAAGACTTGATAACCCACTTGATCAGAGAAGTAAGGAAAACTTAATAATTGTGAAGATCATCTCAGAGTTTGCAAAAAAGTCTTGAGAATATTCTCCATCTATCATTTCACCTTCATCATATTCATACCAAGTTTCCATCCATATCTCAACTAGAAAAGGAAAGTATATTTTCTGACTTCAGCAAACTAGAAAACATAAAACCAGCATGAGCAGAACATTGAGGACTTGTAGCTAATATTACTTTCATTCCAGAGGCTTCAGCTCAACAGGTGTCAACTGCTAAAAACTCCTCAGTGTAAGCATAGTTGCCTATCACCACCTTCTGATATCTCAGCCACCTACAGGGTGAAACCACCCTGTAGGTGGCTGAGATATCAGAAGGTGGTGATAGGCAACTATGAGATATCACAAGGTGGTGATTATAAAGTGCCATAGACATGAATATGGGCCTTAGGGTGATTTCAGCTACAAGTGAAATCACCCTAAGGCAAACCTACTTGTCTTGAGACCCATGTTCATGTCTATTGCACTTTATAGTCACTGGAATTGGAGGTGGATGGATGATCTCACAGGAACAATAAAGAAACAAACATTTCACCCACTCTATCAGCCACTGAGATTGTCATTGTCAGGAACAACAGAAGCACTTAAAACTAATTTGAAAAGTTCACATATATATGCTAGAAATATATTATATATCTATATAGATTAAAGATATATCTATATAGACTATAGATATTAAAAAGTTTACATTTGGGAGTCAAAAGTGACTCGTGATTTAAATGGGTTCTATTTGTAAATCAGATACCATTCCTGACTTGAAGATACCCATGGAAGTAACACATGGCTTGTGATACTTTAAGTTAAATAAAACATGATTCAATTTTGCTGTAATCAGACAAAATATATAAACCAGGACGTTACCACAGGAAGAGTTTTACTAAGCTCACTGTCAAAAGACTGCCTTTCAAACATTTTCACTCCTTTCCCCATAAACTGCCTTTATGAGACACTTGCTATCATAAGAGAACAGCATTTTTGGATACATTCAAAATACAGAGAGCTACTGTCACCAGTGTTTTAATTCAGTGTTTTCTCTTTTTCCTGCACTTCCAGAATGATTCTTGTGACTGATCATGTTGCAGATTAAACAGCTATTTTGGCAAGCTGCCAACCAATTTCTGTTTGAAACCTAATCTCTCTCCAACTGGCAATAGAAGTAACTGTTTGACCTCTTCCCTGTTTGGATATTTTTTTTCTTCCTATTTGTGCACAACTTATTGATAAAGATGTCATTGTTAAGTATGCCTCACCTGAGGAACTTTTACAACTTTCTGGTTTTCTGCCCTTGAATCTCTGAATGTTAAGAAATTATGATGGATTGTCAAAACTTATGTAAGGCTTTGTATCAAAAACTGAGTTAAAACTAATGCCGTCAACCAAACTTCCCAGATTACCATTTAACCATATAACAACTTCAGAATGTTCTCTTTCCCTCTCTAGCAATATATTTATTGCCATCTACTGAGACAAGCACCAACACTAGGTACAGTAAAAGTGACAATTCCACCACAGCTGCTGAACACACAACTGCAAAGGAAATTGTTTTAAGAGAAATGTCTGATAAAGTGTACATTTATGCAATCATCCAGAAAGTGAAGAATTACACCCCCATATTTTTCAGCATTGTGAAATGTTTTTTTCTCTTTTCTTCCTCATAAAAGGAAATAGCCTAGAGGAGAATTGGTAGAGGAGAACCCCTAGAATGTATGTCTGTCTTACTCTCCTTCCAGTGAAGTACTCTCTCCCAAGGTGGTAGTGTCTTATCTCATGCAGCTGTTGTTATTTTCATATAATGTTTGAGTCTTCAAATGGATCTACTATTAAAAAAACTACCACATAACTGCAGAGATTGGAACAGTGATGAAGTCAATAGTTTTTCTCACATTTAAAGTGAAAGGAGAAAATTCAGTAAAGATCTCCAAAAGTTCTCCTTACCAGTAGCATCTCCATGCAGTATGGAGCAATAGGAGCAAAACTTAAGCATCCTACCACCATGTTCTCAGCATCTGACACAGGCTTGGTCCAGTACATTAAGGCAATGTACTGGATATACATAGTAAAGATGAATTTATGGTGTATCAAATTGCCTTACCTCTATTTAGTTCTTTGCTGCATAGAAAAAGTAGTATGGTAAACATAATTTGCAATGGTGTTACTAGAGTCATAGCCCAGTGGCACTATTAAGATCACATAAGCAGCAGAAAATAACTACATTACACCCACTGCTCTTACAGCTGCTGGTAAAGGCCTGTGTTTAGGTAAACTTCACAAGGTTACTGAAGCTAGATTAGATGCCTATGAAAAAAAGAGTAAACAAAGCATCAAGAAATGAAGGTAGCTGGAAATGAAAGCTATGATGAAAGTGTACTTGTTAAATGACCCTCACATGTCAGAAAGTAAATTCTGCCCAACCCTGAAGTGCTACCAGAGTGCATGGCCACACCAGGGATTTCAATTTTCAGATAGTGAAGCTGGCTGTCACACCTGAGTATGAAAGATAACATCAATAAACCTGTGATAGCAACTTGAAGATATGGACAGGATCAAACTGCTCCATACAAACACAAATGGCTCAGACCAATGAAAGGACTGTGTACCTTATAGACTAGCTGTCCCCTTTTTCTGATTATATCAGCTTGTCTATTTAAAAAAATACCCATTTCCAGGGGAATTTGCCTTCTCCTGTATCTGGTAACTATTATGGCTGCAAAACTTCCACAGAAGACTGTTAGGAATTCTATTTCCTGCGTTCTGATTAAGTGCACAAAGATTAATAGAAGTAAAAATTTCACTTCAAATATGCTCAGAAGTCACGGTTCCTCCTGGCTTTCAGAAAATCTTTTGCGTGGCCAGTGCCTTATTTCTGACACAACTGGAGAACAGAGCAGCAAAAACCATAATATATGAAGAAATACAGAATGGCATGGAGCACTCCATTTCAAGCCAGCTCTGAGATCAAAGGGCCAAATTTTACACTTTTAGGAGAATCCATGAGAAGCAGAAAGTGGAGCTGCAACTGCTGCACAAACTGAATTAACTGTCTTGAATGATTCTTCTTCCCTGGGAAAAAAATAAACGAGGAAAGGCAAAAATAGGGCAGTCAATTACACAGGAATCTATTTCAAGATGTGGCATTTTCTCTGCCTTCAGAGGTTTCCTCTGGACCTCGAACATTGTCATCTCCTTCAGATTACTCCCTTCATATTATCAGAGCAGCCCACATCTTTCAGATTTATATAGTTATTAAAATATAACGAGAGTTAAACTAGATAATTTATTCTACTGGTTAAACAGAACAAACCCCTCCCTCTGTGCTGTTGGGCTTTTTGAAGTGGGAGTGAAAATCACACACAAAAAGCCCCCCAACCTCTGACAAATAAAGTTATTAGTTTAATAACATATAAAAATTGTCTATTTGAGGTGTAACTTTTCTATCCACCATTCCCAAACTAGAAAAACATTAACTGCATCTGAAGATCACAATGGACAGGAAAATAAGGAACCTCAATGTATTTCTTCAATGGCAATACATCAGAGCTGAAAAAGAGGCTGTGACAGCTTTTCAGTGCTCTGGAGGTTTTGTACAGTCATTCATCACCATTGTACATGCTCCATTATATTTTTTCAAGGTTTATTTGCATATATCTAAAATGGAAATGGGACAAGCACGACTTCTTCCTTTTCACTTAGATATTGGATATGTGTTTGGATCCAGAAGTTTCAGATAATTATTTACCATTTAGAGGTATCCTCAGTTACTGTTGCAGGCTGTATCATATCTGTGAAAAAAAGATGCACAAAGATAATAACAAGGTTGATTACAGCCCTTGACATCTTCAATGTACTTTTGAAGATGAACAGCAAACTGGTAATCCAAAGAGAGAGAATTCTTCCTGCTATGGTTTAAACACTGAGTATGTTTGCCAGAAATGCATGGGAATTCTATCCTAAGCAGCAGCTACTTCTTTCTGACACAATTTATATGGAATAAACTACTTTCTAAGATGCAGAGGAATAATTTTTCTATTTAAAGCATATACTTTTGGCTTCAGCTATTGATCTATTACTAACGGGACTCAATGTCACCCATAAAATCATTATTTTATGGTAAACTGGAGTGCATTACAATGTTCTATTACTACAATGTCTTCAGTGTGCTGTAGATCTCCCACTTCCCATTTTCAGGAAATTTAAATGAAACCTTTTATCTCAGTAAGTTACACATTGCTAGGCACAAAGCGCTGAAACATGCTTTTGTGTATCTGCATTTCATTTCTATGAAGAAATGAAAGTAAAATGATTTTGTAAACAATGAATCAGTAACCTATGCTCATCCACTTCTCACTATGGAGCAGAAGCAGCTCTGGCACAGTGAAGGTTCTAGCAAACATGCTACATACTGAAAAATGCTTTCCATTGATACCTTGACTTTATATAAATTATGCATGTGCAGTACTTGAACCATATACAATTGCCTAAAACTGAATGCAAATGAGTTATCTTGAGCAGGAGCCCACTGGGAGCATTGGCATCTGAAACAGGAGACCACCTCTGGTGCCCTCTCCTGAAATGCCTTCCTCACAGTTTTCCTGGGCCAGCCTTGTCCATGGGGGCAATCGTGTGACAGCAAGCTTCAGCAGGTTTAGGTCTAAATCATAAATCTGTCATTATCCTTTGTATTCTTGCAGAGCAGACTTCCCCATCAGCTAATATTCAGATGAGTTTGTGCTTCATAACTGACAGTTCTGAATTAAATTAGTATGATCTGCCTGTTTTATAACTGTAACTAGCAGAGAGACACAGCTCGTCTTTGTTCTGACAGCGTTCACAGAACATCTTAGGCTGAAAATATTGCCTAGATGAGGAATTAAGGTAAGAAAGCTGCCTTCTTGGCTTCTCTGTACTCAGTAGAGAAACAACTCTCACTCAGATTTTCATACAGCAGTATCTGAGACTTTGCACTCTGAACTTGTTTCCCCTTAATCATATTGATAGAAACAATAAATCATGAGAATACTAACACACAAGTAGCTATTCTCTGTAAAATTGTCATGTAGTTAAGATATTAGGAATCCTTTGGCCAAAAACCATCAAGCATGCTGTGATTTGAACCAAGATTTCAAGAGTTAATATTAGCTTTTCTTTAAGGTAGCTACAATACACACTTCACAATTGTTGCAGGTATGAAATGTTGCACATCGAATGCTAAGAGAGTCGCAGTTTAAAAATAACAGCAAACCAAAGAAAGTGAAGTAACTTTTAATTCCCTCTTTAAATGTGCATTTGAATTTAATACAATCTGTAAGGCACTCTCATAAGTAAAAAAAAAATTAAACATTCTTTGCCAAATAAGGACAGTTACAAGGTAATGGTATGCACATAAAATGTAAACTTATCTGTAACTGATAAACAATGAAACATGAATGGATGCATTGCAACATAATGTCATTTCTGTATCATGACACTACTCTGAGTAAATATTGGCACTGTAAATGATTTCTCATTGGGGTTAGGAACTTGTATTTTCTTCATATCCCAGTAAAAAATAAACTCTTCAATAAATAAATATATAAAATAAATATATGCTATCTGGAGATGTATAAATAGGTCCATCCTGAAGAAAAGTTCCAGTTTTGGCTACCATGTATTGATATCTAACATCCATCACTAAAGTGGAGCCTGTAAAACTTCACACACAGTTCACAGGATTTATCACTATTTTATAGTCCATTTCTTTCTATTTCTTCCAGCACTGTCTCATCCATATGATGCAGATGGTTCCTTGCTAACCTACAGGCCACAGGTAATCCAGACAGAATTGCCAGGAGTTGGTTATGTTTTAAGAAGTCCCTCTTCCCCCTGGTGACTGGCTACCAAACAATTCAGCAAGTCTTGAGGAGGCTGGTCCACATTCATCTTCGAGGCTTTGTCTCCTAAATCCAGTGGTTAGAAAACAGAGGCCTGCCTTTCTCCAAGTGGGTTCTTTGCATCCAGCATCCTAGACCGCTGCAGGTTCCTCATGCTGGCATTGCCATGAAAGCATGGGCAACAGCTCCAGTTTGCACATCTGCCAAAGCTGCCTCTTTCCTCAGGTGTATCCTAACACATCTTTGTACAGTTCTGGAACTCTTTCAGGATCCACAGGCCGGGGCAAGAAATGTGTGAATTTCTGATGTCTTTTGGACCTTGCCCCATCTCTGGGAGTACCATCTTTATTAAGTGCTACAAAGTACCTCCGCCCTGAATCCCCATGTTTGTAGACATTGGATGAGTAAGTGTTGTACCAGTTTTCCTCAAATTGTTCCCTGAAGATGCACTCAGAAGTTAGTTTCTCCTACAGAAAGAAAGAGAAAAGAAAAATAAGTTAAGCTGCCACTAGATATTTGAAGACATGAAAAAAGAAATTATAAAAATAAACTAAATGCTTTAGGCTTTGTGCAGCCTTACTGTTCATTTAAACGTCAACAAACCAAACCCAAGAAGAGTATGTAGATCTGACAGTGAGTTTGGAAACTTGGACCTGTACACGTACAATTTTAGATTTTAAAAATGAATTAGTTAACATTTACTGTAAGAAAACATTACTTATTTATAATTTACTTTAAATTCATCTTGGAATGAATTGTGTTATGTAGAGTTCTGTCTTGGGCTAGCTGCTGTTCTACAAATGAGATTTGGTAGAGGGACTCAAATGCAATGTAGCAGAGCAGGGAGTATTTACATATTTCTTTGTGGTGTGCATCACTTCTCACATTTTAAACTGGAATGACTACAACCAAAGGAAGTGGAGAAACAGAATATTCTATGTACGAAAACAATATAAGAATATAAGATGTATGAGCTGATATGAAAGTGGTACTTACAGAGCCATAGAGTTCTCCCTTCTCATTCATTCCAAGGTAAAGGCCACTGTCCACGCCTCTAATACTGACCAGTCCCACTGCCACACTGATGAATTCAAGGATACCTGGAAAAAAAAAATTGCTTTAATTAATTTTGTAACCATAAAACACATAGCATCCAAAAACTCAGTTGAAAACAAGTAGAAAATGCACGTACGATAGTAAATGTGGCCTAGTGTCTCTGAAATTTCAAATCGTAGGTGAAAACCTACACAACGTTCACAGGAAAGCAGTCTGAGAAGCCTCATCTAGGAACATGAATCCTTCACCATTTAAGAAACTTTTTCAAAACATTGAATATGAAAGGATTTTATTCATCACTGAGACTAAAGCCATTACTACCATGCTGTTGGAGTCTTTAATGATTGCACACTATTTGCTAAACTGACTACTCAAATATTGGAAGATCGGTTTGAATTACCTGAAAATATACTTTACTACTTCTACAGAGTTATCTTAAAAAAACACATCCATTATTAGGTCATTTGAATGGAAATCAAAGTACAGATGGGAATTTTATATAACAGAATCTACCCACAGAAAAAGAAAAGTATTTGCCAGACATCTTATCTAGCATATGGGCCCACACCTCTTGACACAACTTGCTGTCTTTAGTGCAGGCTTTTAAAGTACATAAAATATGCTTCTTTTTTTTGCTACTGTTTGGATTGTAACATTATTTATATTACATTTGCCCAAAAATGTAATATATATTAATAAAGTATTTGAGACATGAGGTACTATTTGAAGCCTGAATTTGGCAAAGTTAAGCCAACATACTTAACCAATTGATATGCACAGATTACAGCACATCCAAAACATGAAAGAAAAGGAATGTGTGAACTGGCTTTTTGGAAGTTGTTAACAACATAAACAAAGCCTCAAAAAGAAGTGCCAGAATCATATCTAAGATATTGCTGTTCAGCAGCAAAACCACAAAGCGTTTAAAAACCCCCTGAATCTAAGGTAAGTAGTTTCAAATAGTGTAGCTGATTATGACTTTTTGACTGTTTACTACTTATGATTTCAGGACAATTTTCAGTCTCAGACAGATGGATTATCTGGATTAACCAATAATTTAAAATGTTTTCAATTTTAATTGAGCTTCGGCAGGTTTCTTAGCTGTATTAACAAACAGCAATGAAAATAAATCCTTTACAAAGAGTAAGCATTAAAAACTGTATCACACATAAATCATCCTTGTTTTCCAGTTCATAAAGCACAGAGTCCCATAAAAGGTTTGGAGGCATTTTGTCTTTCTGATATCATTTTCAAAGCCACTCTTTTCCGAAAGCATAATAAGCAGGTGATACAACCCACAAAGAAACCACATCAGACAAACCTGCCAAGAGTAGTGGTAGAATAAAGGTAGTACAATTCTAAAAAGCCCAGTAAATGTTAGATCTATAGCTAAGTTGATTTTTCCCTTTAAAGCAAACATTTATTTCATGTTTACATGCTGTAGGAAATCTTATTTCTGAGAAGAACTGTCTGTTTCACTACTGCTCTTCTACTTCTTAAAACACCCATGTGTTACAAAAGCAATTAAGAGCCATTCCAGCAGATTGTTTTGACTATGGGGAGGATGATAGGAAGCTCTTTAATCACCTTTTTACGACTGCTAAACCCATACACACCAAAACTCGCATGTAGTTGACAACAGCAGGTTTGTTCAGATGTCCAACCTCTACAACTACTGTTTAGGATTTACTCTCATATCACAGGTTGTCTTCACCTCCTTTGGGTTTATTGGCAGAGAAAGCTGGCTAGGAAGCATTTTAAGCACTTAATCAAAGAGGCATTTTAGGCTCTCCTACTTCAGCTTTATGCCCTTCTGTGAAGCAAAGCAGTCTAGTGCAGCCTAAGGATCAGCATGCCCCAGTCTGTGACCAATACTGTTTTACAGAGGCCCAAGAAGCTCCGATACCAATAGTGAACACAAAAAGGATCAGTCTGACTCCCGACCATTCCCACTAAACCTACCGGCGTGTGCCTGTGCTCATAGACCCGCAGCACAGGCTGAGCAATGTCTGCCTCCTGCCTCACCTGGGACACACAGCCCTCCCTCACTGCCCTGCCCTGGTGCAGACCCCATGGCTAAACGCCGGAGGGTGAAGCCTTTCTGTTCTGAGGACTCATCCACCTGCCTCGGCATCACCAGCATCACATCTCCCTCCCGAGAGCACGACTGCTCCCGCCCAGGTACACGCAGAGGCGCTCACACACACACACACCCCCCCACACCCCCACACTCGGGGCCGCGCCGCAGCCGCCTACCGAAGAGGCTGTGGTCCTGGCGGGTGCCCCGCACGCTGCCGTCGGGCAGGATCTGCAGGTGGAAGCCGGTGCGGCAGTAGAGCTGTCGCCGCCGCAGGATGCCCTGCAAGTGCGCCAGGTCCGCCGCGGCTGCCGCGGCCGGGGCGCGGCGGTCCCCCCGCTCGGCCGGGGCGCGGCGGTCCCCGAGCAGCGCC
>JAYDZK010000202.1:42410841-42462343 GCA_034509185.1 Euphonia xanthogaster | reverse complement strand
GGGGCGGCTCTCGCCGGGTTCGCGGGGTACCGGCTGTCCGAGCGGCGGCGGGAGCCCTCCCGGGAGCCGGCAGCCGCCGAGCCGGGCGGGGCCCGGGCGCTGCTCCCCATCCCCGTGGCGGCCGCTGCCAAGGAGACGGTGACGGTAGGTGTGTGCGCCCCCCTTCGCGGGGAGCCGGCTCTGCCGGGGCCGCTCTCCGGGAGGGCGCTCCCCGGGCTGTGGCGCAGAGGTGACCCTGCGTGGAGCCAGCCCCGCGCCGGGAGGCGAGGCAGGGCCCCAGCAGGAGCTGTCAGCCGTCGGGAGAGACGGGCTGTCACCGGAGCGCGGCCGCGGGCACTGGCGCGCCTTGGCTGCGCCCCGCAGCGGGAGCCCTGCATTTCGCCTCCGGTGCTGTCCTAGTCGAGTCTTTCTTTAATAGAAGACGTTGTTTTGCAAATACAACAGCTCCTGGCAGCGCAAACCCTGAGTTTCGATTTGTACTTAGGACAGTTACCTTTCTAATACAAAATTTCCTGTAGAGTGAAAGGTTCATGCTGAAATTCCTAATAAGTGACAGCATTGTGACAAATAACGGTTCAGTTCGACTAATTCAGCGAAAACCGCGGTTGAGTAACCAGGGGTAGCAAGAAACAGTTGGCGTTCACCTGGCAAATGAAGTTTCCTGTGATAAGGATGAACTCCTGCACCGCAGCCTATGTAATATATGGTAATCATAGGGTTGGGGTTTTTCTCATTTAAAATGTCAAGAGCTGTGATTAGGCAGTTTGTCACTGTGGCATCTGCTAAGACTGGAAGTCAGTGGTGCAAATGGCCTGCTTTCTCTATGCTGAGTTTATTTTATACTGTCTTTGAGAACAGGATCTGCCTAGGTATGAATGTTGTTCACCCCTTTGCCCTGCATTGTTAGCTCAAAGGCAGATTCTGTTGGGAGCATCCTTTATGAAGGGAAGTTGAATCTGATATTTTTGATTATTCATGTGTTATGTGGAGTGTGTTACTGTGGCACAGAGGACCAAAGACAAACTGTTTCAGTTTTTCATAGTGTTTTGATTTTAAAGAACTTAACATTGTTTTACTTAGCCAGTCTTAATGGTCAGTTTTCTTTAAAATGAAGTATTGCTGATGTACCTTTGAAAGTCAGTGAATTTACTTGGATGTATTGTTATGAGTTTTCATACGCATCACTATAAAAGCATTGATGTTTAAAATTAAGATCTAAGTTTATATTTTAATTAAAGTAAAACTAAAAAATAATTAGAAAATGTTATACCTATGCATACCTATTTTTTTTAAAAATAGGTGTACATAGGTATAGGCAGTAACTGTCTTGAAGCACCTTGCTCCTGTATGGCAAAGGGCTCTTAATTAATTTGGTTTTCTATTTGCATAGCAGAAAATCTGACAGACTAACTTGAAAAATGTCCAGTCAGATTCTGTGGACTAAATCCAGACTAACATCTGAGAATATTCGTTTTTTGTTGCAGGTTTTTATTTTTGAATGATTGGTCTAATTGATTTCCAATTGCATGCCTACGTACTCAGGATTCCTGAAAAAAATAACCTTTCAATTAAAGCCCCCTAAAATGAGGATCAAATAGCTGTGAAATTTTTGGTTGTGGGTTCCTGTGTTTTTCTGTTATTGACTCTTGTTCCACAGAATGGCTTGGGGGGAAAGATCATAGTTTGAAAGTTAATCTAGACAGGGAACTACCATGAATAGTTTGACCATGAGCTCTATCTGTTATCCATTTATAATTGCCCTCTAGACTTGTGATGAGCACCAACTCTTTCAATACAGATTTCTAAAACATCTCCAGAGATGGAAAAATGGATGTGAATATTGTGTTCAAATTTCATTGAGTGGTCTTCATGGTATTCTGCAATGCTATTGTATTTTAACATCCTCTGTTAGAAGGCTGAATTAGTGTTGCCTGAGGGGCAGTCAGGTTTTATTCGTGATTTTGAGTGCTGAGCTTTCAACTTTATTAGTGTGTAAGAGCTTAAAAAGTTTGATAACTTTGAAAGTAGAAAATTCTGTCATGAAAAGTCATAAAGGTGTCAGTCTTACTAGGATTAAGGTTGGAGCTCTTGGATCTACTGTTGAGTGTGTTTAGAGTAATCATTGGAGAATGATAACCTGCAGCTCCTGTATAGACGAGTTTGATGGAACTGTGATGCATGTTTTGCTAGAATATTTTTGCAGTTTTATCAGGTACTGATAGGAAAGAATGATGCGGCTCAAGTATCTTGGAATCCTCTTCAGCTGCTTTTGGTTGTTTCTTTATTCCTGATGCATAAATCTGACACTGCTTTCTGGGGTTTTCTAGTTTCTAAAATTTCCCCAGCTCCCCGTTTAATTTCTCAGGCTGCCTTTCATTCCACCAAAGCAAATCATGCTTCAGCTTTTCTTTTTCCTCCCTCCATCCAAGCCACACTCTTCTACTTCATCCTAACATTTTCATTTGCATGTTTCTTCCTTAATCATCCTCTAGCAGCATGCTTTTCCCAAATGCTATTTACTTAGATGACTGGAAGCAGGAAGTGCAGTCTCTGCTGTCATTGTCTTGGTATAGAGATCTACAGCAGCTGGTCAAAGCAATTACACCAAAAGTTTCTTGCATCACCCCTGGGGGACAGAACAACCGCTGAAAGAGACCCCAGTACTGACAGTAAAGGGACCAGCCCTTGCAAAACCTGGAATTCTTTCTTTAAGACAGCTGTAATATATGGATTTGTATAAACTCTCTCAACAGAGAGTCTTAAAATTTTTGTAAATGTTCTGGAGAGGAAATCTATGTCCTGCCATAGATTTTCTGTTATTATTCTTTAATCCATTCTGAAACATTAATTGAGGATGGATAATTTCATTTTTAGAGGTTAACAAAGTTATAAACTGGAGTCAGTATCACAGTGTAAAGTATTGAGATACCCAGGGTAGTTACAGCTGTCTCACCTCTAGCGTTGTGGTTAACCTTGGCCAGCAGGCACCACATGGTGCCACACAGCCACTCCCTCATCTTCTAGCAGTGGAATGGGAAAGAGACTTGGAAGTGTAAAAGTGAGAAAACTTGTGGGTTGAGATAGAGACAGGTTAACAAGCAGAGTAAAGGCCACACAAGCAAAGGAAAATAAGCCATGCAAATAAAGCAAAACAAGGAATTGATTCACTGCTTCCTGTGGGCAGGCAGGTGTTCAGCCATCCCCAGGCAAACAGGGCTCCATTACATGTATTGGAGACCTGGGAAGACAAATGCACTGAATGTGTGCATCCATTTCCTCTGTCTTCCCCAGAGCTTTCACTAGCAAGCACAATTATTGTACGGCATGAAATCTCCCTTTGGTAAGTTGGGGTCAGCTGTCCCATCTGTGTCCCCTCCTAGCTTCTTGTGCACCTCCAGATGACTCAGTGGTGGGACAATGTGAGAAGCAGGATGAGCCGTGACACTGTGCCAGCACTGCTCAGCAACAGCTGAAACATCTCTGTTATCCACACTTTTGGTCACAAATCCAGAACATAGCACCCTACCAACTGCTGTAAAGGAAGTTAACTATCCCAGCTGAAATCAGTACAATGCCTGCTATTGAAATCCCATATATCTTTTTTACTTCCTCAGAGGAATTTTTGTAAAAGTGTGATAAGTGAAGTGGCCTTCTTGTTTCATTCAGGCAGCTCCAGTGGACAGCAGAATAGTTTTCTGATATTCCCAAACACTAAAAAACCAGGGGTTAGCGTAATTTACGTGTTGACTCTCAAAGAACAGCTGTCTTCTCTGCCAGGCCACCTGCTTCCACAGAATGTTCATATGGCCTGGGAAAGTATTTTGAGTTGTGCTAGTCCCAGTTACTATCCCTACAGTTGACATTTCTTCAGATTCTGTCACTGAGTTGAAATAGTGCTTGGCAGTAGTGACAGAATATTTAAGCGTATAAAGGTATAATATATATCTTGATAGTTGGTTGCTTTGTCCTACTGCTGTCTTCTAGGATTTATGACCCTGGAAATTTAAAAAAGGGTCTGAGATTCCAGGACTAATTGTGATGATAACACAGATGTTCATGTGGAACCTTCTTAACCAGTTCAAAAATAAGGTACATCATTTGAGACTAACAGGAAAAAAAATGTGTTTGAGACTTGTAGCAAAACAATGTCAAAAGTGTGAAAATGGTCTGCCTATCTGTCTCTGTGTTCTATGAAATTGTTGAAGTATGAAACCTGATGAGCAACAGATTTGTGAGTTTATGTAAGGATAAGTAAGAAAATGCTGTTTGCCAAAAGTCAAGTAAGCTCTGAAATGTGTCACCAGCATAGGCTCTGTGGTGTGGCAGACTATTTGATCAGACAAAGAGCATAGGATCAGTGCAGAAGTAGGCTTGCTTGACCAAGCATAAAACTTAAGGTGTTGTGGTGGAAAGTAAAATTTGTTGCAGAAGCAGCACGAAGCCAAGCTCCCCACAGGATTACCTTTTCCCAGATGCTTTCTGAGAATAACTCTGGACCCGAGGGCTTTATATATTACTTGGAGTGAAATCTTGGACACTATAATAAACTATCAGTTTTAATTCCAGGGGTGTTGCCACAGAACATTTCAGAACCAAAGTAAAATTCTTCACTCAGAGCTCCTTGTTTTGTGTCTGAAGGTTTTAGTGAAGACTGGGAGAGCTCTGCTAGCAGACAGCTCCTTTAAAGTTTAGGAGATGGTTGTGCAGAGCAAGAATCTGTTTGAAAGAACTGTTGTTTTGACAGAGTGACAGGAGGAATTAATATTTGTCTTCTAGTTCCTTACTTCCACAAGTTCAGTGTCATTAGCAAAACTTACTAAAATGGTCTTGGAAATACCAATGATGCATCTTTGTCCTCCTAAGAGCCTTCTATGTAATCATGTTGTCATTATGTAAAGGTAGTGAACTCTAGGCCTCTACTTATTTTTTGGGGATATGGTCTGTGAATCACTTCCCTCAGAGATGATTTAGGAATCTAAAGAAGGGCAAGGAGAGACAGACAGAGACTGCATACTTCACATTTCTTGAAGGCACATTAATTTCCAGGAGAGGAAAGCTATATACCTCGGGTGTTTCCAAAAGGTTTTCCCCTAGTATCTCGGCAGTACTGTCGAACTCCCATTTTGTGAAAATAAGCAAATGGTTGAGTGTTTTCGTAGCAGCACATTTCTAAGTGCATTACCTCATGTATTTCCATCTCTGTGAAATGAAGAACAAGACTTTACCTCCAAAAAGTAAGGGAATCTCCCCTAGGGAGGAGGCTCTCCTGCCTGCTCAAAGAGGATGCTGTTCCAAAAGATGCGTAAGCATGACTTTTCCAAAAGCCTCTTGCAGCAAATGCTATTTCATTACTATTGTGCATTTCATGCCATTGGGCAGTTGCCAAATGAAGATGGTTTGCTCTTTGGCTGATCCCACCTGAAGTTCCTTATCAGCATAATCCTGAGAAGGATACTGCTTGCCAGCTGTGGTGAGAGCCATGCTGAAGGACAAGAAGGGTTTACCTCTTACTTTATTTCTGTCTTCCTCGTGATGTTAAAAAAGGATGGTGCATGTTTGGAATAGACAGATCCAGCTACTAGTGTGTTTTGGTGTTGCATGCAGTGAAACATATGAACATATGGGGCTGGATGTACATACTAAGGCTTCTTGAAGTACTGCCATAGGTGAAGTGGGTCCCCTGTGAAACTAATGCAAGAACTGATTTATCAGTTACATTGTTACCCCAAGGATTTCCTGTGCCAGAGTTATATCTGAACGTGGCCCTTTTTACAGCATTTTAAACACATTCCAGCTTCCTATGCTTGTAAATACTTTAATAAAGTCCTTATCGCAGTGAAGCAGGATCAACTAACAGAATTGTTGGCTGTACTACATCTAAGTAGTTGCTAGAAATACAACTTCAGTAAGCATCAAAACAATTTTGTCTACTTTGGGATTTTCCCACACTGGGAACCTGACGGTTAACCTTTTGGCCACCCAGCATGAAAACAGAATTGTGCTACTTTTATCTACATGGGAGCATATTAAATAAGCCTGAAGTCAAATATAAACGAAGGAAGTTAGGAACAGCGTTGCTTTGAAAACCTTTTTATTTTAATAATTTGCACAGATTCTCATTGATGGAAGACAGATTACTTTGCAAACAAAAAATTCAAAGAAAGCTACTCACTTGAAATAAATTAAACTACTGTAGCAAACATTTTTGACTGCAAGCAAAATGTATCTTTAGTAGTAAACGTTGGCTTCTTTAGCTAAAATAGACTCTCCTTTATCTCAGTGGGAAAAAGCAAGAGAACACTGATTTGACTTGGAATAAAGTTGTGAGATTTTATGTGATAGTGTTGGAGCTTTTTGCCTCACATGCACATACAGAATGTATATTTTTAACTATTTGTTCTGCAAAACATTTTTCATTTTTCGTGGATATTCTCAGAATCTGGTAATTAGGGGAGTACTCTGGGTTTCAGCAATGGATTCTTGTAGATTGCTTCTGCAGAGCTTGTAGGCATCAAATTTTTAATTTCCAAAAATCCTGTATCTGGCATTTAAGCTTACCTCTATGAGAAAACTAGATATTTTGTCACAGAATAAAACTTACTTATTACTGACCTAAAGTTACACAAGACTCACACTTGATAAAGAACATTTCTTTTGTGTTTTTTAATAAAAAAGAATAATCAGATACTGCTTTATCTTCTGCACTTTACTCCCAGTGAATTTGGGCCATATTATTGCCATTTTTTGATATTTTCAGATAGTTCACTGTCATAACTACTGCAAAGTTTTAGCTATTTCAGTGTCACAGTGTGCCCTGTGTTGGGCCTTGCATTGTGTTCTGACAATGTAAACTTATTGCATGGGTTTCACTGGAAGGCCATACAAGTTAATTCATGTTATACCAGTTTCTGAAAGGAAGTGTTTCCGAGGTAAGACAGCCAGTAAATGAACATGGCACATGGGACCAGAAATAGATTAGCCATGCTTCAAGGAACTTCAGGGAGTGCATGGAGACCTTTGGTGAGAACACCAGATTTTCAGGGCATTTTGACTTTTCTCAAATGATAGACACAGCACATGAAAGATGAACCCAAAATGGGAATGGGTTTTGAA
The DNA here is from genome assembly GCA_034509185.1 of Euphonia xanthogaster. NCBI lineage: Eukaryota > Metazoa > Chordata > Aves > Passeriformes > Fringillidae > Euphonia > Euphonia xanthogaster. The sequence goes on along the minus strand of JAYDZK010000202.1, from coordinate 42,455,230 downwards.
CAATGAATTTGCTTGATAAAAAGTCTAGATTTTCTTCAAGTTTTTGCTGTGGATCGAGGGAGAAAATACTACAAAATGTCACTCTGGAGATGTTCTGTAAGGAATGCTTTCAAAGATGATTGATTTAAAAATGTCAAAAACCCTCATCTGAAGGACTACTGCTTTGTGACACATGCGGTGGTATTATTACAAGTAGAGCTTTAGGTGGCCCTCTTTAAATAAAATACTTGCAGAAAATAGTTTTTAGTAGTTATATTAATTATTTAGTATGATATCATTAAATCATGGTAGTGAGAAAGCATTATCATCATATTTTCATTTTCATAATAAATTTGAAACTCTTGAGGCCTTTCACAGATATTTTAGGCTATTTGTAATATTGACATATGCTTGTAATACTTGTAAGATTGACAATGACAGCACATCCAGTTGAAGAATGATATTCTCCCTTCAGAGAAGTATCCTTCCAAATTGCTACTTGACTTCAATTTAATTTTTACTTACCTTGTTTCAATAAAAAATGTTTCCCTCTGTTTCCTTTGTTCAAGTGTGGTTTGTATATAATTGTTGAATCTTTTAAATCCATTTTAGAAAGGGCATTGAAATATCCTCCATGGGAGAATTAGGGGTGTGTATATGCAATTCTGTGTTAGGGACCAGCAGGAATATAGGCCAAGATAATATTTTCTCTTTAGCTGATTTAAACACCCAGAACAGGTGCTGTGTTCTCTCTGCAATCCTTCTGCAAGAGTGTGGCACAGGAGGATGAGGTAAAATGTGGAGCAACAAGGTACCAGAGTTTGAGGAAGGAAGGACAGAAGGATGATAACCATAATTTTTTTCTTTACAACTGTTACCATTAAATTTTTTTGAGAATAGGGAAAAGATGATCTATCGTTCATGAGTTTTTATAAGTTTCAGTCTTGCCTTTTTTTGTTTACTTGTTGAGTTGTGAAGTTGAAAGGATGGGAAGTTTGTCTACCAGCTAGATTCTTGGTTTTAGCAGGTCAGTGTACATGTGCAGGTAAACCAGAGATAAGCAGGTAAACCAGAGATAAGCAGCTATGCCTATAATTAAGGTAAAACTGCTATTAGAAGATTGTGACTTTCTGTATGATGGAAATGGGCGGGTCTGTTTTTTAAAAGACAGAGAGTTGTAACATGATACAAGATCATAGTAATTAGTAGGCATGATTGCCAAGAGGATTAGTAAACATGTAGCATTAAAAAATCTACCTTCATTTGTTTGTCACAGAGATAAGCTTTCATGAAAGTTTTTGAAAATACTTGCTAATCACAGAGAGATTTAGTCTGGATAAGCTTTTGAAACTTTAAATAGAAATCGGAAACTTGAATGTTGTTCACTCCTTCACCAGCAGTACCTTCCCTGAGGTATTCAACACCTACTTTCTGTGTCTTGTTCACAGAATCATAGAATGATTTGGAAAGGACTTTTAAGATCATCTAGTTCCCAACCCGCCCCCCACCATGGACAGGGACAGTTTCCATTAGACCAGGTTGCTCAGAGCCCTGTCCAGCCTGGCCTGGAACACTTCCAGGGCATCCACAGCTTCCCTGGGCAACCTGTGCCAGAGTCTGACCACCATTCTTCTCAGTACAGAATATCTTCCTAGGATCTGATCTTACTCAACCCTCTTTCAGTATAAAGCCATTCTCCCTTGTCCCGTCCCTACCTGCCCATGTAAGAAGTCCCTTTCCAGCTCTCTTGCAGACCCTCTGTAGGTCCTGGTAGGATGCTCTAAGGTCTCTCTGGCTTCTTTCAGGCTGAACGATTCCAACTCTCTCAGCCTGTCCTCACTGGAGATGTGCCCGTTGTGTCCATTGCTACAGTAAGATTGCCCAAGATGGGCATAAATGTGAAATAATGAAATAAATCAATCAAGAGCAATTGTTGGTCTCACTAAGATTTTCGTACTTGGCTCACTGCATTGTCATTTGCAAATGTTGGAGAAAACAGAAGGTGCTTCATTATGTGTTGAGATCAATTTCTTAAATGAATGCCTGAAGAAGTGCAGATTGAGGTAATACTTTAGAATGTCATGGTTTTTAATTAGAATATTTGTTACTTCCCAGTAATTACAGCTTTTATACAAGAGAAAATGTTCTGTATGATACATAAATTATTAAGCATAATAGAAGAAATAAAGCTCTGAAAAGAAATTTTGATAAAAAATAATATTATTTCCAAAGAAAATTTTATTTGTCAGTTTGCTAATTATGTGCCTGGAGTCTTCTGTAGCCAAACTTTGCTTTTATTTGGGCACTTAGTGTATGGACCAGTGATCCAATACGTATTAAGCCTTGTTTATGTTTATTTAAATTCATGTTGGATCAATAGCCAAAATAAGTTGTTTTGATTCTTTCAGATAAAACCACCAAGTTCAAAATAAAGTGGTGTTTTTACTCCTTGGAATAAAATAATGCTTAAGCCCACCATTTTCCCTCCCTTGAAGTAGGTGGAGCTTGCTGCTAGAACAGGTGGTATTTTCTTTTTCCATAATCTGTAAGCTCCTGTGGTCTAGGTTTTGAAACAAATAACTGTTTTCATGGGGTAGACCCAGGCATCTATCTGGCTTAAAATAACACCACCAATAGAAAAGTTCTTAGTCAGAGCGGTTCCCTTATCCAGTTTGATGCTTGGAAAAGTGAACATAAAGCACCAGAGCAAGGTCATGCAGGTATTGGGCCTTTAGGCAGGTACTCCTCATGGTGGGGGCAGGCAGTATTCATATCAAGTTACCATGATTTTGAGCCAGAGCATGAAATATTGCCATTGCTATATAGTCAGAGGGAAACTAGATTGTAAAACGAGGCAGATATTAAGGCTTTGCAGACCTGAGTACTGACATGCATAAATTTTAAGCATGTCTTTAAAATTCCATGTTTGCACCATGTTTTTTTATGCTTGTAGTAGCATAGAGTCCTTAAGATAATATTGAAATATGTGTCTGAGAATTTAGCAAATATTTTTCTGAGCGTCTCAAGCGAAATATTAAGCAGTAGTACCTGAGACAGTGAGAATTTCTTGAGAGCAAAAAATCTCAATATGCTCTCTAAATACTGGCAGTGATCAAAACGAAAATGATATTTGAGAGTTACATTCTCTAGAGATTTCTGTAATTGTGTATGATTGATTATGACTGATTGCAATTTATTATACCTACAATGTGTGTAATATGGCCTGGAAGCTGTTTCTTTTCTGAAAATTGACTTTGCAGAAATATTGCTTTATTACTTGTGTTTACAGCCTGACTGTATTCACGAGCATGTTTCTAATAGTGATAAAATAACATACATTTCAAAAAAAAAAAAGATAGATTATTAAACTTCAAATACAGGGATAATCAGTTGTGTCACTACAAGTTCTGTCAAAACAACTGACTTGTGTTTTTCCCACATGAATGCATAGCTTGAATGCCACTGGACTGCTGAAGGATCAGTAAGACCAAAATATTCAAACAGTGAGATAGGACAGAAATATTTTGTCTTGCATGTGGATACATTAGAAAAGAATTCTGCTTCTTTCTGTCATTTTAAAATGACTTTGTAGGTCTGGCTATTAGACTGGATTTTTCTACCCATATTTAATTTGGTAATCATTTGAAAATTATAGAAAACATGAAGCCTGGGTTTAGAGCTGCTTCTCAGGCAGGAGTGCAGAATATTTGTAGAGCAGTCTACTGAAAATTAAATTATTGTATTGACCTTTCTCTTAATCTTACTTTCTATGACAGGTTTGTCCGTTGAAACAAAACTTTTTCACACATACACACATGGAGCAGTGATTTCAAAAGAACTAGAGACAGTCCAGAAAGAGAAATACACAGTCAGAAGTCTCTTGTCCTTATAGAAGGCTGGCTAAAATGTCCTAGATAAGGTATTAAGTAGTAAGACTCCCCTATAAAACATTTTTTTTTTCCAAATAGAAAGTGTTTGACCTCTTCTAGATGCATTAATTTTTGATGTTTCTCTTCTACAAATCTAATTTAATCTCCTAATTACAACTGAGGCCATTAAATTTTGACTACAGTCTCACCAATGTTTTGTTTTTTTAAGGATATTGTTTGAAAAGCTGAAGAAAAGTGAGCCCAGATCTTTGACTACTCAGTATAAATGGGTCTTTGCTTCTAATTGCTGAAATCTGTAATCTATTCTTAGAAGGGTTTTGGAAAACCAATTTGTGTTTCTGTTTGAGGACAGTTATCTCTTAGTGGACAGCCACTGCAGGCATCTTACAACTTACGCTTGAGTTTAGGCACCTCTCTGGAAAATAAAGTGCATTTGTCTGTTTTCTTAGTTGTTGAAAGATAACATAATACTAGTTAAATTGTGTGATCCTTACACACAATTTTAGGAATATTAGGAGAATTTTAGGAATACTGTACTAAATGACAGGAACAATGAGCAAGTTGGGAGATTTCATTGATAAGATGCTGCATTCCTATTACAACATAATGGGAGAAGTTACTTAGATGATTGCTTTTCCTTCTAGGAATCAGTTTGGGTTTGGTTCCTTCATGTCTGAAAAAATGTTGATACTTACATTTTCTTCAAGATAATGATTCCACAGAGGAGCTTGCCTCATTATGGTCTAAAAGGAGTTTTCAGATAGCAGTAGCATATTTTCTGTTAAAGGTTTGGCAGTGCCACAGAAAGATGTGAGAATTTACAGCACTTACAGTTTTGTACTACCAAGTTTACATTTAAATCAGCTGGATGGGAAATATACCAGAAACTCCTGACATAGACTCTCGTGATATTTGAACTTTATGCTGTATTATACTTTTGTAACTCTGGAATTATAATTATGTTCTTCTTTAGTTCCCACAGATATTGTAGCTTTACACTGGAGTATATTATGGAGGCCTATTACTCTCAACAGCTGCCCTCTATTATTAAGAATCAATATAGGAAAAGTATTACTCTGTTCCCTTCTGGAACTATCAGAAAACTGAAATAGTTTTGGTCAGAGTTGTTTGAAGTCTGCCTGCTGAAGTTACAATGATTTCCTTGAGTTAAAGTTCCCTTTCTTCTATGATTCAGGAGCTGAAATTCTCTTTAATTTTTTTCTTCTGAGGTTGGGTAGTACCACCAATTTCAATACACAAAGATTGCTAAAGTTGTAGAAGACTGAAAATGATAGCAGTGAAATCCCAATTGTAGTTTCAGCTCTTACTATAGGAAAATACTTGGATATGTTTGACTTTATGAATTACCACTTTTACAGTTACAGTTCCCTTATGGTGAATGTGGCAATTGTAAATCAGAACCTTTATCATAGATTGAAGCTGTGCCCTTCTGTCTTTGAAGGTTACAGACAACAGATCAGACCTCGAAGATTTACACCTTTATGCAACTCCGCGAGAACAGCGGTTTCGTAGGTTTGCCAGTCTGGAATTTGAAGGACAGCTATACATGACTCCACACGACTTCATCCAGGCTGTTACCAGTGATGAACCCAAACGTAAGCAGGAGCTTTATAATGCTAAAACTGCTAGGGAAAATGTCTGTGGTGCATGTTATTTTCCCATTTGCTTCTGATTCCTACTTCTGTTTCTGATTGTAGTAAAAAGGTACTGCATCTTCAGAATTTTAATTGTGTCCAAATGCATACAAACAGTATCCTGATTGTTGCTAGATTGTAAACATCTGTATGCTAGGTAAACATTCTTGTCTTAAAGGTTGCAAACAGCTCAATAGTCATGAAAGATGGCAAGGTAATTTGTGCCCTTTGCATTGACACAGTTTCTTTCTGAGCAGGCCTGTATTGCTGCACAACTCTTGCTTCTTGTTTTGTGTAGTTTCTCTGTAAGCAGGCAACCATACACATTCTCTATAAGACTAAAGATAAGATACAGCATAACTATATCATGGCTTTCTAAATAACATGCTTTGAGTCGGAGTTTTAGTCCCCCAGGGAATCAACTTTCCACACTTAAACATTGCCAGTGTTAATACTATGTGTAAATTAATGAAAAATTAACTATCAACTTTAGGTCATTTATTGTAAAATCTTTGCTTTAATTATCGAAGAGTAACTAAATAGTAAGGTGATCCCTTTCTGCTCTAGTTGGATTTCCTGGCCCTCAGGCTTGCTGTGCATTGGTAGCAGTACAGAACTTCTGGAGAATGGGAATATATTTGCTCAGGTGTGACATGTATAATCACCCACCTTAAGTTTTCTTAAAATTCTGTGCAGATGTTGGATTTTTCCCTTTTGTTCTGTTAACAGTAATGAAACAAGAGGAAAGAATTCAGTCATGGCACATCAGTGATCAAAACTTCTGTAACTTTTGAATAAAGATATAATCTCATTGTAACAGCGAAGACAGAAGATAGAGCTTAGATGGTGAAAACTTGCAAAACTTTGAAACTTACCAGAAAGCAATTTTTTTTTTTTTGCTTTGCAGTTAAAAGAGAGGAAGCAGATTGCTTATCACACAAATTATTACAAATACATCAGCACTTTTTATCTATTTCCTCTGCTCAGAACTTCAATTCTTCCCTTTTTTGTTAGTGTGGAGTTGGGTTTCACTGTGTATGGTCATGAAATATTTGTGCTGTATGTACTGGACATCATTAAAACATTTTGGTTTAACTCTGTTTTATGACATTTTGGTTGGCTAGACCACACTACATGTATGGTTTGCTATTAAGATTTTTCCATGCTGATGAATTTTCTGCTTCCTTCTCTCACAAAGCAAGTATTTAGATTTTAAAAACAAAACCAAACCAAAAATCATTAAGCTCATAAGGACATTCTGTTTATCTCATGGAAAAGGAGAGCAGATCTGGAGTTGAACAGACAGGCACCCTTCTGAATTCAGTGTAGCAAACCTTGTTTCTATCAAAATCCTTTCTGTTCATCCAGTTTACCTCTGAGACCAAAAGCAAAACTAACCTAGATGTCTTTTAGGTTTCGTGGTATCAGAGATTACATGGCTGACATAACTATTTTAAAGGATTACAATTAAGTAGAAGTGGATCACTTCATTCTAGTGCAGGTCATGTTGTCTGGGAAATTGAGACAGAAGGCTGATAAATAGGAAGTAATGGCTGAAATTGATGACCCACATATTGCCACATCCAGCTTCTCATCTCTGACTATGGTAATTTTAACTTTGTACTGCAGCATTGCCAAAGTACCATTTGTCTTCTTGGGCAGTTTAATTTTCTGTCTTGCTCTGTTGAAAGTTGTACACTTAAGGAAGGATTTTTTCTAATAATGCACTCTAAACATTTTATTTTTTATTTCTGGGGTAATTTTGTAAATAACTTACAAGTTGTTTATAGTTGGGTCCATTCTGGCTGACATACTAGACCATCTATATTTTGCATAATAAAAAAAGAACGTATACGTGGGGTTTTTATGAATGAAGACTACAAAGGTCTTGAGTTTTGTCAAAAAGCAAAAATGTCCTTTGAAGTGTAATAATAGGAGCTCTTTATGTCTGCTTTATAGAAAAGCTAATAATATTAGGCCTGAATGATATTTGTGATGGAGTGAATGTGTCTATTGTGATTGATTTACTTTGGAAATCATGTAAACCCTACAAAAGTCAAGAGGGGGTTTACTTCCTTTTTTGATTAAACACTAGCTAATATGGTAAGAGTATGTTTTCCTTTATAAAATGTAACTTTTTACTCCAGGCATTTATTACAAAAAAAAAAAAAAAATAAAATAAAGGGTGTCATTAACTTGTTTCTGCCTTTATGGTGCTGGCTTTCATTTGGGAACATACATTATTTTTAAGAGTCATTATTGATACATTTTTATAATCTGAATATGTATTTATATATTGAGAAAGCAAATTAAGAGAAGATGAAATATATTTATTCCCTTTGTGCTAACTATAGTAAATTTAGCTTAATACTGAGCTGTAAGACATATACACACATAAATCTTCACTGACTTGCTTGGGAAGAAAACATGTATGTAGCATGTGAGACTGGGAAACTATCTGATTGAAAATTAGGTATATTTATTCTCCAAATTTTTTATGGTAGACATAAACATACAACAATTTATATGGCAAATGAGATTGTTTTAGGTGATTTTATTTAAAAAATTAAATTGAAAAGCTTATGAAAATCTGTTAGCTCATGGTACGATGTTGCATGATATAACTTCACCATAGTTAGAGTGGGATTTGTCAACTGCCTTGGTGTAAACCTTTACCAAGATGTAAAATTAAAATTTCAGTCGATTTCTAACCATGAATTGATGAAAAACCATAGTGGGTAGTTTGTGTATTGTTTTAATTATTTAATGGAGCATGAAGTTCATTATGAGAAAAGGATTTCTAATAACAAAGTGTCTTTTGCTCTACAAAAAGAAGCCTTTCCCACTAAAAATTTGTTATGGATTTGACCACATAAAATGCTACTTTCTGGACCTTTGTGAATTCTAATTTTCACAGTGCCTTATCATAATATTGAATCTGTACAAATATTTTTCTTGAGAAGGTGGTGATGAGCCTCGGGTTTTGAATTCTTGAATGGTTATGGACAGCTCTTGTTCGATTACAGCTACCAAAGAATTGAGCCTGACAGAGGCTGGAAAAGGAGTCTGAGTCAGTAGGAAGGGATGAAGGGTGTCTTAGCACTTGGTGTAGTTTCAAGAGCTTTTTTCTATGTTTGCTTTGAAAAGTATGAGTGGTCCATGAAGCAATGGTCATAATCCAGGTCTCCTTACAATTTGCAATTTAATACTACTGTTACTAAATAATCATTTTGGAATATTGTTACCAGGGGTTAGCATGAATGCCTTCTATTTCCTGTTAAATGTTTTAAGGATGTATTTTGAAGGTTGAAGGTCTTTGAAGCAGAGTTGGATTAAAAACTACATCTGAATTGGTTCTTTAAAGTTAGGACTATAGGTATGTATTAAGTTAAAGGCTTTTTTAATAACATAAAGACAATTGCACTCGTGAAGTAAGGCACATACTTCTTTCTATAGAAGACACAGTGTAGATGTAGCCCAATTTTTATGACACCACATTGGCATAATTAAATTCCTGTGCATTCATAACAACTTCTTTTTTTGCAGATGCTAAAAAATGGCGATCCCTTTCAAAGCAGGTGAGCAATAATTCCTATGTGGTCTTATAACCATACATTTTGGTAGTTGATTTTGTTTTTGATGTAAATGTAGAGGCACAGGAAAGATTAATTTCTTCATTTTTGTCACTTCAGACTCAGCTGAATCCAGAATTTCAGATACTCAGCTGCGGTGCCTGTTTTGTTGGATTTACTGACTTTGTCAAGCATCTGTCAGTTTCTCCCTCAGTCTATATCTGACTGCATTTTTTAGTGTCTAGGTGTAATAGGTGTTTCCAAAACTACCTGAAATGTTTATGCCACTCTCTCCCTTTTGTGGTGTTTAAGTGTGTCTTTTTTTTTTTTTTTTCATTTGTATAAATGCAAAAGGCCCCTCTTTGTTTCCCTGTATTGTAAGTAAAGTACATTCATATTCATGGGTAAGTTTGCTTTAGTTCAGGTCGAGTGTTTTAAAAGAATAGTTGCTTGGATTTTGTATGAAAACCTTACTGAAATCCAGGGGGACTTATCCTTGGCTTCAGTCAATATGAGCAGTGGTGAGTTATTTCAGCCACAAATACATTGCATGTGTCTCTCCAGCTCAGCAAACACTTAGTATTCATACAGATGAGTAATTCTTGCAATAATCATGTGTGCAAAAATTTATGGAGTGCATGAGTACTTCCAAAATCATTGTGGTAGCTGAAGTTCAGTTAACTGATAGATTTGCATGCAGTTCCTTGTCTTTTATATTGATATCGTATAATTTAATCATTATCTATTAACTACTTAATTAAATACTGAAATATATGCTTTTAAATTTTTTAAACCTTATTTTTTAGGAACTGAATCAGATTCTTATGGAGACACCACCGGTTTGGAAAGGATCATCCAAACTTTTCCGTAATCTTAATGAGAAAGGTGATGAAGGAGAATTTATATTCCTGAACCAAATTATCATTCTATTAACTTTTTTTTGATGATGTGCTTTAATCTGAGTCCAATTTTCAAAAATAAACAAATTGCTTGCTGTTGCTTTCTACATTTTACAGCATGGAAAAGTTCCATGTAATCTCTACAGTGTTTTAATGATGCCATCTTCCATCTACCCTCTTTAAGTGATTGGGGACTCAGAGTTTGTTAAGCTGATGTTTAAATATTTCAGGTTCAGTTTGTTGCCATGAATGATCTCTGGACTATAGACAGAGTATTCCAATAAAGAAACAATATCTCTTTACTTCTTTTCAATAGGTTCAATAATGTGATTTTTTCTAAATACAGTAGTGCTATCTTATATCACTGGTAAAGCATTTTGTACACAACACAAAGAGACAGTTTCAGAAATGTTATGTATTCCTTTAAACTCTGCAGATGAGGGCTTCAATAGCTTTTAAAACTCACACTATTGGTAAGTGAAGAGCCAAGAGTCACTCCCCGTCTTCTCGGTTATATTTTTTTCTTTCTTAATAATTGCTATCACTTCACAACAAAAAAAAAACATAGGGAAATAAAATAATTATGGCTTTACAGACATTTAAAAGCTATTTGTAATAAATAATCCACATATTCCTTTGCTTACATTCAGTGTGGCAAAGGTGTGGTGGTGCATTTGAAATATTTTCAAAAGCAGACCCCAAGTACTTGTTATAAAACAAGGACACTTTATGGGTGTTTAAAATAAGCACACCAGCAACAGAATTCCAATCAAACATATGCATGTAATCGGTTAATAAAACTCAAATGCAGCTCAAATTTATTCAAGGAGTAAGTAGTGTGGACATACTCTCAAAGGGGGCTTTCTAGTGCATGGAGGCTCTCTTTTTTCCTGAGTCTACAACCAGCACTCACAGAGAGGCAGAAATTGGCACATCTTTGCATTGTATTTCTGTGTACTTCTTTGCTCTTGGCTGCTTTCTATATATTTGACTTTTGAATATTAATTGCTTAAAAATTCAACCTCAGAATCTGTTAGATCAGTGCATTATCAGTTAAAAGTGTATCTAGGTGTTGCTTATTAAGTCTGTAATAAAATGTCTGCAACATGAGTACTCTTGATTCAACAGTATCTTACTCCAGTTTTCTGCCAGTGGAGTTCTACAGAAGTTGATGGAGTTGATAGGACTCAAACTGTCAAAATGAGATGTAAGATTAGTATTAGACTTTAGTAGTTGGGTATCTTTTCAGCATGTTTTATGAAAAAGTGAGTTCTATTGCCCAGTTTTATAGAAAATATAAGAAAGTATGATGGGTCTTATGACTGACAGTGTAAATTGGTTAAAGAAATGGAAATAGAATTCAGGTCTCCATAATTATAATGTAGTCTTTACTTTTTTGTTTCTTAACAATTTTTTTTTAACATGTACATGCAAAGCAATTAGCAAAAGCCTATGTCCGTTTATTTTGCCATGGATTTATGTAATTCAGCTGAGGCACTCCAATTTATGCCCACTGACCTTAAGTTTTCATTATGTTTTTCCCTTGAGTGCCCTCCTTCTCTTCTTTCTGATCCTAGTATAAGTTTTTCTTTCCCTTCAATCATCATTTCAGAGCCTCTCTTCCATAACACTCAGAGCAATCAACCAGAACTATCTGTCTGCAGCTACAATATGCCAGTACAAACAAAAGGAGAGAAGGCTTTCAGGGCCGTTTCTATTGCTTTCTTCATACCTGTGATGGACTCCTTGACAATTGCACTTTCTGCCTGTTTTACAGCAAAGAAGGTGCCATCAAAAAACCAAAAAAATATATTTACATTTATTGACTGCCTATTAAAGAATGTTTTCCATCAGTGAATGAGAACCTTTGAGGTATCTGATTTCTTGATAAGTGCTTGTCCAAACAGATTCAAGCAGGCCTTTGAAAACTTAGTTTCTTCAAGCTGCTGTATAAAATCAAGAAGATAAAGCATAGAGCATGTGTTACTTAAATGTCTATATTTAATCATTGCTAATCTTCAATAATGTGTAAATTGAGGAAAAGAGTAGGTGGTATTAAAAAAATCATAGTAGTTTTCCTAACGAGATCTACTAGCAGTAATACAATACTGGTTCTGAAGACTTAAATTTGCTCTTGGATCAAAAGATGGGATGTGAAGTATAATGGAAGTAAAATCCACATGAATGATACATTGTTTTTAGTTTTAATTGTACGGGTATTTCAGTGCAAAAAAATCAGATGACTGCTTACCTAGTTTGTCACATTTTCAGTTAAGTCAGATTTTAAAAGATATTTAAACATCCAAAGATGTGGCTGTTTTTGGAAAAACTTGCACCTGACTTGGACTGAAATCAAGGAGACAGCCAGAAACTTCTGAAAATCCTAGCTGATAGACATCTTTACTCTCAGGCATCTAAATACTTCTTTTTTCACTCTTTTGAAATAATCTAAGATTGTGGACTGACTTAACACTTCTGATTTTGGAGGGCAGACAAAACCAGTTTGCTAGAAATCAGGAACAAGTTTCCCTAGTTCAGCCTCAAGGGTCATTGGAGATAAGGGCTTTTGGGAGAGCTGCGAGCTGTTGTTTTCTGTTCTTGTTAAACTATGAGATGCTTCTCTTCTTTGCTGCTCTGGACATTCTGCAAGGTTGTCTCTTTACCCCTTACTCCAGAGCTAGAAACGCACAAGTACAACTTAAGGTACAAGACATACTGTTTGGGTATTGACTTCAGCTCTAATTTAAATTTTGCCATAATCACTTCTGAAGAGAAAAGGAAGTGCCATTCCACAGTGTGGTTCCCTTTTGTAATCTTGCAATAAGAAAAAAAACTATGACATCAAGTTTTCAGTTAATATAGCACATGCACTTAAAAAGCACTTAATAAAGTCAAGAACTGTATTCAAATGGTGTGATCAGGAGGAAGCATGTTGAGAATCTTCTCAAAGTAAATGTTTTCATACTGTTAAAGAGTATTATCATGAATTACTGGTGGGGTTTTTGGAAAGAAAATTGAACAAATAATTTATTTAAAAAAATAAAATTTAACAAATCATTAGCTTTTAAGAGTCTATCCAGATTATTTTTAATGAGCCATGCTCCACTGAATGTCAATTTACTTGCCATGTTTAATGTACTCTTCCCCTAAAATACAAACCCAAACAAAAAGTCCCAAGCCATAGATGAATACTGTAGACCAATAACTTATTGGCCAAAAATAGTTATATGCATACAGGTATGAATATGCATATGCACATGTACAAAAATTCTCCTTATATATAGGTTTAGTGTTTTCGAGTTTAGGATGTGAAGACAAGATAAAACTAACATGGCCTCTTTTTTTTTTTTTTTTATGTCTTCAGGTGTGATATCTTACACAGAATATTTATTCCTCTTATGTATTTTAACAAGTAAGTATTTTTGAAGAGAAAAGATTCCTTACAATTTCAAAGCTCTGAATGTGTTTTTGTGTGTTAAATTACACTCCCCATCCCTGCATGTAGAAGAACTACACCATACATCTCTATGTCCCTCTGAACCTCTTTGGCCCTTCTGGAATCTTGTGTTATGCTTTATTTAAATGCATTATTATCCAGAATACCTTTTAGTGGCTGTTGATGAACCTCTGCCATACACTCCATCTAAACCTCTGTTAAGAGCTTAAATTTATTTTCTTGTTTGAAATTCCTACAAAATTTGTAGCTAAATTTACTGAAGTTCGTAAGGGATACTGAATAAATACGGGGAGAACAGAAAAATACACATTATTGCTGGTTTGCATCATCAATTAATGCATAATGGGCAAAATCAAAGAGTCAGTGGTAAAATATAAAGTATTTATATCAGAAACACTAACAAAATTGAAAAATTATTATCTCCCATAAATTGAAGTAAAATAAACTAAGCCTGATACAGAATTTTTTTAATATTTTAACAGGTGTTTTCTGGGAAGAAGCAAAGAATTTTACTTGCCTTTCATTTACATGTAATTAAATAATTTCTATTGGATTCGTTAGTGGGGTTATTTTTGACATGAACTGGATTCCTATTATGAGTCAGAGCTGGAACTTGACACTGAACCATTAGTATCTCCCACTATGGCATCAATGATTCTTCCATCATTTCTTTGTTATCTGGATTAACTTTTGGTCATAATTCATTCATATTGCAAATCAGTGGGTATCCCCAAAATGTTGCCTAAAGGCTTTACTTGTAGTTACCTTCAAAGTCACCATGTTTCAGAATAAGTTCTAACCTGATCTCAAATTTCAATGGCTCTAAGTATGTAAACAAGAAAATGTTGAGTGTCTTTCAGCATAACATTTACTTTGACCAGAAGTTGTGTCCTGTACCTTTTTTTCAAAATCTTTTAAAGTGTCTTTTAGAACACTGTGTTTTCGTGGAAAATTTATTTTGTACATATTTGTGTTTGTAATATAAAATGGACTCTATCCATGAACTAACAATCTTTTATATTATTCTTCAATATTTCATGTTCTATTTCTACTTTTGTGAGCATGCCTTTTGTTTGAATAACATGGGTTGTACTGTTTTACAGATGTTATGATTTGCATTTATTTTTTACACAGACATCCTGATTTAAATTAGTTGAGGTTCTGGCTTTCATGAAGGGGCACCAAATAATTTCTTAGAGTATTATACTTGCTTTCTTTACAAGGAAATAAATAATTGAGTGTTTGGCATTTTTTTGGCAGAGCCACATGCAGGTTTTCGAATTGCTTTCAACATGTTCGATACTGATGGCAATGAAATGGTGGACAAAAAGGAATTCTTAGTGGTATGTATATTTGCAGTTTTTGATGTAATCTTGAAACTAATGTGATGATGTTAGTAGTCATGAGAATATTATCTCATTATCTCATAACTATTCTTCACTGAATGTAGTTGTTTATTTGCCTGATTTAGTATAGTTATTATAATGTAAACTGAAAATAGAAGCTCCTTCTTAGAGTGCACAAGAGTCTTGTATATAATTATTTTTGAAGCTTAATTCTAGTTTGTAGTCTGGATCTCTTAATTGCTACTGTAGTCACAGATAGGCTATTAAAGTAATAGAAATGTTTTAATGGTTAGCAGAGTTATTTAATTGCTCTAATGATGAAAGGACTTGTACAAGAATCTTTTGCTGGGAGATCACCTCGCTTTGCCATTCATTCTGCTGATAATCGCAAGTGACCCAAACATCCTGACTGACCTAACGTGACACTGTCATCTGTTTTGGGTGAGATCTGTAACGAAATAAAACATACTGAACATATATCTAGTTTAGCCCATAAATCCATATGCTGAAGCAATTTGCTAAGCTGTGGATCAGTGAGTTCTTTTTACAGAGAATATTCCTACAGGGGAAACTGACTTTGACCTGTATGATTTCCACATGCTTTGGAACAGATGGCAGGATACCTAGAACTTGGCAGTAGTTTGGTTGCATCCAGGGTTTTGTTACATTACTAATTTTGAATGACACTGTTTTTCAAATTAGAGCTTTACGGCTTGAAAAAAGCAGTTCTGTAAATCCATCTTATTAATTATTTAAGCAGAGTTTATTTTTTTCAGGTTAGAAATGTAAACAGTTTTAACAAGCCCAGACTTCAAAAGAAAAATTCACATGTTGGTGAGATTTGAAAATGAAGAATAATTTGTCACTTGAGGGAAAATCTTTGAAAATCCTAAATCATCCACTAGATATTCATTTTTATCATGATAAATCTTCAATATTCAATAATAATTCTAATTAAAATTTGAATATTTCATAAGTTTTCAGGTAGTAGGATACACCAAGTTCAGGAGAATGATCTTGCAGTAACAAGAGGGCTATTTTAGATTTTATGTTCATTTAATTTACTTTCTGATTTCAAAAGAAATGGGAGGAATAATTAAAGCCATTCTAAATAAATGCCAGTGACCGATCATTAAAAAAAAGGGAAATGCAGAAAATTGACCACTCAAAGTTAGGGCTTCTGAGTTTACAATAACTGTGTGGCTTTATGCTAAAACCAGGGCTCTCTAAATTGTTAGTGTCCATTGGCAGCAGCTGTCTGAGATTACACTGAAGCACTCAGTTATGGTGAACATAGGTTTTGACAGTTCTTTAGAAATTAAAATTTAAAATTTTTTGATATAGACAAGATTTCTGAAGACTACACAAGGCCTTAATTTTCTACTGAACAAGTACAGATGATTAATGCAATAAAGCATTTATAAGAATTGAATCAGATGTTGAAAAAATATAGTTGTGTAAAAGACATACATTTTATCTCCACACATTTTTGTGTAGTTGAGCTTATGAAGAAATACAGTGAGTACACATGAGAAAAAGCCCAGTGCCTTATTGAAAAAGATGGAGCAAAATACCTAGAATGAAACAGACAGATGGAATGTATTTAAGTGTCCAAGCCTGATTTATTTAAAATAATGACACCCTAGTTTCCTGTGTTTGGTTTCTTAATTGATTCAAATAAACTATGCTAACCTTAAGAAAATAGAAGTATGAAAGAAGCTCTCCTTACCATGCTGAACTTCCCTCAATTCTCCTTTTCAGGGATGTGAGATCTGGGGGCTTGTTCTGGCGACATGGCTTAAGCTGAACAGGTGTCTGCTTAAATTCCAAATTTATTTTGGAAGGTGACACCACTTGCAAATTGTGGCATGCTGGTCATTTTTTTTGTTTTCTGTTATTAAATGTACACATCCTTATAAGGGCTAATTCTTAATAAGCATCTTCTCCATTTGGAGGAACAAACCAGCAACCATTGGATTAATTTACAAAAGGGAAAAATAGAGGAGGAAGAAGAAAAATCAAGCATCTTTCATGATTCAATTAAACAGAATGTGGTGGAATAGACTGACAAGTTTGTTCTGAAAGAAAAAAGAGCTTCCATTACAACAGCTAAATGGGAGGAAATTGAAGCAAGAGCCTTTGTCTTTCAGAAACTGATGCTGAAAATGAAATAAAATTAGCATGTAAAGTGGTAAACAAGGGCAATATTTAACTATGAATTATGAATATTACATCTTTCTTTCTAACTATGCCTTTATAGTCCTCTTCACATCCCGCTATGTATTTGTTCTCTATCATGATGCCTGACTAAAGTTTTTCCTTGTTTCTGTTAGCAGACTTGGTGGATAAAAGAAAGAAAGTAGAATTTTTAAACATTAGGTATACTGTCCCCTACCTATTGCAGGGGATTATTGTATTTAACAAATTTGTATAGATCAAACTTGAGTGCAACTCTGCTTTATTAGGCGTCGGTGATCTTTCAAAAATTAAATCGGAACCCTTAAGTCAGAATGTGAGATCTGAAGTGAAAAAGACTAAAATAGATAGGTAGGTATATTTTTGTGTAATGAAAGTATATATGGAAATAGAAGTGGATTCAGTGATACTGCAGCTATGATAGAACTGGCCCCAGAACATACATTTGGCATCTTTACTCACCTTGCTTGAATATGATGTATCACATCCTGTGTGCCTGAAAGGAGACTGTTCAAAAGGTGTCATTTGAACTACCCCAACATTTGCAAAATATTTTTCGATCAATTACAGGCAGCTATTGCAAAAATGGCAATAAACGCTATTCAGTTTTACAAATAAAGAGACTTTGAAGAGCTTTGTTTAGGGATCACGTGTTATGTGATTCTTGAGGAAACAGTGTGTGTAGTGAAGAGCTGAAAAAGACCTTATTTTTCTGATAACAGCTGTATTGTTTTGGTAAACTAATTTCATGGTGTTTGTGCTTTCCTCTTTGCTTATGTCATAGGGGTGAGGTCAGGGAACAGAAGGATTGTGTTGCCTTGTTACTGGAGACCTTGGTTTTGCTGCCTTCAGCAGTCAATCTCATTATCCTGTTTCAAACAATGTTCCTATGAAAGTACTCCTAGACCCTTTTTGCATTCCCCTTTTTTCAGTCACTGGTATCCTATAGCACTCTTTCTGAACAAAAGATCCATTTCCAGAAGTTTAGCAGGGGCTTTAATAATGCATGCAACAGAATCCTACTTCTTTTGCCTCTGTGGCAGGGGAAATACATCCAAGGATGCCTTGCTTTTTACTGTTCTTTTTTGGTTTTTCAATTACTGCCACTCTTCTCTCCTGCTTGATGGCTTGTCACTTCAATTTTCACAAGGGATTTTCTTTCTGTTTCTCTCTGTTCATTTAACTTTTTTCTTTGCATTGTTCTGGGTTGCAAACTTTGTAGTACTCTATCCTATCAAGACTCTTTCCTTATTGGTGTAAGTTACAGTAACTTGTGCCTGTAGGTTTGCAAAAAAAATTTGAAAAAATTTACCAAGGTCTGTAAATTTATCCCATACTCAAAAATAGGTATTGTGATACACAAAATGTTCTGGTCTGTATTTGCCTGATAGAAAATTCCAGAACTCAGTAGTCAATTTTGGAAATTCACAACATGTTGTTTATAAATTAGTTTTGTTTAGAAATGTAGTGTTTGCTACTTAATCACTAAACATTGAATTTTTTCATTTCAGTGTTGTCTTACCCCTGCAGTAAATCTTGCTGATTCCTTTGTCTTAGTCATCTACCTTCTCTGAAATAAAGATATTCTGAAATTTAGTTTGGAAAAATTCCTTGCAAAATTTATCACACACACATTATGTTTCACATTCCAATCCCTGTGGAGCTCTGTGTACATGCCATTACAAGTTTTACCAGACTTCTGGTAGGTAAAATTGCTCCTTTGAAAGGACTGCCACAATTGTGTCTGTATGCCACAGTGTTTGGTTCTGAAAATAGCATATTCTAGGTTGGGCAAGTTTCACAGATCAGGGTTTATTCCTTTTCCAGCCCACTTAGAGGATAACAAGTGCTACATGAGACAGTACAATATTTTCACATGCAGTTTTTATAAAAGCTGAAGGTCCAGTAGAGACCTAGATGGTATCATAGTTAATACTTTCTTCTATTGCTAAACACTGTGAGACCTTTTTCTAATGGTTTGGGAACATTACTTGGTATTACTATAAATAAAAATACCTAAATAAAACAGATACTTGCAGAGAATGATAAGTACAATCCAGTTCTTACTCTGAAGACTTTACAAAAATAAATATGCTTAAGAATCTGTATGTTTGAAATCTTGTATTTGAGGTTTTCTCAGAAGTCATGTTTAAAGCTCTTCATGTTGAGATAGTTGTGAAAGGGGTATTTTACAAGACCTGAAGGTATTCTTTGAACAGACTTGAAAAGAAAGGGTACTTGATAAATTACTCTTGAGTAGTAGTTTGTTGCTGATGAAGGGGAATGTTTCACCCCCACCAGGTGTTTCTACCCGTCCCTTGTGCCAGCAGGAGTAAGAACTGATCAGGTTGGAAACTAATGTGAAAAAAAGATTGATCCAGCTGACTACATAACCACAGAGATACTAATTAGAACCTGACACGAAAGGATGTGCCTGGAGGTGGTGGAAAAGGGTGGAACTTCCCCTTTTTATATTGGCCAGATTGGCTAAATAGGACATTCTTGGTATTGTGCTCCCAAGCAGAATTGTTACCCTTGCTTTGTGGAAAAAAGTATTTACTTTTTTCCTTTCTGTGTGATGGTTTAAGTCACAGAAGGAACATGAAGGCACGAGTATGAACAATAAAGCATCATTGAAACTCTGTTATTTCAGTAAAGAACTGCATTTTAATACTGTTTGTAATCTTCCTTATGGTGAAGGATATTGTTATGTATGTGAAAACAGGCTGAACACTAAATATGAACAAAATGGTTTGGTTTTTAGCTCCAAGAGATCTTCAGGAAAAAAAATGAGAAGAGAGAAAAAAGAGGAGATGAAGAAAAACGTGCACTGCTGGTAAGTAAAATCAGGAAAGTTGCATCTGGTAGTTTGTTTGGGGGGGTTTTTTGATGTAGTACAAAATTATGTGTGTATACATTTCACTGATCACTTCTTTTAAACACTAAATTCATATTGTTAGAAGAATAGGCATAGCTTCACATGTAGAAAAAAGCAGTATTTAGCCTAAACTGCAGTTACTGGGAAAAAAGAGTCAGTGGTTTATATGAAGGAAAAAACAGTGTTTAAATACTGTAGTACAAGGTATGACAGTAGAATTGATTCCCTTTGGAGTTTAGAAATCTAGGGAAAAGTGGATAGTAATGAGCCAGTGTTACTGTCTCTAACAGTGAGAGAGCTCTCTGGAAGAACAAGTTACACACTTGCTTTCAGAACTGACTAAAGCTGTTCATGTAGACCTTCTGATCCTGGTTGCTTGTTATCCACCTAGTAGTTTTCAAATAGATTATGTTACAACTGAACTTCGTTTTTATATTAAAATTTAAATTCTTACTAAATAATTTTTTTGACCAATGCAAAATATATTAATCTGAATAGATTTTTGTGGAATATTGGGTACTCACATAATGTCAAATTTGCATTTAATGCAAATAAATAAAAGGTAAGTCATAAATAAATGAGTCTGTGGTGGTTTGTCTGATGGATGGCAGCAATAACAGGTACTTCTTTTACTGTTGGAAAAGTAAATATCAGGGACAAATCTCTGCCAAGCAGAGAGCAGGGAAAAAAACTATGTTAATTTGAAATCTGCATATTTAGGAAAAAATTCCTTATTATAAGACACATTTTGACATATCAGCAGAGCTTCTCAGTGTCCATTATACTTTTGCCAACATCAATGCTCAGTCTCAGTTCTTTGTCCCTGAAACCACAGGAAGTATGATTTTCAAAAATTATTGCTTTTTAAACCTTCCCTGAGAAAAAAAGGATTTTTTTCTTCCCACCCAGAGAGACCTATCCTGCTCAGCTTTTCAAAACTGTAGGTCTGTTGTTGAATCTCTCAGAGACTGTTTATTTTGAACAAAGGAAACTTATACCTAAAGGAAGAGCTTTTGGAGAATGTAAAGATGGCAAAATGGTACATAAATCCTGAGGGTAATCTCTAAAAACCTGTACTTCTCTTTTGAAAATTTGAAGAGTAAGACTGAAAAGAAATAATTTTTTTCTTCATTTAGAAAACAAATAAACAAAAATAACGATATATATAAAGTAAAGGTTTGCTTGTCTTAACCTATTCTGTTGTCTTTTTTCCTCTCTTCTTTTGTCTTCATTCTGACATGTGATACTTGGCTTGGCCCATTTTTGCTGTATGTCAGCGTCTTCAACTTTATGGATATCATACTCCTACTAACAGTGTATGTACTCTAATTATTTTCAATTGATGCAGTCTTCACCAGTGAGATGAAATAGTGTGCTATAAGAAAATCTATTGTATTTATCTTTTTCATCAAGTAAATGATTTCTGCTAATCAGTAAAAATGTGAGGAATCTTGACTTGCATAAAAGATTGTTATGTGCATGCTGAACATGCAAGCCTATCAGGAGGAAAGGTTGCTCTCTATTTATATGAAATGGAGGAAACAGTATTTTTAAAGGAAAGTACAAAATACATTTCAAAAATTATAGACATATTTTAATTAATGTGTGAAATTAAGTCATTTTGCATGAGTCATTTGATCCATTTCTTTCTTTCCTTGTGTATAATGTGAATAATTAGTCAGTTGAATCCTTCACCTCTTTGTTACCCCCCAAAAAGAAACCTGAAGAGAGCTTTCCTATTTTTACGCTTCACCTACAGAACAAATACATTAGAACTTCCAGTGCTGAACTAGGAAAGGATTTTACAGAAAATATTCCCTGTATTTCTTAGGTGACAGTAAACTCCTTTACAATCATTTTTGAGGGCTGAAAAAGCAAAGCAGAAAGAGGTCTTCTGAGGTTTTCAATGTCTTCATCATGACCTGATTAATTTCTGGATCATGGCAGAAGTAAAACAGTTTTTAAAAAACAGATAGATTTTATGTTTAAATAGAAGAATTCATCTTGTTGTGGCATTATTGTGATATTCCAAGTGAGGGGATCAGATCCAGGAGAATTAGATGACTAGTGAAATTCCAATTTTAAAATTTGTTTCATTATATAATTATTCACAGAAATGCACAGATTTATTTCTTGTGAAGTTGGCACCTACAATTGGAGCAATATGCAGGAAGGAAGTCTGTTGAATTAAAATGTGCAGTTGACATGATGTGCATACTGCAATGATGTGATAAAAATGAAGTAGAATAAGCGAGGCCTTATAATTCAATAGATTTCAGATCAGGCTTTAATGTAGCAAAACTTGCTGGACAGTGATTGCCATATTCCCGTGCTTCCTCCTGTTTCAAACTGAAACCAAACTAGTTAGGTATTCTACTTATGTAATTTTCAGCTGCAGTAAGAACATCTTCTGGACTGCAGCCGTGTCCAAGCGCTTTATCAAGATAATGCCCAGGGGTGTGCTGTGTTTTTTACCTTCCAACTATCTGAATGGAGATCTCCATGGAAAGGAGACCCAGGTGTACAGCAATTCAGTAAATCCCTCATCTCCAAAAATAGAAATTTTGGGGTTCTATTTCTCCTACTGAAACAAGAGGTGTAGGAGTCTTTTGTTTCCCTTAATGTCCTCAGGAGTTGAAGATACCCAGGTTCCAAGGAGATGCAACCCTGGAATAGTCCAACATGCTGCCTCCTGCATGAGGCCCTTCTCCTCAATTCATCTGACAAATCAGTTCAAATTTTTTTAAATGTGTTGAGGTGCATAGGCCATAAAAAGCATATGGTGATGTTTTAAATGAGTTAAATATTTCAGTATTTTTGTTTGCATAGGTTAATTCTTTCAAGTCATGTTCTGGTGCATACTGCATTTGTGTCTGAGACTGCTTTGGCATGTACTGCATGAGTGCTTTCACTGGCCACATGCCAACCAGAACATGATAACTGTGATGTGATGCATGTAATGGAAATGAAATGTGCACAGCCAGAAGTACTAATTCAATTGACTAAAGTAACTCCAGTAAGAGGACAAATTCAGTGAATACTTAAAATAGATAATTATAGAATTGTATGCATAAAAGAATGTGGTGTTCATTCTCATGACAAGGTGACAAGGTAAGTTTGATCATCAGATGTGTATAGTGTTTTCCTGATAAGTATGTTACGGTTGAAGTTGAACTTACTAGGCTTGTTTTTTTGCCTTTGTTGGTGCAATGATGTCATCATAAATATTAGATTAAATTATTTTATCTAACTAGTTATATGGTGATATTTTTATTTTACCAATGAAAAAGTTAATTTTATAAGTATATGAATTAATATCTTCTGGAAAAACAGAATTGATAGAAAAAAACACTGGCAAAATGCTGAGTTTAAATGGCCATTTTGATATGCACTTTTAGTAAATATTTTCACTTCTGCTTTCTTGAATTTATTTTGTTGGGGAAGATGAAGTCTGGTGATATTTCTGGTGCAGCCAAGAGCATTAGGGAAATAGCTGTAATAGACCAGCATTCCTTTCATTTGCAAAGTGTCATGTAACTGGTAAAAATGTCACTGTTTAGAAGCAAGAGAATCAAGCCCTGCTTTTGAAGATCAGTTAGAAAATATTTTAAAGTTTATAAATGCTTGTTCCATTGTTTTTTGTCTTTCAAACAATTGTGCTTCTTGAAACTGCAGGTTCTTAAAACAGAAGGAGAGGACCTTGTCCCCAGAAGCTATTGGGATACTTTGAGACG
The DNA here is from genome assembly GCA_034509185.1 of Euphonia xanthogaster. Classification (NCBI taxonomy): domain Eukaryota; kingdom Metazoa; phylum Chordata; class Aves; order Passeriformes; family Fringillidae; genus Euphonia; species Euphonia xanthogaster. The sequence goes on along the minus strand of JAYDZK010000202.1, from coordinate 42,431,624 downwards.
TAGCACAAGCCAAGCACTCTTTTCAGACCTTGCGGAGGTATAAAACAACCTCTCTGGTCTCTGCTCCATAAACAGACTGCTGTTTTATTTATTCTGTTCTGATTGCTTTCTTACATTATGCACCCTGTTTCTTCTTTTCCTTTTAATTACTTTTTTGTTTTAAACCTCAGAGTTCTCAGATCAAATGCATTTGGTTCTCTACCATGTGATAATTGAAGGTTGTCATTCCCATGAAAAAGCAAAGTTACCTTTTGAAAGTGTTGGAAGATGAAGTCTCCTTCAGTCCTTCAGAAGCATTTTCTAGCACTAATAGTCATGCCAGTTCACAGCTGGAGAAGTAGTTCAGGAAACCTTTGTCATTTAGGCATGGTCCAGTAAAATGACAACTTCACTGAGAGTAAAGCTTTAAGCTTTTAATATTTATGTTCTTAATGTGCTTTTTATGTATATTATCAGAACCAATCTTCACAAAAATTATAATACAAAGATTGTTTTAATTATTAGAGAAAACCAGGAATGTTTTAAGGTATCCAAAACATTGGTCCATCTTTGGTAATATTAGACAATCATTATGGAGGTCTAGAAGTACCACTGAGCTGTCAAATTAATTTCCATAATGCTTTAAATTCTAATAATTCTTGTTTCATGATCTGCATCTAGATAATTGAGTAAGATATTTCTTTGTATTTATCATTTCAGAGGGTCAGAAGTCTAGATAATTTATGCTTTTCTGTGCCCACACAATGAGAGTAATGGCTCTGCTGGTAGTGGCATTAAGAACATAGAGCAACTCCCCACCTGACTCTGGTCTCGGAGTTCCACGTTTCCTAAGCAGGATCATAATGAGAAAAGAACAAGAAACCGAAACTGACCTCCAGAGTAAAACAGTCTTTTTCCTTGGTTTGGAAGCAATGTGTGCTTCACATTGAAAGTAATTAGTGTTTTGTCCCTGCTGTTCCTCTGCAGAAGCTATTGAATAACCTGAGGACTCCAATGGACTTATTTCTAATTTCCAGGCTTAATTTACTCATGGTCCCTTTATATCAGTCTGCTGTTCATTAATTTTCATAGGGCTTTTTCTTCTTTAGTGTTAATCTTCATACTCATGATTGTGTTTATAAATGCAGTCATAGCACTCTGTTTAAATTTATTTGAATTTTAATTATGGGCCAAACAAAATAAGGTATTTGATTTTTCTTTTAAGGTAGAACCTACATTTCCTAGGTATCAAATAAACCTTTTCTGTATTTCTCTCGGCTTGTGTTCATTTGCCCTTCAATAAAACAAAATGTAGCATTACAGAATTGAGTTTTACAGCAATATTTATAGCAATATCCATAGTAATTACATATACTTAGTAACCTTCAATAAAGCAGTTAGACCCAGCCTATCTTCCCTTGCTTCTACACTCATGAGCTTCTGAATTCTTAGTCCAATTATTAATCCCAATATATTGCACCAAATTTTAAAATGCAGAATGTCAGTGCTCTTGTCTAGTCATATAAGGAGACATAGAGGGGAGAGAAGGCTTCTAAATTCACTGATTATTCAAAAAGCTTGGGGCATTGAGTTTTCTGAATGAAATGTCATCTTAATGTACACTTAGCTATCATGAACTCAGTCCCAAGTACAGATGGACTTAAATTTGGTAATCTCTATACACATTTAATTTGAAGAGAGAGGGGCTTTTTAATATCTGATGCCTCAGACTAATATCTGTAACTATACTGTAATTGAAGCTTAATAGCAGCTATACTTAATAGTGATATAAATTCTCTGTAAAGTGTATAAAAAGCCTGTCTGCTCACTTGTAAATCATTTTATGAAGAAAAATCGTGTTCTACATTTTCTCCACTGACAATTTCCCACTTCTCACTTTAATATAAAGATAATTATATTAAAGATAATATAATTATCTTTATCTTGCTCGGTTTGGGCCAGCTGGCTTTCATCCATATTCTTATCTCTCCCAGGTAGTCTTGCATCTGAATAATATAGCTATTTGTAGTGAGAAAGTGGCATGAAGCAAGGTGACACTGGGGTCTGTGTTGTTTCATAGGCTTTTGAGAAGGCTATATGTAAGTCTAAAAGGACAGTAAATAAGCTTTGTTGCTATGGGAATCGAAAGGTCTCTTTGGAGAGCAACTTTTCACAACTAGTTTTCTCTAGGACAGTGTATAATACTGTTTCTGTACTTAGTAATTTAGCAATTCCACCATCCTGTTGGAATATTGCAGTTATGACTAAATTCAGTTTTGGGGTTTATTCTTAAATTACTAAGTGAAATTGGAAACCATTAGGTTAGTTATCACTGTTGGAAAAATCAAGAGTTTTCAGTAAGAAAGCTCTTATTAATCAAATCATAATATACATACTTAATTATTGGAATGTCTTGGTAAAAGTGGAATCAATGCTTATAAGCATTACCTACTTTTAGTCAACCCTTCTGAATCAAGAACTTGAAAGTAATTTTGCAGAATACAAAATAAATAGACTTTATGCACTTCAGGCTAGAAAATGGAAATAAAAACATATTGCCATTATGCAGCAAGTCAATCAAGGGATTGAAACACTTGTCTTCAGTTTGTCTCTTTACCTTTATTTGTATTCTGGTTATTGTAAAGGTAAAGAGAAATGAGAAGGATTTTATTCTCACTTAAATGACTGCAAAATATATTTGATCAAAATTGAGGCTCATATCTGTATAGATGGAAACAGGTGAGGTAATTTAATTTGCAGTGATCTAAAATAAATAAAATTAATTTTTTCATGAAAAATAAATAATAGCTTTAAATTATTAAAGCTTCTGGTTTTATTCTTTACCATATAAAAGAGAATTTATTTAATGCTATCAGTGCAGAAGGAGCACGGGAATAGTTTTCAGTTGCCTGCAGTTCTTCAGAGAAGCATATTGGGTTGAGTTTCTGCAGTGAGGTTTTTGTTTGGGGTTTTTTCATTTAGTGAGACCAACCAAGTGGGAATTGTGAAAAGACTTACAGATTGTAGGTTTTTTTTAAATGGTTCTTTAGATATGGGTGAATGCAACCTAAGTCTAAGGTTTTGCAATGTTTTTGCAAGATGAAAGGCTGTAATTTAACATTTGATATCTTTTCAGTGTACTTGAGGGAAATTGTTTGAATGTGCTCAGGGATTTAATTGCTTAAAAGACATAAGAAATCGGGGTATCTGCATTTCAGTATATTGTGTCCTGTAGTGGAGGATAACAATATTAAAAGACAAATAGTGATTACTTTTCTGAATTAGTTTGCTCACTTGAAGAGCAGAGCTGTCTTAATTGAAGGGCATGAAATATCTCTACCTCTATATACACTATATCATCTTATTTCTCCCTGGAGAAGAATATGAGAATAGAGAGGAAGCTAGAGTACATGAAATGCAATCTTGAGAATCCTAAACTGATTATACTAAAGAACAGAAAAGTCTCTCTCATTTCTTTAGATTGGATGTTAAAAGGGATTTGTGTTGTTACTGCCTTGTGTTTTCCCTTGTTGTTGATACATAAATACTCTTAATGAATATTGCACCTTACGTTTTTTACAGATCAGTGTGTAAATTTGAAAATAATATAGTGCATTTTAGAGAATGTAGACGTGAAATGCTTTTTCATGGTACAGGGTTTATCGTGATGTTGAACTATTGCATATTGTTCAAAATTTTCTCCTTGTTTCTTCACTTAGAGTTTCTTTGTCCTTTACAAATTTATAGTCTCTTCAGTGAAGAAAGAGTCAGACTTAAAGGACTCCTGAGTGTGACTTGCCGTTTTATACGTGTAGATCTTTATAGAGCTGTATAAACAGTGGTCTGTACCTATGGTAGATCTCACAGGTTTATAGTGTATTGTTATGGTGATAAATGATTACTGTTATATCTCCCAAATATTTGCTAGGTTTCTGTACCGTGCCTTGTTTTGTACTGTAACACTAGAGTCCTAATGTGGGTGGCTTAGTCCTAATGGGTGGTAGCTTGCCTAGGAAGAGCAGAGACTGCTCTCCTACTCTTGCTTCCCATAAAGTCTTGTCTTTGTAAGAAAAATGAGAGCTTGGACAGGAGGTAATCCATAAGCAGGTGCAGTAAGGAGACTAAATGCATGACTTTTTAAATGTCTAATGTTGGCAGAAGCATGTTAATGCCAGGAGGACAGTATCATGTTGGGCTACTGTGGCTTATTCAAGAGCCTTATATTACTGAATTATTCTTCAGCTCTTCAGTGTATCAAGAGCTTCTTTTTCAAAGAAGTAAAATCAATGCATATATGCAATAGTTATAGGGCAGTGAAGTAGTAAAAAGAGTGGAATATTGCACAATCACTATACACAGATGACAGTTACTTCTGTTTGGATTCTTCTTTACAACTTTTGCTATTACAAATGGTCAAAATTAGTTGGCTTTCACTTCTAATTCTGGCTTTCAAAACCTTAGTTATTTATTAAGGAAAAAGTATTAGTACATATTCAGAGATTCCAGTCCTGCGCAGAGACCACAATCCGATACATGAGGAACAGTGTTAAGAGAAGTAAGCCAAATCTTGCTTCATTATTTCAAAATATTTTCTAATTCTGGTGCTTTAAATGTCTTTGGGCAATAACATTTAAGACGTAGCTATCTGCAACTTACAGAAAAGAATCATGTAAAGTACACCTAACTGATGTGATTGTGGAACACAGTTACATACTTACTTTTGAAACATGGAATAAGAGTATATGAACTACTGCACTTTAATTTCTTTGTAGTTTCATAGTAGATGGGAGGCGAGATTGTGTACAAAGGGAGTTACATTTTATGGTTTACTTTAACTGATGAGTTTTTTTTTTCCTCACAAGTTTCTGGTTTTATTTTTCATACCTTTTCCCCCTTCATTGCAGCTTCCATTACATTGTTCTGTTAGTTTAACTACTTTCTACTAAATGCAATTAACAGCTACTGCTATTTTGTGTGAAAATTGCATGGCAAAATTAATGTAATGGATCACAATATTAAAATTTTCTTGAAGACTATATGAGGACTGAAATACAAACTCTTTTAATAGATAAGTCTATTATGATGATAGGCGTTCTCAGATTATACTTCTGTATCTGATCCAATCATGGCCTTTAATTTTTTTTTATTCTAATATTTAAGCGTGCTGATGATCTTACAAGTTCACTGTCAGATACTACGCTGCTTGTACACTTTTTTGGCAAGAAAGGAAAAGCAGAACTGAACTTCGAAGATTTTTATAGGTGAGTCTCAACTTCACTAATCCTTGCAAAAAAAGATATAGTTGTTATGTATAGTTGTTTTAATTAATGTGCACTATATTACTGTATACATAGCTTATGCAGGTATAGTTTATATGGATTGTGTTCCTTTTGTGTGTGTTATATACACAAAGAGCAAAATAAAACAATAAGTGGCCCAATAATAAAAACTCCTCCTCCAATGCTGCTGCAAATTTTAGTTAGTTTGGGGTGGAAAGGGTATACCCCAGCCCTGTCCTTATTTAAGGATACAAACAGTAGAAATATGAAGTATGACAATTTCTTCATGTTTTGTTTGTGCTTTAGATTTATGGATAACCTGCAAACTGAGGTTCTAGAGATAGAATTCCTTTCCTACTCTAATGGGATGAACACCATCAGTGAGGAAGACTTTGCTCATATTCTCTTGAGGTATACAAATGTGGAAAATACATCAAGTTACCTGGAAAACATGCGTGGCAGTATTCCTGAAGAAAAGGTAATTGCTTGGCAGTGGACCACAGCATGCAGTCCCAGTGTCATTAACATGAAAACATAGCTTTGTTGGACTGAATTACTTAGCACCAGGATTTTATTTTGATCATAAACTGTATGCCTGGTTTTTCAGATTACTTGCTGAATAAAATGTAGAAGCGTAAATAGCATAGAATTATATTCCATAGGATTTAGCTAGTAGTAGTGTTGAAGTTTAGCTAGAACATAACAGATAGATAGAACAGGTTAAATTGCAAAAACCATAAGACATTAAAAATAAAATTTTCTTGCAATGAATTATCAAAAAACCCTCTCTTTCTCTCCTTCTCTCCTTCCTTCCTTCCACTGCCACTGGAGTAGCATCTCCTCAGAAATAACATCACATTTTATCTTTTTGTTTTATAGTCTTATTAGTGAATTGCTTGTAATTATTGTTGGGTGTGTGGGTTTTTTAATGACTGAAGAGACAGAAATGATAATATAAACAGTAAAGGTCGGGAGGTAGATAGTCCTTAATTTGTTTAACAACAAATACATTGTCAAAAGTGTATCTTGAGAGAAATGTAGTAGCAACTATGCATCAGTGATAATCTATAGGAAAATGTTAAAAGTAGCCCTCCAAACAAGAGATGTTTTGGATATACTTCTTCTGTTTGTGTTTACAGAAGAAGATCAGATTAATCTGTCCTAGAAATCTAACTCTTTCAATAGCTATATCTTTTAATAGCATTGACAGCAGAGCTTGTAAAGAAAAGTAGTGAAACAGTTTGAACAGTTTGTTTAGGTTCTGTTTTTATTTGAGGAATGACATTTTAATTTCAGTCTTCAAAGTAAGTAAGATCAGTCAACTGACCTGATAGAAGCACACTCCAAAAATCAACAGTTTTCCATTCAGATATCTGGATTATCTGATTCTTCCTGTGCTTGTACAGCAGTTAGGGCCACTGAGTGTTAAATATAGCTGGGAAAGCAGGGCAGTCTCTTTTGACCAGACTAGGTGTCAGATGATGTGGTAAGATTGGGATCAGAGTTCCTGCTCAGTCACCCTTTCCATGTTCCGGGTCTAGGCACTGAGGTGCTCAGATCAAACTGCTGTAAAAGGTCTGTGCAGCTTTCAATTTTCAGAGCCAAGACAGTGCAACAGAACTGCTATAACTGCATGGTTCCAGATAGAAATCTAAGGAAAAAAAACAAAAAACCACTCACTTTTGGGTCTTGTATAAAAGCAATAATGGAAGCATCACTTGGGAAACTGAAAAATAATGACAGTTGTAGTTATAGAGAAATACTTTGAATGTCAAAGGTGAAGTTAAGTAAATATGCAGACACTTTCTTTTGAACACAAGGTAGTAGTCTTTGAAGTTCATATCTACGTCTTCCAATGTCATAGCAACTATTCTACTGTACTTTCCTCTTCTTGGTCTCTGGTGAGGCCAACAGTTAAGGAAAACCTCGATGGAGAAAGCTTTGTCACTCAGTTACAAATTTCCCTTTATGCTGTGATCTGGCAATGTCCTGTCACTGGAAAGGTGCCATATATTTGGGTATGTGAGGTATGTCATATGCTATACCTCCATTAAGGGAAATAAGACACCCCTGTTTTTCATAACTTTGTATCATTGGCTTGGTAAATGTGCTGTCACTACATCTCTTATGCTGGCCACAAGCTTTTAAGAATAGGACTTTGACTGTTACTGCCATGGAGGTGGTGTTCATATGTTGTTCAAATGTTGTCACATTTTTTTGCTCTTGTCATAACCCTATAATTTGAAAATGATAAAATTTGCTCTTTATTTCATGACAGTGATGTGCTGCAATACTAATACTAACCAGAGGGTTCCATTCAGAAGAAAAATTAGTCAAGTGTGTAAAGTAATATGCCCGTACTCTCACAATGGCAGTGTTAACCTTTCATGGCGCTGTACAGAGAAGCCCCTAAAGCAGCATGATGATCTTTTTTCATATTTTAATCATGTTAAAATGTTCAGCTGGCATGCTGCCTGCTCACAGGATGTCTTCCTCCTTTTACTAACCAGATGCCAAGTGATTCGTGTAAGCTGGCATCATGAATTACTACGGATATCAGCTCCTGAAGAAAGCCTGTGCATTTTTAGCAGCACTGGTACATTAATCTGACTTTTCTTTGCTGTAGTAAAATAAAATCTGTCCATCTAAAGGAAAAAGTTAACTTCCTTTTTTTGTCATGGTTTAAACCCAGCCATTGACCAATCTCCATGCAGCCATTTGCTCACTCCCCTACCAGCAGGATCAGGGAGAGAATTGGAAGGATAAAAGCCAGAAAAATTAAGGGATGAGCAAGAGCAGTTTATTAGGAAAAGCAAAAGTCATGCACACAAGCAAGATTTTTGGAGTAGCCTGACCTATTAACTTATTTTTTGCATTCAGAATTTTAACAGACAAATTGGTGCACATTAAGGACCTGTGAACCTAAAAATGTCAACTCAAGACTTAGGTGGATGTTCTCTGATTGCTGTTTTGCCATAGTACCTGAGGCTCCTGGCTGAGAAATGAAGTTTCACTGATCTAGGAATTTCACAAATGCATGGCAGAGTTATTCCAGTCCCATAGAGCTTTCAATCTAAACACAGTGCAAGAACTAGAACTTGGACACATAAAGTAATAGTGTTAAATGCAATGAAACAAAAAGACAGTATTGATAATATTAAATTCAGGGGTTTACATCTCAAGTGTGTGGAGACCTATTAAATTCTTCTATTATAACAATATTATGCTGCTCTCCACATTTTCCACAGTCCTTGCTGTTTACTATGGGTTAGCATCCAACCTCTGCCACCTTCTGACACAAACCTACATTTGCATGTTTCCTGTGTTCCACCATACTATAAAGACTATGTATATGTTTGAGCAGAGATGTAGATCAATAGTTTGAACATAAAGGCTCACAGGTCTACTATTGCCTTCAAGTATATTTTCAGAGACAAGTACTTAAATAGGTATAAAAGAATAAAAGCAAATGGAAAAATAGCCAGGAATTATGGTTAAAGGAGTCCAGGGAGATCAAGGTTTGACACAGAATGCCATTCCATGTTCAGAATGGCTGATACCACGGGGAATTTGATATAGGCAATGGTCCTGGCTTAGTTCAAAGTCTCATTTTCAGGTCTCTTTCAGAATTAATTTAGAGATAGTTTATCAGATGTTTGGATCTCTAAATAAGATGATAAAAGAGCAGAACAAATAATACAAGGAATGAAGATAAAACTCTTCTAACAAGAACACTTTGAGTGAAACTTTTACAGAAAGTAGTCTAAAGTCTGGTCAAAATGCAATTGATTTTTAAAAGCTGGACAAATCCTGAAGTACTTGCAAACCCTCAGATGAAGAGACTTGGGTGTCTAAATCTGGATATATGAAAATTTCACCCTCAATTACTGGCTTAAGGTAGATCATAACATGTATTTATTACTCCATTACATGTATTTATATGAGCACATACACTCACATATATATAATAGTGGTTTTCAGTAGTAAACATACTCCAATGTTCATCCAAACCTAGAATTTTTATTCTCAGTATTGACTATCATATTGTAATAATCCTGGATATCTTAAAAATTGCCCTCACCAATGGAACAGTATTTTTGACTGCTCTGGTGAGAATTGCTGCCTTGTTGCAGTCACAGAGAGGAAAGACATACTGTATTCCTCAAGAATGGAATGTTCTCCAGTTCTCCAGTTCTCTCCTTTATTGACTTTTACTAAAAATCCCTTTTTTTTTAATTGGTGTGGTCTGTGTTGTTAAATGAAGTTGGCATATATAATTGCAAGGTTTGTTTATTCAGTTGTTATTACTACTGAAAGTTCTTACAGTGCATATTGTTCTCCTGGTTTTTAGGGTATCACATTTGAAGAATTTAGATCATTTTTTCAATTCTTGAACAATCTAGAAGACTTCACAATTGCAATGCAAATGTATAATTTTGCAAGTCGTTCCATAGGTCAAGGTAAGTATCTGTATTTTGATAAAAATCCAGTGATACCCATATAGAATATTGACAAAAATGCTTTTTTTTTTTTTTTTTTAAATTTTCCTACGTTTGTAGTTTTAATGTTTCCAGTAAAAGGCCAAAGAGGCTAGGACTCCAGCTTTGAGAGGAAAAGCCTTCGTCGTATCATAAGAGGTATCCTGTAAAGTCATATAAGTGGTGGACAAGCTGAATGCAGAATAGCTGTCCATCAAATCCTACAATACAAGAGTTAAGAGGCACTTGATGACACCAGTGAGAGATCAGATTAAAGTCAACATAAGCATTTCTTTACACAGTGAGCATCTGAAATTTGGCCTTCTACAAAGGCTGTAGAAGAAAACAGTGTCAGAAGGTCCAAAGAGAGATCAGAAATATTTTTAACAAACCAGTGAGTGGGTACTTAAAGAACCAGGCATGTATGTACCTACTAAAATCCTTACTAAAACAGTTGTGATGCCTGGGGAACACAAGGTGAGCAATATGCAAAGTGGTCAGACTTGTGTGCTCTCCTCAAGCAGCCTCTTGATGGGTCTGACCCCACAACACCAGTGTGGTCCTACCTCGTGTGGCCTTAGCAAGGGATTGTATTATTTTCTCTGTGCTCTATTTCTTGGGTTCTGTTTTGTGTCAAATAAGTAAATGCCATATATGTAATATAGGTTTAATTATAATACGATTTTATAATTTTGTTATTGCACATAATACAGTATATGGACTTATCTTTTTTGTAAAATAATTGGCACCAATTAAGAAGTGTCATTTTATATCAGTTAAGAACTACTTGGTTTAGAACTTTGAAATTCAGTCCTCATTTTCACTTTTTCATACTTTTGAGTATTTAAATGTGAAAACTCAAGTTAAAAGTTTACTTATATTTCATAATATGCTGTTCACAAAGTACCCTTAAATTCACCTTTTAAAATTTTTTTCCTGGTGTTCTCCTTATGCAGATGAATTCAAGCGTGCTGTGTATGTAGCCACAGGTGTGAAGCTCTCACCACATTTGGTGAACACAGTGTTCAAGATTTTTGATGTCGACAGAGATGACCAGTTGAGTTATAAAGAATTTATTGGCATTATGAAGGACAGACTCAATCGAGGGTTTAGGGTAAGGATTCTAATTTTTATAGTTATCTCAGTGGACTTTGCTACTTACCACTACTTTAGCATCTGTAGCACCTGTATATTTCAAACCAGCAGTGCTTGTGTTTAAAGACATACGTTTATGACAGATATTTTAAGACATACATTTATACATTTATACAAATACTGAAGCAATCTGTAAGATAAAATCCTTCTTAAATTCTTCTTTGGTGTTTTTTTATTAGAAAGCAATATTTAGAGAACATGATGTACCTTCATAATGTGCAAACCAAATAGGAGATGCGAAATCCCCTGTATGCTGTCATTTCTTCTGTATTGTGTGATTAATAGATTAGCATTGAGAATTTTAACAATGGCAGCAATTATGTCTGTATTGCATGCAGAGAAAAGAGAATTTGTCTCTCTCAAGCTCAAGAAGTTTAGTTAAAGGTCAACTCTTCTAAAACATTATATAAAATACCAAGTGCTCATAATGACTACAGCTTTAGAAGGTAGCTTTAATTTTCAAATGAAATTAGTGAAGTGGCGCTGAACAATGCTGTGTTCTAGTTCAGAGCTGATTTTAATAATTAAACCCTGAATCTAATATTCAATTATAATAAGCTAGAGGGCAGGAAATTACTTGCAGTCATTTTTTTTCTTATGACAGGTGTTAATATTTTAAACTAAATGTAAAGTGGTGTTCTAACTAACAACTTTATTACTTTATTGCTTAGACATAAACCTTAAACTGTATTATGAATCCTAAAGTCACATTTCAACATGTTAGTTCTGTAATTTTAGTTAATTTTAGTTAGCTCCCTAAATGTAATTTCAGAACTTTCTGTGGTGTTGAGTCTAATAGTTTACTTGTTATTTCTGTAATATTGTGATCAAACATAAAATGTGGATAACAATCTGTGTATTTGTAACAAACTTATTTCCTTGTTGGTCCTCAATTCCTTTTATTATGGTGTGGTAATGATGATTGTTTGCAATTGTTTCAAGCTGTTCAGCTATATGTTTTAATTGTTTACTAATTGTAAATGTGCAGTGTATGTTAATTTAATCAGCAAACAGTCTGCTTACTAAGTAATTCTTGTATTTATTACATGTTCCTATTTCACAAAATGCATGACAGAAATCACATATAATTTTAAGAATCTATATCATCATAAGCACTTTTCAGTCTTATGTATGTATCTTGCTTTTTCCCTGAACAACTATAAAATATTCCAGTAAAAGAACTACAAAGAATAGCCAATATTCAGAAGAATAACACAGTCTTTCATAAATTATAATTCTAATTTAAGTTAAATATTAGACATCTGCTGGATTGGGAGACAATTGTGATTTGTCCTGTAATTCAGTTAAATGCATTTCCTTCACTATTCAGTAATATTCCAAGACCATTACAGTAGTAAACTGAAGAATTACAATTTCCAGTAAGTTTTCATAAATGGCACACAAACCAATTTCTTCCAAGAGTGGATAATAATAAAAATTCTGAAAAAATGTGCCTTCATAAAAAAAAATTCTGCAAAAATTTTGCCTTAATAAACACTCCCCACCTATTGCAGTCTTGGTTTAGAATAAAAAATTGAAAATGCCTAAGAACATTTTTCCCAGAACAAATTGGTGGAAAGTGTCACTAATGGCTTCCTATTGTTTGTATGTTAAAAGTTGCAGAGTATTTAATGTGTCCAAAACAAGTAAAACTTTGCCCTCTTGCTCCTACAATGTGGAGGGTTCAAATGTTGTCTTCTGCTAAATCAAAACTAACAAATTACTAACATTTTCTTTATCAATAAATGTGTTTTGAATCCATATGAAAATTTGGTCAGTTTCATTATGCAGATAAAAAATCATAACAGCTTCAGGTTATTCAGTGTTTCATAGCAGCATAGAAATCTTGGCCATGAGAAATCTGAACCTCTTTATGAAGTATAAATGCCTGATTGTAATTTTAAGTATTCTACAGTTCATGTCTGCCAATTAATGTAGTGTCTGATTATCTCTCTAAAAATATCCCAAAATAACATTTTCAGTTCGGCCTGTGATTTGAAGTACAATTTTACAATTAACACCTTGTACTTAGCAATTCAACCTTTTTAAAAGTTGTTTCACTAATTATGTTTGCCCAGAATCTTGAGGCCATTGCAGGATTTGGTACTGGGACCATGTATTTTAGGAAAGGGCATTTTGTGGTTATATAGTCAGACAAAAGTGAACCTATTTAAGAGCAAAGAGTCACACAAGTCCAATGAAAATTCAGTTCTGAAACATCAGTCAATATGTAGCAGGTTTGTCCTGTTTAAAAGCTTAAAAACTTAAGGAGGGTCAGGTACTACCTCTTATAGGGACACAATAAATGTTCATTTTAAAACAATCTTTAGATACGATTTTGGAAAAGTAAATGTCTTGAAGACTTTACCAAATGAAACTTCTCTTTTTCTGCAGTTTTGAAGCACAACCTGAAACCTTGTTTTTTAGTAGTTTGATGCAAACTCATATGTTAAGCTGCCATCAAGTGGTCAGTCGGAGTATTGCCATAAACTTATTAAAAATGTTCAAACATGAAAAGCTTTTTTTTTTTTTGCTTACTGTTTAATCAAAATAATTATTTCACTTTCTTTTTAAAATTTAAAAATATACAGGAAGATTCCCTTTCCTTTAAAAATTCCATTTTTAAACCAGAAGACTTTGAAATCAATGACTAGATGATGAACATTTTGCATAACACATACTGTACTGTATCTCCTAGCTATTTGTCAATTAAAGCCATTTTTTTGTATTTTCATGATACCGTTGTCTTATGCTTTTCCCTGGCTGCCTTCACGTGTTGTCTGCATCTGCACCCTTCTCCATCTTCTGCTCCACAGGGATACAAACCTATACAGAGATATACTACTTTCAAATCCTGCGTGAGGAAGGAGCTCTATAGCAGATAAATGACGGTATGTGTTAGCCACCAGTCTGAGTGTGCTGGCATGCCTGCAGGAATGGCTGAATGTTGAACTGTCACTGCTTTGTTTCCTGTTCCAGAACTCAGGAATAGGTTATATGGCTGCAAGCACTGTAGTAGCTCGAGGCGTCATGTTGTGGTTTTGACTGAAGCAATAGAATTTTATCCCGGAGTTGGTAATGACTGACTCACACTGTCACTGTTCTGTGAGCCAGCTGTGGTTTTGTATTGTGTTTGAAATTAGGAAAAGTATTTTTTCTTAGTTTCTGTTGCTGTTTTCTGTCTGTCCCATTACCTGTTTTTAAGTAGTTTCTCTGATACATATGGCTAATAAGTATTTACCAAGGAAGATTGTAGAGGCAGATTTTTCTGACTTTTAGTGACTTGGTTCTACTTTGATTTATGCTGCTACATTCTTGAAAGCAATCATGTATTTTTGCCTCAATTAATGCTGTACCAGCAATTTTGAAAAATCAGCATTGTGTCCACACATAATCACCATGGCCCTTTTCACATATCCACTACATGAAAGTCCATTTGTGCAGTTCAATTCTATGCTGTAGATTTCAGTGTCAAAACTGGGGTGTGCATATGCTGTAGCCGTGTTGTGGAACTCTTTGTCAGACAGGGGACATAGACACTGCACTAGCAGACATTTCTCCTCTTCCATAAAGGAAGAGTTTGTTCCTTTGCAATTTAAGGGGTTTTCTTGTTTCTATGTAAAGGCTGTTGGCTCCCAGATGGTTTTTTTTACAGAGGGGAGGAGCAAAGAGATGTGCACCATGGCAAGCAAGGCCCTATGGCCAGTGGTCTGCTCTGAGTGACCCTGTGAGGAGTCCTGCACATCTCATCCTCCTGAGCTGGGAGGCTTTGACTGTCATTCCCCTGCTGGCTTTAATTCTGAGGCACAATATTAAGCTGAGGCTTTTTGTTCAATACTATACCCTAATACTGAAGCATTGTACTACTATGTGAGGGACAGAAGAGGGAATTTGATGTTAACAGAGCATCTGGTTTCTCCACATTACTAATGGGAAATGTAAATGACTAATAAAGTAGTTTAAACTTTTTTAAATTTAATATTTCAGTAATCCAAGTCACTAGTCACATGAGAGGAAGCCATGGCTTTAGTTTAATCTTATGTAACTTTATATATTTGAAACTTTTGACTTTCAAAGAATCCTTTCTTCTTTTCTCACGTATTTTTAAAAATAGTTATTAGGAGTACTTTGTCTTTTTGTCAAAACTCATATTGTAGTTTCATGTTAAGTATTGTTTAAACAGTAAACTTTTCAAGTTGTGGAACTCCAGCTCTTACAGGAAATTGGCAAAATGCTACACAGTCATGATGCTTCCCTAATAATTTCAGTGAAGGGTTTGTGACCAAGTGGAAGAGAATGCAGTGACACAAAGGAATCCACTATCTAATCAATAAACCTAATAAAATTATTTTGGTGACAGAAAGAGAGACTGGTAAAAGCATCAAGGATACACACATCAACACCTTGTCAGATCTCAATTCAGGCACTAAATTAATTACTTCATATGCTGAGATGATGTAAACTGGGAAAAAATGTACCGTGGAGATTTATAAAGAGAGATGTTCATTCTGTATAAAGTCATTCTCAAAAAAATTTGAATTATAGTACATCTACACTACCCATTTGGAGACAGAAGAAATCAGGTTAGTTTTCAGGGCATAGACTTGGCTACAGTCAACCCCACTGAGTTAATGCAGAAGCCTCTAGTTATTTACCTTGCTCTTATTCCCACCTGGAGCTCCTGGATGTAACAAAAATTCTCATTGTATCCAAGCTTGCTTGACTAGTAGGTCTGTATCAAATATCTGTTGCCTATGCACTGAAGAATACAATGTAAGCCTTGTATATATAAAATTCTCTCTTCCCTGCTGACACTTTAGTTTGCTTCTGCTCTTCTCTTGAGCAACTGCTTCTTGTCTCTTACCACAAGTCAGAATCACAGAATTGTTAAGGCCAGAAAAGACCTCTGAGATCAAGGCCCAGGCACTACAGTGATGTAACCAGCTGTTGGCTGTTAAGAGTTCCTTTTTGTGCAAAACATTGCATAACTCATAATATTTCTTCAGATTTTTTGTAAACTTCTACTAATGGAAATGGAACCTTTAGCCAAGGCATGTGAAGTGATTTGGCAAAAGTACTGTGGAGTAGAATGGAGATAGTTCTGTCTTTGCCATACATTGTGGAATGAAAGCGGATTCTGCAGAATTCTAAAAATCATTATTTTCCATTTAGTTTATAAATTGAAAAGATAATTAAAATGGAATCATTGGAAATACAAAAATCAGCTGCAACTACATCCCACAGTTAGGTGCAGTACAACTACTGTTAATTTTACTTTTTTTCCAAATATAAATGTACAGTTCATTGTGCTTTGAAACACTGTGCTTTTCTATGGTAAATGTAGAACTCTGGCAAAGGAGATTAAGACACTTGGCAGGCTTACCAGAGATTGTACCCCACTGTGAATCTGCACTCTGACAAGCAGTAAACAGCACATTGCACTGTACATCACATAGCTCTGAAATGCACTAATGCCATTACTCCACAGCGTAAGGAGTGTTATACCCTTATAATAAATAATGCAGATTTCTCCTTGGGGAGCATCTGTACAAGCTGTGTGTGGTCCCTGCAGGGCACACAGCCTGACCTGGCATTGAGGTACTCCTTTGCATACACTGCAGGGAGAGCTGAAAATCTCCTGTGTAGAGAGCTGCCTGACAGAGCACAGAGGAGAGCTCTGCTTTGAATGTCTTGTGGAAGGATTATCTAGGAAATTTCTGACAAAGCCCTTTCAAAGTTCATTTCCAAAAAGAGATCCTAGAGACCAACTTATGAAGGGATTCAAGTCCATCTAAAGTACTATTTGCTTAAGTGTTCATATGCTCAGTAACTGTAATAGATACTTAGGCCATAACTGTGATTTTATTGACTGCTGAAGTAATGAAAGTAATTATTACATCACAAATGTAATTCTAGAAGTTCATTTCTATGTACTGGTAATTTTCTGAGAATCTTAAGATTTTTTTTTTTAATTGAAATAATTGATTTCTAGAGGTTCTGAATATCGTGGGTTTTCAAAATTTCTGATTACAAGCTTTTAGGAGGTAATGGTTAATAGCTGAAAATAGTACCTTGAGACTGAGTGAGGAAGGAAATTTTTTTTTAAAAAGACATTAAAAAAATGAAGCATGGCCAGAACCTCATTTCTGGCCATTTCAACTATAAATTGCTTTCTTCTGTAAACACTTTATCTTGTCAAGTGAAATTAAATTTTTCAGGTAGCTAATCTTTAAAGTTTTTTATTTCTATACTTTCCTAGTACACAGCAATTGAATACATCTAGTGTAAAAGACAGCTTTAAAAAATGAAAGAGGCTGTTGCTTATTGTTTGAAGAGACTTTTGCTTACCTCTTCTCTAAAGCAGAGAGGTGAGAAGTGTGTGATTAGGCACACCTTCCTGACTCATCTTACAAAAGTAATTGGAAATTGCAGAACTTGGGCTTTTTATCCTAAACCTGACAAGAAGCTTAAAAATGTACCTGGATACAATGGGAGGAGAATGTTCCAGTGAAACACGAAAGGACTGCAGAACATGTGGACAAGCTGTTCCTTCTGGGCATTTGGTACACTGAGAGTAGATACAGCAACAGTGCATACATTAGAAATAAGTAGATGAACAGTCAGTGTATTTCAGCATTTCTTTTAATGACTTTAATGAACATTTCTGTGAACTTGTTTCGTAAAATAAAAAGTAAATGCATATCTTAAAGCACAGGTTAATAAAATGAATATGCTTTTGTTAAATAATGCACTGCAATTTGCAAGTTATGCATTTTTTCATGAGATTGACTATAAATATCAGCTAAATGATGCATTCATTTAAGTATGGTTTCCAATATTTCATTTAACATCATCATATCCTACTGTGGATTAAATTATGTGCTGAATATCTGCAACTTCTTTATAAACTTCTGTGCTTTTTAACCAAACAAGATGAGGAATAAGAATAAACAGATGTAGGCTTCAGTGTCCAATGGTGGATTTTAATGTACTGCAGTGTGGCAATTTCTTTAACATCTTCACTCAGTTCAACCAAAACAAGGTATTGGACAGTCTCACCATGTGTCCTGGTTTTAGCTAAGAGTGAGTTCATTTTCTTCCTAGTATCTGCTGCAGTGCTGTGTTTTAAATACAGGATGGGAATACTATTGATGACATGCTGATGTCCTGGTTGCTATGAGCAGTGGTTGCACAGAACTACTTTAGTTCATGTTACCAAACTAAAATTTAGGATTAAGTTAATCTAATATCTAGAAGCTTTCATGTCATCTGCCCATATGGTATTTGGCTTTTAGTGCCTCAGTTTAATGAACATCAATAATTTTCTGTGCTTTTTATTTGGTGTCATAGGTGAACTTTTTAGTACAGTGTCAATACAGAGAAGCAAGGAACAAAACTAGAGAGGGAGCTGGGCATACCTGAATGAAGAGGAAGTATTTTCTTGCATCTTTTAATATGAATAGGCTATTTGTTGAATGCTAATTGTGTGCTGTGAGGTGAGGATGCCTTTTGAATATTAACCTATGTACAGATTTATAACTCTCATTTTACAGACATAAATTTGATCTCTCACTATTTTAATATTAAAACATCTATCTAGTATGTATCAGTCTGAATAAAATTTAAGGTGGAATTAATGAATTTAGTGAATGGTATCTTTTTTCCAATTGTATGTTTTTCACATTTCACAGGAGACTCCGAAGTATGGTTGGAAGGAATATTACTCTTGTGTGATGACTGTAACCAGTGAGCATCTCAGAGATCTGTGGAAGCAATTTCGGAGACGAGATATGCTGAGATAAAGGAAGAAAACAGGATTATCTACACTGGCTAAAATTATTTATTCCCATGAATTCTTAATGAAGAACAAACTAACCCAGGTGAATGGTGAATCTTCCAGCTGCAGTAGAAAACACAGAACTTCTTTTCCACTTAGTGTAGTGAACATCAACTCTTAAAACTGCTTTTCAGTATGTATTTTATTTAATTGATGAACTAACTATGCCATGTGAGTGGGAGAAGCCTTCTTTTGTAAGAACACCTTTTGAATATTATTTTTTATTATTTTGAGATAAATTTGTGATTTAAAAGGAAACAAAAATAAGTCTTACACTTGGGCAGGAAGATGTTTGGCAGTGAAGAGAAACTGCCTGCATCAGCTTAGACTGTGAATTCACTTTCAGATGAGCACTGTTAAAAGTTTGTGCTAAACTGAAAAGGAGACTACATTAAGTAGCATAACAATTACACATGAGTTGAATGGACAAATTAAAGTCTTAGAGGCTGTTATTTTACGAGGAGTAAAGCTGTTATGGTTATAATGTGAATGATAGGTATTTACCTAGGAAAAGTACTGTATGAACTACAATGTTCAGATTCTCCAAGTCTTATAATTATGTTTATGAATTTATCCTTTAAAAAATAGTACAGATTTTAAGATGTCTTACAAGCAGTGTGTCAAAGAAAAGTCAAAATGTTCAAATTCATGTAGCACACACTTTGTGATATTTATTATAAATTTTATTGCCATACACTGGTATGTTTCTGGTAGAGTACAAATTCATGTGTTTCTTGTGAATAGTGCACTTTTATATGAAGTGGCACTGAATAGAAATTATAGTTGTCTAATTTGCTACTCTGGAATGCCGTATCTGAAAACTAGATAAATAGCTTGTGTTTGTGTCAAACAAAAAACAAAACAAAACATGAATGCATGCACAGTACAGAACAACACTAAGTAATATTATTTGATTATTACTTGTTTGCTATTCAGCAGCAGCATATTTCCTTACTCCCTATTAACATCATTGTTAGGTAGTAGGAAGTAAATCCACACAAACAAGAACAAATATTTTTTACACCCTTCTTGAAAAGATTTACTGGATATTGAATAAATCTGTATTTGTTTAGGAAAAGACTGTGCCATGAAATAATTCCAGCTGAATACGCACACATTTGAACTAATGTCAATAAATTGTCATCAGAAGCAGAAATATTTGGTAATCAGACAATCAAAACAGAACTAAAATAATGCTTTTAGATATCTTACTACTCTGAATCATGAAATAAAACTTTATACAATTTTATTCAGTGCACATGTTGCTCAGTTACCATCTTAAATGTCATGTGAATAGATATATGGTGTCTGTGTAACAGTGCACCTAAGTTTTGAAATGCTTAATTTATAGTAACATATTTCTGGTAGAAAAACCAAAACAAAATGAGAAGGAGTCTTTTTTTAAGAAATTCCGCACTGAGAATTATAGAAAAAAAAATTGTGCTAAGTGTGGCTTTTATCTGAAAAAAAACCGCAAAACCCAGGCCAGTTCAGAAAATTATCAAAGGATGTTACTTCGGTTAATATTGCATGATAAATAAATTAAAAATTTCCACCTTGGTGTCCTAAACTATTGACAGCAAGAAATAAATAATTTGAGATAAAGGTTCTTGAATTGACACAGCAGAACAGAGGTAAGCTGCAGTCCCCGTGTGATCCTTTAGGGAATCAGCTGTATTCAATGTATTGTCTTGGTACGCAAAAGTGTCTCACTGCTTCTTGTCAGCATATGCAAAACCCAGTTTGCTACTTCAGTGGCGAAGGACAAAGAAGGGAGAAGAAAACATTGGGAGTCACTGAAGGGGTTCCCATCCTTCCTTTTCATTCATGACTGCCACTCACAGTGACCTCCCCTTGGAGGAAGCAGCTGTACCATCACCATTTTGCTGCTCCACTGCCCTAGGCAATAGTGCACTTTGCTTTTATGGCTGGCTTGAAGCAATTTTTGCATTTTTCTATATATTTCTTATCTATAGTTACTTAATATTAAATAGAATGTGAAAGTGTCAGATTAGTTTTTAAGACTATTTTTTCTTCATGTTTAATAAAATTATT
>JAYDZK010000202.1:42363004-42403415 GCA_034509185.1 Euphonia xanthogaster | reverse complement strand
TCTCTGCTGTTTGTCGGCGCCGGGGCCGCCCCGGCTGCTGCTGCTGCTGCCGCCGCCGCCGCCGCCACGCCCGGACCGTGTCCGGGGCTGGGCTGGGCTGGAGCGGTTCCCCCGCGCCCCGGCCCCCTGGGCGGGCGAGGGACATCCGCGCTGGCGGGTATCCGCCGCGACCCATCGCGCCTGGCTTCCACTCGCACGCCAGGCGGGAGCGGGGCGCACGGGGCTTTCCACAGGCGGGATTTTCCCTCCGTGGAGTACGCAGAGTGTGGCCGGTCCCAGCCCCGGACGCGGGAAGCGGGACTGGCTGTGCCGGCGGCTGAGCAGAGTTCGCCGTCCCTTCGGCCCGCACACACATGTACACACACACATGTACAGAGCCATTTGGGGGCGGACGTGGAAGCACGAATAGGTAGCAGGAAATCCGCGAGTCTCTCTGTGCCACCCTTCAGTCGCCTGGAAAATGCCCAGCTGCCGCAACTTCTTGATCCCTTCTTTGTCGTCGGCAGCGTGCCAGTACATTCGGAAGTCATCCTGGCCGCGCACCTTGGCGCCTGACCCTTAGCGTCAGGCGGATTGTTAAGTACATACTGGAGGCTGGATGTGATGTGAGCACTTGTGTGAATCAGAGCAGCCGAGCCAGAAGGATTTATTAAATGACCAGCTCGCCAGCCTCCCTTGGTTTGGAAGTTTGGTTTTTTTTATTATTATTTTGGTTCTGTTATGGTGTATCTTGAAGAAAACCACTGAATCTGATTTTTAGAGGCTAATGTGTAGCATACTGGTGTTTCAGTAACAATGTCAGTATAATGGCATCACGGGAATATAAATTAGATGTACTTAGTTTTCAGCTGTTCATGTTGAAAATCTCATCAGTCTAGTACCTAATTTTTGATTTTATCTTTTTTTGATTGCATACTGAATACTGTTAGGATTTTTGTCCTATGGATGCTTGGCTGAGCAGTTGAGGGATTAAGCAAAAAGTGATTGCCAGGCCTAGCACCTCTGGTTTTTTATCAAGACTTGCTGTAGTTCCTATATTGGAGGTTAGGCTTTTTTCCATATTTTTCTTCGCTAACACCATTCAAATCTGTTCATTTTAAACAACACTCTTCAATAAAGTTGCTGTGCCCTCATGAGAGGAACAATGACGTGTCTACCTGTAGCACAAGGAAGCAAATTGTTTCCAGGATTCTGGGAATTGACTGAGCAAGCCTGGGAAGGAGAGCTGTAAGCTGACACGAGGAGGGCAAGGATGTTCCAGGGAAGAGCCACTCTGTAGTTAATGTTCTAATGTATGCAGCCTTGTGGTAGGTACAGTAGGCTTGTTCTGGGCACTACTGCTTCAGTATTCCACTGTATTTTTTATTTTGCATGACTGTACAACAGAGGAAGATTGGGGTTTAGCTTACCTGAAAGTAGGTACCTCTTAAGGAGATGACGTGCTTGAAACTTGCTTCAGACTACAAACTGTGGTTCACTGATTCCTTGAGAACCCATCAAAGCAAAAGGCCCGCAGTGGGAGGGGGAGGAAGTGAAATCCTGGGGCTCAGCTAAAGCATATTTTACTGAATTCCTTTCAATGGACAAGGGTGGTTGGTTTGTTTGTTTGTTTGTTTCCCACCCACCCCCACACATTCCAGTGGGAGCTGGCTCACCAGGTTTTTAATTCAGTGTAATAGTCATCCATGATCTCCAGTAAGTCCATCTTTTATCTATATCTGGATGTTTTCCCTCATTTTTGGCATATTAAAATAAAATAAGCTCATGTTTTGTCTTACTAATGAATATTTAGTGTAAACAACAGAAGGAATAACTAACAACTCTGGGAACGAGAGCCAACGTCAGGAATAGACTGTAAGCATTTCAGTGCTTTGAAGCCAGCCTGTCTATCCACTGCTTCTTTTATTCCTGCAGCACTGAATGCTAAAGAGGATGTATATAGCTGGGGTTTTTCTGCAGCTTTCTGTCATTGAGGCTGACAACATGCAGGGAACAGTGTTAACTGTTGTGCAGTAGGACCTAGCAAGGACTTTGCACTGTTGTAATGTAAGTGGTCTCTTTTTAGTAATGAGAAAGTGTTTCAAATGTAGTATTTTAAATGGATTTGTGGGGTTTTTTGTTAGAGTTTATTTCTTTGTTTGTTTGCTTTATTTCATCTGAGCATTATAGGAGGGACTTTTTTTTTTTTTAAAGAAATCTACTAAGCTGATTCCTTATATACCTAAAGCTGAGTAGTTACAGTATTCAGTAGCATTTTAGAAACAAAAAGGGGTTTTAGAAACAGAAAAATGAATCCACTATTTTTAACACTAGTATTGCCATGTCTAGAGTTTTGTCTCTTTTATGAGTGAATTCAGGTAAGTGCTCGTGCTGCTTTAACCTTTAACAAGAAGGAGAAAGGCGTTGAACACTAGCAAACAGTTCTTTTTTGCTGGATGTACAATGAATACTGGAATTAAATGCATATATGAGTTGGTCTTAAAAGACTCAATTAAAAATTGCTTACCTCTAATCCAGTGCAATTCTCTTCATTTTGCCAGTATTGTCATCTCACAAGCCCTGTCCAGTAATAGTACTACTTTTTTCACCCTGAATAACTTTGTATTTAAAATTACTTTGTCTTTAACTGTTCCTTCCCTTAGAAAATAATTTGAGTGTGTTTATGAGAACCTAAGGGATACATATTTGTTGTTCTTTCTCTAAAAAGGATGGGGAAATACAGGTGGCACACAGTGAGTACAGTGAACTTTGATAGCTCAAGCTACTGAAATTTCAACCTGGGATACATGGAACAACAGTAACATGAAGTGCAAATGGAATACCTCACCCCACTACTTCTATCCCTGTGTCTATACTCAGAAAATACACATTGGATTCACTGTTTATGAAAACCTGAAAATGAACATTCAGTGTTTATTAAAATCTTTGCATACTTCACATGAAAAGAAAAAAAAATTCTTATATTTCCCTTCTTAGATACATCTCTAATCCAGGTTAGTAAGGGACTTGGAGGAGTTATCGATTCCATGCTTTAGGTAGGGCAGAACCAGTAGGTACTTGCAGTTTCTGACAGCTGTTTGTCAGAAATGCTCTTGACAAATGCGGATACTGACATCCTTTTGTTTCGTTTTGTTCTCCTACCTGCTCAGGTTTTGGAGGTGCATATAACAAGGAAAATGTAAAAAAAATTGACAGTGTTGTGACAGATGTTTTTAGGAAAAATAACAGCTTAGCTGATGAAAGGGTTATCCTGTAGATATGCTGCATCCAATAGAAAATGGATGTTTTTGTTCAGTTTTGATCCATTTTTACATGGCACTAATTTTAATTCACAGGATAATGCTCTTGCTCAGGGAATCCTGACAGAAAATGCAGCTTGAATTTGTAATTTTGAAGAAGAAAAATAGATTTACTGTGGAACAAACGAGCAATAAGCATTTTGTGACTACTCTAGTGAAGGGAAAGGGAGGAAATATTGCCACCTGGTGAGTGATTTGCCTGATTTGGAAAAGAAAAAATGACTTGAGCGTAGCTGGAGAGGGGGTATAAGAAGACATTTGCAGTACTGTCAGGAGTGCTCATAAGTCACATCTTTGTTTTTGGTGTAGAATATGTGACTGGTTTCTGTCCACAGCTACCTTCAGAATGGAACAGAAAGCATGGAATGACATCCAGCTGCTAAAGATGTTAATGATCATGAAAGATTTTTGCTGGAGGATCAGATTGATTAGTGCTGAATTGAGGTTTTTGACCCTGTGAACCATCAGTGGAATAGAATTATAACAGGATATAAAGCTGCTTAATTCATCACAGTTTAGAGGCAGAATTAATACGTGCCCTGTGGGCTTGGCACAGTGTCATCAGGGCATCAGAAGTGGCAGAAAATAAGGAGATAGAAGCTGATAGGGTGGGGGGGAACTAAAAAAAAAACAAAACAAACAAACAAAAAAAAAACAACAAAAAAAACCCCAATAGTTAGACCCAGGATTTGGTCAGCTGGATTTGAGCTCTTTGCTCACTATGTTCTCCAGATAGATTAAAGGATTTATGGTACTTGCAGCTTATGTCTTGTAACCATTTAGAGCTTAGGTTTGGCTATAGAAATACAAGTACATTGTAACATTGCAGTTGGCTGTAGTCAAATACTGGTTAAATACCCTGTCTGCACATTAGCTGCTAAGCTACAAAAGTACTTTGGTCCAAGAAAGTTTGCATTTTTATTCCATGTTTTGGAAATACTGCCTTCTTTCCCCCCCCCCCTCTTCTGACATCTGTGGTTACTTTGAGAAAAGTTTCAAAACTGGTGACTGAAGTAGAATTGGCTTCTGAATTATAGCCAGCAGTGCTCCTGAAATTTCCCAAATTTCATTTGAATGCTTTCTCGGACTGTCGAAGGCAGATGCCATTCCACAGCTCTGGAACAGCATTGATGTCTATGTTAAGCATGGCTGGTTATCTCTCCATGTAGTGCCCAGTGTATTACCCGTGGGTTTTGTGCCTTGAAATGTAAACCATGGCTTGAAGTTGAAAACATAAGGTTTATGGTGAAGATACAGTTACTGGACAAGATTATGTTTTCAGGTAAAGGTTTAACACTGCTTGATACATAACTTTAAGAGTTGTTCTTGTCAGGGTGCAGTTTTTGTTTGCTGAAAAGTGTCTGGCAATACTGGCTGCACAGGTGTCTACAACTTTGGTAGAGCCAGACACTTCAGTCTGTCTTTGTGAATTGGAAGGTAGATGGGAAGTTTGTAAAGAAGAAAGATTTAAGTGAGTTCTTAGTCATACCCTATACAAAAGCAGTGGCTTTGTGACCTTACCTGCAAAGGCATCAAATAGCAGCTGCTGCTGGGCAGGTGGGCAGTGGTGCATTTTGATTGGCACAGCGTTAAAATGAAGCTTCTGAAGCATCTGCAAATACCATCAAATGCAAATGTATGGGCTATTCATGGCTGCCTATGCCAACTTTAAATATCCCGGAAATATTCCCATTACTTTTGTTCTGAAACAAAGCACTGGAGGCACCTTGTCTCTCTGAATCAATGCAAATCACTGCTCTGTCTAGCTGAGAGGTAGGTTTTTATTGCAAGCACTGATATTTTTACTAAAGGACTATTGCAGGCAATGACAGAACACTTGTCAAAACTATAAAACACTTTTATGTGTGCACAGAGCTGAGTAAAACTGCATCTATAGATCAGTGTTTTACAGCTTCAAATATGCTATAAAGATAAAATGTGTACTTAGTTTTGAGAATCAGATCCATGATGTTAAACTTCATAAAAGTTTGAGAGAACCAGCTATTTATCGATGTGGCTGCAGAGTCTGCGTCAGATGAATCTTGTTTTCCCATTCCAAAGATTGAAATATTTTAAAAATGTACATAAAATATGATAGCAAAATTTTGTAGATCCACTTTTATCACAGCTTTAAAATATTAATTGCTTTATCTAATTTCCTTTTTTTTTCCTTGTTTTTAAATCTAGTCATTACATTTACAGTTCAGAAACTTTGGGGTTAGAAGTCAAGCAAAATTTTACATTACAAAACCAATGCACATTTTGATGTGAAATTTGTCTTTCAAAATCTTTTGGGGCTTGTGCTAGCAATGTGTCTTACCATGTCCCTAGCTATGTGGAGATGGATGTCTACCTGGTTTTTACATGGCTGAGTGAGAATTAAGATTTCTAGAGAAAATAAGTGGAAATCATAGAAGTGGGAAATCCACTTGTCTGACCGAGTGTGCAAGGTGCCTAGTCATGTGATTTCTCTTCCTAGCAAATTAATTTAGTGATGGAAGCCATCCTGGACTTTTTAAGGTCTTTTGAAACACTGCATTCTGTCATTGCAATCGTTCTCTGCAAGCGCAGGCTGCTTAGTGGCATTGACTATTTTATGTGCTGCTCCTGTTTCTGCTGCTTGTGGCTTGGGGCAAGCAGGGAGCAATGTTTCTGGCTCAGGAAATTGGCATCTCCATTGGCTGAAATCCTGTGTCTGTCCCAGGCTGGTCCCTAATTCTGATGAGCACCATCTGGGAGCTGCGTAATGAACCAGAGAGGCTCTAATGATGTGACAGTCTGCTAGTACTGAACTGTAAATGGCATCCTGATGCTCTAGCAGTGCAAGGGTGATTCTTAATGAAATTGGCCCCTGCAGTATCTCAGGCAAACAAAGCTGTAACTTTTTAATGATTTCCTGAAGACAGGTCATGTTTTTATAATTATTTCCATCTCTGAGTATACAAGAGTATCATTCCATTTTGGTCTCAAAGGGATTTACCCTGTTTTCTCCCAGAAATTGCTTAGCAGTTGGGATTGCCGTGTCCTTTGTGTTTATTTTAGTCATCATAGGCATAAATGCTTTTTACCCATATTATTTCTGTGCTGTTTAACTATCAGCAAATGCATTTGCAGCATTTCAGCTGATATTTATTAATGACAGAATGCACAGTCTGACCTACTTTTCACCACAGAGAGTGTAACCCCTTGATACAGAAATGAGAAAACTGCCAGAAATACTGATACAAATGATTCTACTAAAAAATATAAAATTTGATTTAAAGAAACATATCGTGTGCTATTCGGAAGGCAGGGAAATTAGCAAACATTTCTTTGATCAAATCCAAAATTAGAGCATTTTTTTGGTATTAGAAAATTATTTTCCATGCTCTTAAATAGTACCATTTTAGTGTGATCTTAGGGCAAACATATTGTAGTTGCTCTAAGAGTCTTTGTATCGTGGTCATTCAACAAACTGAGAAAGTTTAAAGCTTTAGGAGAAATTTAAGAGAGAGTTTGATTTGTAAGAGCCATTTTTTTTCCTGTTGGTTAGTTCTGCCACATTGGTGCAAAACAAAAGGTTCTCCCACTCCCTCCCCCTCTTCCCCAAAAAAAAGTCAGCAACCAAACCAAAAAACCCCCAACCAACCAAAAAAACCCCACACCTTCATTTCCTCTCTGGCACTGTTGTATTGCAGGTGTTTGTCCGTTACTTTCCCACACACTGTGCCTCCTCCGGGAAGCCTTTGCCAGAGGTGATTTAAAAAGGCCTGAGCAGAACTGGTGCTTCACTTCATGGAGGTTGTTGGGTATCTTGCATAGTTCCTTTCTGTCACTGTCTGTGGGAATGCTTGCTGGGCAGTGCAGCCAGTCTCCTTCTAAATACCAGTTGCAGTACGAGTGGAGAAAAATGATGGTGAGATTGAAGGTACTGGCATCTCTTTTCTGCCTTGTTCCTTGTTTGGTCTCTTACAGTGATTGCAGCTCAGGAGTGTATAACTTCTGATTTATACTTGGTGGTAGAAGAAATTAAAATTACAAGATACATGTATTAAAAAAAAATCCCAAAACCATGTTCTCACCCTCCTGGGGTTAACTGGACATCTCAGCACTTGTGCTTTAGCCTTCATGGTCCTGACTCTCAGGAGCATTTGGGTTCCAAGCTAGATACTGGAAAAGCTAGGAAGACAGTCCTCTGTGCAGGTGTAGACTCTGAGGAGTGCACTTCCTTCTGGAGGTGGACAGAAATTTTGAAAAGCTTTAGGTTTGCTGTCTGGTAGACATGACTAAATTTGGATTTGTCTGGCCTTTACTTATGGGCGTTGTGGAAAATTTAGACATCCCAGACACATTTGTAAATACATTTTATACAAAGATAAGGGGTGGAAAAAAGATTACAATTGCTTTCACAGCAGTGTTCTGTGGCATTCCCTTGGAGAGAAAAACACCACAAATTATTGTGAAGGTTGGTTTAATAGATTTTACTTTGAAACTGGTGA
This sequence comes from Euphonia xanthogaster, assembly GCA_034509185.1. Classification (NCBI taxonomy): domain Eukaryota; kingdom Metazoa; phylum Chordata; class Aves; order Passeriformes; family Fringillidae; genus Euphonia; species Euphonia xanthogaster. The sequence goes on along the minus strand of JAYDZK010000202.1, from coordinate 42,395,638 downwards.
TTCTGCAATGTGTGCTTGGCTGTGACTTTTTAATTAGCAGAAAGTAGTTACTCCAAGAAGACTGGCAAAATTTCTGCATGCTTTGCTGACCCATTCCAAGTGGAGAAAGAAAATCAGAATTTGAATAGTGGCTAATTTGTCTTAATCTGAGAACTCCATCACTTTTAAATTGCATATCAGCTCTGAAGATGTCTTTTGTTTTGTAAACAATCACCTGTGGATGGCTGTTTTCTTACACTTCTACAATTCTTTTGCATTATTGTAGGGGAGCATGCCTGTGTCTCAGAGTCAAACGTATACATGTGTTCCTTCAGCTTCTCTCTAGCAGTTGTCTCGGTGGATATTCAGCTTATCAAATTCTAAAGAGTTCAGAAAACTGAGGGCAGAATACAGTTTACTTTATAGTGGCTTGTGCAGCTTCCATGGTGTCTTTATGATTTTTATTTGAGGAGCTTTATAAACATGGTTGCTTACTGCTTTCCCTCAGGTAAGGTAGATGCTTGTTTTGCTGGAGCTATAGTCAGATCTCCATTTTAATAGACCTATTTTAAAATTGCAGAATTGTGGAATAATTCATGTTTGAGAGGATCTCAGCTCGTCTAGTCCAACCTCCTGATCAAATCAGGGCTAGGTGTGAGGTCACACCAGGTTCTTCAGGGTTTTATTGGTTTGAGTCTTGAAAAAACTTCCTTGGTGGAGGCTGTGCAACATGTCTGGACAGCTTCCTCTGCTGGTGAATGGTTCTCATGGTGGAAATGTTTTTCCTTGTATCAGATCGGATCCTATCATTTCAACTTACACATACTGGCTCTTGTCATCCCACTCTGTGCCAGTATGAAGAGCCCAGTTCCCCATGGTCTTCTCCAGAGCTGACAAGCCCTGGCTGTGCAGCCTCTCTTTAGAGGATGAGTCCCTGCCAGCTTCTTCACTTCCTCCTGGATTTGTCTCTTTGTTGTGTTGGGGGGCCCAAATCCCGGCAGGGTTCTGGGTTGGTCTGACGAATGCTGCGCTGAGGGGGACAAATCCTTCTCTTGGCTGGCCAGCCATGCCTGCTGAGGTACCCACGTGGCTGGTGGCCCTTTCTGCTGCCCACCAGCAACCCCATGGCTTCTTCCAGAGAGCTGCTCCAGCCCAGCAGTCCCCAGGCTGTGCCGTTGCTTCTTTACAGGTGCAGGACTTTGTCTTTGCCCTCTTGAATTTCATAAGGGCCCCATGGGTTCCTTCCCCCAGCCTGTCGTGGTCCCTCTGAATGGAAGTCCTGCACGTACCAGCTGCTGTCCCCAGGGTGGTGTCATCTTGTGGCCTTGTAAGTGTCCATTCTTCCAGAGCATTAGTTAAGGTGTTGAGCAGCACTGGGGCCATGGTCCACCCTTGCAATGTGCGAGATGGATTTAAATGCTGGCTTTAACTCGATCACCAAGCCCGTGTTTAATCCCTCAGTCAGATGGCATGGCTCTTTGGCTTTTCTGTACGAGTTGCCTTGTGCCTGCTGCTTGAAGATCAGCCTGCTGCAATCATTTTTATTAGGAAAACGAGAGTGGATGAGAGTTCTATGTATCTACTGCCCTGCTGTAGGCACCAGTGTAACACAGCTTGTAGACTGCTGAACTGGGATGGATAAATGTGTGGTGGAGTGGTTTGGGTGAAAAGAGGTTTTGATCTTGGGAGTTTCTGATCTCTCTGAGATACCTGTTGTGGGATAGTTACTTTTAAATAATGTGACCAAGAGAGGAAAATGCAGTTACTGATATGTGGTGTCTGTGTGCTCCCTTCTACGCCTGACACATTGCCCTTTCACACTCTCTTACTGTCCTGTAATCTGTGGGCAATTTCTTAAAGGAAATGCAACTTTCATCTACTTTCAGTTTTTATGCTTTGAAGATCTAAGTTATCACCAAATATTGCTGTCAAAACCAGTTCTGGAGTCTGACACCTCTACTGCAAGAACAGAACATAAAGAGTGAAACCTGTGCAACCACAGTTAGAAGAAATAACTGCTCTTCAGAGATGGCTTTTCTTGGATTAAACTTTGGCAGCTTCAGCTAGATGGATGTCCTAGTTATCAGGAAATGAGCCTGGGAAGAGGAGGCAAAAAACCTTATAAGCAATTGATACTGTGTACCTGTTCTCATGATGAATGTGCACAGCATAAAAGCTTCATAGTGTGTGACCTTAAACATGTATTGTTTGATGATTACTCTTCCATCTTTGGCTGAAAAAGAAGTTTAAACACTGAGTTACGTCATTTGCTATTTAAACATGCATTTTTATTATCTCCTTTTTTCTTTTTTTTTTCAGTGACAATGACAAATATCGGAGAAAAAGGTAAGATTTTTATTAGCTGTTTATAGGTGCAATATATCAGAATAGAACAGTAGCTGACCAGTAGAATTGAGAAACAGTGTAACTTAAAAGAATAGATTTGTACTTTTTTGTTCCTCAGTATCTTTTATTATCTTGCTGTTCCTGACTATTGCCGTAGCCATTAAAAATAGAAGAGAGAAAAATTGGAATTTTTTTACTCTTCTCACTGGCTTTCTGATATGTCAACTAACACAATCCTTACATTCTGTTTTTTAAAGATTTATTCATAATACGGGAAGCTCTTGTAAAAGCAGGATTGTAAAAGCAGTGTATTTGTGTAGATGCAACATACTTAAATGGGAGGTGATTTTTTTCTGCATTTCCTTTTAATGTTTTTAAAGAAATAGAATCATTCAGATATGTAGCCTTCTCAGAATATAATAAAACTGCCTAGTTAGCAGTCACTACAGTTCCTTCCCTGAGGCTGTAGCATGTTTGGATTGTTTTTTCCAGATGCTATTTTAATAGTACAGCACAGCATGGAAGTGTAAAGTGTAGGGGTGCAGAGCTTTTGGAGGAAGAGCTTTTTGTGTTTGTGTAATTCCAGCAGATTTTATTAAGTCATTGGCAACTCCCTTGCTTAGAAAACATGTTTGTCAATTAAGAAACATTTGCTTGAAAAACTTCAGTTCAGTGATTTCATCCCCCATAGGAGTGTAAAAGTGTTATCAGCAAGCTTTGAATTTCAGTTTCTTGCTGCTCTGTACTCTGTGGGAGGGGGAAAAAAAGTGAGTTGATGGGCATTGTTCACAAAACACATTAAAGTTACCAGCAAAATGTGTTGGGGAACCTTAAATTTCCATGTTTTCACTCAAGGCCTTGGTGGGTTTGGCCAGTCAGAAGAAACTTCTCCCGGCTATACTTCTGCCCTAAGGTTTTTCAGGAGTGAAAACTGGGCAAATGGGGCTCAGCTGTGCTACAGGATGCCCCCAGTTTCCAGGCAACTCTAGCTGGGCTAGCTAGCTGTAAATTGGTTGCCTTCAAGCAAGGGATACAACGTTTGGGTTGGATTTGTTTTGTTTGGTTGAGTTGGGGTTTTTTTGGTGGGTTGGTTGGTTGGTTTGTTTTGGGGTTTTTTTCCAGAAAGCATGTAAAATAGAAAGGTTTCTGCTAGTGGGACAGCTCTTCTTTAACTGCCTCAGGTGAAATGAAGTTCTTAGGTTGGACTCTCAGCAGGCATGGGCTCGGTGGAGCAGCTGGGTAGCCCAGGGTCTCCATCAGAGTGCAGGGAAACGGGTGGGTAGGTAACCTGGGAGGAGTGACCAGGCAGGGGCCAGGCTGGGGAGCTGAGGCTCAAGATCAAACAAGATGAGCTCAAGGCTTGTTCAGACTTCAAAGAGAAAAGTTTGGATCACATCTTTAGGCATTCAGGGCCTATTCTTTTTTTTAATATATGAACAATTTTCTTGTCAGTTACTGGGGAGTTTTTTTGCAACAACAAAATGCTTAATGCAGATCAGTAAGTGCATCATGTACAAAAGTGAGGTAACTTGTCCTGCTTTGCTCTCACTATATGCCATGAATATACTGCTGTTTAAAAAAACTACTGATTTTGTTTGAGTAAATCGGGTTTTTTTAGAGCTGATAGAAATATTCTGATAAAAGTGGGGACTGTTCCTGTCCAGATGCTTATGCAATAACAAGATGGTCATTTAGTGTATTGTGCTTTGTGTGGAGTCCAGTTCTATACTTATTTATGCTAATAAGATTTTTCTTTCAGTTTATAGACCTGGCATATGACTCTTTGTCTCTATCATCCCAAAAGCTTTGTACAGAGTCACTCCTCAGATTCTGTTAGCTTTTGTTTATTATTTTTAACAGCTTAGTGAATAAGAGTAAATATTTGCAATGTTCCTGCTATTTCAATAAACAAACTTCAGCACGAAAAATATTTATTCAGTGTTACTTTTAAGGCAAAATTGCAAAAAGTAAGAACATACCAGACAACTGTTCTTGCATTTATATCCACCATCATGCATGTGTTATAAAGCATTCTCTAGCCCTGAATAATATGACTTATAAAAAGACTCCATTAGCTGACCATACAAGGGCAGTATTTCACATCCTGGAGTGGAAGTACACAGGTTTCCCATTATGACACTTTTTGAGGATATGAATATGTGGGGAAAATACTCTTTTCTTGTCATTAGAGTAAATTAATCAGGGAATATGGATTTATGATTTGCTATTAACTGTAGTGAATTGCTTACTAGGGTGAGAGCTTTTAAGTGGAAATACCTATCAACCTATGGCAGACTCTTTGGAAAAGTTACTGTTACCTTCTGTATTCTAGTTAAAAAACTCAGCATGGTAAATGTTGATCCTCATCTATTAAAAAAAAAAAAAAAGAATAATTGCTGACTGGCTGTGAAGAATATTGCATAGTGAATGAACACTTGAATTTAAAGGACCTGTAGGTTTTAAAAACCACCCAACTGTCCTCCCTCCTAAAATCTAGGAAAACAAATGAACTGGATGTGGTTACTGCTCAGGTATCACGTGTATATTCACCCCAAGACTCCCCTCACACTTGTCATTGTCCCCTTACGTCCTTTGGGGGGTTGGGGCTTTAGCTGGGGGGAGGCAGAGCAGGGGTTTGCATGGCTAGCAGTCTCTAGCAAGATCTATAATGCCAAAAGGCAGAGATGCATCAGTTAATTAGGGTTTAACAAATGTGTTATGGAGACTGCTTGCTAATTAATGATAGTGCTTAAATAGGCTATTAACCATTTTCCTCAAACTTCTGTAATCTATGTAGACTGTGTCGTGACCTTCCCCACACAGTTTGCATTTGTCTTTTGTAAAGTTGCAGTGCAGTATTTTTGTGGCAAAGCTTTTCCAGAGCCTCTGTATTTACATCTGTTAGAGAACTATCTGTGATGCCTACAGGCACTATTTGTAAGTACTACAATATCACTGGTCTGTTTGTATTAATTCTGTTCCCTTCTGATTTTAGTTGTGTGCCTGGTTGCTTACCACATATTTTTCATGCTGTTCGTCTGGTCATATTGGAAAACAATCTTTACGCTACCAATGAATCCTTCAAAAGAAGTAAGATAACTTTTGTTTATGAAATAGCCTACCCAAATGTCTGATTTTGTAGTGTTTGAACAGCTTGGTCTCTGATCTCATGTAGGTTTACACTCTGTAGGAAAACACAAATGGCAGTTACAGCTTCTTAATAGGAGTCAGATTGCAATCAGTGTAGTGACCAAGACAAAAAAAATGTAATAATTTCTCTAATTTTTAATAGATATTTTAAAATTAGATATTTTTGGTAGAAGAAAAAATCCTTGATTTTTGATCCTTGAAAAATATGAGTTATTTGAACTAGCATCCTGAATCTTTGCCTTGGGAATATCAAACTTTTACATGGGCAAAAATTTATTTGCCTTTGTTTTAAGACTTCTATTTCTTGTCGGCATCTGTCTGTTGTCATCTGAACTAAAACTTCTTCCCATCTGTTTTGGTATGAAGGAGCTTTTGGATTGTGGTGGGAGTGCGCATTAGGTTAGCTGATGGTGGGAAGCCACAGCTGGCTAAGCAGGAGGGGAGCTGGTAAAGAGATCTGGGAAGGTTCTTCATCAATGGCCCCAGTGGAAGTTCTGCCCATGCAGCTTTTTGTAGCTAGCACAACTTTTTGGCCTCTTCCATTCTGTCTTTGTACAGAAACCCCTGAGTCCTCAGTAGGTGCTGTGTTACACAACCTCTGAGGTCAGCAGGAACCATGCTGTGGCTGTCCTGCAGTTGGAAATACCCACAAAGCAAACACTTACTTTGGCATGGACTCAACTCTAGCTGCTCTATGTACCAGGTCAACCTAAAATAAATAGCTTGTGATTTCTATTGTCTGTTGTGTGGAGATTCCTTTCTAAATAGTTTTCATCCACTACTAGAATATGTAATTGAGCAAGCAAGTAGATAATTCAAACTAATTGCCATCTTCACTGGGGTTCACACTGCAGTCTTTACTATAGCCTGGGTGGGTAGGATCAAAATAAGTTAAAAACCTGTTTCATTTGGAAATTACATAGCAAAATGTATGCATGTATATGATGGCTGTACTGATAATTAGAAGGGTTTTCAAATAATTGGGCTGATGCCAATGAAAGCATTTTGACAAATCCTGCTATTATAGTACAATTCCAAATCCATCATACAATGCTACTGGAGAATTTCAAATGGGATAGGAAAAGCATTGTAGTTGAGTAATAGAAAGAAATGTGTGGTGTTCCTATGTTCTTTGAATTTGCACAGTGTTGCTGGCAGTAAGTCATATCTTTCTTGTTCCACGTCTTCTTCCTATTCTACTACAACAGTATTTTAAAAACTGAATTAGGGTAGTTTGTAATGTTAAGTTGCTGATTGGCTTCTGTTTTATAGGATAAGTCTGCAAATAGAAAAAGATGTATTTTCAAGTGAACTGAGCTAGCAAATACTCATTTGAAGACTGAAAAACAAGCTTTTGCATTTTGTTCTCATGAATACTGCAGCTGGTGCAAACCACCCAGCTTCCTTTTAAGCTTATTTCAAACTTTTACATGTAAAGTAGGTTTTGATGGATTTTACTGTAGTGTGTGCCTCTCTCTTTACTTGTGCATACCAGCTTTATACAAGCATTGCATGAAGATGGGAGTGAAAATGGGTACCCAGGCATGAAGGTTTTAGATGTAGGACTACTCTGAGGAGCAATAAAAAAAAGATGGAACAGTAGCTCTGTTTACATCAAATAAGCATTTGAAAAAAAGTATTCTAAACTAAGTTTCTGTAGTGAGAAATCTTATGTATCCCAACAACTGACTAGTTGATATCCCAGCTGTATATCAACTGAGTTGATATAAATCAGCTCAGATGTTGGTAAGAGTGTGTTCTTGCGAGGGGAAAAAAAATGGTGACGTGAGAAACTCAAGTTAAACAGTGAATATCCAGCTTCACCTGGAAGTCTGTGGGCTTTGTCAGGAAAGGTGGAGTGGTTCCTTCTCTCTGGAAGTGAGAGGCTCCTAACTGCATGTTTCTGTCTGCTTTCATATTTTTGCATGCATCACTTTTTTTTAGGAAAGAAAAATCAATATTATTGTAATGACTAGCCTTCCTGTAAACATAAATGCTGTGCAGAGGGCTTCTGTTTCTGGCACAGGATAGAGACAGCTCTTCCTGCCAAATGTAGACTTCTTTTCAATGGTGATTTTGTATCCTCTTTCTCTGACAGAGATACCAAAGACTTCTGCCAGATTCTAGAGGCTACAGTGACAAAGCTGGCTACTTGCTGTGTTGCAGAGGACTTTGGTGTTTATGAAATTTGTAGTATTTCACGTATACTAAGCATCTCTTTCAGTAATTTTTACCTTTTCAGCACTTTCGAGAGCCATGTTTGTTTTTGTTTTGGGCAGTGACAGAAGCTGCCATTTTATTCAGGAAGATATTCAAGATATGGTTATTTTACCATACAAGACCCATCTCTTCCTTCTCTCAGCCAGTTTCTAAAGTAACAACACATTCTAGCACCTGCATGAAGAGAATAGAAGTGGCAAAGAATAAAAGGGAAAAACACAGACACCAGGAGAGAAACAAAGCTATCTTTTCTGCTATTACTAGTAGTGTATTTTCCTTCAGTTAGACACTGACATCCCTAGGTTATATTCACTAGTCAGTGAATTTGGCATTACAGAAGTAAATTGACTGACCTTTCAGAGGAATGATAAGCTCTTTGTCTTTCTCTTGAAGAATGTTGCTTAATACTTCTGGAAGCATTCAGCATTGCCTCTATACCAAATCAGAAGTGTTTTTAATTTTGTCTTCAGCTGTCATAAAATGAATTAGCTGTTGTGGGAACACTGGGTTATTTGCTGTAATACCCTGTATGTGTTGCTAATCTTTATATAATGAATATTTATTCCTCTTTATACATCTACAGTTACATATTTAACTTGGAATTTTCTAATATTTCTTTGATTTTAAAAATTATTCCAGTTTCATCTATCATATTCAGACAAGGAGTCCCTAGAGAGGGAGCCTAGAGGTGAATCCCAGCAAGAAGTCTTAAGACGAGCAGCCAAGGATCTTCCTATCTATACACGGACAATGTCTGGAGGTAAATAGGTGTTCAGGACACTAACAAAGGCAGGTGTCTTGATGTACTATTTAAACTAATTTAAAAAGGGTTTTCAAGGGTTTGGATTAAAGGGAAGAAGTGTTTTTCATATTTCATAAAATAATAGAGTGGTTCAAGAACCTTAATTTAGCTTTGTGCAGCTACGTTTATTCAGTGTATCAAGATTGTTGGGAAGTAAATTGCAGCATACAATTTAGGATTTTAAAGTGGATTGACAATGCCTTGCTTTTGTTTTCAAATTGATATTAACAAATAGCCTGTGCTACTAACAACCTGCAGAAGAGGCTGTAGCGTTCATTAACTGTGTAAATTTCTTTTATCATAGGTTAGAAAAAAATACAAACAGAATCACTGTCTGCATGTCATATATAGCTAGATAGATCACAATAAGAAGCTGTTACTGTTTTACTTGTTGGTCATTCAGTTGCAAGAACAAAAGGTCTTCCAAACTAAGAGTTAATCTAACCTTACTCATATTGTCAGTTTTTGAATGCTGGCTAGCTAAGCAAATCCAAGAGATAATCTCACATAATAAATTAAAGCTGTTAGAATAATAGCTAAAAATAGCTATATTGTTGAGCAGTCTTTAACATTTTTCCAGTCTAGTGAGGGTTTTGTGGGTTTTGTTGGTTGATTGTTTTGCCGAGCTATAAGGCTTGGGAGAAAAAAAAAAGATTAGTATGATTAGCAGAGATGGCAAAAATGGAGCTTTTTGGGTTCAGTCTGATAGAATCAGCATGGCAAGAATGCTTTGGTATTTGCAACTGCTTTTGATCATGCTGAAAGGCTTTCCTCGGGGGTCTGCAGGGCTGGCTGATAGTATTTACTTTTGCACAGAATTCAGAAATCAAAATGTCTAAATTTACATGGCAATCTAATCTTGGAACTTTTTTCTTTAGCAATCAGATACTGTGACAGATGCCATCTTGTAAAACCAGATCGTTGCCATCACTGTTCAGTATGCGACAAGTAAGAATATCCTTAAATTAGTGATTTTCTGAATTAATCAATTTATCTTTCTTAGCACAGAAGCTTTTATTTTTTATGAGTAGATTTTTCAGGCTTAATATTTTGGCAGATACACTTTTCCCCCTTAGATTTTCTTTTTTTAGATTTAGTTTTCATTTACTTATTCCTGAGGAAGTCTGTAGGTTAGTCTAATTCACTTCATGGCTCCCTTGATGCCAGCATGGATTATGTGGTCTTATACATTCTTTACATAATGGTTAAAAATTATAAATATTAATAAAGAATTTTCCTTAAGAATGTAACCAAAAATAGCTGATTAAAAAAATGTACTTCTTTTGTTAGAATCTGAATGAGCATCATTACCCATCTCAATCTAATCATGATGTCACTCATATCTTACCTGAGGTAATACACTTCATATCCTGTTTTTTACTGGATAACTCGTAGGTTACTTTTGTTTGAAGAAAGAAACAGTCAGGCATTTTCCTGCTTCTAACTAAAGCCATAAAATTAAGTCCTTGTTTGTCTCACACAAAAGAAGTTCATATCCAAACTCTCCAGAAGTCTGATTGCTTTCTAATTTAATCTTTCTTTTGGCTGTTCTCTCTAACCCTTCTCCAGTTAGTTTGGATGTCTCTGTGTTTTTTCACTCTGACCTCCCAGTGCTTTGTATTTTTAATTTGAGAGAAGACACTTTTCAAAGGGGGGTTTATTCTTAGCTTTGAGGCTGTTCCAAATACGCCTCAGCTGATCAAACACTACAACACAATGGTGAGGTGGAGGAGACATTGCTTTGTCCAGGAAAGCAGCAAGGCACTGAAAGAGAGGCAGAGTTGAGGCAGGAAGAGCATCTTGGTTGTGTTGTATGGAATGGCAGTTGCACTGTAAGATAGGAATATAGTCATGTGTGTTTCTAATGAAGAAAAACGGTGCCTTGTTATCCACAAAATGTGAGTGAAATTTGCAGAAGGCAATTTGGTAACATATTTTGAAGAATACCTTTATTTTATCCTTACCTTACCAAAATTTGCTCATTTCAATCATATCTGATTTTCTTGTGAACATTTTATTATCGGAGAAGTGATTAATTGCAATAGTCTTTGGGATTTTTCATATGAAGTAATCTCTTAGAAACATTTTATATTTGCATAGAAAGATGTATTTATTTCTAAAAAAAACAGACCTTGTTCTTGGAAATATATTTAGATGTATCACTACATAATAATTGAATTAGCCCAGTTTCTAAGGCTCTGCCAGAAAATAGAGTAGTTGAAAATCCTGTTCAGATTGAGGACTAAATGCTAAAGTTGGCCAAATCCTATAGATTGCATTTTATTAAATCATAAATTCTTGGCATGTCAAATGTTTTCAGTTTGGCTTATCTGCCAGTTCTGAAGTTCCCTTGTGGGTAAACTGTATTATGTGAATTTAAATAGATGTATTTATGAAATAAATTACATAACACATAGTAAATATAGATAATCCTTAATCTGTAGGTAAATAATTTAAATCTGGCATGTAACTTTGCTTCTGACATGTTTTGTTTTTTTTTCTTTTGACGATGCTTGGAATTCTGCTGGGGCTTTTTAAAGATGCATTTTGAAAATGGATCATCACTGCCCTTGGTGAGTGTACTATTGGTTTTCTTTTCTTATGCTCTGATTTGGTAAAGTACACTTTTGTGGGGCCTGCCGTGATGATGATGCTTCAGCATTCCTAGAGTTAGATGCGCATGTCAGGTTACTGGTCTTACAGAACTGTTGGAGTTTACTGTGTGTCTTCTTTTGTGTTGTGACATAGAGAAGGAAGTCCAAATATCATTTTTCTTGGACCTTTGAGTTAGGTACCTCTGTGTTTTTACAAGTATGGATGAAGTAGACTTCTGATCAGTGAGAGCTTCTTTTAAGAATTGCATCTTTTCTTCACTGAATTTGAATATTACTGTGCTTTAGCTGCATTGAAGGGTGAAGTGCTACCCTAGGTTTAAAACTAAAGGGCAAGGCTGTGCCTAGTTCCTTTTACCAAAGCTCTCAGGACAGCTGGAGTGGGCTTGCTGGAAACACCAGGTTAGCACTTTCAGTTTTATGAGTTCTTTGTTTTCTTTGCTACTTTCTCCCCTCTGCCTCCCTCATTTTGCTGCTGTGTCAGCCCACACAGTGGTTTTGTTCTCCCATCTTTTCTTAGCAGCCCTTGGAACCAGTGGATAGACAGGATGTATAATTAGTGTTATGTCAGTTTGGCAGGTGTATCTCACAGAAATAATTAAAGAAAATTGCTTAATAAGGTCCAAGTTTAGAGGATTGAGTGGTGCATGGCAGTTCTTCACCATATAAAATGACCAGAAAAGAAGAATCTCCTGTGTTGGACAAACTAAATGGTAGATGGTTTTAAGCAGTTGTTTTGACACTTTCTTATATCAAATTCTAGGACAGAGGAGGCTCTGTCCTGCTGGAAGGGGTGCTGGAGTCCCCCTGTTTGTCTTGGTCCTGGCTGCAGCATCTGCCATAAAGTAATTTGATTTTTAGCATCTCATCTTATTTTGCATCTACACCGTAGATACAATTGAAAGAAACAGTTAGCAGTGTAGGGTAGAGTTTTTGTGCTGTGGGGATAATCAGCATGTGAAAATTGAGGATGTTCAGTAACAGTAGTGGGCTTCTTAAAAAAACCACAAACTACAACAACAACAAACAAGGCCACAACAAAGCAAACAGGTAAAACCATTGAATGTGGAACCAATTTCTTAGAACAAAAAAGACAAGTTTAATTTTTTCAGCTTTTTAATAGCTGCCTTGTCAAAAACTCTAAGAAAAACAGTAAACGGCTGCCAGGCTATTTGTGACAAAATACCAGTGAAGTCTCCATACGACTACTAAAATTCAGTATTATAAGCACTTCTTATAAGCTGTGTGGTCTCTTTGGGATTATTTTGTGCTTTTACATGAAAATGTCCTTCATGTAAACTTCCATTTCAGAATAAACATCCATTGTATCAAATAGCAGATTATAAACAGTACTTAGGTTTTGTGTAAAGGGACAGTCAAGTGTTATTTCACTAGGGCAGAAACTTCTAGTAAAATTCTGTTTTCCTGTCAGTAGCATTTGCTTACTATATATGTTTGCACTCTTCTTAATTTAACAATGCAAACATTCCCAGTTTGAGGGAGTATTTACGCTGCTCATTGGTTTTAATCTAATGAGCAATGGGTACAAAAACATAAAAATAAAAATAGACGGTAATTGAGAGATGTGTAATGCTTCTTGATGGAGGGGTGTTCCTTTTGTACTCTAACTAACAGAAATGCATTAAAAAACAGGTATTGTGTGTTTTTGCCTAATTTGAGCAGATGTTCACAGTTCCTTGCTCACCCTAAAAAAAGGAACTATGTGGAAGAGATGAAAGAGTTTTGAAATACTGCAGAGGTGCCCATCAAGCTTTATAGTTTCCTATGTTCCAAGGTTCTTAGGGAAATATATGGCTATCTTGCCAACAAAAGTAAGGGTGCAGTTCAGTATAATGGATGGGCTTTAGCCTCTCTGAACATCATTAGGTTCTGCTTTGCTTTTCATGTTGTGATTTTTTGGTGGGAGCAAGTTGGGTGGGAAGGAAGGGGGAAAGAACTCGCATGATGCTTAGGGAGAGCAGGGAAACGGCAATGAGAGCTGTCTCTCTAATTTAATATTCTGCCAGGAGAAGGATTTCTGGAGAGGGGATGGGTAAAAATAGCCTGTGGAAAGTAAGATGAAGCTCTTGGAAGGCAGAGGTAATGAGAGGTTGTCATGTCCTAGCCGCAAGTTAGCTGTCTTCTGCTCTCTGGAGGCTTTATTTTGGCTGTCACTCCTGTGCTAATGGGAGCGCTGTGATAAACAGAAATACTTAATGCTAACTGCCCACTAACTACTCTGAAAGGTTTAAGTGATCCATTGGGGATTTCTGGTGCTGCTGCTACTCACTATATACAGATGGACCTGCAGGTGGGAATCCAATGGTTTGAGGCATCACCAAAAATACTGTTTGTATATAACACTCTTAGTACTAACAAGGTGCATTTAGGAATACCTTAGGAATAATTCAAAACATCTCTCTTTATCTTTTGAGTGATCCAAATAGTTAGCATCTCCTGGATTCTGTGATGTTTTTTGTTAGCTGGGTCGCATCACTTTCAGTGCCTTGTAAATTATTTCTTTGCCTGGCATTTTCAGTAAGCTAGCCCATCAGACAGGAATGATATATATTCTTTTTGTACTTGAAAATGGAGCATTTAAAAAGTTAGCTGTAATCCAAATTGTTATTCTGGACTGTTCTGACTGTATAAATGTTTCACTGCAATAGCATACCATTATTTAGCTGGTTCTTCGTATATTTATCTGTTTTGCTCTTTCTCAGAAATGTTAGACTTCAAATCTAACCACTGTTCTTGAGGTTTGAGATTTGATACTACATGCTCAAACAGTACGATTACAAAACCTTGGTGTTTAGCTCCTCTTCAGTGTTCTGATAAAGTAGATCCTTTTCCAGTAAGACCTCTGCAGTCTGGGGCCTTGTCAAATTTGAAGGGAGCATAATAATTTATGCAAGTTTATTTTGACAGGTGTGCCACATGCCATTGTGCAAAACAACAGCTACAAAGAAATCTATCTTTGATACAAGAAATTTAATCTTTGGAGAATAACACTTCACTTGATACTTCTTTTCCCACATCAAACAGTGTCTTAAGTAATAACAGTTCAAAAATAAGTGTCCTGAAAGGAAAGTAGGATTATCATAGAAAACTTGTACCTGAAATGCTTGCAGTTTATTGTGGAATTGCTTACTTTTACATATATCATGAAAAAGCCCTTTTCACTGTGGAGAATTTTGTGTTCAGTTTTCGATAAGAATAATGATGAGCGTATAAATATATCTCCTTTTTCTTTAATTAGAACAATCTATTGTGAGTACTTAATTGTGGTTAGTATGAATGCTTAGGTATTGCTGCATGTTTAAATGAAAATGCAAAGTTTTCTATTTAGCCAAAATGTTATGTTTTGTCAAAACAAAACATAGAACAAACTGGCGCAACTCACTACCCACCCTGAGAATGGGTAACAGTAAGGTACAGTGAAAAGTTCTTTGCTGTTTTAAGATTTTTACCCTTCTCTGATTAGCATGCCTTCTGCCATTAGCATCACCACCTCCCTAAAGAAGAACAGTGGTGGCAACTTGCCCTGCGCTTTTGGAAGCTAAAGTTGAGCCTCACCACACATTGTTTTCTTTTTTTTTTTTAAGAATTATTTATCAATACACAGGTATCTTTATGGATGCAGTCTTATTTTAATTGGCTGATCTTTTTAACAGCCAATTGAATTGACAGTATCAGTTAGGTTTTTTTAAACTCATAGGAAGAGTTATGTCAAGGTTAGTGCATAGATAATTTTGATTAGCTTCTCAATGCAACCAAATAAAAGAGGAAGCAGTTTACCAATAAACTGCCCTTGGGGAGTACTCCAGTATTTTTTCATTTGGTGGGTGGAATATCATTACGTGTTTAATAGCACTCTAAAATTCATAATACTTGATATGTTGTCTCTAATGGGAAGCTACTATGGTACTAAATGCACCCTCATCATCATAGTGTATACTACTTGCTCATTATCACATATAAAAATCTTTGCAAATGGGAGGCAGGTGATCTTAAAGCCCATAAGTGAAAATGATAAAATGAGATTTATTTTAACATTTAGATGTATTTCTAATGTCTTATTCCCTATCATGTTGTCACTGGTATGGAATGTTTTCTGTTGCAGAGTAGCATTTCTCTCATTTAATGTAAATATGAGTATTTTTAGGAATCTCCTATGAATGCTCTTACGTTTGAGAATCTTACTAAGAAGCTTTATAGTATGAGAAGTTTTAAGTATATAGTATGATTAATGAAGGAGGATCTGGATTAAATGAGACTGCTTTTATTCTCACAAAATTCAGTCAAGATTCAGTTCCTGGCTTGTTACTGTCCCTGTTGACATGCAGTATGCTTAATGGTATAATATGGATACTTACCTGCAAACTAAAAAAAGAGCTAACTGCAGTCACATTTACATCAGATGTGCTGAGAACAAGTTTCATACCATAAGTGAAAATATGATTTCAGTAAGCTGTTGAAAGCAGTGTTACCTGGTAAAGTTGTTTGGGCTTTTTTGTGGTGGTGGTGTTTTGATTTGGGTTACTACACTAATTTGCAAATTGAAGCTAAATCCATTCCAGTAGTTTGAGGCAACAGAGATAGGAAGTAAAACTTGGTTTACATGCTGGTATAAATATTTTTAGAGTAAATAAGTTTCATTTAAACTGGATGGAAGCAAAGAAAACTTTCATGACATTTCATTCTTACGTGTTTATTTGTTTGTTTTTACCAGGGTGAACAACTGTGTAGGATTCTCCAATTACAAATTTTTTCTTCTCTTCTTGGCTTACTCACTTCTGTATTGCCTTTTCATCGCTGCAACAGATTTGCAGTACTTTATCAAGTTTTGGACAGTAAGTACTCTGATCTACATACTTCTTTAAGTGTGCGGAGTTACTGCTATGCAAGAAATCTAAGATTCTAAGGGGGACCTACAGAAAAGCTAAAGAGACATTTTTGCAAGGACATGTAGTGATAGGACAAGGAGAAATGGCTTTAAGCTGAAAGAGGGCAGATATTGATCAGGTATTACAAAGAAATTCTTTACTGTGAGGGTGGTGAGGCACTGGAACGGGTTGCCCAGAGGAGTTATTGATTCCCCATTCCTGGAAGTGTTCCAGACCAGGCTGGATGGGGCTTTGAGGAACCTGGTCTAGCTGAAGGCACCCCTGTCCATGGCGGGGTGTTGGGAACTAAATGATTGTTAAGGTCCCTTCCAAGCCAAGGCATTCTGTGATTCCAAGGCATTGCATTGTAAGCTAGTATCTCCTGATGTCATAGTATAGCCTATATATGCAATCATGGCCTCCATTTTTTTCAAATCCTTCTCTAAAAGACACTTCAAAGTTCAGGTCTAACTTTCAGATTCTTGCTCTCAGTATTTATTGTTTCCCAAGAAAGGGCCTGTGACTTTAGATTCTGTCACCAACTTATTGCATGGCTGTCTGTGCATGGAAGGTATATAATCCATTTATTGATATTCTTGTAGTGTGGTTTCTTTATCTATGTGCTGAATTTGATTTGGCTGAATATGGGATTATTAATAATCAAATGAAATAGCTATTTCCCCAATTCTAATGGCTTGTTTTTTTAATTTTCAGAATGGCCTTCCTGATACTCAAGCCAAGTTCCACATCATGTTTTTATTCTTTGCTGCAGCTATGTTTTCTGTCAGTTTGTCTTCTCTCTTTGGGTATCACTGTTGGCTTGTCAGCAAGAATAAATCTACATTAGGTAAGTAGATTTAATGCTTCTGTGTTTGACAGCAAAAAATAAATAATAAATGTATCTTATATGCATGGAGGTAATGGAGGAAGTGTGAAATTCTATACCAGTTCCTTGGTTAGAAGACTTGGTTAGAAGACTCCCAAGTTCTTCTGTTCCCTGGAAATTTTGACTCTTTCTCTTTCCTCAAAGGGCCGAGTTATTAATCAACTTAACATTCTTACTATCACTGCTTTCAACCCACAGTCTGTTAACACAAACTGAAGAAACTTAAAAAAATTTAAATGAAATCAAGATAAATTCCTAATAAATGTTTGATGGACTACTGCGTGCTCGCACACGTAATGCTTGAATGCACGTGTCTGATCACAAAACTTAATAAATAAAGTCCAGAAGACTTCAGTGCCTGCTCTCTTCTGCATGCTGGACTGTAATAATGCCAATTTGCAATATAGTCATTAAAATTTCTAAATCTCTAAATGCTTTCCTGTTGACGTAAGCTGATTTAAAGTAGGCCAATGAATTGACCTGTTTTTTCCTGGTTTTGGATTTGTTAATGATGATTAATAATGATTTTGGTGATTAATGGAAAACTTTAAAAATAGATATCTGTATCAATGGAAGAAAGCTTGTTTACTTCAAGATTTCCTCTAGGATTTTTTGAGTTTCTTCAGTATTCTAACAAATCATTGACTTTCAATTTTTTACTGGTATTAATTTCTGCCTAGGTATAAGTAGAGAAAAGTTTTATAAAAGACGATTATTTGAACAAAAATGAATTAGTGTTCTGTTTTTAAACTGATCTTTTAATTTTAGTGCAAAAAATTTGTTCAGCAGTAATCATAATGCATTACACTTCAAATTCAACATTCTGTGTTTATAAAACAAATGAAATCCCATACTGGTAATATAACATGTGTCCTGCATACTTAAGTTAGTCAAACAAGATCTGGGTGTCTCTTCCCATTTTACTTTGAGAAATAGCTTAATAATAATAATAATAATAATAATAATAATAATAATAATAATAATAATAATAATAATAATAAAATAAAATGTATTATGTATAATAATAATAATAGCTCAATAATATGTGAACCCTTAAAACTGCAGTAATTTGGTAATGAAGCCATGATAGCTTTAAGAGAGACTGTGCTTAAATCATCCTGAGAGTTCTTTTCCTAGCCTAATATGGGCATCTAAAAGGGTGCCCCCATTTTCCCTTCCCCCTTGTTTAAAACCCATTGTAATTAATGCACACTGGATGTAGAAGGTCATTTCCAGCAGTCCTTGGCTAAGGTTTGACTGCAGGACAGTCTCAGCATGGTTCTGACATGGTTTGTGGGAGCTGTACTGTCAGGACATCAGGACAGAGCTTGCCTGCTATGTATAGCCAATTAAGGGAATTAAATGGCTATCAGTCACTCGGTGAAAATTGAATGAATTTTCTGCTTCAGGCACTTTGCAACACTTGAAGCTATATTTAGCTCTCTTCTCCAGAAATTTAGGTTGGATGGCCAGGGGGAATAATCTGGGTTTATGAGCAAAGACGTTTCTTTATGCAGTGGTAAAAACACACAGTGTTTTCATACCCCAGTGTGTGTGTGCAAAGCTAGTCTTACTACTAAAGTAGGTCCATTACTTTTCCTGTTAGAAACCCTTTCTTTATGTTTTTCTTTCTTGAATGCTGTCTATGGTATAGTCACAGACTGAAATCTTCATATAAACATATCATGCCTTTTTAAAAACTGAGTTCCTCACTCTTCCTTGCCTTGATGAGGGAGGAAGGTGAAAGACACTTCCACTCTTCCTCAGCCACTGGACTTGCTCCACACACACCGTGCCTGTGTAGCACTCACTGACTTTGGCTTCCAAGAGTGCTCTCACTCTCTTTCTCAGTCATTTGGGCAGTACAGCCTTTCCTCTTGGGTGAATGGCAGTGCAATTGCCTAAGCAGTGGTGGGAGAGTAACCTGCAAAGAAGTCTAATTAACCTTTTTCTTTTAAGAGGTATTCAGAGCCCCCATATTTCGTCACAGAACAGATAAGAATGGCTTTAGTCTGGGCTTCAGCAAAAACCTAAGGCAGGTGTTTGGTGATGAGAAGAAATACTGGTTGCTGCCTGTGTTTTCAAGGTATGCTGTTCCTAATGCTTAATTTATTTAAACTACTGAATGATCAGGATCCAGAGTGTTTGGGGGGTGGTTCGTTTTTTGAAATAATATATAGTAATGAATAAAAATAACTTCTTCAAAGTTGAGAGATTTTGTACGTATGACAGCAATTCCGAATTTTCCAGTTTAGGGGATGGTTGCTCCTTTCCAACTTGCCTTGTTAATCAGGATCCTGAGCAAGCTTCTACACCTGGTGGACTTAATTCAACATCCAAAAGGTAATCTGCTTTTGTTACTCTTTTCATATAGTTGGTCTTTTTCTTCCTGTGCACACGTAAACGTATTGATGTATAATATACTTAAAAGTGGTAATCAAATGAAAAGTATCCTTTTAATAAATCCAAGTTAAGCTGTAAATCAGGTAATCCTCAGATTTACATTTAAATTTATGGAAATGAGGAGGGGTGAGTTTTTCCCCTGATGTGCTTTGTCTCTGCTCAGTGACATCCCAGGACCTGAATTTTTCACACCTGCCTAACAATCAGTATTCTTTATGCATACATATTCTTTATGCATACATATGAGATAGTCACACTGCATGTGATACAAATCCATTGCCTTGCATGGCTTTTGGGGGATGCCTGCTTTTTCTTCTCTGGTGAAAGCTGCTCCATATAAGGGAATCATCCCTAATGGCACTTGGGCCAAAGTACAGGAAGCTGAATATTAAGTGTTGTTTCTGCTGATAATAGAACATGTCTTATTAATTCTTATCCTTAATGAGCATGACTTCTTTAAAGTGTGAAAAGTATGCACATTCTCCTTTGAATAAATTCATATTGCATCCTTTTTGAAACGTTGGATAAGTATAGTGAATATGAGGCTAAGAAATGATAATGGAATCATACTGACAATCTTTTATTCATAAAAGAAATATATGACATTTCAGCTTGCTGTTTACTGACATTTTATCTTACCCCAGCATTCTGTAGCTTACGTTAGAAAAGAGATTTTGGAGATGTTCTCTCCACTATTTATCATGTTTGTTGTAGTGAAGAAGAATATAGGTAAGAGTGCATTTGGGGCTGAAGTGCATGTATTAATATAAAATAGCTGTCAAATTAAAAATCCCTGTGCTTTTTAGATTGTGCTTGCACTTGTGACAACCACAGTGTAATGTATATAATGATAAAAAAGTAATGATTCATCAGACAAGAAGAAAGGTGAGGAAAGGGAAATACTGCATATGACAAACTGTTTGTAATGTGTGGTAAGATGATGAAAAATTACTGCAGTTCACTAATGTTCTTTTTATTGGTGCTACAGTGAGAACCATCTGTTTCCTGCAAAGCCGTTGCGTGATTCCCAGAGCCACCTACTTACAGATGCACCATCTTGGCCAGAAACTGCTGCAAAGGCTGACAAGGGCAAAGTTGGTAAGGACTTGACTTATGCTGCAATGATCTGGGTTGTAGGAACTAGTTTTGGAGGATATATTGTAACAATGACCACAGTCACATGGTTTGTTTTCATGAACCAAAATTCATGAAGCTTTTTAAAAATACATGCTTGTAGGAAGTTCCATGTGTCAAGCTGCTGTGCCTTTCCCAGTTAAACCTGACCAAGGGATATCAGAACACTTGCTAATTATTTTTTAAGATAGGCCCGATTTGACAACCAATTTCTTATAAAAGAGGTGACACCTATTTGCAGCTAGTGAAAAGTTATGTAATACATATGGGGCAGGACTTGACTTGGTAATAGAGTAATGACATTAAAATGATTGTTAATTCATGGTTATGTTATTTGCTGTAATAATGAAATTAAATAAATTTTCTGAAATAATGAAATCATTAAATGAGACCTTTTCCTGTGGGAATAATATTTTTTGGTTTTTAAGGCATGAGCAATCCTGCATTAACCATGGAAAATGAAACCTAATTTCCCTTAAAAGAAACATCTGAATATGTAAGGAAAGGTATGTTAATATTCTCTATATTTATTATTTTATTTGATGATTCCTTACCATTTGAAAAATGCACAAAAGAAAATTACTAAAATGCTTCCATTTGTTTTCTTTTCTTCAATTAATTTCTTACCATGTATAGTGGCATGTGAATTAATAGTTTAACTAAACCTCCTATTTCTTGATGTGTCATGTTTGGAAATTAGTTTGAGCTTTATACTCGTTGGTTTTTAGGTAATAGTCCAATATATTATACTAATAGTAATAATTGTTGTTGTTATTATTATTATTCCCTTTATTTAGAAAGATACTGAAAACTGTGAGTATTCAAGCTGTTCAGCCCATATTTGTAACGCTAAGTTTGAAAAGTAGGCTGGTTCTTAACACTGAATGCAAAGATCATAGCTTTGTCTGCTAAAACAGGTAAAAGTCTATCAAATGATGAAGCAAAAAGGATTTGGTCTAATAGATGAGCTATTGGTGTCTTGCTCTGATTCAGGAACTGAGCTGCATCCTATTTAATAGTAAAAACATGCTGCCTACTAAAGAACAAAGGTGTCCATATGACCTCCTGAGCATTTAATCACCTGTTGTCAAAAACAGCTGATATTTTCTTGATTTCTTGCATTAATATCTTTCAATACAGGCTTCTCAGAAAGCAGGTTTGAGAAGCAGGTAGTAAATTCTGTTAGGTACATAACAAGAGCTGACATTTACCCTGGTTTGTGGAGAATGAACACAATCATCACATTCACTCCAGTACTTGAATATAGCTAACTCGGCCAAAATTTATGGAATTAAATTATTTTGTATTTAAAACTGTATAAAAAGTTTGACTCCAACCCTAAGAATTTTTGCTTACCAAATAATTGGTATGGAGGAGTTGTTCCAGCAAGGTCATTCCTTCCCTGCTGTTGGAAGCACCTTTTCAGTCATCCTGAAGAAGCATCTCAAGTGAAGGTCGTTCATTTATGTGTGGAGTGACTCCTGGACATGCTGTCATGGCTGTGAGGTTGCTCATGGTCCCTCATGGAAGAAATGGAAGGCATGGAAAGTCATCAGGGAGCTGCTGTGATTGTTACTAGACCCATTAGGAATCGTATTGTGCTGTCAAGGCAGATTATAAAACTAGTAGGTGTGCAGATACCAACAGATGGACCCATAGCTTGTACCAAAAAGTTCAGTTTGGTTCATGAGAGAAATTTAAAAACCTCTTGGCCCTTACATTCTGGTTTTGTGTTCAGTGATGAAGACACATTTCCAGATATAGGTACATCTGCAAACTTGATGATGATGTGAAGTGTTAGAAGTGTTGAAAATGTGGGTGTCAGATGAACAGAGTTGAAGAGATGAGTGAAGGAAACTCAGATGGTGTCTGCAATTTTCACTGCTCTGTGTATATTTTAATAGAACATAAAACCCCTCATTTCTAACCCTTTGTTCAAAATGTAAAACACTGCATTCTGCACTGTTTAATCCATCAGTTCTTTCAACAAAACAACAGCTTCTGGAAAAGACTAAATTACTTACCTTCAGTTACTTTAATGTCTTACATGTCATCACTAATCAAGAGTAAAATATTGGAGATAGACTTCATAGAAACAGATTCTTGGATTGTTACAGAAATAATACCATTAATTGCAACTCGTTTTATCAGGTTGGAGTTCTACTTTCTGAAGTCTTAACACTTTATTTACTTAAGTAATATCTATTAAACTTTAATCTTTCTTTGAAGAGTGTGTACATTTTATTGGAACTTTGTCATTCAGACTACTCTGAATATCAAACATAGGCTGTGACTGTTCTTAGTATGTTAAAAGATTTTTCCCATCAGTTTATCTTGATAAACATCTTGTGCTCTTTTTGAATTATTTTCTTCTTTTAGTCCAGTCTGAGAAAGAGTTGTGTTTGCAGTCAGATGACTTCACTCTGTGCGGTTTGGGGGTTTTGTTTGGTGTTGTTTTTTCTTTTTGGAGGCATCCTTTTTGGAACATGGCTTTTTAAAGAGAGAGACTACTTTCAGAGGAGGTTATGTTCCAAAGAGTAAGTCTAAAGTCACATAAAGGGGCTCCTGGAAGTTGGTTTTGCCTCACTTGGATTCATGCACTTTCAGAAGGGTAGTAAGAAGTGGTAATTCTCTGGCATGAGCATAAGCACCAGATTGGTTGTACCCTTAGCTCTGAGCTATTTCTGTGTGGCAGTTAAAACTTTCTGGAGAAGTAACAAAAAGATAGATTACTGTCTACATATATGTCACATACAGTTGCTGGAATAAGAGCTGTATATAAAAACTTCTTTTAGCTACTTGACATGTAACTTCATTACATTATTGTCAGTATAGGAATTATATTTGTTCTATGGGATTGAATAGAATACTTTTAATAAAACTGCTGAAGTCACCACAAAAACCAAGTAATTTCATCTTAAATATGAAAAATACATGCTGCACTCCTTTCCAATGTGTTAGAATTAGAATTTCTGTCCCACTGAAGAATCTGTTCAATATCCTGTATCCTATAATCCTTCATATTTCAGTAGAGGACTGATTACGGAAAGTGCCAGATGTAGTTTACACTAATGTAATAGAGAATTATTTTTTTAATTCTGTTGGTATCTGGAAATAAAAATAGATTGTTTTATAAACTGGTGGCCTGCTTGCTGTGTAGAGAGTACTTATCACTGTCATCCTGAAGCAGATTAATAACATACCTGTGAGCAGTCTTACTGGGTTCCTCTTCAGGGTGGGATTTTTATTCTGCTGTTAGTCACTTTCCCCTTCAAGTTGATGAGACTTGTTACAATAACATAATTTTTAAGTATTCTTTGACTCTAATAATGTATTTTGTGATTAATATTCTGTTCCAGTTTAAGAATGAGCTGTTGTTGGAAGGAAGATGCATTCTTCCAAGTATCAGCCCTGCTGGCCAGCTGCTCCTGTCTGCTCCTCTATGGATGTGCTCAGAAAACAAACTGACAGATGATTAGCTGTCTCCATGTCACTGCTTGAAACACAAAACTAAACACACTACTTCTGAACCATATAAAGGATGTTTCAACTTCAAATTATTGGGTTTGAATGGTGAAGGATGATTGAGTACTAGAAAGTGGTACAAAAGCAAAATCTGTGTTTACAATTGTAAAAATTCAATGGCTGGTTTTACTTTGGTATTCAGCACAAGAAAAATGTGACGTGACCTCCTTACTATCGGTTCATGTTCTTGGCTTGGTTTTGAAAATTCACCTTTTAATGCAAATTGTTGTAAGTAGTTGACTTTAAAATCAAATTTTTGCACTACTGGCTTTATGAACTGGGAGAACAGCCAGTGTTGATTAGGAATAGTTTAGTGGGTTGGTGGACTGTATTTTCTTTTGAGCCCTTGATAAGCAATTTTTGAAGAAGACCTAAGTGAAGTGTCTGACTGTTTTTGGAACATTTTTTTGGAAAACATTATTGTAAAAGCTCTGTTTTTTCAAAGGTTTGTACTACAGATAGCTGGAAAAGTTGTTGAGAGGGAAAAAAATCCTTTGGTTAATTGAATGGTACAGTGGGCCACTGCTCAGTGATGCAATGAAAAGCCTGTGTTCAGGGGGGTAATACGTAAATGAAACCGGCCAGCTGGGGATTTTGATGGAAGCTTCACAGAATAGTCCTGTGAAATGGGATTTTATTGCCCCATTTGGAGCTCTTGCCCCTTTGGGAAGCAAATGTTGGCCCTGAACTTTAATCCAAAAGGCTTTTTACCAACCTCTGTTAGCTACTGAGGGCCACTGTCTTTCAGGCTCCTATTTTCCTATTAATCAATATTTGTCTCAGATTTCTTTTTTCACTTTTTCTTCAAGACACTGCCTTTCTTACTGCATAACTTCATGAATACCATGTGCAGTCAAGGTGACTTACTGTTACAACTTTTGATATTTGCATTTACAGGACAATGGACTTTTGATGGCAATACCAAAAAGCCAGGCTGCTGCACATAGGAAATCCGTTTAATTAAGTTAGGAGCTAGCAGCTTTCTTAGGATCAGAGTTTACTGACCAGAATAAAAGAGGCATTTTTGGCTTTCAAAGTCAAGGAAGTTTCAGCAACACAAATCTAATTGTCTTGTGCCTTTTGTATACGCTACATTTATGGTATCCGTGTTTACATTTAAATGCAAATTTCTATTCTGAAAACAATTTTAGGAGGAACTTAGTTAGGCTTTCTAGGGGGCTAGATAAAAAGACAAGTCAAAAAAAGAAAGGTGAAAACTTCAGACTATGCTGAGTTCGGTTGAAACAGGAAAGTCCTTCTACTATCAAAGCTGAATTACTTAGAGGGTTGGTTCACAGTGTAAAGATGCCAGTCGTTTGTTTAGGAAACTGCCAGCAGGACTAAGTGATATAATTCTGAAAGCAAAAGATACTATCATTAACTCTCCTACCAGCAGGTAACTTCAAAATTTGTCTTTCTTGGGTTTGCAACTTAAGTGATAGCTGGTGTAGCAAAATGTGGCGCTTTTTTTCTCTAGTGAGGGAAAATGTATTTATTTTACTTTTATTCTTTTAAATCTAAAAATTTTACCAGCCTGAGAACATCTGTTTATTGCCAGAAGTGCCAGAGTATAGATCCCTTGATGTAGAACACCTTTTTTAAACTAGCATGAAGGTAGCATACAGTTTACATTATGCCTGCAGAGATCTAGTTACCAAAAGATTTTTTGCAGCTCTTTATTCAGTGTTGTTCTGTCAGCTTACCTCATATTCGTGTTTGTTTAAAGGCGAACTTGTCAAGGGATAAGGGGGAGAGGGAAAATATATTTTTTAACACTTCAGGTTCTCTATCTGTAGAGTCTTGTTTTTTATGCAGTTAGTCACAGGGTGGTTTGTCATGGAGCATGCATTTAAAAATACTGAGTAGAAAGTTGAAATTCAGCTTCAGTGTGTCTTGCACCATATTTTTATGTAAAGACAAAAGATTTCCTCCCCAGCAAAACACATCATGGAAATGGATCTCTCTTATGTCGGTTTCTCTGTGTCCAGGGCTCTGAGATCTCGCAGTAAGGCTGGGGATCAATGTAGAGAAAGGACAGGGATAAGGGGTCAAAAAATGCCTGGCTTCTCCATGTCTCAGAAGTCACACTTGGAAAGCACAATAGCCCTAAATAATCTGCAGTTTTGTTGCAGCCAGAGGCTGTCCCCCTCACAGAAAACTGATGGAGGCGTGGGAAACAGGCACTGATGAAGGGAGGAGAAAGGGAAAGAAAGGATGGTAGCTCAGATGTAAACACTGAGCATTGATCTGAGCCAGGGGCTGTAGCTACATTTGCTCTCTGGATGGGCATGAGCTGTGTCTCCATGAAGAGCACTGTCAGCAGGCTTTGAGGGTTCCTGGCAGTTCTCACTGTGTAGAGTATGGACAAAATCGAGTTACTCATGCTCCAAAGTATAATTGCTGATGATATGACTGTACTCTTGGCTTTAAACTCTCTAATACTCCCTATAACAAAGTGAAAATTCTCTTTTTGACATACTGACCATTGTCAGTGTTACAATGCATGCAGGAGAATTTGTGAAGAAGTCAGGGTAGCAAGGATGCAATGTTGTTTGTCTGCATACACTGATTCTCCTGTCCTTTATATTCTTGCTAGGCACTTTACTACAGCCTTTTGCCTAATTTCTGTATTTTTTTTAAGGAGTGCTTTTTACCTACTGTACAGTTACTAATCTACTTTTTTGCTAAGAAGAAAATAATATCCCTGATATTTGTCTAGAGGTATGACTGTGTTTCAAGCTTTAGTGGAAACTGGATGAGTTCTGCAGACTCCTCAGACGGGCCTGAGTCCCAAATGACAGCAGAGTTAAATTTATTTTGTATCTATGTAAACAGTCATGTGAACCATAGCTCCCTACATTTGTAAAAATGTATTTTTTTTGTAGGGTAGAACAAATCCAAAACATCTGCACCAGAAGTAGTCCACACATACTCTATATCAGTAGATGTACTGGCGATGGAGTACTCAAAGTCTTCACAGAGAACTATTTTTGTTAAAAAATGGAACACAATCTTTGTGAGCAGTTAAGATACAGTTGCTGTTATGCACTTTAATTCTTTAACTTGAGAGAAAAACACTGTCCAGTTTAGGTTACAGACTGAAAGTTCTTTAGTAGCCTATGGCTGGGCAGGTAGTGAATGAAACACAAAATCACTGAGCGGCAAAGGTTGGAAGGGACCACCACTGGGGTTATCTGGTCCCTGCTCAAGCAGGATCATCCTAGAGCACATTGCACAGTATGAAATACAGATGGGTCTTGAGTATCTCTTGTGAGAGACACTCCAGAAAGGAAACAAGTTTGTTTCAGTGTGTGGAATGCTGTAGCAGTTTTTCATCATTATTTGGACTGAAACCTTATTTCCCTTAAAGTAAACATCTAAATATGTAAGGAAAGGTATGTTAATATTCTCTGTATTTATTATTTTATTTGATGATTCCTTACCATTTAAGAATGCACAAAAGAAAATTACTGAAACACTTCCTATCTGTTTTCTTTTCTTAAATTAATTTTTTAATTAACTGAGAGTTCTTCCCCTGGTTTGGTTGACTGTGTGTGGAGGGGTGGGGGAAAATACATTTCTACATAAATTTAGTGTATAACTTTGCCATGTGTTAATGTGTTGCTCACATAAATAAATGCTTCATGTTCAGCAAGCTATGTATGTAGTAGTCATTGACACATTACTACCAATTTTACTGATGGCATACCTCAACAGCAGAACCTCATCTCTACTAGGGCTTCACTAACAACATAGCTGCTGTAAATGTTCCCCCTCACCCCTTCACCAGGAGTCTTGGACTTTTGTAGGTGCATTTCCCTTCAAGGTTTGCCTCACAATGCACTGACACTGGAAGAGGTTGAGAAGGAGCCAGTTCTTTTATCATCTCTCATGGGTGAAACACTCTATGCCTTTATGCTGCCATCCTTTTTGAGTACTGTTGGTGGTCAAAAAGTTGGAATTTTGTTCCCCAAAAAAGGGCAGGGGGGAGGTGGGGGTGTCTTCAACCCCCTACACTTTATAGAAGTGAAAAGGTACAAGAAAGATAGGTACTGACCAGGATTGTCACCCACAGTGTCATCACAGTGCAGCTTTGCTTCATGGTGGTTCTCCAGTCCCTGCCAGGCCAGACTCTTCAGAGCTGCCTGACTTTCCCCTCTTTCCTAACAGCCCTCCTTAGGAAAGTGCTGGATCCACCTCCTGTGCTGAGAGGAGTGAGACTGTTGGCTCAGGAACCTCTAACTGCAGGAACAGTTACGTAAAGATGAAAGCAGCTCTCACCTCTACCACTTCAGACATAAGATGCAGTATATGGTCCAAGCTCATCCTGTTTTTAAAACCCTTCCAAAAATAGTGGTATTGAACCACACACAAACATTCTCATCCAAAACAAGATTAAAGAGAAAGAATGTGCTGCTATGCAGTGGGGGTGGTGGGATGTCTCTGTTGCTACTTCACTTGCATCTACCACCTGCTTATCAGTGACCTTGTAGTAGGAGGGGAAAAGGAGTAGCCTTCTGGGCTGAAACTTGGAGCAAGTGACATCTGACATAACCTAAGGCAAGCCTTGCCATGTTCCCTCAACAGTTTTTCAATTGTTCCTTCTTTAAATTGTGTATCATCTTTCTTTCTCTCTTCTTCCCTTCCCTAGAAGTCCAGATTGAAATTGTGAAATGTGAAATGTACAATCACTACTTTGGTTCTTTATTATTCTCCCTACCAAAGTTGATTCTTGCTAGGTAATTCCTTCATTTTTCCAAGTTGTCACTCATCACTGAAGTACAGTAACTCAGTCATTCTGAAACACAGTATTTGAGGCATTGATCACATCCTTCATCCTTGATCACTTTTATCTCAAGCAGATGGTCCCAATAGTTTTTTGAGTGCAGCAGTTGGAAGATGTGCCATGAGCCCCCTCTGCATGCTCACAGTTTAACTGATTGGCATAACTGGAACAGACCCAGCACTTCCTGACAGTCATCACTTTATGAAATCACTTTCCTTTTTTTTTTAAATCTGAAGATAGAATAATTCTTAGTTCACTTAAGAAAGAGTTCCTGCTATAAAGGCAAAAATAGACAACACACACACTGTAACAGCCTGAACAACAGGAACTTCCAGTTATTTTCTCCATCACATCAAGAGATTTGAGTGGCCAGTATTTCAAATAGATAAAATAGTAAAAATCAGCAGCTTCATATAAAACACTATCATAGATACTACAGCTTGCAGAGGGATAGGAATGAAGGAATCAGGGAGCTTGGCAAGCTCAGTTATATGATGAGAAGAAAGGGTATTGCCAATGCCACCCCAGCTCTGCTTCGCTGTCCTACAAAAAAGAAAGCACATTTTCTGTAACGCAGCTTAAAAAGTTCATCTGCTGCCAACTTCTACCTGGTACACAGAGAAGGGAAAAGGCTTCCCTTCCCTCTTCTCCAGTTCTCCCTCACATTATACGACACCGTTAACTGAGGAGAGTGTCTTAGGAGCATGGGAAAGAGCACTCTTGGGCAAGACAATTGTCCAACAGAGGTAAGAATTGGTAGCTCATCTCTGCTGGCAGCAGAAGGACAACACCAGCCCCTGCAGAAATCAGATCTTCACAGCTGGCATGAATGTGCAGATTTATTCCCAAGCCAAGACTGCTAAAATAATGCAGGAGAATCATCCTCATTTCACTACTTGTGTGAGGTAGTGCAAGAGGGAAACAGACACCAAATAAGCAGCCTCATGAAAGAGGGAAATAAAACAATTTCCCATAAACCAATCAAGGTGACCTAAACATAAGATATACCAAGAAAATAACTTCATGGTATGAATAGAGAAGTACGCAAGATAACTGATTTCACTCCATGTAAAAATCAGGATTTATTCTTTGTGAGACTTTTTTCAAACTCAACAATTTAAAGTAGTTAGACAAATACCCACAATTCTACTGGAAGCTTTTGGCTTTCTTTGCCATCACTGATGTGTTGGTGTAAAATAAAAATCTTGAGAAGTCTGTTTAAAATTTCACTTAATTATTTTACAGGTTACTAAACTGCAATGAACCCACACCACCCTAAATCCATTGACATGTGATTATTAAACTTCCAGCGAAGGCCTAAAAACTGCTTCAGTATAGGAGTGTTTTCTTTCAGTGCATGTTATTAGTTAATTCAAAGTTGAAAAACCAATTGGGAGTTTAAAAGAGAACTCAAGTTTGTTTTTATACTCCTAATCCAATCTTCCTCCACCAAGGATAAATCTTCCCTTTTCCAGACAATGTCACACATCCTGCTTCCACCTTTCTGTGTTTGGAGCTGAGTCAGAAGCACCTTGTTCATGAATGCAGGCTTCCTGCTACTTTTCTTGGATTTTCAGAGTAAGGGAATGAAGCATTCTTGAGCATGGAGTAACCAGTCAGATAAGAGAAATTTCTTGGATGTCAAGAGTTTATAGGTCATCAGCAAATTCATATGGGAAAAAGCCTTAAATACTCTGTGATCCAGACCTATTTTCCTCCACTTCAAGGATGCTTCTTGCCTAGTTTCAATGAGCAAAGGAACTAAATGCTTAAAATAAAAATTACATATATTTAAAAAATAGTGTCAGAGAACATAAGGTTCCTGGAACATTCATCTGACTCCAGAAGCCAAAAATACAAGTGGATTAAAAATAGAAAGATCAAATATAACAGGTTTTGATATTGCATTTCTTCTGACAAACCTACTCAACAACAGTGTATTTTAAATGGATTGGGAAAAGCAGAGGCCTAGGAAGAGAATTCTTGTCTCTGAACAAAAAGGTGCATGTCTAGACAGCTGGAACTGTGCCTGCACATTAATTTTTGCAAAAGCAATTAAAGCTGGCCACTTTGGAAACAGATTTCAGGCTCTGAAGTTTACACGTAATGGTCCTACACATAAGAAATTACTTTGTTCATGATCTCTACAATTCACAATTTAAATCACTCCTTAATGGAAACTAAATCTAATTTTGCCAAGGAAATGAATGATGCACAGATGTCTCCCCAGCTGCAATCAGCTCTCAACAGACACAGTGATCAGACCAAGTGTTCTCTCACAGAATAAAGCATAATCTGTTTCATGCTGACCAGTGGCTTTTGAGAAATGCTTTTGTTACTGAAAAAAAAAAAGGCAAGAGTAGAATTCTTTGAAGTCAAAATACTGGTCTAGTGGAAGGTGTCCCTCTCCATGGCAGGGGGGGTGGAACTAGATTATCTTTAAGGTTCCTTTCAACCCAAACCATTCCATGATTCTATGACAGGAAGCAAAGAAAAGCATAGCACAGCACATGGGATGCTCAGCAGTTACTTCAAAAGCAAATCCCCATCGGCACTAGAACTTTTACTGTAGGCACACATTCAGAAGGCTCTAAAAACTTCCTTTGATCCTCGATTAAAAACCTACTTCAAAACAAAAACCCATTAAAGTCCTTCGAAGAGTCATTCTGCTCAAGTTAACCAGATAGCTGTATCCATATGCTTTAGGCAAAGCTACTACTTTAAAGCAAATGCATCAAACTTCAGGGGCTCTTCATTCCATGTCTATGCAAACCCTGGAGGCCACAGTAAGAATTCATCCTGCTTTCACTATCATGATCTTAAAGCCAAAGACAACTGAAGTTAAAACAAGACACTATCATCTAATGCATAATGGTATATAAAAGCACTAATGGGATTAGGATGCCTCAGAAGTAAATTGCAATCACCCCTCTTCCAACTCAGGACAGTAGGAATTAAATGACTGGAAACCCATGAACACAATTCCTCTCTGAATGTGAAATCAGTCAGGGAGCAGTGAGTTAGATTCCTCTATGTCAGCATGTAGAAAAGAACTATCATGCCTAACAAAACAGAGCTGAAGTGACTAAACAATCACATTCCAGGGAAAATTTTGCAACAAAACCACCAGTCTGTTGTTATGTAAGAAAACATTTCTTAGGCCTTTATTTACAAAAGCTTTAAAAACAAATACCCTCTGTTATGCAAATTACTTGTTTAAAAAGGACCGCCCAGTTACATCGTCATAATTCAATGAGAAAAAGGTGTTTGATTTTTTGCTTTTAAGTACAAGATAAAACAGAGTAATTGGTGAACATTTGGAGATTTTTCTGCCATTGATTTCCGTGTCAAACACACGTACGCGCGCACACGCACAGACACACAATGCCAAACATTCCATCATTCCAGGCTAGTATTTAGCTATTCAATACCAAAAATCCTTCCTGCACAACTGCTCTGTATACATGCTATGCAGAGTTACCAACATACTTTAGGGTCCTTGAAAACAATATATCTAAAATATATTGTAAGATATACTCAAAAATAAACTAGCATTACACTCCTCAGGTAACTTTATTAGCTGGAAGTTATTTATATTTTGTTGTCTTACAACAAATATCTGTAACATCTGTCTTTGTAACAACTACAAAAAGGCATGATTGAATTGTCATTCTAATTCAATAATTCAATTAAATAGTATTTTTCAGATCTTTGGGGTTCATCTTCAACTAAACTGACTTACAAAAATCATGAAATCAAGTACATAATAAATATGAGATCATGTTCCCCCAACAAAGAGTCAATTATACTTAAAACAAAACTACCTAACACTGATTTTGTGAGAAACATCAAAATTATAAAGCAGTGACTGCAATTCCAAGATGTTGCTTTTGTCTTTTTATCTA
>JAYDZK010000202.1:42341220-42362904 GCA_034509185.1 Euphonia xanthogaster | reverse complement strand
AAAATATCTGAGGTGTACATTACTAGGATAAAAGCCACGAGGTCAATCAAGGGAAATGTGCCATTACAAGACTCCTACTTTTCCATTATCCTTCAACTCTCAGCTTAACGGCAAAAAGGCTAAAGTCATAGCTGTTCTTCTCCTGAAGGGTGTAAAGCTGTTTTTTCAAGCCTCTTTCCCCCATCACAGAGCAGTTTTAAAGCACCAGGCCAACCAGCAGTTGACATGTGCAGGATGTGTTGGAAGATGACCAAACACTAGTACAGTAAGAGCAATTAATATGATTTCAGTAGTTTGTTTTGCTTGAACAAACAGAGATTATGCAGCAAATAAGTCCCGTTGTGTGGGTTGAAATACCAAGAAAATACAGCTTGAAGCTGCTGAACTTGGCAAGATGATTGTTTTCTAGCTGAGGGCAAAAGAAAAAACCAAAACAAACTTCAAATAAAACAGAGGATCTGAGTCAGAGTCGCTCTCTAAAGTGCAAATCTGATGGTCCACAATCTTGAATAGCTAAAACGCCTGCATACTGGAAAGAATAGACATGAAGGGGGAAGTTAGTTATAATCAGAGCCAATTAATTTAGAGAAGGGAGGGGAAAGACAAAAAACTGGAAGAACGATGTAGGCAAGTTTACCAGAATATTCATTATGATTCAACTTTCCCCTTCTCTCTGCCACACTGATCCTATACATGCTTCTTTACAAATGGGCTTGTTAAGAGGCCAAAATGTAACCCAGAAAATTTTACGTATCAATATTAAGATCAAAATCTGTGATAGGAACAGTCAAGTTTAGTACATAGAAAGGCAGAAAAGAAAGTGTGCTGAGAAAGGGGGGAAAAAAAGCCTTAATTGTCCAAGGGGTTCAACCAGAGATAAAACCTATATACAAGCATGTGGAGGTCAAAAAGACGGCCTTTCATTTCATGTCATGACTGTTTGTTGGCTTCTTCTTCATAAGCGTTTCCTGTGCCATTCTGTACGTAAGATGACCCCGAACCAAGACCATATAAGTGGCCACAATATTTGGCATCGTCAATGTGATCTTCAAAGAACATCTAAAAAGTGAAGAGACATGAATTACTGCAAAAGAAAAGGTTCAATTTCAATAGAACTGTAGAAAGGCTTTAAAATTCCTTTTGTTTTAAATAAGATTATCAAATCCCAAGGTGCAAAAGATGATATAATTAGTATAGTAAGACACTTAATCTCAACACATTTTCACAATGTGCTATATGACACCATTATTTCAATCTGTCAAGAAATACAATCAGTCTTCCTGTGCACCTCTCCCAGTTAAATGGCCAAATGCAATGTTTTCACAATTTTGTATTATTAGTCATCACTCACATATCTGCAAGAGCAACAAAGATATTTCTCCATCTGATTTCTGTGGTGCTTCTTACAACAGGCATATGCTTAGCATCCATCATCAGTGCCTGTTCCCTTACCTCCCCTCAGTGTAGAGTTTTCACCATACTCTGTCTTGGAATAGAGATGGTCCTGATTTGTATTATATAGGTTTGGGGGTGGGGAAGATGAGCACAAAATCAGAGTTTAGAGAAATGCAGAAAGATGCATTTTCAGCTCCTCACAGAGGAGGACTTCATTTAATGAGGAACAGCAAAATTTTGTACCAAGACTGCATTTACATATTACAAGTCTAAATTACAAATGAAACTTTTCAGTGGAAGACAAAATAAAGCCCATGATATTCTGATACTCTGCCCTTCAGATGGGTTTTCAAGCAGAAAATCCCAAATTATCTTGCAAAAATAAGAAGACACACATACACGAACATTTTTCACCCTAAAACCTTCACAGCAATCCTGGACACCCCAGTGGTTCCCATTCTGAGTCATCACCAATACCAGAAATCTAAGACAGGCAGAAATATGCAGGGACAGAATGGATGCAATACACAATCTAAACATGGAGATCTGTATATACCACACAGGTCAAAACTTCTCCCTTCAAGCTTTGCTTTTAGCAGCACAGTCAGGATGGTAAATTCTGTACTGTAGGAATCAGAGACTTTTAATTAAAAGTTTTGCAGCCCCCAGCAGTTCTTAATGAAATAAAGAGGTAAGAAAAGCCCAAAATAACAACTCTACTCTTGTAGTATCATTATTTGAGTACTTCTGATGGAAAGAAAAGGATCAGTAACTTTTCTGGCTAGCACTCCAAGACCCAGCAAACAAGTTGCATCTCCTTCATAGCAATTAGTAACAAAATTCTGTGCCTCAAAAAGCACTATAAAGTGAAGTCTTTTTACTCAGAAATACATTTTTAACTGAACTCTGCTGAAAAGCTTTAAAAATCTACATTAAATGTATTTCTCTCTGCTTACTACTGTGTTCTTATTCAGAAATGCTGTATTTGCAAAGAGTATTTAAGTACTGGGGGAAAAATTCATTATCAGTCCATGTCTGTTGGCTTAATTAAGCAAGTGTGTTACACTAAAAAACCCTCAGAGATTTCTACTTCTGGTAAAAGCTTTCAGTAAATAAATTCAACCAGCTAGTTTTCCATCTAACACAAAGTGCATCTCATTAAAGAAGCTATCATGCGTTTGGACCGTTACTCTAGAAAACTAACTTGAAAGGCTTTATCTTAAGCATGATTATTATATGCTTCCCTTCTTTGCTTTGGATCTTCACATTCAAGAGTGAAGTTTCACAATACTGGGCAGACAGCAGGTAGCTGCACTGGCCTTGGATCATACCAGAAACGTAATCTTTTTCATTGCATCTGCAGCCCATGACCTGCTTGACAACTGCAAGAGTTCCAGCAGAAGCAGAACAGAGTGCTAGGATGAGCAAACTAGCCTAAACCATCATTCTCTATTATTCAGCTGCTGTGTCACTAATATTTGTCACAATCTCGTGGTCATTTTCTCCTTCATACAGAAGGCTGGATTCCAGAAGGTAGACTTCAGCATATCGTACTTAACATGATTAAATGATGAGGTTTGATATTGCCATCTGTTTTGACATGGTAAACGACACTGAATTGCTGGAAGAATGCCATGTTCTGATGCACTGGCATTTGTTCAGTGCAACTGCTTTCCAGAAGAGGCCTGTTCGACATTTCATTGTTCTACTAATCCAAAATATCCTAATGTTTTCCTGTTGTATGCAGACAAGGAGCAAGGAAGTGTGAAGCCTGTAAGACCTGACTGTCCTTGCTGTAAACCTTGAATTAACTGACCTTTAGAACCTTAGTTAAACTGAGCTTCACTCAACAGCAAGGAAAAAGAAATGCATGGAAATTCTCCAAAGCAGCCCAGAAGTCAGTATTTCATATACCTCTAGCCTGGAAGTTTAGCTAGAAGTGGTTCATCAACAGTCCTTCCCCACCTCTCAGCCTGCCACAAGCAGCAGTACACACCAGCTATTACACTGGATATTACACTGAGCAAAAGCTCTAAAAAAAAATTTGATTTAAGTACAGTCACCCAAAAAGGAGTCTGGCTTCAGCAGTTCATAAATCACTGCAGCAGTCACCTAAAAAAAAAGGCACCCTGCAAAACAGGTGAGGAAAAAACACCCCAAAACAAAACTTCACAAAAAATCCAGAAGTCAGGCCTAGGCTGGAATTGGGAAGAAATATTCACTCACAGCAGCAAAGCAAGGAGTCAGTAAGGCTAATTCATACTTAGTTGGGGAAAAAATACAGGTGGTCTCATTTTTGTCAAGAAAGGATTGACTCCTGAAGCCCTTCAGAGACCTCCTTAAAATACCACACTTATCAGAATCAGCAATTCCATGTGACTATCACAACACATTACTATCATGGAAGTAAAAACAGTATGTCCACCTACTTCTCTCATTTTGAAAAAGGCCATTCCTGTGAGTAAAGAATCGGATCCTGCCTGATGCTGTGGTCCTATCCTTTCCAGCTCTAACTGCTCAGCCACTTCTTGTAACCCACCCTGGAAAACAAAACATTTTTGTTAAATGCTGAAAAGTTAAATTAGAACATGGAACAGCTATATTTGGAAAAATCTGTTACACAGGCCATACAACCTCAGGCATATTTCAATATCTGCACAGTAGCTGAAACAGTCATTATACTAGATAAATGCATACCAGAAGAATCAAAGTTTCCATATCAACAGTATTAATATTCTCTGTCAGTGTATCTGCAACCAACAAAACAAGTACTCCTTATGTTCCAGCTTCTCCAGTAACCAGATGTCATTACTTAACAATTCCTTTAAGATGACTGTTGATACAATGCTTTAAAAGGACAGACTATAAGGCTGTAGAGAACACACCAAAGCTGCAAATCTATCTTCTCTAAAAGGTAAAACTTCTCCAGTTTTGAAGGAAATTTTCTTTCCAATACACTTATGTGAAAAATTATCCCCTTAACTGCAAAGTGACTAAATAAACATCATTTTAGCGTCCTCTCCAAAACAGTAATAGCTTCTATGTGTGAGAGCAAAGCTGTCAAAATTTGGTTTAGTTTTACATAGATAACACTAATCAGCTGAATGACAGACATGTAATACTGTAACTGCAATATTTTAATGCTGTGAGCACATGATTGTACAAAGACTTTTTTTTAATTCAGTAAGCTATAAAGCTACTGGCAAGACTTAGGCACATGCACATTCTTAAAGATCTAGAAAGATTAAAAAGAAAAATAAAAGACACAACCTTTAGTGCTGCCATAAGCATTGAAAGGCAAAAATGTTGCACAGAGACAATGCTTTTAAATAAAGAATGCCTAGAGTTCACCTTCCAGTGAACTCTTAACCTATTTCACATAGAGGAAGTGAAGCAATAAGAGGCAAAACCATAATAGTCAAAATTAAAACTCATGAAGCTACAAAGGAGTCCAAACTGAAAACCAGATCAAACATTATAAAAATTCCTGTTAATCTTATGGCAACATGTTTGGGTCCTGTTTTTCATTTAAAAAGATGAAAACTTCAATAATAACATTCCCAAATAACACCTACAAACTAACAAGAAAACCTAGTACTGCTATTGCTACTTTTAGTCTGTCTTGAGCAGAAGAAAAACACCTAATGATACCTGATCACTGCCTCAACCACACTACCCTGACCCAGAAGTGAGCCCTTCCTCCATGCCTGGAAAATTATGTGAGGTGTCACAGAATAACCTCCATGTTAACAACCTCCATAACCCATCCTAGCTACTGCAAAAATTCACCCTATCCTGGCTGGAACCAGGACATTATCCACTTCTTATTCTATACTATCTGTGTCATGTCCAAATCTTGTAACATCCAACAATATACATATATTCACACACACAAGTACAGCTTCCCTCTGAGATGTCTATTAATTTAGTCCACTACTGTGTGTTTTATTTACCCTAGATGCCTTCCAGGGAAGGAGGGCTGGTGTGCTGTCAGCTCGCTGCAAGCTGCATCAGGAGCTCATGAGTGGTATACATGGACCACTCCATACTCATTGGCCACAGCAGCTATGGCATCCAGAGGCAGTGGCATTCAGCAACCAGTATTATACAATTCATCACTACAAACCATTCTTACCCAAAAATCAAATCTCCTTGAAGTACACATCACCATATTTCCCCATCCCTCTGTGGGGAATGTGTACCCGGGCCCTTGAGTAAAAACAATCTCACAGATGGGTTTGCCGTTGCTTGAGGCAGGACTAACCCAGACTGTCTTCCCTAACGTGTTGCTCATATGCACAATGGGGATTTATTCCCTTCTATGGTATGTGGAGGTTTTGATTGGGCAAGGAGAGCTCAGTTGGCAGAACCTTGGCTGTTAACTAAGCAGATAGCCTCTGCTTAATGTAGAACCCACTGTTAGAAAGTTCCACCACCAATTCCTTTCAATGTTTTTAACACTCCATTGTCCCATCTAATTTTCCCAGAGACTGGTACATAACAAGGAATATGATACACCCACTTCATACTGTGCCCTCTGGCCCAGGTGTCTATGAGGCTATTTTTGAAATCAGCACAGTCCACTTACTCCACATGACATCAGTGGCATGATGTGTGGAAGGGACTTTCCTTCAAACACCCAGACCAGCACTGGTAGTTGGGGTGCCAAAAGGAGCTGTGCTCGGTAGCCAGTCGCTTCTGGGGCAGCTCAAACCCCTCCATAAATACCAGCATCTCTTCTTCAACGGGGGCATAGCAGGCCTCAGATCCTTTGCATCCCCAACTCCAGAACCCAGACATCAGCCTCAAGTCTCTCCAGGTACCCTCTGACAGATGCTCCAGGAAGGCCATTCTCCCCAGCAGCCATGAAGAGCACATACTTCACACCTTGCCACCAGAGTGGCCCAAGGGCTACCGGATAAACAATCTCCTGCTTGATTTGTTCAAAAGCTTGTTGTTGTTCAGGACCCCACTTTAAATCATTCTTTTCCTGGGTCACTTGATATGGAGCACTTGTAATTTGATTCTAATCTGAGATACACATCCTCCAAAAACCCACAGCACCTAGGAAAGCCTGTGTTCCTTTCTTGCTGGTTGGTGGGGATCTAGCTGCTGTGTTGTTGACCACATCAACTGGAATCTAACAATATCCATCTTGCCTTTTTCCTCCTAAAATCTGAATATCTTGGGTAGATCCCTTGATCTGACTTTGCTTTATGGCAAAACCAGCCTTCAGGATGATCTGGATTATTCTCTCCGTTTCTCAAAAAGCTCCTCTGCCATGTTCCCCCATACAATGATGTCATCTATGTACTGCAAGTCTTCTGAAGCCTCGCCCTTTTCCACTGCAGCCTGGATCGGTCCATGGCAAATGATGGGGGCTTTGTTCCCACTCCTGGGGCAGTCAGTCCCAGGTGTACTGGATGTTCCTCCAGGTAAAGGCAAACTGTGGCCTGCACTCTGCTGTCAAAGGAATGGGAAAAAAATGCATTAGCAGTATCAGTGGTGGTACCACTTTGCTGCCTTGGGCTCCAGTTCAGAGTGAAGACCTAGCATATCCAGTATAGTGACACATAGCGGTGGTGTGACTTCATTCAAGCCATGACAGTCCACTGTCAATAGGCCATATAGGATTTTTAAGGGGTGAGCATGTCTTGCTGACTACTCTGGCTCTCCAGTTCACAAATCATCTCATGGATGGAGGTCATGGAGTACCCAATCAGTGCAGTTTTGTCGACAATGCATTGCTGTGGTAGAGATTGGTACCTCCTATTCTTTGACCCTCAGCAGTCCCAAAGCAGAAGGGTCCTCTGAGAAACGAGGCAAGTTATTCAGCTAATTTCCTCTGTCTCCACTGTAGCTATCCCAAAAGCCCAATGATGTCCTTTTGGGTCCTGCAGTAAACTATGTCAAGGATACGCAGAGCCTCTGTATATCCCAATAGCAAAGACTCTGGTCCATACTGGTGGGGCAAAGGACATGTCCCCAGTTCTCTCTGGTCTTTTGAATCTGTCTGCAGTCTTGGACAGTCATTCCACACCAAGGAGCAGGCTGGTAAGGAGGAAAAGAGATTATCTTCCTATTAAGGGAGTCTGTCACCTGAAGGACTGTTTTTCCTCATCCTTTCATTGACATCAATGCCAAGGGGCTGGTGAATGACAATGGTGTGCTCCGTACAAACTTCTGCCCCGTGGATTGTGTACAATGGGCCTTATCTGGATCTACAGGAGACTTCCTGTTATTTGAATCCTTACATATCACCTCCAGCACAACTAATTCTCTCAGGTATCTTTTTCCATGGTGCTGCATCTGCTCGGGCACACCACTAGATCACCCGTGGAGAATACCCATCTCTCACACTTGACAGGAGTCGCCTCCAGAGGCTGAGAGTTTCTGTCCTCTTCCCAAATCCCAGGATGCCAGTTGCTTGGCTTCGCTACCATGCAGTTTCATATTGTGGGTCATGGTATTTCAGCATCAGAGCAGACAGCACATCTGGGGCTTTCACGACTGGTGGCTGGAATCTTTTTTTCACTTAGCTCACCCAGGGATAGGAATTGAGTGATTATGTCTGGTCCTGCCTCTTCCTCCTTTTGTGAGAGCTCTACTTCCTCTTCATCCCTGACTATGCAAACTGATTTGGTCCTGGATTTCTTCTTCTGCGTAGGTGTGACGGTTACGGGCATGAATTATTCTTCAAGTTCGGCTGCAGTGGTCACAGCACCTGTTGATCTGCTTTCTTCCTCTTCCCCTAAGGGTTGTGTCTAGCACTGGATTGTGTCCAGAGTAGCCAGGGCCCAGGACACTTCACTAAGTTGATTCTTTACGGAGCTGCCACAGCATTCTTCTTGCAAATATTCTGTCACTTTATCAAGGTCCTGTAGTGATACTCTCAAAACATTGGAGGATAGAATTTTCCCAAAAAATGGTCCATTTTATCCCACATTCCATGCTACTCATGACTATCCTCCCTCAGACAGATCTCTGATTAACCTTCCTAGAAATCTCCATCCTGATTCTAGACACAGTGTTGACTGTACTGATTCAAAACATCATGTAGACCATGTAGACCGGAGCAAGAACATGTTTTCCTTAACATCAAAAGGAAATTAAAAATTCTCAAAAGCTATTCTAACAGGCCTGAAGGAGAAAAAGGTAGTGCAAAGCTGGGGAAAGGTATCCTGCCCTGTTCTCCCCAGAGACTAGGTATGATTAGGAATGGACTCCCAGAGGTAGCACCCAAGGTAAGGGTAGGAGAGTAACACTGAATATCCCAAATGATCCTCACTGCCCTTGATGTTATCATGTCATCAACATGACTCCGGTTCATACAATCAACATACATCAACAAAGCAATCCTGATCTGAAAAAGAGCACCCTCATGGGCACATAGTACATCTATAGGAAGATATACAGGCTTAGGTAACACTCACACAGACCAAGCAATATTGTGACCATTAGCTCTGAATCTAACAGGACAAATGCTTAGATGAAATTTGTTTCCAATCCACTCTGATCAGATCTCAATCCTTCATGCCCCACACTGGGTGACAAGTAAGGCTGTCATGGTTTAGGAATGGTATTCTCCAAGTTAGTGTTTCCACTAAAACCACTTCAAACTACGCTTACTCACTCCTATCCCTGCCCTTTCCTGTGGCAGACTGGAGAGGAGAACTGGAGGCACAAAATGTGAAGATCACAGGTTGAGATATGAGCCATTTACTGGAAAACAGCAGTGAGATAAGAAATCAAACAGAAATAGCAACAATATTAATGACAGATTGTGCAAGAAGAGAAACACTGCTCACCAACAAAAACACCTGATTGCTCCCTCCACCACACCACCCTGACCTAGAAGCAAGCCCTTCCCCCATGCCCAGAAAATGAGGTGAGGTGTCACAGAATAACCTCCATGTCCTAGCCATGCTCCACCCTGAAGGCAAAAACCCACCCTGTCCTGAATGGAACCAGAACAGAAAATTATTAGACTACTGAGATTCTCTTTCAGGTAAGAATTTTGCACTCCAGATAAGTATGCTTCACTCTTGGAGAAAGACAAATTGTTTCAAAAGTTTCAGAGTATCAACCTTCCAAGAAAAAGGCCACAGAATAATTTACATAATCACACCACCATGGTCAACAGCAAATCTATGTCAAACTCTCATTTCACGACACAGTCACAGATCTTACTGTTCTGTTCAAAACCCTGAACTAAAAGCAAGTTTCCAACAAGGTCTACCAATTTAAATTATTTAGGATTGCCACTGCTATCAAAAGGTTTGTAATTGTCTACATAAAAAGCCTTTCAGACTGTAAGCAAGAGTTTAATCTTTAATACATTAATATCTAAAGTCAACTCAATCCGCATGCCAGTAAAGTCATAGTAACAGACTGTAAATTCGCAGAGTACTTAAATCCACAAAAAAAGCATCAAACAGATTTCCAGTTCTGAAGCCTATTTCTCTTTCCAATGCCAAGAATCTTTTTTGAGTGTGTGGGGGCAGAGAGTGGGGGACCTACAGCAGATTAGTGGCTATCATACAAAAAAATAACTTAGACAAGTCAATAAAAGACAACTGAACAGCTGTTCAATTCACTGCAGTTTAATAACGATCAAAGGTGACACACATTAGGAGACAGCGCATGCATTTTTAGAGTTACAA
This sequence comes from Euphonia xanthogaster, assembly GCA_034509185.1. Taxonomy (NCBI): domain Eukaryota; kingdom Metazoa; phylum Chordata; class Aves; order Passeriformes; family Fringillidae; genus Euphonia; species Euphonia xanthogaster. Next base: position 42,352,846 of record JAYDZK010000202.1, on the reverse strand, counting down.
CACTAAATGTTTAGTAATTTGTTTCAGGCAGCTTCTCTCAGTACAGTTCAAGTCCACCATCATCTCATCACTGGTAAATTTGGAGGGGTTAGACAGTCCATTTCCCTTCCCCTGCTGTCACTATCAGTCTGCAGATTAGGTGAGTGGATCAAAATTTACTGCAGGAAAGCTGACCTACATATTCAGCTCTGAAAAAAAAAAATCACCCTTGTTCTTATGGTTTGCCAAAATAAGACCTGTGAGGGTTTTTCTTGTCTTCCAAAGAAATCTTAGTGTCTCTAAACAATGCAGGTTACACAGAACTATGCCTTAATTATGCTAGAAACTACAATACAATATTCTCTTTCCCAAGCCCACTGGGAATGTCACCTCTGAATGGTGACATAGAACATCAATTTGTCACCTTTGCCATGTCACTAAATTTGGAACATACATTCTGGGCTTGCAAAGCATGTCACCAGATAGGCACCAGATGCTCTACTTTGCTTCACTGGGAGTGTGAAAGTGAGGACTTTTTAGGGCGGGTTCCCCCCCCACCCCTAATTTAAGACTCCTGAAATTTAGGAGCATTTAATTTTTACTCCTGGCCTCTTTGGAGAAGAAGTCTTTCTAAGATGTTCCTTAATACACAGCCATTTGCCCAGATGATTATACCAGTAACAATTGTATATGAACACAGGTAAGTAACACTCTTCTTACTTACTGGAAAGGGGATCTACATTTTCAACATTAATTTGATTAACAAAGGATTCACACAATTTACTTTCCACAAAACTAGGCTAAGTGACACACTCTGCTAGTTCATCTCAGAAAGAAACAGAAGACTATAAACAGCACACAGATCAGTAGTTCAGCACAATGAACTGGCCAGCCATTCCTTAGGATTTAATGTGTTCTCTTCTTACTGCAGGTTTTCATTAAAAAATCCTAAAGAATTAAATTACTTTCCATAAAAGCAACAAATCATCAATTGCCTCAGATGAGTGATGCAGCTCACTCCAGCAGCAGTCCAGACTCTTAACAGCTCTTTGGCAAGTAAAGCCGTTAACAGTGCCTTGAGTATCTTTCTTTCACTTGCCGTCTTCCCCTTCACACACTTAGCTCCAGTTCCCACTCATTCTCCAGTCCAATAAGGTATCCAGATTTTATGCCTGATAGAGTAAGCCAATTAGCCCTGTTGGCCTGACATGAAAGATTGGTTTCTAGTTCATTTTTTTTCCCTAGAAGTCACATGTTGTCCCTGAACATATGTTGTTGTTTATCTTTGCTTATTGGGACATCTGAAACATTCTTCACTTCATTTCTCTTCCCAAGACACTTCCGTATCATCTTCTTGAAATTACCTCAGCATGACTGCAGTTCTTTAGTGGACTGCACAATGAGGAAATAAGAGTATATCAGACCCATCAATTCTTATGGCTAAGGAAAAGAAGAATTAATTCCAAACATGGGTTTATCATCTATCAACAAAGTGTCGTAAATACAGCTTCAACACGGTATTTTTAACTGGTAAGCAGTTACAAAAATGGATATGCCCTCTTGCCAGCTTCTAACAATACCTTTAATATTAAATTTATAAAGCTTGAGACAACAATGCTTAATATGCACCATAAAAGCAAAAGAAGACAATACAAATAGAGAAAGTATTTTTAAGCATAAAGTACTCTGTCTCCAAATGCAAAATTTGTTCCAAACCCTTAGCAGATTACTTACCTTCAGATTTTTGCAACTCTTCATAAGATATTTGACATCATAGATGACAGGGAAAAACAATCGCAGTATCTCAAAGAAGTCCAGCTCTTCCTCAGGTAAATTGGAGTTTGTCAGGATCTTGATTAGATAGCCAAAGTCATATCCACTGCAAATTAATAACAAAAACAATATAAGTAAGTGACTTAGAAGCATCCTTCTCCCTTCAAGATTTCACTGCACTTTGACAGGAAAGACAACAACTTTCAAGACTTCACTGCACATTGACAGGCTATTCAGCTTAAATTCAATGCAATTAAGACCAACTTCTATGAAAAAAACCTAAACTTCAATATAAGCATCCCTATTGCAGATTCCAGAAAAAGCATTTTAATTTAGTCTGAAAGAGGTCAAGTGAAGATGCAAAAAGATATGCCTTATAGGTAGGGCTGCTGGGTCTTCATCTGATAACAAGGACTTTCACCAGAAAGACTCCTAAGCTGGTTTCTTTCACATAGACTGGAGTTTCTCACTACAAATTGAGACAGACAGGCACTTCTACAGTTCTTGAAATCCAAAAGATTAATGAGTTTCCAGAGCCAATGCATGTTTATGCCTGGAGGCAAGTCTAACCCTCAGCAACAAAGAAGAGGAATTGTCTTTCAACTTTTCCAATTAAATCAGCACACAGACAACTACAAAGTTTAATAGCTTGTAGACTATTACTCTTTCTGGAGGCAATGACAGAGTAAGCTGGAAAAATTTTTGTGTGTACATGCAAGTCTGCAGGAGGCAGAAAGGTAACTAAGCAGTGCTTATTTGTTAGAAGAAACGGTGGTACAATAGTGTGCACATGGTAGAGAGAACAGTTTGGGAAGGCTTCTGCCTCGATAGTGCAACTGAATAAAGAGGACGTAGGAACGAGGCGTGGCAGTAACAGGGAAACCACGCACTTTTACGAACAGCTATGAGAGGAAACAAGAGGGTTAAGTACGGGAAAGACAGATATCGGGTATTAAAGCTGGCCTGAACTCCATAACAAAAAGCAGTGATGACAAGTTATGCTTTTTCTTAGGAGGGCAGCGATTACAAACCAGATTATTCACGATCTGACCATGAAACTCACCTGTTCTGATCCCTTATACTTGCAGGACTGCTAATGCATGAAACTAAATGGAGGAGCGATTCTTTCTCTTCCATGTTATTAAGTTTGCATTGAACCAGATCAGTTCCTAGATTTTATCGACATACAATTTAAAATACGCCAGTACTAACAAAGAAGATGAAAACACACAACAGGGCTGCCTCTACTGAAGGCTTTATCAGTTTTGCTATTCATGGAACCTTAGCGTAGAGCTGAGGGATGATTCAAGTGAGTAGGTGGCCACCACAGACTCCAAATTTCCAGTTTAAGACTTTGTGGTCATCCTTGATTACACAAGGGTCATAGTCAAAACCAAGAAATTTTCAATTTGGTAAATACTGGCCAGGATCTATAACTGTGGGATAAGCAATAGAGAAGACAAATCAGTTAAGACCACTATACCACTGTTCCTGCAGATATTTAGGATCCACAAAAAGTGGTGACTTCTATAGGCTCAAAGCTTCAGCTTGCACACTCAAAGTAAGTAAGTTTACTTTTTGTACCACTTTTATACAATAAGATTATCTCTGATATCTTTACACTATGAGTATCTAGACAGAGGGTAGAAAAATCTTCAACACACTGGGGGCAAATGGATTGTTTGTTACAAGTCCATTAATACAAGACATACAATACCTATAGACTACTGCCGCTCTCCCATGGGAGTTTCCAGTGCTCTAAGCAGAAATTTTATGTTGAACAAATCCTGCACTGCATCTGGTACTTTGAAGCTGTGCTGGCCACCCTCCAGTCTCCACAGCAACAGCCACTGGTCAGGGAGCAAAGGAGCCAAACATAAAGAAGGACTTCAGTTGACTCTTACAGAGTAAAAACTGTAGTAAACTAGGCAAAACAGTAGCTTGGAAGTCTAATTTTATTAGATCATTTGAAGAGGGAGGGAAGTGGTGGGAAGCCCACATCAGCATAAAGCCCTCTACAGAAGAAGAAAAGAAAACGCCACATTAACAAAAAAGGCTGTTCAAAAAGATGCAAAAAACACTGTTCAGGATTATGGAGACTTACTCCTTCAGAGTCTACAGTTTATTAACTCAATAAATTCCTGACATTGAATTGTAACAGTCATATTAAAGTGAAAAAACCTATAGTTGTGCTACTCCTCTTCAAAAAACTTTTTGACTTGTCTTCAGAAAAAAAAAGTGTATTAATAAAATAATAGAAAACAGATGCCCTCAAACACTTCTAATTTCTTTAAAGAAGGAAGCACTTAAAGAAAAGTCAACATTCCTTTACTATTCATTTTGAGAGGGAGCAGGCTATTAAAAATAGCAATTTTGATTGAAATTATATATTTTTTTTCACTTGGAGATTGCAGCAGATCCAAGCTTACAGACCTAAAAACTGTCACTCCAATTTAAGACTAAGATAGATCCACTAAAATAAATTTTGAGTGGCCACTGCTGAATGCTAAGAGAAGGCTAAGAAAGTCCACAGTGAGCAATTATGTAATTAACTACTCATTAAAGAAGTTTTCTTCTAATCTTCTAACAGTGATTAGTGGTTGGTTTATACCCTGAAGCACACAGACTCCCCTGCCTGAAAAACCTTGCACCATTTCTAATGTAATCACCTGAAATTGCTTAGCACAGCAAGCCACAATCTGTGGAGCTATACAACACAAACACTCACTCTTACAGACATTTGTTTTGTTTTTTTCACTGAACATGGACAGCTGTAGGCAAAAAGAGAAGAGCAGAGTTCAAACATGTCTCTATTTCTTTCCTTTACTATCAAGATAGAATTCAGATAGCCAATTAACAATGAATTCTACTCAAGCACCAAGCCTCTGAAATATATCAAAATGTGCAAGAGCTGAGAAAGCTTTAGTTCATTTTATGACAGAAATGAGCCAACAGATTAAATTTTACTAAAATCAGTTAGACACAAATGATTATTGAAACACATTGGCTTGGAATTTGGCAGTATCCCAAAAACATCTGGTTTTTGTTTTCCAAACAGTGTGTTTTCACAGACCCTCCAAAGGCAAAGGAGGTTGCACACAAGTGGACACTCAAAACTTCAGCAGAGCAGACACAAAATCAGCATTTGAGCTGTTCCTTCCTAACTTGCTTGACTGTCAAGCACTCACAGCTCTTTTGCCTGTGAAAAAAAATCACAAATTCAGGGCTTCCCCCTTCTCTCTCATTAACTCAAATACATTTTTAATATGCACACACACAAGATTTGATGGAAGTTGTCTATGAAGCTGCAATACACAAGAATTGGTGACAGTGCAAATATTTCTTCACTCATATCTGACAGAACTGCATATCCAGAGATTTGCCAACATGTCAGGATGCCAAGGCAGCTACATCAAATATGGAGATAAAAAGCACACAAAGAGAACTATTTGAGAAGTGAAGAGCTTGCAAATGAACTGCATAAAAGTTCAAGGAAATCAAAGACTAGAAAATGAAAACCAAACCATATCTTCATACTCTGAGAAAGGAGTAACTCCCTTCTCCCACTTACTATGGGACTCCAATTTTAAGAGTTAGTAGTACTTCAAGCATTTTAAGGAAAGCGAAGCAATAGCAGTCAGCAACTACCAAGCACAGCTTCATCAGCTGTCAAAATCTACTTCGTGGAGAGCCTCAATGGAACAAATTTTCAACTGAGCATCCTGCTGTGCAAGCTTCCACTGATAGAACATAATCACAATCAAAGATGTATTTAGAAACATCTGTTCGCTATTCTTTGTAGCACATTTTATATGACCCCATGTTCATTTATAGCTTTGCATAGTTTTGGTTTCCTCAGAACTTAACCCACTTACTCCAAGGTTTTATGCTCAAGATGTTATCAACAAGGTCTAAAAAAGTACAAAAGCTTTGAACACTCTAATCATCAGTGTCTGACAAACATTTGCTGAACAACTGTGTTAAGAGGATTTCTAAAGACACTTTCAGTGAAATCCACAACAGAAACTCATTTTAGCACAGATGAAACTAGACTTCTATTAATAAAGCCCTTTGAAAAGGGACTTTGGACTTCTATTAATAAAGCCCTTCATAAACTGCACCAGTAAAAAATTACATTATTGCATATGGCTTGCACTACACTCTGACCAGCCCATTAGTCAGGAATTGCACACACTAAATAATGCTCTAGAAAGAATCCCTTGAGTAGAAATTGCTCAGTTATACCTTATACTGGGCACTTAGTCACCAGGCAATATTGGAAAAACACTAATCTGAGGCTGAAGCTGCTTCTACACGGCATCCTCTGCTGAGGCACCAGTTACATGCATAACCTGCCTCCCCTAACCATCCAAGTCATATTACTGTAATCAAGTGTAAATCACAAAAATACACATAAGAGCCCATAATGCTGTGCTTAGGAAGTTGAAAAAAACTTAACTCTAATTTGGCTTCTATAGTTATTTTGACACAATTTAAGGCATTCTTGTTACAGTATTCTTCCCCAAGGTGCTACTCTAGAGCAAGATAGCAAGAGTAAGATTATTTTAGAGTCCTATTGTGAGTTGAAACAGCTGTTAAGTTAAAGATGGAAGTGACAACTGTGCCCAGTAGATCCTTCTCTGTTTAACTGTCTTTTCTTTTAAACCTTTCCGCATTGGAAACTCAGCCTAGCACTTCTTTGTACATAACAAATAAAAAACAAATAAAAAAACACAACTTCTGCAAAAATGTTATATGCGCCCTTCTACTACTGTTACACATTCCTTGCCAAAACAATTCTTATTTTCGAGTTTGTTTATGGCATAAATACTTCTCTACTTCCATGTGACTTTGTCTTTTCCAACTATTAATACTTATAGACAAAGAATTTTTTCTAATTTCATCATTTACATACCAACCACCAATACAACATGAGAGATACACGTTTTTTAAAGTGTTAAATCTTATTAACATTCGAAAATCATTTGTATTTTGACAGACTCATAGAGATTTAGCGTTCACATTTCTCTTTCTACTTGAGAGATTGACTCCTTTGATGGAATAAACAGTAAAATATATGCATAAGGCTGATGAAGATCTCCTTCAAACTGAGTAATTTCATCTGCTCAGATTAGCAGATTTACAACAAATTTAAGAGTGCTTTATAGACCTCTTTACCGATCACTCCTATGAAACAGACAATATTTCCTCAAGGATTGCTCAGGAATAGTTTGCTTTTAGTAATGTTTCTGTTATTACTTGCACGTGTACAGCTCCACCTGCTGGTTTAGCAGTTTAGTGTTCTTCAGCTTCACAATTTTCTGGTGACCGCATAAACACCGAAGCTAAAAACACCAGTACAGCCCCTGTGCCCTCTATTCTTCCAATACAAAATGGTGTTAGAGGTATTACAGCAGAAATATTTCCTCAGTCTTACCGACCAAGATATGGGCTACATACACAGCATTTAAAGTCAGGGGATGTGAAATCCTAGTTCTAGAATTCAAACACCCATCAGATGTTGGAACATCAAATACTTAACAAGCAGAATTTACCTATGAAAGGAAAGCCACTTGACTCCTTCACACAATACAACTCCTGATGTCATGAGCAGTTCTGCAAAGTACTGTGTCTCAATTCCTTCTTCTTCGTGCTTTTTAAACTGGATACCAGATGTTGTCAACAGTTCAATAGAGTCCTGAGCATACATATCTTCTCTAAAAAGAGAGAGGAAAAGTAAATTTCCAAAATCTACAAGCCACAATGAAGTAACATTTCTTTTTTGCTATTCATTTCACAGACTAGGAGCAATTTAACTTTCTTCTAGGTTAATTACAAAACCAACCATTTTTCAAAGTTTTTTTTTTAACCTTCATTATCACTTTTTTAAACCATTATTATTTTACCATTCCAGGAACCTCCATTCTTACCATCCTCATAAAAAAATTAGTTCCTGCTCCTCTTCCAGTTACCTATAACCACCCTTTTGCAAGCCTATAGATGCAAGTGCATCTATAGAACTTATTTGGTAAAATATCTATATGAATCACTTGAATTGTGATAAATTAAATGTAACAGTTGAAGCAGTAACACATTACATTGCAGAAATTTGAGAAATATAATCCAGATCCCAGTACTGAATTAGTTCTGTAGAAAATATTTCTCAGAAGGTTTTTGTGATTTAAGTTTATGTAAACGTTTAGACGTGTGTTTGTAAGAACTTTTTTTTCAGTACAACTGGAAATGGAGTACTTACTCCATTTAGCAAAACCTTAGAATTCAGGATCCTAACTTTTTCTGTCTAAACAATCTGTTTCAACTTTAAAAGCTATTTTGGACCTAAAATTTAAGAGGATGAAATAAAAATTCCTCTATCTTTTTTTGACCCCCTCCTAGCTCTCTGTTTATTCCCTTTAACACTTTTTTTTTTTTGGCGATGTTTTAAGAATTTCATGCTGAAATTCATGTTTTGGAGCTTATTTTCTCCCTTAAGTTCCATCTGTATCATCATTACAAAAACATGGAATGGTTAAATGAAGAAAAAAAATGTAAGCATTTAAGTACTTAGAGAATGAAATTCATCTACTCCACAAAGTCTCTTCAGAGTACAGTTTCAAACTTTAATAAAAAAACAATAAAAAAAAAAAAACAGATGAAAACCTAGACAAGACAACCAATATATCAAACTTGACTATTAGATTCAGTCATAGACCTGCATTCCTTATTCCTAAGAGCAAGTCATCATTCTTTAGAACATAGATATACATCCTCAGGATGTGAAGATGTGATACAACTTTCTTCCTCACTCCCACACAGCTGCTCTTTAGTTCTCCAGCTTTGAGGCATCAGCTTCTCAACACCTATCTCCGTATCACATTAAAAAACCCATCCAAAACAAAAGCACCATTTGACAAAAAGGGTGTTTCATTCTAGTTGCTGCTCTGTACTAATCAGGCACATAGTATGATTAGAGAAATATTTATGCTCTTTAAAAGCACAGTACAACAAGACCTGGCTGGAACCATACACACAAAAAAAATACCTTCTAGGAACAACAAACTGTTTTGCTTTAGAACACCTGGCACAGTGCCACTTCCCAAAAGGATGTTTAGAAACAGACAAAAATAAGCTGTCCATCCATGTAAAAAATATATATAAATATGAATTTCTCATACAGTACTTACCAAGTTTACATTTTTCTATAACCCCCCACCATCAACTAGTAACAAGGTAATTTGGTGATTACCTGTATCTTGCCTTACTAAGCTGTCTTATCTCTGCAGCATCTGGCACAAATAGATGGAAAGCTACTTTTGGTTTCAGTTGTTTGGTCTTAAGTAGACCTTTGAAGCTCAGAAAATAAATGAAGTGTAGCACAGGCCCTTCTTCATAGATCACAGTTTAGAAATTATTAATTCATTTTTCTCCCATAATTAGTAGAATGAGTATATTCTTCTATTTAAGAAAATGGGTAACTTTCATCCAGCATTCATATGGCCAGGTAAGTTCAGAGATACCAAAACATTAAATCTGTGTTTACTTTTCCTTCAGGAGACAACTCACACAAGACTAAATAGAGCATGTCACTGCTCAGATCAAACTGATTTGTGACAATCCACACCAATGCTTGTTTAAAAGAGCACAAAGATCAAGAGAGGCAGCAGTGGTTTTCCTCCTAAGAACCCCAACCACTTTGAAAACAAGTCTTTTCATCTGCAGAAAAAATAAAGGTCTGTTCTCTACACCTTCTTTGTAGGCTGTGAATTTAACTCATGTATATAAAGTTGCCCAGTTCTCAACTTGTAACACAACAGCCAAAAACCCTAAGGCTTAAATGTGTGAGAAGGGCTTGTAGTGATATTCAATTCAGCAGATAATCAACACATGAAAATCTATCAGACCAATTATGTTTACTTCAGAAAAAACAAAATCAAGATACTAGTAACTTCGTTGACCACCAGCTAAAGATATAATTGGAGCACCAGACAAACTTTTGATCCTCTGAAAAAGTGAGGTTTATGCTTAAAAAATTTTAACACTGATAAAAACCACGGTATTAGTCCAATAGAGTAAAAGTCAGTTTGCTTTTTAACCAACACTTTAGACAAAATAATTCAGAATGATAACATTTGACTTACTTTTTTAGTCACTTCACCTTTTTTTTCAAGTGTTGGTATTTTCCATTTAAAGTATGTAAAGAAACAATATGTGATTTCTACAAGAACTAGTAAGAGTTAAATTAAGGCAGAAGCACTCTAAAATGCTGAACATGAAAACACAGAACTAACTCTTACACTAAGTAAAAAATGCCTTCCATTATGTTTTTTTAAACTGCTTAGCATTTTTGACCAAATTACCAACAGTAAGACAGACTGCACAGAAATGAGGGAAGAAAGCATGTTTGGCTGATGAAAGTTTTCCTTACATGAGTATGTATGGCATTCCGGTATTACAATCAGATAGATAATAAAGTTGCTACAGTATGTATACATTTTCAGTAAGTCAGAAACATAAGTTTAGCAGCACAGGAATTGAATACTTACGTTAAGTTAAATTTAAAATTAAATTGCCAAGTTGAAGTTCCTGGAGGGTATTCTCCTTGCTCATTCATAAATGTCAGTCCTAGTTGAATTATTTTTAGCAAGTCGACATTGCAGCGTAAGAGTTGGTACTGATAGTCTGCGTTGCTTCTGAATTCTCCAATAGGCCTTGCAACTACTCCTGGAAATTCTGTGTCCTGCAAGAGCAGAATTAAAACTTGAACACATGACAACCATATAGATCTAACCATATCATAGCTGAAGAGTACTGTGTGTAAAATTAACTTTTAAAAAGACAAAAGATTAGGGTCCAGATGTTCATGCAGCTCTAATTCAACATTAAGATTTCCTTATGCTTTCAATTTAAAAGGACGGGCAAGCTTACTGACCTCAGCTGAAGCCAAAATTTTTGCAATAATTAGCTAGACAGACACCAAGCACCCACTTACCATAGCTACATAGTTATACTTCCGTATAACTTGACGAATTTTCTTCATCTCTTCATCCAAGTTACAAGCCCAAACTTCACAGATTCTTTGGCTATGATCTACGGTAGCTGCTGGCATAGTGGGGGGCTTTAGAGACCATACATCAAAAGTTACACTTGACCAAGGATTGGTTTCATAAAGAGGACTTCAACTGTTTATTTTTTTAGCCTGAGAGAAAGAAAGCAAATCATCAGTGTAAGTTTTTACTCTTAGTTTATCTGAAGAAAAAATAAAAAGGCTTAGGCACCACATCCACGCTTTATCCTCGTAGATTTCACAAAAGCAGGACAACATAGCCACCAAAACCGCAAGAATTTCGGCTAAGCGAGCTCAGATTACCATCAGAAATTAAACCCCTGCAGTTTCGTTAGCGACTGTTTCCTGCACTAGAGACACAGATACCGGAGACACCCGGCTCCCCAGCCGCTCCCGCCCCGCGGCTCGGAAGGGCGCGTTCCTGCGGATCCCTGGGCTGCGTGCAGCAGGGAACGAAACGGCAGAACAGAGTCACGCCAAACGCGGGGACGCCGCGGGCTGCCTCCCGAGGCGGGAGCAGCTCCTCCAGCTCCCAAGGGCCGCGCTGAACCAGAGAGCGGCGCGGCGGAGACCGACACACGACCGGACGGGTTCCCGCGCGCGTGAAAGGCCCGGGGAACGCCCGGAGGAGCTGCAGAGCCCGGGGGTTCCGCCGGGCTCCGTTCCGGTGTCGGTGCCCCCTCCCGGTGCCCGCGGCACGGCGCCCCGCTCACCCCTCGCGCTCCGGCCGGGCCGCGGCGGGTCTGGGAGGCCCCGCGCGGCCCCCGCGAGCCGCAGGAAGCGCTGCTGCCCCCGGCTCCGCCGCCGCGC
>JAYDZK010000202.1:42288769-42340826 GCA_034509185.1 Euphonia xanthogaster | reverse complement strand
CCTCGTGCGTGGCCGCGGCGGGCGCGGGGGTGGGCGCGGGGGGGCTGCGCTGTGTCGCCTGTCCCGGGGCCGCAGTGGGGCCGCGCTGCGTCGGTAGCGTGTCGGTAGCGTTTCGTGTCTCTCTGCGAGGACACGGGGACCCGGCTGCGCCCCGTTCCCTCCCTGTGAGGCCTGGCTGGGTTCTCGCGGCCGTGCGCGTAAACAGGGCCTCCGAGCCGGCGGCGCCGCAGCCCGGGCCGGCCCAACCCCGCGCTGTCCCGGGGCCGAAGGGTCCCGCCGGGCGGGACCGCGGTGCCGCGGGGTCCCCGCCGGAGGACAGTGCGATGCGGGACCCCGGCGGGCTGGGAGGAAGAATTCGGAAACTGAAAGTCCGACTGGCTGTCGGGGAGGCGTCCCCCCTGGCTTCGGTGTGGCCTGGCCGGGTGATCGGGCGCAAGTCGCCGTGCTCGGTTTCACTTCAGACCGGAAAGACTGCTAATGGATTGTAATGTCTTCGAAATGACGCGACTACGTCTTGGGATAAAACCTCTCTGGAAGCTGCTTGTAATAGCGTAGTTGATTAAAAGTTGTGATTAGAACGTAGAGCACCAAGGAGTTGTGTGGCACAGTGGCATAGCAGCCCTACTGGCTTTACAAACTGTTGTTCCTGGTGTTCAGTGCTACCTGCTAAAAACTGTCTGCTCCTTTAAAACTAGTTTTGTTTAGATGTCAGAAGAGACCAGTTGTGTTTACTTCTGTTCAACATCCACGATTTTAAAGCAAAACAGTTTATTCTGAGGTACTCCCTCTTGGCAGTATGCTGCCCTGTTTTGCCTAGTCGTTTAAAACTCCTCACATTTTAAAAGGAGATCCAAATTTCATACATTTGAAGTTATGTAGAATGCTTACTTCACTGTAAGCATTCTACTGTGAAGTAAGCATTCTACTGACATACAGCTTCCTAGGATTTCTGTAGAGCTGAAATGGTAGCTGCCTCCAAAACAATTCAGAAAAAGGACAGAGAATGCTTCCTGTCACATCAGATGGACACTAGGAGTGGAAGAGATACTAAATGCATTTCCAGGTTTAATAACTGCAGATAGTTTGCATTCCTAATATTTTGAATTATCACATAGGAAACATAAGTATGCTGGCATTCTAAGTATTGTTGCTTGAGTAAGCGTAAGTCTGTTCAGAGCTAATTTCACAGATATTTTGGAGACAGTTCACTTTTCTCAGGAGCTGTTCCTGTGGGCATATAGAAGCTTAGTTAACTTAAAAGTTTTTGTTAGGCTGGCCTTACTTGGCCTTTTGTTTATACCCACTTTTTAAAAATCTGGCAGTGAGATGAGCTCATCCTGAATTAAGTCCTCAAAAAGGGGATCAGGTTTTGTCAGCTTGCTGAAATGGTTTGCTGCTGTGCAGGCAGGGGCTCAAGGACAGGGAGGGAGCCGCTCAAGGCAGAGAGGGAATGGATACTGTAGCCGGGAATTGAGGTGAGGGGTAGGGACATGGTAGCTGCCCAAAAGTTTTTCCTTTATGAGTATTGTTGTTGCTTTTTACCAAAATGCTCAAAATTCTTGGTATGCTGTAATTAGCTAAATTAGTCAAGTTTGGTTTATGTCGTCTTAGGTCATAAAAGCTCAGGTATATGTGATCTTAATTTCAGTAATGCAGCTAGCTTTCCTTTATACAATCTCTCTCAGGTTAGGAGCTTGAAATAAAACCTTTGCTTTTAAAAAATAGTTTTTTTACATTTGCTGTTGTTCTAGACAAAGTTAAGAATGTATAGTTTTTCCAGTGCACTTGGAGAAGCAACAACTAAGGTTATTAGTTCAAGGTTTTATCCTAAGCAGGGTTATAACCGTTTGAACAGTTCAGTGGTTTTCCTGTTCAGTTCTGGTTTTCTTGTTCCTCACTCCCTGTCCTCATCTTCCTCCCCAGTTTCCACATGAGTGAAGGGTAATTATATACCCTTCTCAAAAGGATTTTGCAGCAGGCTAATGAAAAGTGTGACAGATGATTACAGGGCAGGAATGTGCCTGAGAGATTCCAGGGAGAATCCTTCAGTTAAGAATGAGAAGGTGCAGATAGTGGTGTGGGGTGTAACACAGCAGAACCCTTGATTTGAATTCTCCTGTGCTGAAGATATTTGGTATTTTCTTCAAATAGCATGTGATTTCACAGGGAAAGAGCAAATACTGAGTTGTCTATGAGAGGAATAAGATCAGCCTGCAGAAAGCAAGATCCTTACCTGTGTTAGTGTCTTACTCCCATTTGTTCCCCAAGCTCTTAAAGACTTAGTTTTGAAGTCTTAAATTCTGTGTCCCAGTAGTGCTTTGGAAAGATACACTCCCAGTACTACTCTTAACACACATTTGCAGGTAATGTGTTCTGGGTTTCTTGAGAAAGGACCTGTATGGAGTGTACCTGGCAGTGGATGGAGGAGCATTTCTGAAGTTGGGTCAAAAGATGTTTTCTGGGAACACCCATCTGCCATTATTTGCCACTGGAGCTGTGTTCCCTCCGCTGTGTAAGAAAGCCTTAGGTTACAGTGAAGAGTATTATTAACCAGGTGCAAGCAGGAAAAATACATGGAAGAGCAACCAGTCCGCTTTTACAGTTTGTTTTGATTTCATTATAAGAGGAAGCTTGTTTTCTGCCCTTCTTTTACTCTCAGCTTAGATATGTTCGTATTGTCTAGAAATTCTGCTTCTGATCTAAGTCCTCATCTCCACCTCCTCCACATTCTCTGGGATGCTCTCTTTCAAAACAGTCTTGCTGTGCATAGAAATTGTAGAATGCTTTGAGTATTGAAATCAACTTCCTAATAATCTCACTCGTTTCAGGATTTTTCCCTCTGTAATTTACCTGTTGCAGGAAAAACAAGTTTGGATTTGACGTTACTAGAATTTGTAAGGCTCATCAGTGCTTTCAGGAGGGCCTGGGTCTTGAGTGTCACTGGAGCTTTACATTGTTGAATGTAACTCTACTCCAGATAATTCTTGAAAGCTTGTACAAGTTCAAGTGAGCTTGGTGCACATAGTAAAAACTACTGTTAAATATTAGGGTAATCTATTACGGAAGAATGCCTAATCTAATAAATGTTCTACATATTGATCGGAAGGCAGTGTTGCAGAGTGATGTGAACCTGATATAATGCCTTGGTGAAGTAAATGTTTAATCAGAAAAAATTCAATATATTAAAAAACACTGATGTGTTGCCTTAAATTAAGCCAGTAATGGGAGAAAAATAAGTTGAGATTGTTTTCAGAAGTGTGAATAGTGTGATTTCTCCTACTATAGTTCCTTTGCTTGTGACCATGTATGAGGTTTAAATGTTAAATCCACTATTTTTTTGCTTTAGTTTTAATATTCAATATAGAATGCTGAAGACTATTAGCTTATTCCAGCATTTTCAATTTTATTCTTACAGGGCTTTTCAAAACTAAACTAAGTACAAATATTTGAGGTCATGCTTATTTCTTTTAGACTTTTAGCTGTTATATTGACTGTGCAATGGACGCTAACAATTTTTTCTTTGACAGCATTGCAGAAATACAGAAAGATGTGGAATATCGACTGCCATTCACTGTAAACAACTTGACAATTAACATTAACATGTAAGTACAGTGGGCTGTGTCTATGCACATCTTGAGAATTAAAATTATTCTAAAAAAATAAGTGCTAATAGAATATAAGCTGCTCCGAGCTCATAATTAATTTCAGGACCCATAACCTGAATTTGTATTAGAGGTTATAGTGATCTGGATGGAATTGGCTCTGTACAAGATACAGCTGAGAGCAAAATCGTATTTTACTGTTCTCAGTTCCTAAGATAGCTGTGTGATTTCAGTTGAAGGTAACTAGGGGAAAATGCTTGACGATTTCTGATAACGTTGATTCCCTGCCACTGAAAATAAATTTGATTGGTAATTTCTTAGTCTGCTGTAACTCCATACTCTTACCCTGGTGAAGCTTCTGGGTCCTAACTCAAGTGATTTATTGTAATAACACCAAGGCTGCAGGTTCAGTGCCTGTATGGGCCATGCACTTAAGAGCTGGACTCAGTGATCCTTGTGGGTCCTTTCCAACTCAGAGTATTCTGTGATAATTGCTCCTTTGTTGTACTTACAATTTTGCACAGTAAATGCTCTCTTCAGTTTTGTGGAAGTCTGGTACTCCAATCTGTTGGACTTCAAATTTTGTAACTGCATAATCCTTTTGTATGCTTCATTCATTGTGTACTTCTCCATAACGGTTCTCATAGAGAAGTAAGTTTATGTAATTAATAGTACCTTCTCTTTGCATAAGAAGCCTTCTTATGCAAACTTTTATCATGGGGTGTCACTGTAGTAATAATTATTCTTATATTTGCAGTTTGCTTCCACCTCAATTTCCTCAGGAAAAACCAGTCATCAGTGTTTTCCCACCTGTGAGACATCATTTAATGGACAAGCAGGGAGTATATGTGACTGGTCCATTAATAAGTAATGTATGTATAATTTGTAGCTTCACACAGATCTACTTTTAATAGCAGTTTTAATACATGTCACACTAGATTATTGTTAATACTCCTAGTAAAAAAGATTAGTATAGATCCTAATCTCTTTCAAACTGTATTTCAGGGCCTAAAAACAAATTCAGAAGTGTTCAGTAGTTATTCTAATTATTCTTTTACTGATACCATTTCTGACTTGAGTATTCCATGTATCTAAAACTATTTTAAGTTATGAAGGCTTAGAAAATTACTGTCACATTTTTTTGGTTATTGTTAATTGCACAGCTCTTCCAATGACATTCCAGTGTATTCCAAATAAAGGAGAGGGGTGCTTTAAGACAGTTTTGTAACATAGCTCTTTCTAGCTTAATCCTATTAGAATGGCGTCAAGGTTTTAGCTCGAATATTCAGGATTTTAATATGCTGGTCTTTTTGTTACCAAGATTGTCCTATTTTTTCTTGAGTGGATGGAGGTTCTGACTCTTTTAGAATGTAGTTAGTGCCTTTGTCCTCAGATATTTTTTTTTCCTCTTCTCTTGTTTGCACAAATGTATCTTGGTAACTAAAGTAGGGATTTTTTGTTGTTCAATAGAAATGTGGTACTTCATTGACTCTCCATCGATAATGGAATATACAAGAGACTTCTAGTTTTTGTTCAGTTCTGGGTTGCTTTATTACATTATTTGGAGCTTATGTATATGCAGTTTGGATTAGCTAATATGTCTGAAATAGCTTTTCAGCACTGTCACATGGGTATAATAAACAATCAAGTTCAGCACATTTTGGAACTCTTGGATTCCAGACATAATTTTTCATCTTCTTTGGATTTTGTTTTGTGTTTTTCCCAGTTTACAATGCATTCAGATCTTGGAAAAATTATTCAGAGTTTACTGGATGAGTTTTGGAAGAATCCTCCAGTTCTAGCTCCTAGCTCAACATCATTTCCATAGTAAGTTATCTAAACGTAATAAATGTCTATTATTTTAAAAAGCAACTAAACCAATTATAAGTAGGGCAGAGACAGGAGTAATGTAATGGATATACTGGAAGAATTAGATTCCCTGTCCTTGCACAATTTTATGTGCATGGTGGATGACCTGATTGTTTTTTGAAGAGACACTAGATTTCATTGGAGTTACTGGATCAACAAGCCTAATGTAACTTTATGTCCAATTTCTTGAAAAAGAAATTTTTACATTACCAGATGAAATCTGGAATTTGCTGTATCTCATGATCTGAGCAGTTGTGTTTTTTCATATTCTGTTAATAATATCCCAGGCTTAGGGCAGTTCCTTTTGCACCAGGTGCAACAAAAATTGTGTGATTTAAAGAATTGTATTAAATTCAAATTGTATCAGTACAACTGTGGTTCTCATGGCTGACGGTGATACTAAGTTTAGATGTGGCTGCAGTTGTGAATTTAAAAAAAATAATTCTTGTTATTTAGAAGTAATTATGTGTGTGTGTTACCCAAGCTATTAAATGCTATACCATAAATAAGAACTAATACACGACACAGATGTTTTTCTCACAACTTTAGTATGGAAACAATTTAAAATTTTGCTGTCATAAATTTTTGAGAAGTAGTTTTCTCATAATTAAGAGTGTAAGTGTGTATTTGGCTGTTCTACAAGAATGTAGATAAAGGCTTATTACATTGGAAGTAACTGAGAACAGAAAATAAAAAGTTTGTGGTCACTTGAAAATTCATTCTTATGTCTTATTGTGGTCTGGTAATTACAATTCAAATGACAAGAGATGTAGTGTAAACAGTTGGTTGCTCATGGTTGTGGTTTTGTTTGTTTTTAGCCTTTTCAACAAACCAGCTGGAATGCCTCCTTTTGCTCCTCAGGGGTTTCCATTTCTCCCTCCATATCCACCTCAAGAAACAAACAGAACAATGGCACCCATGCCCATTTCTGAACCAGTTTCTTCAAGCTACACTACAGACAAGCCTGCTGCTCCCTCCTATGGCTTGATTGCTGATCTGCCGTTGCCTGTTCCAACAGCAGAAGCGGTGCTGCAGGTTGGTGTGCTGAGTTTTGCTGCTTAAGCTGTCAGACACTGGCCATAAGTTCCCTTAGGGGCACACAGGGCATTGCTGTAAAACTCAAGGAAGCACTTGAGTGAGTGCACATCATTGTTTTGCTGGTGCTAGGGAAACAAAACTGTCATTCTGGCTTTGATGAAGAATTTTTTAGAACTTGAAATCAAAACAACAAGTTTGTCCGAGTTTCAATGAAACTAGTGTTATGCTAAGGGTGTTTGATTATAGGGGGTTTTGTTTTGGAGTGGCACTCCCCCATAGGGCAGCTGTAGCTGTATCTCCAACCACAGAAAATGCTTTTCCTTTCTTTCTCTCCTGCTCAGAACCTATTAGGTGAGGGCAATGTGCAATCTCAAGTCTTTATATGTACTGTTTTATCTCGTATGTTTATACTCAAGCTCCCTATTGCTGATGAACTCTGGAAAGAATTTTATTTTAAATAAGACTTTGTATCTAAGTGTTTAGTCTTGAATCAAATCATGTCCATAGAAACAAGTTTTCTTAGGCTTGGAAGGCACTTTTGTGGCTTTATGGAATTTAAATTTTCTACAACTGTTTTTTCTTGTCTAAAACATTTATTTTCTGAAGGATTTTGGCTTTAAAAACCACATGAAATAGATCAAAATATCAATTTCCTTCTCTGTTCTCACTTCCCTGAGTTTTACTATCCCTGTGTATTTCCTCAGTCATACAACTGTTTTCAGATGAAGGACATGGCAAAACAGAATTATTTTCCTCCAAAACGGACTCATCTTTTATGACACGTTACCCCAAACATCTTAAAGCATTTTGTTGCATTGGTTGAGTTGTTTTCTGTTCAGAGACTAGTGCTACTGTATTTTACTGCTTTTTCTGCTTCTCTTCTTGCTAGAAAATATTCATCTTCAGTTCTTGATTAATCAGGTTAAATATCAAGAAACTGCACTTCAAAAATCTACTAAGCATTTTTCAATTTTGATTCAGGTTGGCCAGAATGGATTTACATACAAGATGCCTGATGTTCCTGATACCTTTCCAGAACTCTCAGAACTAAGGTAAACTTTCAGAAGGTAGTTGAACTTTCCATAGTTATTGAAAGGCACTGTGCTGTGCTACTGGTCTGTATCTGATTTTTGTCAGAAGTCTGTACTCATCACTAAAAGGGTTTTGTAGAAATTATAATTAGGGGAACTACCACATACCAAAGTATTGGAGTCATTTATATGCAGATGTGCTGCTTCTTTAGGGTTTTGTCAGCAGGAGCAGTATTTGATTCGATACCAGGAAAAAGAGTATTTATTTTCACTTTTTCCTACTATCAGTGTCTTGTTATTTTCTGAGGCCTTGCAAGGGACTTCATTTCTAGTAATTCAATAAGTATAACTTTTGAAGGAGGAAGTGGGACAGCTTGAGGCTGGTTCAAAAATTACATTCTCCTAAACGCCAAAGGACTGTAGTGCAAGGTAAATGGGGAACTGCTTTGTGAGCAGCTCAGCATGTTCAGGGGAGGCTGGGTTAGACAAATCCGGGTGGTAAATGTGTCTGCTGTCCCAGTGCAATCACTGCTACATCTAAATACTTTATACACATACTACACAAATATTTTCATCTGTTTGTCATTATTCAAACACTGTATTAGTTATTACTCCCAGCAGCTTGCTCAGATCTAATGAAACAGTTTCCTAGATCAGTTATGTGGGGTAGAATAGGTTACAAATTTGCTATAAACTCCTTGAGATATCACATCTTTCTGGTGGTGTTGTAGTTAAGCAATTGAAAACTCAGTCCTTTCAACTGGGGTGGCTTTTTCTTTTGCTTTGACATAGTTTAGCTGACACACACACTTTAGTTTAGCTGACTTAGCTTTTAAGTTCTGGCAGCCTCCTTGTTACATAACAGCAGGGAAGTGTAATCTGTTAAAACATTCTAATCAAGCCTGGTCCTTTCAAGAAGACTGGATTAAAATTCCAGATTCTTCTGTTGGTTGTTTAATTGAATGACAGTGATATTGCAGCTGGTCTGAATTGTTCTGTTCTGTATATGTGGCACAGTTTTGGTAAAGGGGGCTTTTCCAGTGGCCTTTGTGAGAAAGGGTCCAGAGCTGCCCCTGTGCCAGGCACAGCTGGTTTGGCAGCAGATCCACTGCAGGACTGCTGAGTCCATTAGTGAAGCAGGTGCTGCCTCTGAAAACATTTTAGAAAGAGCAGAGGCAGTGAGGATTGAGGGGAGGAATGGAAAAATGTGATAATTCTGCAAACACCAAGGTCAGGGAAGAAGGGGGAGAAGGAGCTGCTCCAAGTACCAGAGCAGTTACTTTTCCACAGCCCACAGAAGTTTTGGAAAAGACTGCAGTAGAACAGGTATTTTAAAAATGTACCCTGTAGCTGAGAGGACTATGCTGGATCAGTTGCCCACAGTGCAGTCCAGGAAGGACCCAATATTGGAGCAGGCAGATATGCCCTGAAGGAAGCTGCAGCCAGCTATTACCCAGACTGGAGCAGTCTCTCCTGCCAGGAACTGATTGCAGTCTGTGGAGCATGGGTGAAGTGTGAGAAGGAAGGAGAAGCAGAGCTGAATTGGTAGGGACTGACTGCTACACTTGCAGTTCCCCTTTTGCCCCAAGGAGAGGGAGACAGGGGAAGGTAGTGTTGGGCACGAAGGAATGAGGTTGAGCCTAAGGAAAAATGGAGCAAAGTGTTTTAGTTTTTGCCTTTCTTGCTTAAGCATCTAACTCTTACTGTAATTGACAATAAATTCAGTTAAATTTTTCCGAGTGTGTTTTGTGTGTGATTGTAACTGGTAAGTGACTTCACTATTTTTATCTCAACCCCTGAGATTTTTCTCCATAGCCTATTGAGGAGGGGGACAGAGAGAGCAGCTGAGTGGGCATCTGGTAGTTCAACACAGTCAATCCACTATAGTAGCATTATGGGAAGTAAGGTTTGAAATGGGAGATATTTTTGAACATGCTGCTTTTTAAATTCGCTGCTGCATATAGTAGAGCTCCAGGAGAAAGCGGAAAAATAAGTTGTGGTCAAGTGTCGTGTATTTGTAAAGTCCCAAAAAATGCCTCAAATTTTGGAAGAAATTAATTACTTTACATGTGGTGTTTTCAGATTTAAATATACTTTCTTTCTGTTTGAGTACAGTATATCACAGCTGACCAGTATGAATGAGCAAGAGGAGGTGTTACTGGAACAGTTTGTGAATCTTCCACAGCTGAAGCAGGTCATTGCTGATAGAGATGAGTTAGTGAAAAGCATTGAAGAGCTGGCAAGTAAGCTGTCAAAATGTTAATATGTGTGTCTTTGTTCTGTGAGCTAAATCCTTTAAAAAAAGTAGTAATGGTGATTTTATTTTTCAGAAAAAAACCTGTTGCTGGAGCCTTGTCTTGAAGCAAAAAGACAGACAGTGTTGGATAAAGTAAGTTAACAGTAAAATAATCTTCAGAAATATGAGTCATAATATCTGGATTTTTTTCAAGGTGATAATGTTCCTTTTCTTTTTCTTCCAGTATGAGCAACTCACACAAATGAAAGCAGCCTTTGAAAAAAAGATGCAAAGACAGCATGAACTTAGTGAGGTAATATTCCTACATGACATCCTTTAAGAATACTTTGATAAATCCAAAGTTTTGATTTGTATCTTTAACCATTAAGAATATTCTTTTGGTTAAACTCTCTTTTAATATGAAGTAGATTAAGTATTTCATCAAATATGAAAAGAATGGAATGATGTACCAAAAAGTTAAAAGTAAAATAATGGGTTTTCTCACTGGGTTTTTATTTTTTACTGCTACAGTAGAAGCAAAGTTGGAAGAAAAGAGTGATGTACATCTGGAACTGTTTAGTACAATCCCAGTCCAAACCAGTTTTAAGAATAGAATAATTTTTAAAGAAGTCTTGTTCAATTAATGGTACTCATTTAACATAATTGGATTGTAAAGCTGTACCAGATGAGAGTGCTCAATAACTTCAGGCACTTAAATTCTGCAATTCACTAGGCATGCTTACTTCACACAATATGCTCTTACATGTTTTACAGTGCAAATAGGGCAGAAGTTATTACTTCAGAAAGTATTGGAGATGGAGAATAATTTCTTGGTGTGTTTATCAGGGTATTCATTTGAAGATCTAATTTCTGATAAACCACTTTCTGCTCTGAAATCTTCATAATTTGCAAGACTTATCACCTGAGAATGCAATAGTCCATCAATTTAGAATGTGTAGTACCTGAATTTCAGAATGCCCCCAAAATAACAAAATAAATTAAAAAAAAAAAAAGCCAAAAAAAAATCAAAAAAAACCCCACCAATGGCAAACCGAATTATTTCATAGGTGGTCTAAATGTATTAGGGGTTTCCTCACTTGAAAATCAGGATAGTCTGACTGCTAATGCTTCCTTTGACTTCAGAGTGGGCAGAGGTAGTTGACATGTATAAACCTATTTTTGCAAGAAACCATTCAAGAACAGGACATAATATTGCACTGCTGTAGTCCATTTTCTTTTTTCTAAATTAGATTTGCTGATTCAATTTAATGATGGATAGGAGGCTGAGAGTTGAGGAGTAGCAGTTGAATTTTTCTGCTTTTTTTCCATGTATACTGTATCTTCACGTAGTGATGTTTGCTGTGCACTACATGGTATCTCCTGCTCTCTTTCCTTCAAATTCCCAAACAAGTATTTTCACTTGTATTGAGTGAATTTTTGTCATCTTTTATTAAAACAAACTCTCCGTATTTTGTACAAGATTAATTTAACAGGAAATTTTTGATTACATTAAGGTTTTAAAGTACATAAGTAAAAGATTTTTCATAGGGTAGGCCAAGCATTTAAAATCTATAAATAGCTTAATTGTACAGTTCTGGCTTTGTACAGACTCTACTGGGTGTGAATCATGTCCTGTTTAACTGCCCAGGTATATTTGAGAAAAAATAATGGAATTGTATGCAATAAACAGAAGTAAGGTTTGAGGTTTTTAAGAACAGAAAAATGACTATACTGATTTAGATTAGCAGTTCATCTACTTCTTGAGTAGGTGCTTTTTGCTTTCCTGTCTTCTTCACAATCATTTCAAGGGTATTTAAAAGCTGAACAGTAAGTGCTTTTTTACTTTTTATACTTCTCAGGTTCACAACTGATTTTCAAAAGTAGACCCTATTTATTGAAGACACTTGAAATGTTAGTTCTACTCAGAAATCATGCACTTGAGAACTTGTCAGATTTCCAAGCTGGAGCTTTCTACACTGTAGGGTAAAAGTTGAAAAACTTTATTCGTTTGTGTGAATGATTGTGTATCAAGACCTAAACTAGAAACACTTTTCTCACATTGAAGCCTTTCTAGTTTAACAAGCTGTGCTGTAACTTGGAGATGGAACTTCATCTGGTTACTTAGGCTTTTATGTAATAATAGTGCTCTATCCACATAGTCCATATTTATATAGTCATTTATCTTCTTGGAAATGTAAGTTTTAACAGACAGGTTAATATTACATTGGACTTATTTTCTTAGAGTTGCAGTCCAAGTGCTCTGCAGGCCAGACTTAAAGTAGCTGCTCATGAAGCTGAAGAGGAGTCTGATACTATTGCAGAAGACTTCTTGGAAGGCAAAACAGAGATAGATGACTTTCTTAGTAGTTTCATGGAGAAGAGAACGGTATGTAATATACAAGTACTTCTAACCCAAGACATGTACAACACACAGTGAATAAATTTGGGACTTCTTTTTTTAAGAGTTTGAGCAGTCCTGTGATAAAGAACAGTACTTTAGTGAGCTTTGACAGAAGGAAAAAATATCCTTAAATGGCTTCAGTTTATTTAGACTATAGTCTGCATTCCAAAGGCACATACTTCTAAGATGGGAGTGCAAAGGTCTCCTGCATTAGACCATATTCACGTGCTGTTGCAGATATTTTTGTGCCAATTTTTTCTGTATCTTGTATAGATATAAGGGAAGATAGCCACATGGTAAATTTCAAACTTGGAAGGTTGACATAAACTGACATGTTGCATTAAACAACCTTAATGTTTAATTTATTAAACTTCTTAAATAAATTCTGTTGATGGCTATCATCAAATTAGTAACCGAGGTTCAAAAACCACTATTCTTGCTCATGCTGTGATAAAAGTAACTTACCGAGTAGTGCAACTTTCTTAAAAGGTGCCCAGTAAATACTCTTTGTAACATTAGAAACAATCCTCTTAAGAACAATTTTGGATAGAGTAATGTTATCTGTATAGACCATTGTTCAGCCCGAAGCTTGGAAGGGAGGTAGGTCAGGCGGGGTTTTCTTTCTTTAAAGAGCCTGTAAAATAGCTAAATCATTAAGGAGAAACTGCAGTATGCATTATAAAAAACTGCATTTAGAATTCAGTCTTGTATGTCTTGTTTCACAGCTCTGCCACTGCAGACGAGCCAAAGAGGAAAAACTTCAACAGGCAATAGCAATGCACAGCCAATTTCATGCTCCGCTCTAGGTAAACATGGTTTGTTAAACAATTTACCTTATTGTTACACACCTGGTAACTGCTAATGGATTACAGTGTTTATTGTTCTAATAATACTTGCTGTGGAAATCAAGTATGTTCTGCATCTGTTGTTACTTGTACTTAAAATATAACTTCTGGAAAAATTAAAATACCTAATTATGGAAATTTGTCTTTACAGACTTCCTGCAAACTACACCTGCCAAGAGAACGAATGAAAACCCCAATAAAGCACACTTTTTAATAACTATTATTTGCAAATAAGCATTTCATCTTCTCTGGTTGTATTTATAGAAGAGATTGTATACAGAGTTGGGATGGTTTTTGTACAAATTAGAATGTCTGTTTATATTCACATTGTACTCAAGAATCCTTCTATTGCAATCTTTGCGTTAATTTTCTTGTATTTATTGTTGATAGTTATAATATTTAAGTTCCCTGCTGCTATACTCCATTGTTCAGAGATTAAATATCTAAACATGTAATTTTGACTAGCTTTTTACATTTTTATAAAAACATAATTCATATCTTTTGTATTTTGAATTTTAACCATAGATTTGGCTTAATCTGTGGAAGACTTTAAGTGTTGATAGGACTTTGGAAACTAAAAAAATTCTTAATGGAGATTGCCAGTGGATTCACAAGCTGTCTTTTCTTGAAGCCAAAATATTAAAGAACAAGTTTTTTTACTTCTAAGTAATAATAGAAAATTAAGTATAGATTGTATTGTGTTTTGGATAAGTAGATTGGGAATTAAGCAAAGGATGTGTTGAAAAGAATTATATTGGAATCAAAATAGAATAAATGATATCTGCATAGATTTGGTATGTTGCTTAGTAGCGCTGATGCACTGATTTCAAGAGTGGTTTGGTACCTACCACTAATTAAACACAATTTTCGTCTAACAAGATCATTTTCTTTTTCTTTTGTTCATAAAGGAATAATAAGCAGGTCACCTTCCTGTTTCTGTTTTATGCAATATAAATAAGTTCATCATGTGAGGAACTCAGAAACGCTTTACAAAAACTAGTTCTGAAGTTTTTTGGAACATAGTTGTTTTGTCCTAATGTTAAGAAACAAAGAAACTAATTCAGTTGGAGTTGCCTAATGTCATATGGTGAGGCAAGTGATCGAATTTGGAAGTGAAACTCAATTCTCTGCTTTAATCAATGAATCTTGCCTCTGGTAAGCTGACAGTCTTGGGATGGGGTATATCTGGTGAGAGTGGATAGGACTAAATGCAGTGTTCTGTAGGAGAAAAATACAGGTCCTAAATACAGGCATGTATTTTCTCTCTTGCTATTGCGAGAAGGCACATTCTTTTTCTAAACCTTCTCAATGAATTAGGTTTTCATGGAGACAGTCAAGGAGGAAGGAGGAGGAGTAGAAGGAGTGGTACAGTTTTGAGAGTTGTAAGCCGGATAAAGTGCTGATTAAGTAATGTATCAGAAATCCTGCTTCTTTCTTGTCAGGAAGCAGTCTGGAGATAAGCCTCCTAGCCAAGACTCTACCTGTGTGTTACCTAGATAGGATCACAGAACATGGTAGGTTCAAATATTAGACTACAGTCCAAGCATGTGCTTTTCTGTATCACTGTTCTTCAGTCCTAAACTTCATATTCTTCCAGCAAAATGTGATATTTCTTCTGAATGGAGAAAAGTGAGCAAGCAAAATCATGTAAGTGCAAAAAGTCTGTTCCACAGGCTAGTAGGTCTTCAGTCTCAGCCCTGCATTCGTTACCCTTGTCTGATTGTCCTAAGCTGTTGCTTCTCAGGGTGAGTAAACTATCCATTGGTATTTCATAGGACTTAATTTAAAGCTGATCCAAATTCTGAGATTAGATGTCCTAAGAAAATAGATCTGTGGTCCAAATCAAAGATTCTTCGGTGTCTGAAAAAAAATCAGCACTTTATAAGTGGAATGCTTAAGCAATAATTTTAGAGGTTCTTATTCCAAAAAATTTGCTGTCTGTATATTGACATATCACTCCTGCTAATGTGCTAGCTAAAGCCTTACATTATGTAAACATCTAAGTGGTTCTGAACTTGTGTCTATGAGTAGTGTGATTTCTGCAGCTCTGGAGAAGAGTTAGGTGTAAGTCATCACTGTCACCTTTTGGCAAAATCCCATCTCATTTTGTGCTGAGTTGTTCTTTCTGAGGATCTAGTTAACTCTCAAGACTACACACAATTCTGTGCAGAGCTGATTTTTTTGTTGCTTCTTGTGAGCAGAAAAAGGCATGGATGACCAGACATCTGGTGTTCTTGCTGTATTGGGCTAGTATCTTCTTTATATGTTTTATTAACAGGATGGGAGAACAGGCTTCTGTTCTCATCTACCGTGTGTTACTGTGCTCTGCTGTCACTGAACACTTTAGCCAGGTTACCTTCAGGGGATTTGGTAGTACAAATTCTGAACTCTTCAGCTTTTCCTCTTACGTTGCTTTAGTGAGCAAATTTTCAAATTGGGAACTTCTCCATGGAGTCTTTCTGATGGTAGTGGAGTAGAACCTACAAGAAGATGTCACTGTTCAATGCAAGTTCAGTGTTTGTTGTTCAGGGATTTCAAAGTTCTTTTTTCTCCCTTTCTATTCTCTGATGTCATTGTTACAATTTTTTGGGTTTTTTCCCTTATTTTTAGCCCCTCTGCAGTCACAAACCCATCCTCTAGAAAAAAGGCACAGAAGTCTCTGTATTCAATGATGATGTATCCTGGATTGGCTGCAGGAATGCTTTCACATCCAAGAATGTCCAGCCTGTGTCTGGTCTTTAAGGGCCTACCTGATGCTGGTTGGGGTGGTTTTTGACAATTTTTTTGTTGTTTTGTTTTTCTTTTGTTTTAGTCCTACATTGGTTGTGCCTTCCCTGGTCTACTTTCACCAGAAGACTAGGTAGAACACTGATAACACTCTATCAGAGTTAAGGATTTTTGCTTTTAACATGCTGGTAGCCCACTGTTAAACACATTCTTTACCTCAATTTTTGCCAAATATGGAGTGTAGATGTAAATCCAGTTTCCCATAGAGTGTAAGAGAAAGGCAGCTGCTGTTAGATGCATATTCTAGCAGGTTTTGAAATACGTCAAGAGAACTTTTAAGCAATCTGGAATAAAAGGCTATGTACCATGACTTATTTCTTGGGAGCCTTGCACAATGTCATGCTCCCAGTGGGAAAGCCAGCTCAATGAAGAGAAATTCAAGAGTAAGGAGATGGCTCAGCTCTGATGTTGCAGCTGTTTGCAGGGGGGAGTGTACATTCTGTGTTATAACTTCTAATTGAGTCTGGGGCTTGCCTAATTTTAATACTTGATCTTACTGCTAAATCACAGAATGGGTCAGGTTGGAAAGGTCCACACTGGATCATTTGTTCAAACCTCCCTGCTCAAGCAGAGCTATCGTAGAGTACATGGGACAGGATTGTGTCCAGATGGTTCTTGACTATCTCCAGCGCAGGTGACTCCACAGCCTCTCTGGGCAACTGTTCCAGTGCTCAGTCACCCACACAGTAAAGAACTTCCTCATAATCATGTGGAATTTCCTGGGCATCAGTTTCTGCTATTTACCTCTTGTGATGTTGTTCAGCACCACAAAGAAAAGCCTGGCTCCATTCTCTTGACACCCTCCAGATACTTAGAGACATTGATGGGGTCCCCTCTCAGTCTTCCCCAGCCTAAACAGGCCTAGCTTCCTCAGCCTCTTAAGTGATGTGATCCACTTATCTTTGTTGCCCTCTGCAGGAAGGGCTCCAGGAGCTCCATGTCTTCCTTGTTCTGAGGAACCCAGAACTATTCTTCCCCAGGTGCAGGGCCCTGCATTTGCTTTCCTTGAATTTCAGAAGCTCCCTCTCTGCCCATCCCCCCATTCCACTGAGATCCTTCTGAAGGGCTGCACAGCACTCCGGGGTGTTGGCTGCTCTTCCCAGCTTGGTGTCATCCATGAACTTGCTGAGGAGGCACTCTGCCAGCCACCACTGCAAACAAGAGACTGCTAAGTCACTTCTAAGCTGTATGTACTATAATTCTGTTGTTTGCTCTTTACATACTCTGGCAGCTTTGCCACTTAGGAGCTGGACCACATGTGGAAGTTAGAAATTTTACAGTATTATACATGTCCAAGTTCTAACTACTCCTTTCAAATAATAGAATAATTTTTTATAAAATAGAGATTTAAGAGGCCTTCAGGTAAAACTCAGTTAAAACTCTGGCAACAAAGTTAAGTATGACAGCCTTAATTATTCTGAACAGTAATACTGTAATGTGTTAAACTTACAAATAAAGGCTTTAGGATTTTAATATATCTTGTAGTCGTATAACTTACAGATGCAGTTGGGCATTGCAAGACTTTTTGAGTGGATACAGAATTATGTTGGAAGTGGATGCAGTACAATACTCAAGGACAAACTTTTTATCTTCATGTGCAGTGGTTTGAGCTTTTCCTGTTCAACCATTTAAACAGCAGTAATTCTTGGAGTTACCTTCACTAAAATGGGCTTTAAAAACCTGTATTGCATCTCTGGCTTTTGAAAATGCCTTGTTTTGGTCAGATACCTGTAGACATCACATTTCTATGCAGTAATAAGCTATAAAGAGAGACTAGGTTTCAATAATAAGGGAATACCTCAGTATAAAGAACTGTATTCTTTAGTCTTCGGAAACAGCATAAATTTATCTGAATAACCTTAGCAACAGACTTAGTCCTTGCCTGAATTCAGTTGTGTTTCTGTTTGACCTGTAAGGTTTCATTAGCTCCTTTACAGAATAATTTATATTAAAAGACATTTTATTTTAACACTTAACATTATTGGATTTGCTGGTTTCAGGTGCTCTACTGGCAATTTAAATAAGTAAATTTGAATGTTTATTTTATCTTCTTATGCCCACACTCTGGCACCTCTCTGAATTCAGGGTTTGCAGTACACTTGGCTCTAGATCTTTGGCATATTTTTTGTGTGTATTAGTACCATCATAAGCTGACCTATTTCAAACTCATCCAGCACATGTTCTTCCCTTCCCAAATGAATTGTCAGTGACCTACCTGTCCTTGGAGGATTTTTCAGTCACTGTGGTGTTTACCTGTCTCTGCACTACAGTGTAAGGTTGACCAGCCAACCTAAAAGCTGCACTCAGCTGTCAGCCTGCACCCAGAAGCAGCCCCTGGCCTTGACTGTGTTTGTTATCTGCTTGAGAACTCTTGTATGCAGTTCAGGGCAGTGTCCACATAAAAGCATTAAGTTAGCTGGTCAACAGTGATGGCATTCTTACCTTCATTGCAAAGGCTACCCCATTTTGTTGCTGTGGTTTTATTGTTGGTTTGTGTCATTAAATATCTTTCACGCTGTGAACCCGTGCCCTGCCTTGCCTCTGTCTTCAAAGAACGTGGTTCCCTGCCTTACTTGCTGGTTTTACAAAGAGCTTTCCTTCCCTGCCTTCCTCCTTTTACTTTCTGTTTCTCCTTTTTTATTTTTATTTTTATTGATGCCCTGTTGTTATGCCATCCAACTAATCAATTTCTCAGCTTTTTAAAATCCATTACCAGTGAACCACGTTTGTTTCTTGTACAGAGTTACCAATAAAAGCAGCTGGCAAATAGTTTTCCTTCTCTGCTTCAGATGGTGATCTGTAAAGAAGGCTTCAGCTGTTTGATCCCATTGCCTTCAGTGTCCCTTAGAGGCACCTTTTGATACTAAAGGGCAGCCTGAACCTAGGCCTTTCAGCAGTTTAGTCACATTCATCTGTCTCCTATTTCAAATTACAGTGGGCTTATTGCAGTGGGCCAAATTTGCAAAGATTTCCAGTAAGGCTACAAGAAAACAATGTAGCTAATGGAGAAGTCTTATCTTTTTTTTTTTCCCCTAAAAATAAAAGAAATACAGGGGTATAATATGCTCCAATATAATTAACACAATTGATGAGCGTCTCAGTTTTTTTAGTTATGAGTTGTAGATTCCTCCACAACTGCAGCTACTGGATTCAAATATCAGAGTAGGGGAGATACAAGAATCCCTTGATCTCAGTGATAAAGTAACTCTTGAGTAACTCTATTACAAAAATCAGGAAAGCAATCCTTTGTTTCATTCTCTGGTGTGAAATAACATTTCATAACACCCAAGTGTTTATTTGAAGGTGTTTCTCACTAGCCTGATAATGCCACAAATACATACAGTACAATGTAATTAGTAATAGTTAATGCAAAACTCCAAGGAATAAAAGACACATCACAGAGGGCTACTGAGTGAAGGCTTAATAAAGAAAATGTTAGTATGTTAATATTTTAGTTGTAAAGCTAGTTACAAGGAGTTGCATAAGCAACAAAAAGATAGTGCTTTGAATTTGCATATCTTGCTCTTCTGTATTTATTTCTATACATGTCTAGTCGAATACAATGTCATCATATACAATTTTACATTTTAAATATGTACAATAACATTGCTCATTTTCAGACAGATTTTTTGGCAGAATATTTGTGTGTTTTGTTTTCATTGCTGACTTTGCAGCATGTTTCTTTAGTTTGAGAAAACCCATTCAAAGTTTCCTTTAATACCATAAAGTTTACAGGCTATGTTCAAAATACAAAACACTTCTAAAAGTGCAGTTAAAATCAGGGCTTTAATTTATTAAAAATTCATAAAGATAAAAACCAGAAGGCTAGATTCTCAACAGAATATAATTTATTGTTATTTTTATTTGAATTGAGCTATAGTGATTTATCAAATTGAGGATCTGGCCTTTCCAATATAACATTAAGATAAACCTTGCTGTTAAGAATTATTTGTTCAAAGACAGCAGCTCCCTTCAGAAGATAGTAATAATACTGAAGTTTACCTATTCACTTTAAATAACATGTTCACAGAACAGAATGAAAAGCCATTCCAGAAAAGCAGACTGAATAATAAAATCTAATGATTCTAAATTGAGGTATATTTATATAATACAGTTCTTTCTGTAGGTCTGTACTTGAAGAAGTAGTGTGAAATGCAATCTAAGTAAACTTACATTACTACCACTTTGCTCTACTAGAGTTCAATTCTGCACTGTCTTCAAGCATTAAAAGCAGCATATGAATTATATTTTTAACTGCTGGCTTCAAATAAAATTGAAAAAAAACAAAAATCAAACTTGAAAGAGTTGCACCCTAATATGGCTGGCCACCTTTTTAGTGAGTTCAAGACCTTCCAAATTTTGAACATTTTTCAGTTGTTTACTTCTGAAATGTTGATTATGAAAACTATTACTCCTCTTCTTAAAAATATCTGAATTCTTAAATGAGAATAAACTTTCTGATGAATAGTGAATTAGTCCTTTTCTTAAATTAGTATTGCCATGCTCTGTTCAGGTGGCAAATACTAAAAGGGAAATTTTGTGTAAGGATAAAAAACACCAGTTGGTTATGGTTAATTTATTTTGAATAAGAAAATTTGGAAGAAGTATTCTCTGTAACAGTTCCTTTATGGGCATAGCTTTCATTTACTTACTAATTCAGAGTGATGTTTTCATAAGTGATTTCTGTAAGTGATTCGATGTTCCCCATTCTGTCTCCTGTGTGTGTACCTCACTCTCACTCAAGTAAAACATTTTCTAGTAGGAAAACAGGCTGAAGAATCAAGGATTTTATCACCTTTAAAATTTTACCTTTGTATCTTATGTAGATGCTTTGGAACCAGGGTAAGTTATAAACACTTGATAACAAAACATAAAGAGGCAAGAACAAACTGCCTGGTGTACCTTTTCTTACAAAGGGAGGTTTTAGCACAAAGGCTGTGCAAGCGTTCTACATTCCTTGAAGTTTTGGTCACAGAATCTACTGAACTTTCAACACTGGTTGAGAATTGAGTACAAATTGGATGCATTCAAATGCAGCAGCAGCAACTGCTTATTAATGAATTTTTTCTTCTTCAGAATCAAAAAAATCCTTGTCCCCTGAGCCAGGTGTCCATTTGTTAGTTTTACTTTACTGTAAAGGATATTAGTAGGAGAATATGCAAAATAATTTTTCTAAACTCTTGTGAAGAAAAAAAGTGAAGAAAGCACATATGTCTGAAGGCAAATGAGCTCTACAAAAATAAGTTTTGACTCCTTCACCAGTGAGGCTAACAGTAACTCATCTTCAGCCTTCAGTAAGAGAGTACTTTGGAATTTCACATCTTAGGAAAAGAACTATTATCCTGTCCAATGAATAACTATGGAAATGTACAAAGTAAGGAATAATTATGTACAGCATTGATAAAACAACCACCATATTGGCTTAATGAAATATAACAGTAGATATTACCTTTCTTTAGTGTAATGTCTTAAAATCAGTAATAACTTGTTCTGCTTGGATCTTAATTTACACAATTGCACAGTTCCCTTTCTTTGGATTATTTCTTTAGGCCATAGACCACTTCCATTCTTCATCTGATGAAAAGATGTCATTCCAGACTGCGTAAGACTTTACATCATCTGGATCCTTGATGCCCTGCAGGTATTTCAGCCTGCCAGAAATACGGCTTCGTCAGAGTCCTTGCCACTGTCTTCACTAGGCAAGCAGCCACCGCCACTTGGGGACCTACAGCTTAAGTCCTCCACACCAGACTCCTGGTCACTGTTGGCTGAGAGGTCAGGATCAGAGCTTTTCAGGTTGTCCTGTGTCAAAATCAGGGCGGAATCTTCATCCCCTTGAGAAGGGCTCCGGGATGGGAATGATTTCAGATCACTGCTATACTCCTGGGGAGTGTTAGCTAAGCTGTTGTTGGAGGTATACAGTCCAAATTGTTTGCCTTGGTCTTGTTGCTTACTCTTGACTTTATTATTACCCGATTGTGATTTCTGAAGATTTGCCAATCTCTGAAATAGAGGAAATAGGATTTACTATGTGGATACATTTAGGGCCCAGAAATCCTCTTATATGTCCTTGCTTTTTTTATTTTTAAATAAACTTCCAGAGCCCAACCCACCCTTTAAAACTGACTATTTGCACTTACGGAGTATGAGAAGTGCACAATTTGTTACACACCAGTGCTGAATTACAATATTCTTCTGAGCTACAATTCCCTCTGAGTTACAGAAGGATTAAACTTACTTTCAGTAGTACTTGTACATTAACACAGGTAAAATTTTTTCCTTAAAGAGTCCACTTTTGTGTCTTAAATGCAAAACATTCACAATAGTTTATCTAAGAACAAAGATGGTGGCTGAACATCCTCCTTCCAGAAAAGGATGCAGTGTGTAGGGGACTCTGCAGCATATGGAGCTAGGTTTCATTGATCATCAGTTACCAAGTCTGGGGTATCAAGCTCAGCTGTTTATTACCTCTTGCAAGACTTCCAGCTCTTCTTCCAGCTGCTGAGTTTCTTCCTTCACTGCCATCAGATAATCAGTAACTGACTGTCGAGGATGCAGCCCCTTTTCAAAGCGGTTGTACATGCCACTCCAGAACCTGGAATTGATGGCAAGGTCAAGAATTCTCCCATTTGGTGAAGTAGTCTCATGAGACTTAAATGCACACCTTTTTTTGTTTGTTTGTTTTTTCCCCAGACACATCCTAAATGATGTATCCATGCTTATTCATCATTAGAGTGCATACACATTAAATTCATAGACTATTTAGCAAGGTTCATGGTTCATTTGCATTTCCTCCATCCTGAAAGTGCAACTCATAGGCAGCTGGACATAAGCAGCTCAAATTAATTCTGATAGACAATAGAAAGATGAATGTAGTTTAGATAACAACTGAGAAAGGTTCACTGAATGCAAAACTTTGCAAGCTTTTTTTTTTTTGGTATTATTGTTCTACACTATGGGCTTTAGAGCAATGGTACCTATAAAATAGCCAATGGTAAAGACAGTTTTTCATATTTGTAGTTCTCAATTTCATATTTGTAGCTCCCAATTGAACTCACCTTTGGAATTCTGTGTTACTCTGGTGCTCCTCCTGCCTTCTGGCATAGTGCCACAGGCAGGCCCTGAGTGTGTAACCAGTTCACCAGACAGGTTAAGTAGCCAAGCCCTGCTGTCAGCTGCAGCTGTCTGGCCAAGGAGCTGACAGATATTTCTGGAGCTAGTGCATGCTGCTTGGTGGCTTATTATTCCTATCCCAATAATATACTATTTAAATCACATTCCCCCTTAAGTTTATCATCTGATAGCTCATGCTTGGAAATCTTTACGCACCCAAGTAATTCGATTAAAATCAACAGGATTACTTATCCATTGGAGGATCTGCTGTATCAGTACTTCTTTTTTAAATCCCACTATCCCAAAGAATACGATTAATGACTATTTTTAAATTGTTTTTAAGTGGATGTGACCTGGTATAGTAGACATGAAAGAATTCAATTTCTGTCATTTAGGATTTTTATTGACTTCTTAACAGGTGCTATTACTTGCAACTGGAAAACAAACTCATCAATTTTACTTAAATGACCGTTTTAATGAATTTCTAAGTTCTCCCAAAGTGTGTTAAGACTAATGGCACAATTAATCAGAATGTCAATAGTAACATTTCTAAAGTGGTGGTATTTTTGAAAAAATATCAGGAAAAACTTAACTTCGTTTTACCTGATATAACAACATAGGGAAAGTCTGGGTTTTTAACAAAATACTTGTCTTAGCAATAAATCATATGATTTCTTGAAAAGATCCTTTTTACTTTTGACACCAATTGATCCAAACTAACATCACAAAATCTTGGAATGGAAGAAGTTAAAGCTACTGTAAATTTAGAAACAACAGATGACAACAGGACTGAAAGAGGCATTTCTCAGTGGAAGAAGTGAGTAACCTTGAAATTAGGACACACAACTATCAATATAGCTTTAATCTTAATCTTCTTTTCAGACTAATACTCTGTTGTGGAATGGTGCAGAGGTGTTGGCTGACTACGAGCACAAAAGGAGCAAATGCCCTGCATCTGAGACTGAATTTACTCTGTATAAACAGCCTTATAGAACAAGAAATACTTATATACAAAGGTATTCTGTTCTGTGCTAACCCATGCTACAATTCCCAGCAGCAAGTGATACTACCTACTTGTACAAGAAGTTGCATGGAGCTATCTGTGGGTGCAGGGTCCCTTGGGTTTGACTGTGGTCTGACTTGTATAAAGGATTCAGGTAATCAGCACGATTTTTCCACAAGTGAGCCCAAAATGAATACGTTCGTTCTTTGATTCTGAAAAACAATACATTAAATTAAAATTTATTAAAGCCTCTATTACAATTCAGGTATAGTGAAAGCTTAGATGCAGCATTCTTGTCCTCTATACTTCCAGTTTACAATCAGCTTCTTTAACAGAATTAGCCTTAAGTTACAAGCATAGAGAAACAGAGACCCAAATTCCCTTGCCAGTCACTAAAAGCAAAATCTGATCCATTTTCCATAAAGCAAAACCAGCTAGAGCGAGTAGGTGGAGCGACTGGTTCCTTTGTGAGGTGAAGAGGATCATTTCCATAAAATGAGCTTTCAGACAGATCTCTGCACCAAAGGGATCCCCACATTTAAAAGCACTCCTATTGCACTGAGCTGCAATTTCTTACACGGTTACATCTTGGGATGTGGTGATCTGTGAAGGTTTTGATTTTAAATGGGCATTCACTGTGGCTGCTCTGCATTTGAGCAGTGAAAGGGACCAAATGGCAGCAGCCAGCAGTGACCAGCACCTCCTCTCATTGCTACTGCTGACATCATCAGGTTGCTTGAGAAAAGCAATGGATATCATCATGCATCAAGGACCCAGGGCCCTGGGAAGCAGATAAAAACATGAGCACTGCCAGGAGTGATGATGCTGTCTTTGTTTGGGCCTCAGGGCAGGTAGATTAATTCATAATTGCTTTGGGGCCAGAAGGACAGCAGAAGGACAGTCTGCTGACTCAGTCCTAGGGAGGGCTACCAGACAAAAAGGATGTTCATAAGGAAGTACCTAAGAGCAGGACTAAAATGGGATCCAAAGACATGTTAAAACACAGAGGAGCAGTAACTCTTAAACTGAGAACTTAAATAGAGTTACTATAATTTCAGACTGGAGTTACAGGGCCAGTTTGCCTTGTATTCTGTCAGGGCTGCAGTAAAGGCAGGCCCACATGGCTGAAGTCATAATGCTCTTGTCAATTTTCACTAATCCCTGTCACACACACCATGGATTACTCTCCCAGCAGAGCCACACTGCAGAGGATCAACTTTTTTTGGTATTAATCTGTGTTGCCAGAAGACAACAGGCACCCTGTGCCTTATGAAACACATGCGTGCAAACTGGAGAATGTCTGACTGCTCAATGCACCACCAGCCACAGACCCCATGCATAAATATGCTCCTAAAAAAAAAACATTTTCATACTTCAGCTCTCTTCTCTCCTTCTGGCTGTTACACAGGAAATTCCCAAACTGGCAAGAATAGATGTGATGCTGTATGTGGATGAGGAATCTTTCATTGAATTCAAAGGCACAAGGAAACTGTTCCATTAGCTGCCAAACACATTCGATGAACTGGTCAATAACAGGTGATATCTCCTTTGGATCTCCATCTAAATTGCCATACCTGAAACAAGACAAGATACATCCAATTATAACCTGAATTCCTGTAAGAAAACTGAATTAACACTAAGGAAAACAAACTCCCCCCCTTTTAGTGTGCAAGGTACATTCTAGGCATTAATTTCTAAAATCTCAAGTATTACTATATTTTTACTTAGAAAAATGATGCAAGAATCACAAAGTAGAATGGAGGCAGAATTACAAACAAAAAAGCCTCTTTTATTGGGTGTCTTGTTATATTACAGCTACAAAAAGCTGGCTGCTGCATAGCCATGTTTTAATGCTATCAGTATAAATTTTACCCTGGTAACATAAGTTATCAGAAAAATGGTTGCAATGACTTAATGACAAAAGTGTGCCTGAAGACAGTTTCTTAATAGTAGATTACTCCCCAAACCAGAAAACTGAGCAGGAGAGCTACCTGCTGTCATTATAACCTCAGCAGAAAACAGGTTAAAGCTGCCCTCTCTTGGTGAAATTTCTAGGAAGTGGGAAATGTGTACATGCTACTGTGACTGTCAAGTGAACATGAAACTTTCTGTGTATAAAAATGCCTCTTGGAACCACTTGCAATGAAGAAAAGGAGACTGAAAAGAAAATACACATAGAAGTAAAAGGTATTTTGTAAGTCTATATAATAGGAAGAAGCATTTTCAATCAATTATTCTCAATTATTCTCCGGGGGGGGTGTTGGGGGGGTATATTTGCCTTTATATTTACACATGCCAACAGAGGAGAATTTTATAAATATCTAAAATTGAAACTTCTATTACCATCAGAGAAAATACAGCAATATTGCACAGCAAACCAAAGCTATCAGTGGTTATTGCATTTCATAATACCTTTTGCATTGATAATCAAAAACAACTGACAATATCATATGAACTGTAGTAATTCCTATGGAATTTCACAGGTGCTGTGAAGATGCTCAGATCTTCTGAACTTTGTTGGTTTTTTAAACTATAACAAATTTATATTCTAATCAAGCAATACAATGTAACTAAACCCTAATATAAAAATTGCATTTTTAATTTTTACAGAAAATCAAAGTCATGAAAGAAAATGTGAAAATATACCCATGTTTAAATATATTAAGTCTTCAAACATTTTTCATTACATTATAGCATTGACATTGGATCAATGTTCAAAATAACTCGTTCAAATAAATGACTTTCCACTTTGCCTGACATTTCTGAGCAGATCTTGCTGGGTTTTTTAGAACAGACTGAAACAGGAAGAGTATATTTTATGTAATAGGTAACTCACAGACATGCCTAAGATTAAGTACTGCCTTGGAAGATGTAAAAGTCCCTTTGATGAACAGGGACTTATGTCGGGGAACTTGGCACTCCTAGGAGATCTGCTGGAGTCCAAAGGGATTTTGCAAGCCAAATACACACTACTCACATGGACCTCCCAGTGCTCACAGCAGCTGCAAGACCAGCAAGCAGGACTCCCCATAGTAGTTTTGGAGTGCATATACAGAAATATTTCACTCTGACTTTTCCAGGCAGCTAAATCATATAGTTGGAGAAAAGGGTATGGCAATTTCCTGGGGCATTCTGTTGCTGTTTTGTAAGGCAGCAACAAAAAGAACTGGAATGGCAGCAGATACAGACTACATAAATATATACATATAGAGAGAGGAAAACCTTTGCACTGCCTTACCTGTGGTTAAATTTGTGGCCAAAGGAAATCCAGTCTTTTTCAATTAACACCTAAAATGAGAATATTGAATTCAATGTTGTGGACCGGAGCTGACATGTTGAAGCAGGCAGAAGGGTGGTGTAAACAAGAAGTGTTGGAATCCCAGTTAATTCTTAGAATGATCAGAAAACTGGCAAGCAAGAACTATGTAAGCAAGCAATATTAGAATCCCAACTAATTTTCAGAATTGGCAGAAAAATAATGATCACTGCTTGCCAGCTCAGGGAAACAGCACTCTTCATGCATGCAGAGAGAGTGCCAGTATTTCAGCACAACTTCAAATATCTTATTTCATTGCTTTCAAAAATAGAACTTATACATGTCTCAAACATCTTTTTAACATGTGACCAGTAACTTGATAACCACTTCTAGATGCTTTACTACTGCTGACTGACCTGGGAAAGGGGCAGATTTTCCAATATAGCTGCTCATTGCAATCTAATGTCTAGAAAAGACACACTTCTGACACTCAAAATGTTCACTGCAAATGAATACAAATTCTTGCTTTCACAAAAGCTCTTCGGGCTGTGAAAAAGTTTCGTGGTCAAGATTAGGGAAAAAAAAAAAACCAACATAGTTGACCAACTGGTCCCCACCTTGAATAATGTTTCATAGAGAAATTGGGAGACTCTAACATGAACATATAGAAGCCTTCTGTCCTATTTAAAAAAAAACAAAAAACAAAGCAAAACAGAAGGGTATATTTAAGGACAATTTATTTCCTATTTAAAACAAAGATATTCATCTGAAGTGATGCCATACTACTTCATTAACTCTGCAGAAGAACCCGCTTACCATGAATCCCTTCATAGTTCTGTAATATGGATCCAATAGAAGGCTTGCTACAGAGCAAACCTGGGCTGTCCTATCCCAGCCATCAGAGCAGTGAACAAGCACACTCACACCTTCCTCAGCCACAGCCTAAGGATACAGAAAAAGTCAGAAAGTTCACAAGCAGGGAGGAAGAATGGCAAGAGAGAAAAAGTGAGACAAGAGCCATAGAGAGAGCATTAATTGGGGAACTAGGAAAGCTCATTCATTTTTTACCCTACCACGGAGTTCTTAAATAAAGTTGAGTGTTATTTGTCTCATTTAAAAATCAGTGTTATTATTATAAATTGAAAAGTTTTAATTCACCCCAGGCCATGCAATATGGTAGTTGAGAATTACCCGTTTATGCTCCACTACAGGAAGATGTGGGATTCATTTCAGTTAAAATACATCAATGTGTCAGAGCAGACAACTACCTACAGCAGATTCAGATGCTCCAACACACCTCATGCCACTTACATGCCACTAAAATCATAGCCATACTTGCAATATGGCTCTTAATTTTTCATCTTGATGGTAATGTCATTAAGGGCAATGTCTGTTTCCAATGCCATCACTAGCCTGGACATTATTGCAGCACACTGCTGTAAAGGCTGTAAAGGCTTCTGGGAAAGCCGGTGGTAGTGGGAAACTTCCATGTCTAATAAGCAAGATGTTATCAGTAACTTTAATGTAATAATCAGGGAGAGAGGATTCCATTTTATACATAAACACATAAAGAAGAAATTGTACTCCAGAGTCTGGTGCTGTATTATTTTTAGAATTTGAGGGTTGGTGTTGTTTTTTTAATTCTAAGGGTTTTGGCTTTTATCATTTCTAAAGAGAATTGAATTTAGGAAGTAGAAAATAAAGTAGGTTCGGAAAAGTACTGTTAGGGGAAAAAAAAAAGAAAAACATTTAGGTTAATTTTGGGCTTAATAGGGAATGAGGAATAATAATAAATTATCTATGTTTATCTCAAAAGACAAAAATAGAACCTCTGTGGGCAGAAGACCAAGAACAGAGAACTGAGAACCATACAAATAAAAATGGGTCAAAATGCATGTCAGAAAGCACTAGGCTAGCAAGCATATGCACAAAGGAAAATAAGACTAACCACTGGGGGAAAACTGGCAAAACTAATGTAAATGACCTTATTTCTATGAGCTAATGAAAAGGAGAAGGTCTGGGAGTAATAATTTGTGTATTTATTGCACATTTGCTCTTCAGGTAAGAAACTACAGCTGCCTACTGAGAAGGAAGAAGCAATGCAAGAGAAACAAGCAGTTAGTAAGGAGAGAAACCCACGAAGTTTTATCTGTATAGTTGTGGGCAGTAAGTCACGTGAATAAAACAGCCAATAAGAAATTGTAATCTCAAAAATAAGAATTGAAGCAATAAAAGGCAGAGCACAAGGTAGGGGGTATCAAAATTAAAGCTACTGCTGGCAGATGACAAATGTCTACATTACTTTGTGGGGGAGTAGGGGAAATAATTTCTTATTAAAGACAAAACTATTTTCTGGAAGAACTCTCAAGTATATAAAAGTAGAAGCTGCTAGAGAGTTTGGCCATGGTAATACACAGGAGCTGGTTCAAGAGGTGCATTTGGTTGGTTGCCTGATAACTCAGTAGCTATACATTGTGTAAAATATAATGCATTATACATTATATACAGCTATGTGTATATATTACAACTACCACTTCCACCAAAAAAAATGTCCAGAAACCAGGGGAGGAGGCAGGGCAAATAGGGAAAGAAACAGTAACAATCACTCTTGGGGAGTAAAGTAAGGACATTCAAATGTCTGCCACAACAAGACACAGGCTAGTAGAGGCTTTGGCACAAAAGAACACAAGATTTTGTTTACTATTTTAGAAAAACATCGACACAACAGCACCGAAGAATCATCTTCCTCATACACAAAGCACTGCAAGATGGGCTTTTTTCACTGAAGAGGTGACAGAAATTACCCACAAGCAGAGAATTTGGTTCTCATTCACTGTATCTGCTTACTCCAAGCTTAGTTCTCATTTTACACACTTTACCTTCGCAATAAAAATGCCAGCGTCCATAATGGCTTTGATGTGCTTCAGCCAGCCAGAATTTTCTAGGCCCCACAGAAAGTCACTCATTGAAGGTGATTTCAGCTCACAAACTGCAAAGATACATTTTAAATGCATAGTAATTAGAGTCCCTTAAGCTTCATTGACTGTACAGCCTTGGAGTTACCTCTTCTTCAGCTATCCACTGTGTAAAACATGCATGTTTTGAAAAGAGGGACTACATCTCTGCCAAATTTAACCTTTGAGAAATGGGGCTGGGTCAAATTCCACCCAATATGTTGATTTAATTTAAAAAGCGAAGCTGTCATAAAGCCTATTGCAAACAATCTAAATCTATCCTTCTCTGAACCATGTGTTTTCCAAGATTGTGTTGAGAGCAATGTTTTCAAACCCCTGGGAGGAGTTCATCTAGTTGATAATGAGGGCTTGGAAACAGAAAGCATTTGATTTCTGCAGTTGGACAGGCAGACAGACACCTAAATGGTTCCACTGCCTCCTAGTCCCAGCATCACCACAGATGATGGTGGTTGAGTTAGTGGTTCACTCCACAGTTCTCCATCCCTGAATTAAACTTTATTAAAGCTTCATGTGGAGTCAAAAAGTATTCTGATGGTGAGGACAAGACATAATGCATCAAGGGAAATTTTCCTGAAAATCTTCCAAACTCTATGCCACATTTGAAGAAAAAAAATTGCTCAGTTTTTACTCTAAGTTCTTATTCTGCTGTATCCATGTATCTATTTTTTTAATAATAAAGAGTTTGTGGCACCAGAAGAAAAAAAGCAATCAGAATCTAAATAATGTACCTCAATCCAGCAGAACACATACTGAATGAAATTTGGTGCAATCTATTTTTCAACAGTAAGATGCTCAAATCACTCCATAAATAGACTACATCTTTATTTTGATCCATGTAGAGTTCTACTGTTTTTAAAGAAAAAATTAATTAGCCAGTGAAATTAATTTTCAGAGTACAGTGGAAAACATCATGGCTTTTACTGAGTCAATGTATGATCTGTCAATTACTAATGTCTTAGTAAGTCTCTCATGGTCTGGAAATCTTAAAAGACTCAGTTATTTATGGGCATTATGGTCCCTGGCCAATATCTTTATTTTCCTTCAGTGTAACTGAAATTTAATTTTACAAGCCAGAGTTTATACCATATCTGAACTATCTGACTGTCCTAACTCCATTTAGTTCAGAAGCAAAGCGGCCTAATGTGTCCATACAAAGTCTTGCAATGTTTATATGTAAGGCCCCTTCCAGATGGTTATTTTAGAAGTAATTTTTGGAGGATATTTTTAAAGATGCAGAGATAGCAGCACTGAAAGCAAACAGCTTTTCACATGATTAATGTTTCGGTGCAGATGGAAGCATGACCAATTAGTGGCTGAATACTGGCTGAAGCTGCTGTCTCTGTTTACAAAAGCCCAGTGTAAGGCTGAAACAGTGCTTTGCTCATTCCCACTCCCAAATTGGAGTCAATATTTACTGACCACTTCACTGAGCAAAGTTCATACTGTCCTAAATGCATACGCTATATATTCCACATGACTTTGGCAACTGATCTGGACCTTAATACTGAGTTCAATTATGAACTCAGTTATCCTAAAGGGAAAGGGCATTCCTATCTCAGCAGAAAAGGTACTAAAATCGTTGAGAAAAATTGCCTGCTTCATGCACAGTGTATGCACAGGAAAATCAAGAGCCAACAGGCAGAGCTCTGGGAATTCCAGCAATGCACCCAAAGCTCAGAATGGGAGGAAGAAAAGGGCACATGTTGGAAACTGCCTCTTCCACCAGCAAAAGTACCAGAGGGGTGTGCTGCACTAGTCCCCCCCTTCCTGGCAGGACAGCCCAAAGCAGAGGGAGGAACAGTTACTGTGGGCCAAACCCACTGGGTTTCTCACTGCCTGATCTGTCACAGAAGTCCAAGGACCAGAGGGCTGCTCCTACATCAGCAAGTGCTGCTCCTGGTACAGGGGGAGGAGAAGCTCATATTTGCTGTTTAAATACAGACAGGGAGCATGTGGGGCCGTCACCTCAGTGCACAGCACACCGGAGTCAGGTCTCAGCTGGCCCCTGGAGGTGCAGCACAGCCCACCCCACCCCA
Source organism: Euphonia xanthogaster (assembly GCA_034509185.1). Lineage (NCBI taxonomy): Eukaryota > Metazoa > Chordata > Aves > Passeriformes > Fringillidae > Euphonia > Euphonia xanthogaster. The sequence goes on along the minus strand of JAYDZK010000202.1, from coordinate 42,308,634 downwards.
AGTGCCAGGCAGCAGCCTCAGGCAGACCTTGGATGTTTATCAAGGAAAGTCCCTGTGTAATGTCATTCTAATGTTAAAAATTGTTTCAAGGAAGTTTGCACACAGGATCAAAATTGTCTCAAGGTTCTTCACATAGACCCATCTATAAATAAAAATCCATACTATGCTAAAGGCAGCAGAGATAGTTTTCTTTTTTGTTAAAGGAACTTCCATCATGTTGAAATGCATTTCACTTCCACAGTACAGTCAAAGCTCAACATTTTTTGCATATTCTGAAAAAACTCCTTATTCTAAAAATCTAATAATTTTTAAATAATTTTATAATACTGGTATAAATAGCCAAAAATCAACATTATACTAGGGAAATATATGTTAAAATAAGATAAATTGGCTTGAAATAAAGTCAGTAAAATCACAAAGCTGAAACCAATTTTTCAGCTACTAAAATAAAATAGCATTTTATTTATTAATAAACAAATTTTTATTAATTTTACCTACTCAAAATATTGATATTTTTATAAGTATAAATTTATTTCCTCAGCTTTCCCCCCCCCAAAATAATGAACGAGCAAATGAATATATTCCTAATCAAAGTGCATTTTCTAATGGAAAACTGAATACTAATTTTTTTTTTCAAATTTTTCTTAGCATTGGAAGTTATTTAAAATTGTATATTGAAAATAATCTGCAGTCTGGCATGTGAAGATCCTCTGCTCTTCACTTCTGCTTAGCACCAGTAAGCTGAATGAAACTAGCCTTGCATTTCAGCAACACATCTAGCTAACTATACCTTGATGTCCTCTTTCCATGCTGCATACTTCTAAGCAACAATACAGCTCACATTAAACTAAAATCAGTTTTCATCAGCCTCATTTGTCTTTTCTAAGGTTTTATGCACCTTATAAAGTCTCACCACAGATCATGAGCAGCAGACCCATTCTGTAAAGAGTAGTGTGATGTTTTACTTGAGATTCACATAGCTACAGTGATATTGCTATCTTATTTATGTATTCTTTTAATTATTTATATATTTTAAATTGATATGGATAATACATCCCTAATTGACAATTATTGATATATTATTGAGGTATTAATTGATAAAAATTTAAAGCCATACTAAATGTGTTTTATCATCATCCTTGACAGCCTTTTTGGTTCTAGGTCTCTTTGTATGCTCAAGTCAGGCAAAAGGTCACCAGAAAAACAGATTAAGAGACACGTACAAATGGAAAAAGATAAAAACTACATAGCATCTTCTGTAAGAAAAGCCCTAATGCACTCAAAGTCATAAGATCTTTCTTTTAAAAAGTCCTTAACTTCTCTGATTTCTAATCTTATCAGTCAAGTTGCTACATGAGAGATTTCAACGCAGCAAATTTAAAACCCAGTAAAAAAGCAGATGTTTTAACCATACAGCTTATTCGAAAATAGATGCTAAGAATCTGTGCTCTCCAAGCACCCTGAAGTGTTAAATACATTAACAGTTACCTTGTTACGTGCAAGGGTGGGCCATGGGCCAGTCTCATGAACTTTTGGCTCAGAAGTTATACACAGCACTGCCCGTGCAGCTCGACTGGTTGTATACTATTTTACCATTGATAGTCTTGAGTTGAACAAATAAAGGGATCTGTTTACTCACCCAGCCTATCTCTTAGCCAAACAAGACTTCCTAGCGAACAAAAAATCTGTTTTCCCCACCACTGTCTTCCTTAGACCAAGAAAACTCTCATGAATAGATGTTTTACCTGCATCCCACTTTAATGCTGGTTTCCATAAAATGCTCTAATTTGAAAAGAGAGCATGGCTTCCATATCATGGAAAATTTCAGCCCTTCTTAGATTTCAAATTTACATTTGCATGCACTCAGTGGGAGACAGATGAAGAGTTAAAGAGCATGGGCAGAGCATCAAGTCAAGGATAAGATAAATGAAGCTGATCCAGTAGGTGATGGAAGTTGTTGATGTACATGAAGTAAATATGGAGACATGGTTGAGGGAGCACTATTTCCAATTTGCTTGTTAAAAATCAAAAATGGCTTATTTATCCTTGCTCTTTTCCCAGATGACTTCTAAACAGTTATGTACTGCAAATATGAAATGGCAGAACAGCTTTGTTGGTTTATATACTGCTAACTATTTATAGAGCAAATGGTAGTAATTTGTATTAGTATTTACATGGGATATTGAAGGTGATGCATTGTTACACTCATTGGCTATAAATTTCATTACTAGACCTGATGTCATATGTTCTATGCAGGTCACGAATAAGTTTCTGTTAAAATTCTCAGTCTAAAATTGCACGACTAACTTATATGAAAATCCCACCACAGTTTTTCTGAGCTTTAAAAAAAAATCAGTTGGTATTTTCCACTAGCCTCGAAGTCAGCAATAAGGGATTTTTTTCATTTCACCGTCAAAATGTAAATTTCAAAAAAAGAGTAGCAATAAGGTGTACAGAATTAAAATTAATTTTGTCATTAAGTGATATCTGGATTTCAGCCAGGAAACAAGGTGTTCTGACAATTAGGAAATCACCAACCAGTATTTGCCATGATGCTCCATTGCACAAGTCCCATTAGTCAGCAGGCAGCTGCATGCAGCTGCAACAGATAAAGATTGCTTTCCATACTCTTTTTCACTGCTGCTGATTTCAGAGCAGTTATTCTGATTTCTTTGACAGAAGGATCAATTATTTTCCTCTAGTTTCCAATGAATAGTACCTTCAAGCATCTTCTGCAGACTATTTCTCATAACATGGATGTTCTCGATGCCTATGAATTGAAACTTGATGTTGGAGTAGTTGTCTTCATTTTCATATCCCTTCCCTGCTGCTCTGTTTGCCATTGCATTGAGCTGAAAAACATAGGGAAATTTGGATGAAAAACAGCAGCAGAATCTCTTCAAAACAAATCTTGTGGTCTATAGCAATAAATCAGAGTGGTTTAAGTCAGTCACAAATAGGATTTGCCACAAGCTCAACACAAGGGGCTCTGAATCGGGGATCTGTTTACAGCCCATTGCAGGGCGCTGGGCTGCTGAGTCTCTGATATCCCTACTTCACACCCTTTGAGTGAAACTTCATTAGTGAGGTTAAACACAAAACCCTCCTCAAGGCTTAGGCACGATTCCTCTGCAGGAGCATAAAGGTTTTCATTTAAAGGGCAGTTTTGATTTTATGTCGGATCAGCATTACGTTTTCCAGCAGAACGCACCCAGGAGGTGGCAGTGTCTCATCTGCCGTGCCACTGGCTCATAGCCTGTGCACACTAGCGTTGCCCAAGTTGCTGTATTTTACTGCTCAAACCATCCAAAAGCTGACACAGCTTACTTCTTTGAAGCTTGCAAGAATGAACAAGGAGCCGGAGTCATTTTTCCTTATTTTACAGTAACTTGGCTCTTGTTAAGTAAGACTACAAAATATTTGAATTGACAAAATTACCACAAAAATTTCCATCTGCAATGCACAGCTATCAAATGAGTTGTTGTGCTTCAGCAAAAATACTTTCAGCTGGAAGCTGAAGTTTTGTCTTCAAATTTGTTACTTGCTTCCTGGCATGGGAAAGTGACTAAATACTTCTTTAGTTCAGTTTTCTCAAGCATAAAATTAAGGCTGTGGTTAATGTTCATTTTCCCCCCTTTTGGAACCCCTGAGTGGGAAGGAAAACTATCTGCCAAGCTCCTTATGCCAAATTTTGATCTTTGGACTGAAAACTAAAGCTGATAAAAATTACTTTTCCTTTTTTTAATAAGTCTTTTTAACTAAATTATTCTTTTATTAAGTACCTATCTACTTTTTTTTTCTAAATTTCCTATAGCAAAATCTCACTGTGCAATGGAAAGAAATTATCTTTTCTGTGAAATTCATGCTGTAGTGCTGGGGGCCTTCAAAGTTCCCAAGAAATATGAAGGCTCTGAGAGTGACAAAGCAGGTCAAGTGGCAGAACCTCCATGCCTCCAAGCACAACTCACAGCTCCTGCTCAGGAAAGATTTAAGAAATAAATAATAAAGGATACAGACTTCATGAGGCACCAATTGGACAGAAAGTGACTCATCTTCATTTCAGTGAGAGCCAATGCTCATGAAAGAGTAAAAAAAGTCTCTCTTAGGCATTGCCTAGGGGACAAGAGGCTGTGCAGATAGCTCTGTCTCCAGTTTATTTCCCAATAGTGCAGGCAGTACTATTGATTCACCGCTTCTGTGGTCACATCTGAAACTCACAATAATATATTTCAGTGCTTAGCTAATGGCATCATGGGATATACAAGAATGTCCCCTTTTCTGACCTCTTCCACCCCAAACACGCATACCCCTAATATTCAATTTTAATTTGGAGCCAACACACACAATTGGGGATTGATTCTCTGATGCTATCTTTCCTCAAACCAAGATGAACAAACCTGGCTTTTTTACATTATATGTCAAAACAGGTTTATAAGGGCCAAAATCGATATCTTAACTTTCAAAGGAGAGAACTCAAAAGTTACATTTGTGGACCACCACTAGGAATTGAAACATTGTATGAATTTCATGAGACAACAGAAGGAACCATACTGTGGATAGGAACCTGGGCAAAAATCCAACATTTTTGATTTATACGAATCTTGGGCAAAATTTCTTTTAACTTAGAGTATGCAATTCAGGAAAGAGCACAAACAAAGAAACTCCACTCTTGTCTATCAACCAGCAGTCTGCTGATGTTTTGACTATCAATTGACAATAAAAAAAACATACAGCCTGTGAATGGCATGTCAGTTAAGGACAGAGTCCTCTGTTTGACTTGCTACAAAGATATAAATTATCTGCTGAATCCTAATCTTTCTCTTTTGAAGTTGACATCTGTGTTCTTGCATAAATACAATGAGGCAGTCTCTCTCTGCAGCAGCTATAGCTTCAGGAAGAAAGATCTGTACAGATGAGTCTCAGCCACCACAAACCCTTGGAACCCTAAATGAAAAACAGCTATCCTCTAACTAACCCAGTACTCAGCACATAAATACCATTAACTGTTCCTGCAGCAGAGCAATTTTATCACAAATATCCTCTCTTAAAGGGCAATCTGAAATAGCACTCTTTGAAAGTAAATAAATAAAAGGTTAAATTTGCAAAGCTTTCTGACACTCATTTATTTTAAATACTGTCAGTTGCCAAACTTTGCAGCTGCCACAATATTTACTAACAAGTTTTCCACATCATCTACCAAAATTCCATCTGTTGCTCTTAAAGTAGTCGTTGTGAAGCTATCTAAATTGTGCATGTCCTTGATTAATCTCAGTGAATTTGAGGATACAGCCTGTAAAGGCAGAAGACCCCACTTGCAAGATTTCCTGGCATTTTCTTTAATCTGAAGGATAACCAAGTCAAGTCTTGTTATAATGTGCTGTAGTCATAAACACTAAGTCTACATTAGCTTCTTCTGTGATTATATACAGAAATGACAGTGGCTTAAGTAAATTTGTATTTGGTCATCCTGATATATTCAAATGAAGTAGAAACAAAGCTTTCTTCCACAGACAAATCTTTGGTTTTGAAAATTATCAAGTGCAATGAGGGAAGAGCAGTTGGGAATACTGAATTGAAGGATCCATCAACATTCACAACCTTTATAAGGAGCTGGTTCTTATGAGAAATGAGGCAAACAGCTTTTTAACTGCCTACAGGAATGGAAAGCCTTCCACCAGACTGGATCTTTACACCCGTTAAAGGTTCCCTGAAGAATGCCAGGAAGCACTTCCACTGATACCTATCCATTGCTATATGCTCTACATTTATAAATGCATTATCAGGTGCAAAATTGTAACAAGGCTGTATTTGGCATCTGGGATCACAGGAGCTTTGTAGATCTGTCAATTTTTGCTGCACAGAGTAGTAGGAATCTGGTACACATATTTCTTTACATCAAAACCTTTTTTTTAACAAAGCAGTTAAGTGAAAACAACAGTCTTCATGTCCTGACTAGCTCCTGAAGAAGCCAGCATTGCTGGAAATGTGCTGGCATTCATGGCTAAGTGAGCCTAATTCAGCCTCTCCACACCCTCCACAAAGTATGGCCTTTTTTCACTGCACACAGAAGGTGCCTCAAAGTAATTTACCTGAAAAAAATTAAAGAATGGCTCCTTCCTGTTACTACCTGGTAAAACATTTATAATAATCAAGTCAGTAAGTCGTTAGAAATAAATCAACTGCCTTATATAGGGAAGAGTACCAATACCATCAGACAGGAAACAAGCTGCAACTATCACTACACATAGAAAACTGTTAAACAAGCATTATTTAGGCAGCTAGGTCTGCACTGCATGTCTAATGCCCTTTCTGAACGCAATGGTACCAATCCTTTCCTAGTGCTCATCCCAGTTACGGATGGGCTGGCTTGCTTCAGGACCACAGGGTAGCATCCTCGTCTTCCCAACAAAACAGAGGGAACTGAAGGTAAAAGTAGTTACCAGATTACACAGCCCTTGGTGTGACCTGGGTCAATGAGACATGCCAAGGCCCTCACTTCCTGACTACTGCCTCCCATTAGAGCTGTAGGCACTCACAGCACCTTCCCACCAATGCTCATGCCTCCAGCCACCAGCCATGCAGGTTCCTTGTGTCTGCTCCAGCTCTGCCAGGTTTGCCCTTCCTCACTCCATTTCTCATGTTTCTCAGTTTTACTCACCTTGCCCTTTCAGACTCTGTCTTCTGGTCTCAGGATAATGAAACATTTTCCTTGTTCTTTTTCCTCCAACATTTATTCTCTTTTTTTTTTTCTTTTCCCCATGCTATAGCTAATCCCATACCTACAAGGGATTCTGTGGAGGTTTGCCTCTTTAGTTTCTTTTCCTCAGAGGCTTTGGTAACCTCAAGAGGAAACTTGCTGATAGTATAAGAAAGAACATAACCCTACTCTCACCTCCAGGTACTGAAGTCTATCTAGTCTTTATCACTTTGAGCTGTTTGCTAGCATGACAATTTTGACACAAAGTTTTTTTAAGCTTCCAACCTCTTTTAGATCATTATTGAGTTTCTATATTTCTCCATAGCATAATTTTTTTCTAGAGCTTTTTTCTTGGCCAGAGGTTTTTAATCAATTATAGATGTGGCATCTGATGTCACTATTTATCATATTTCAGATTGTCTCTCAAAGCCACCAAAGTGCTGGAGATATTTAAAGGTCTCTTCCATTCCTGTGATCTCAGTGACTTGTCTTTCTTTAGCCTTATGCAGGGGTCATTGTAATTTTCTCACTTCCAGGAGAAATCATTCATGGAGAATTATAGTATAAGCAGTCAGAAGTTTGCAACATTACAAACTATTGTAAATACATCTTATAATGAGAATTAATTTTTGCCAGTCTCATCAGAAATATGCTTCCTTGATAGCTCCTTTGTGTGTGTAAACAGTTACAACTACACATTATTTACTCTTCTGTATCTTGACATTTTGCTAAGAACAAGAAAAGGGAAAGGTTCAGTGTAAAGTAGAAAATTCTCCCAGAGATAATAATGTGGTCAAGGTTCCCCTGCTAAATCCTCATGTACCTGTGGAGTTAGGTGCAACTAAGATCAGAAGTGAGTTGGTCAGTCACTCAGGTTGTGTGTCTTCCTTAATGGATTCAGCCCAGACTCAGTCTTGCTATGTGCAAGAAATGTAAGGTACTTACTTTGGGCCGGGTATCGACAACATATATGAAATCACTGCCTGGATTGGCTTTTCTGATGGCCTGGAGCATCTGTTCATCCTCAAGGCATCGAGCACTAAAGCCAGATAAAGGCTGGCTGCTTCTACATATGGAGGCCTGCAGAAAAGGAGACAAACAAACAAAAACCCTTACAGAATTATAAAGCAGAAATTATTTAGCATCCAGAAGCTCTTACAAAACCAGATCATTAGATGTTCGCATGGATGTACAATTACATGAGAAAGGCAGAATGGTAAAATTATTCACATGTTAATAAATGCATTATTTTTAACTACATCTTAATAAATACATTATTTTTCAAAAGGCAAGGAAGCACTAAAACAATACAACCCCACTGGCCCAAGTCTAATCTTGAATCAAATTTTAGAGCTGTTTTAAGTATTGTATTTCCCTAACATGGAATAACTCCTGAAAGGTGATATCTTGAGGATGAGTACAGCCTTGAAATCATGAGAACATGGATATAACAAAAGGAATAGTTCCTTTTGTACTCCCAGGTACCAGGCTGATTACACCCAACCTACACCAGTGCCTGCTTTACTAAACAGCCTGACAGCATGAGTTCAGGAAACAAAAATGTACGACATGAAACCAGATCACCAATGATGGGGTATTTTTAGCACTGCCTCAGGAAAAAGACCTCACTGCATAAGAAGTGGGTCAGGCAGCCTGACTCCTGGAGTACTTGTATTAAGCAGGGCTACTGAAAGAGGCAAGAGAGCTTCTCCACAGACCCATCAAGATCACCTTCTTTCCAGATGAAACCAGGAAAGAAGAAACAAAATGTAAAATAGGTGGGCAGGGAGATTTTTATTTTTGCTAGGCAGAGGACAGCTAGATTTACAGAAGGCAAGGGGATAATATATGCACTTTCTAAGCACTGAACACAAGCATGAAGAGAATCTGCCTACTAAAGGTCACAACCTGTGCAGGCTGTCCTGCAGATTATTTATTACTGTGAGAAAGGACATGCTTTTTTCAGTCACATCTTTGAACTATCAGTAGCTAGTCAGTAAAGGATGGGTCTTTAAGAGAGAAACCCAGAATTGTGTGAGACCCTGCTCATACTTTATTAATGGTTTTGCAAAAAGGTTCTTGTTATTTAGAGTTTAGTCTTCTGATCAGCACATATTCCAGTGATTTATTACATGCTATTGCATAAACTGAACAGATAGTTGCAGACTTTGATCTTATCATATTCACACAGACTGTGTAAGACGCAGAGGTGTCACATCACCACTGAATTTGTCAGGATGAAGGAGCTGTGTGAAAGTTCTGTCTATGAAGGACTGAATGAGTGGTACCTGTCTCCTCTGCATGCAGCAGGCTCTTCCCAAACTGCTGATAAATCTTACCCCTTTCCTGGCTATTACTCTATTTACTGGCAACCTCCAAACTCACAGGGAGGTATTTCTTCCAACACTGCTTCTCCTAGCTCTTTAAACTATAAAGGTTCCAGGAGTAAACACAATACTTCAGATCCTGGTACTTTGAACATTAACCTGAACTTCAACCACAGCAGGGAAAACATTCAGGCTGAAACATGAAACTCATCCAAGATGAATTACTATATATTAATGGTAATCTACCCGACCCTGAAACTTTTCTTTCACTGAGGTTTGGAAATGTCCAAGTGTTTTGAATCCTAGATATCTATATTTGGACATAGTTGATCATGCAAAGTGATTAACTCCAAAAAATTTGACCTGAACAAAATGTTCAAAAAACCATTTAATTAATGCAGAGATTGTATTTACTATTTAAATCTCCCTATTCTCCACTTCATTGTAAAAATCACAGATCTTTATGGAAGCAATGCTCTGATGAAATGCAGGGCAAAGGAGTAAAAATAATGTCTCATTCCTTTCTTCTGAAGCTTAAATCTATGGTAAGGGCTGCTGTAAAGGCAAGATTTCCATGGAGATTGTAGCTTATGATTTATGCTTGCGACATTCTGCAGAAATATGTCCCAGCCCGTGCAGCAAATGCTACAGATACCCTGTAAGCCCAGACTAGCTCTGTCTCTTGGAAGGTCCTGACCATCCCCCAGCACTAGGGAGGACCTCTCAGTGCCACTCTGGACTGAAGCAGGAGTCACACAGATCCTTTGAGAGTACAAAGGGGACTCCCTTCTCCAAACTGGTAACGACAGCTGAGCTAAGGCCGTCCCCAAGGGGCTGGAACACAAATGTAAGAACACCCAGTTTGGGGATCCTTCAGTCCAAGGGTCTCCTTTCTCACCTCAGCTGCCAGAAACAGAAATGCAAATAGTCTAGGCACAGGGCTTTTTCCAAATGGTTACAGGCAAGTGAAGCAGTTCCTTGCTCAGCCCTGAGAATGCTTGCTGTGGAGAGGGCAAGGTGGAACTCCTCACTCTTGCAGACAAGGAGAGACTCTTCAGTAAGACCAAAAACCACAACCTACTGCTCAGCCAAAATTTAGTAGCTCTTATAGCCATCCTTTCTGTGTCTTTTCACAGATCTTTTCTTGAAAAGCTGCTCCCGATTCTCTAACTGATGCAAGTATCATTTTTGACCCTCCTCAACTTGCTCTCAAGCTACCAGATCCAAAATTGCTCTGTGCTCCTCCCAGTCAGCTACTAAGCTGCCTGCTACTGGCCTCCACTCCTCTGCCACCCATGTCTCAGGCCCTCTTGTAGTACTCCACTTCCTTGTGATACAGGGATCTCTCATTTTTTGTGTTAGCTGGATGATGAAACTGGGTTTAAATGTCTGCATTAAATGTCTATTAATGAACTAACCACACTAACCAGCCTGCACTAATATTTTTTTTTTTTTAATTAAATAAACACCGATTTTGTCTTGCAAAACTTTACTAGAAGAATTATGAGGCCAAGGCAAAAAAATAAGCAAACACTTTGAGGTTACAAATTCACACTTACATTGTTACCCTTGCAGTAGTAGGAAAGAGCTGGGAAACGCCTTCGGCTGCGAAATTTAGAGCTCCCCACTATGATGTGTGCAGTTGCAGACTTTGGTACATAGACTTCTGTAGGATAGGAGTCACAGACCTGTGAAAGGAAACTCTGTTTGTTTGGTCTGCAAAGTGCAAGCAGCATTAGCCATTTTCACAGCAAAAACAAAATACAAGGAACTCAAACCTCAGGGAAAAGTCTGTTATTATTGTAAACATATCACTGCTGGCACTCAAAACATCATTTTGAAGCTGGAAAGAGTTAATCCTAACTTACAGATGGAAAAACTGAAGCAAAAGGGTTGAAGGGCTGTATTTACAAGTTAATTCATGTCTTGTTGAGAACAGACAGGTTTAACACACATTCATCCCAGAAAGGATTTGTTGTTATGTATAGCAAGGTTGTATTTACAACTGCAGTATCCTCTGTAGCAGAATTTGGGAGTAAGGATGGGAGTGGGTGAAGTTCTCAAACATTCTGCTGGGAGGAGACAATAATGGGAGGGGACAATAGAGCCAAATTTTTCAGAAAATTTGATAATAAGAAAAAAAGGGACAAAATTAGGGACATGGTGACAAGAAATTAAGCCACATCAAATTAGGCTACCAAAAGGCAAGCAGCCCTGACAATGCCTACCACTTCTGAGAGGAGCCTGATAAGCCTGCAAAAAAAGTCCCAGATTACCTCTGAAGACAAGTGAGACCACAGATGCAATCCTGTTTTTACCCCTTTTTCCTGATATTGTCTGTAACATTCTGACTGGGGTCAGAAGGATATTCAGTATCTCCCTTTGACTTTCTGAGATGACTAAAGCACTAAGGATGGCCGGGAAGAAATTATTTTCTGAGTTGAGAGATATGTAATGAAAGAGAAAGGAAGGGCTTGTGGTTACAGTTGCTGCTGTGGTCAACTGGATTTTATTCATCATGACATTTTTTCTACACTTTATCTTAAAAGAGATCATACATTTTTTCCACTCATCTTAACATAAAGAAAACAAACCCTGATAGCACATTCAGTCTTTTCTGAGAATGTCACAGTCATTCCTTAACATGGATATGTTCCAGCAAATGAACCAATGGAGTGCATGGACAAACTTCCTTCAAAAATATCTTGGTTATTATTTTTCACAATTAATTAACATTAAAAGGTCTTCAATCGTATAAGACCGAATGAGGAAGGACAACAGGCAGCTAGGAAGATTTATGTCCTATAAGATCACTGTGAAAATCACTGACAGTCAATCACAGATGCTTCAAAAGGAGTGTGGGAACAGCCAGTGAGGAAAAAATATTGCCAATCATTCCATCTGGAACAATTTTTTTTTTTCTTAAAATGACTATGAAGTAATTTTACATAGCCCTACATATCAGGGAAACTCTTATTCACACACATAACCTTAGGTATGGCTTGAACTTCTTCCCAGACAGTTGAACTCTAACATTTAAAACACAGTGGACTTATTTTCTTTTCCACATCTGTTAAATGAAGACCCATCCTTTCTCTCGCTTTCTGTGTGCCATTTTATGTGTAGTAGAGTAACTGCACCTCACTACATGCGTGTACAGCACTGAGCACGAAGAGATACTGCCACTAAGCACTATGGTGGTCCTCAGTCAGGCTGCTGATTTGCTGTACAGACAGCCTCTGTGACAGAAAAATCACAACAACTTACTCCATAGTCTCTGTTTACATCACTAATCTGCCAATAGTTGTTTGGAACACCCATCCGATTATATTCTTCATTGAGGTCCACAAGCTTCCACCCTTGCTCTCGTTCTTCTTTATCTAATTTTGGATTGAAGGAGAAGCAATACAGCTCTTCATATTTCACTGAGGAAAAAAAAAATAAGCAAAGAAACAGGAAGGGTAAATGACTACAGATTTCTCATCCTGAAACCATACTTTGCACAGACCTTGATGCAGCTTCCTTTCAAAGACACTTTGCTTTACAAAAGCACGTATCCTGCTTTATATCTACTGTCAAGAAAACTTTGAAGGTACATGCTCTTTTGTTATTTGTATACATTGCAATGTATGTGCCTTAAGTGAAGTGCTACTTAAGATATCCTGTTCTGCTAGTCTTCAGTAGATTTGTAAAAACTTTCCCCAGCACAAAGACAAAATGTTGGCAATATGCTTTCATCCAAAGAAAACTAAAGCCAGTGCCAGAGTAAGCACTTGTTCTTCAAAAGAATTTGCTATCTAGAGTAGTTTAGAAGTCCCTTTATTAATGTAACATCTATCCTGTGGCAAAGAAAAAAGATATGAACAATGGACTTTGCAGCACATTCTTCCAAAAATGAAAAAAAACCACCTCAGTAGTCATTGTCCCTAATTAGGAAGGTTTCCAATAGATGCAATGAAATCATAGTTTTGTGGACTGCAACATTCAGTCCTTGAATTATTAGCAAATGCATTCAAGATGCACATGATGTAATAGCATAAAAGAAGTATGTGCTCCATCAAATAATTTATCATCACCAGGAAGTTATTTAGGCAGCTATGCCACCTGTCCCCCTTGACCACGCACCATATATGAAAGTTTCGTGGCGCTGGAGCTTTTAAACTTTTCTTAGGAGTACATATGCATTTAATTAATCCTAATCCTGGTGACCTGTGGCAGGCAGACACCACTGCCACTGAATCCCAGCTGTTACAGGGATGGTCATGTTAACTCTGTCAGGAACATACTGAAAATCAACAAAGTCTTGAGTAGGGAGAAAAAAGAGAATGATTTCCACATTTTCCAGCAGTTTAAACTCCTTCTGTATTCTCTAATTTCAAACTTCTGGCATGGCACAGATTAGGAAGACAGTCTGGTTTATTTCTCACATGTTAACCTAAAGTTTTAGCAAAATCCATAAATCCAAGCTGAGCTTTTGGTAGCAACCTGAGCTCCTGTTTTCACTGCTTTGTTGTCAGAAGCATCGGGATTTTCTTTCCAGTGGACCTGCTGTTCACAGGCACAAGGAAAGCCTTTAAAAATCTACCTATGTATCCAGGTTACTTATGACTGAAGTCTGCCTCAACATTATAAGTATTATCACATGGTGGTATCTGCACATAGTAACAAAATGCTCAAGTATTAGTAGTCAGTGCCTCACCACATCTTTGCCAGTACTTATGTACTTATAGGACCTTTCCCAATCTTTCGGTAACTTTGCCATAAACATCTGCAAACCTGCTATTAAACATGCAGTATCTTATGGTCAGCTTGTTTTACAAAATGGCTTAATTAAGCAAAAAGGTCAAATCCAGCTGACAGTTTGACCTTATTAAAATTCTAGCAAAAATAAAATTAAGCATAATCTTCACCTTTATTGTAACTAGAATATCAGACAGCATGGAACATGTTAAGCCAGTATACAACATGAGCTTCTCTCAGGAATGAATTAAAAGAACAGGCAAAAAATGGAAAATAGAGCCTGATTAGGTCAAATTATCTGCTCATGGAGTAAAAAATACCTTCTAATGCTGAGCAACCATATTATCCAAAGGGAGTGCAGCTTCATGCCCTGACAAAATGACAGGGAAAAGCACAGTCAGGTACAAATGACTCAGCTTGAATCAGAGCCTTCTGAGTAGGTAGGCAAGATCTTATCCTGTCTCAAATCCCCATCAGATAGCTTGCTGGAGAAGGAAAACTGCTGTGCAGCTAAACTATGCAAAGAGCTAATTCTACAGTGCTGTTACTGCATCTTCTTTACTCAGACCTTCTTGTCCACTGCAGTCAGTCACTGAACTTGTATTCAGGGTCCTCAGCTAATCTTCCTTTCATCATCTGGTGCATAGCAGCACACACACCTCCTCCTGCCTCCAAGAAAAAGGATTACAGAATCACACGCCTTCCAGCATACATGAACATGTACTTGCAGCTGGGGTGCATGGAATGAATCCAGATTTTCATCAGCAGAAGCACTGACTGAATTTTTCTAATTGTTTTAAATTTCTCTGATTACTCTCACCCTGCATCACCTAGCTTACCAAGTTACTTCTGCTACAGTAATATAGTACTACTGCTACTATTAGTACTTTATGAAGCTCAGTAGCTGTGCTGGTGGACTGTGCAATTTTTGTCCCCTTTACAGAGTAGATAAAATATACTCTCCTAACAAGAAAAAAGATTAAATCCAGTTGTTGTCAGCTTTGTAAAGACTGCAACAGATAATTTCTTTGCATACTGTTAAAATAATAAAGAGCCAAAGCTGGTGTTATATTTATAAATTCATAGTTTAAAAAAAAAATCCAGAAGTTTTGTCAGTTGGGTCTTAGGAGAGCACAGTGCAGAGAGGAGCTATAATGTAGGCAATCAAATGCTGGGCTTTGACACAACATTTGGTTTTTCATTGAAAAGGGGAAAGGTTTCAAAAGGATCATGAACTGAATTCAGAAACACATGGGGCATATTCAAAATGTAGATAATAATAGGCCAAAGCACAGGCAGCCCAGTGAAATAAAACAACTACTTGCTGCTAAACCTTTCACTGATTTTAAGGAATTTCTGCACAGCGCAAAACTTCAAAATGGAAATCTTGACAGGACCACTCAATGTATTGTAAAGTTTTTGTTACAACAGAGACATAAAACTTACCTGAATTTAGAATATTCTCCTAAATTTACATTTACACAAGTCATCCAGCAAATTATTAGCACACAATATATCTTTATAATATATTTCATGGCCCATGATGCCCATGAGTATTATTTTAAACAGAAGTTCATGTCATACTTTCTGGAGTAAACTTGCTATAATGAGCTTTCTTCATTGATCTACAAATGATTATATCAATATTTCTCTCATAACACATCTCTATTGAAACTTTTTTCTTAACCTGCAAAGGACAAAGATGCACAGATACATTTCTTCCATTAAATTCTCCCTCCTCAGGATGAAGCCTAATTTTTGTGCTGTTTTCTTCCCATACCTGGCCGAGCCAGACGTATCAGGGATATGTAAACGTCATGGCAGTCTCGTTCCTGAGGGATCACCAGATGGATCACCTGGAAGTTCTTGCAGCGGATCAGTAAGGGGCAACCAGTGGCAGTGGTGGCTTGCTTCTCAACAGAGGAAATTTGGCTGTGGAGAACCTGAGGGGAATTGAAGAGTTATGCTAGTGAAAACTTTAAGAAGAAAAGCAATTATTTATAATGATGTGCCAGAGCAGGCACAGTACTTCCACTACTCTTTCAGAAAACCCTCATGCTCCTCCTCTTTTAGTTTGGTTCTGTCTCCAGCTTCAGGCTCAAGCAGCTTGATAGATCACCTGCAGACAAAGAGGCATTTCTGGAGTGTTTCAGCTGCTCAAACATCAGCCTGCTCACATTATCCAAAGCTTTTTGTTTGTTTGCTTTCGTGTAAACTAGTGGTTGTCAAAGCTCTTTTCATCTATTTGCACAGCAAAAAGATGAACCAGCATCAGTTACATAAGGCTAAAATATTGTGCCTCCTCATGAGTAGAATGGTAATGCTGATAAAATTTTATATACTGCATCAAATAAGATAAAACATTACAATAAAAATCTGGTCAGGAACAGTGGGATCAAAGGAAGACGGAGTTAATTAGTGCAAAAATGGACAAGGGCTGCATTAATTAAGCTACATAAAAGACTCCTAGATGTATGACACCGAGCAATAGCTGTACCTATATGTGTACATGTGTGCTGGCTCTGGCTGGAGTAGAGTTAATTTCCTTCACAGTGGCTGTGTTCTGGACTTGCACTGAACACAGTGTTGATCATATAGAACTGGCTTTGTTATTGCTTACACAGAGCCAAGGCCTACTGCAATGCTGGCCAGGAAACTGAGAGTGATGGGGGCTGGGAGGAGACACAGCCAGCTGACCAAAGGGATATTCCAGACCCGGTGACAGCATGCTCAGTGTGTAAAGTGGAAGGGAGCAGGAAGCAGGGCACACTTGAGTGATGACATTCACCTTTCCAAGTCGCTGTTACATGTGGTGGAGGCCTGCTCTCCTGGAGATGGCTGAACACCTGCCTGCCCATGGGAAGCAGTGAATTTGATCCTTGTTTTGCTTTGCCTGTGAGTGTGGCTTTTGTTTTCCCAGTTAAACTCTCTTTATCTTAACCCATTTTCTACCTTTTACCCTTTAGCTTCTCTCCCTGATTCTGCTGGTTGGGGGAGAGAGCGAGTGGCTGCGTGTGGCTTGGTCAATGGCTGGGGTTAAATAACAAGGAAAGGCAATGTATGCTGTCAATCAATCAAAACAGCTATTTCAAAATACTACTTTTTTTAAAAAATAAAGTATTAAACCAACAACATCACTGATTCAACACTACCAGTAAAGGAGAAGGCCACGAATTGACAGTCGATCACATCTGGTATTCATACAGTGAATAGCCTTCTATTCCTCTTACTATACTGTAATATCTAGAATCCACTGAAATTTTTTGTAAATTACTAGGCTAGAACTTCACATGTCTGCATAAAAGCATCCTTATGAAGTAATTAACTATTTTCAAAGTGTTTTGGAAGTAATTTTCAAATTAGCATCAGCAAAGTGCCATGCACTCATAGCTAGCTGAGATAATAAAGATTCATACCCAGGTTTCTTTGCGGGTTTCAGAACCATTCTCCACAAATATGACATGGGTAGCTGTTAAATACAAGGTTCCCACCACAGCTCTTCTTGGAGATAAACGATCAAGTAACCTAACATTTTCCACCTATACAAAAAAAAGAGAGGGAAAAAAAAAAAGAAATAATTAGGCTATGACAGAAAGCTCAATAGTGGGAGCTCAATGTTCACATTTTGTCTATTACAAAGTTCTTTTCAGCACAACATTAAATATCAAAGAAGTATAACTATATGAGAAAATGTGATTATGTGATTTATTTCCAGATCTTCCTTAATTTTCCTTTTCTCCCCTCTCTTGTGGTACCTCTGTATCCAAAAACCCTTTACTTAACACTTCCAAAGACAATTTCTCACTTAAGTTCTTCCTTGGGATCTCATCTTACCAAAACCCTGTGGCAGCAAGGCAGGGCCTGTCCTTCAGTTAAACTCTAGCTCCATTCAAGCCATTCTAGCTAAATTTAAATAATATTAATAAGCAGGAGATAATACTGGTAGAGTGTCTTTCTTCAATGGGTCTCAATCAGACAAATCTTCTCCCATGCAAATCTCTGTTAAGATTTAAAACAATGTTAAGATTTAAAAATAAACATTTTGATGTTGCTCCCTACATTCCTGTTACAGCTGACAGCAGAGGTCACAGTGGAAGTTTTTGCCTTCAGTAACTTTTCAATGGGACTCAAGAGCTCCACTTCCACTGCTCTCCCACCTTGGGCACAAAATGGGCATTCTCCCTTTGCTGTACTCCTGACAACAGGAGAGTCTAAAACACATTATTAACTCTCAGATCACCAGCTTGTGACTCATACATCATTAGTATTTTGTATATGGCATGTGCTATATATAATTAGGCACATATTAGGGGTAGGAACTAGATGATCATTAAGGTCCCTTTGAACACAAATTGTTCTAGGCTTCCATGATTGAGAAACTACAATAATTTAAAAAATCAATAGGTTGGATATTCAGTGGGATAAAACCTGTCCAAAACAGTCATCAGTTTGCTACCATGGGTTTGATGGATCTCCTACTACAACAATTTTAAAACTATTATTTGTTGATTTTCCTGAAAAACAGAATGCCAGCATCTGAGAATTATGTTTGCAATGTGTATTCCAAATACAACGCCATATTTTAAAAAGAGGAATAAAGAAAACCTTAAAATGAGAATAAGCCAGTTTAGTAGCAAAATGCTTAAACCAAACCATTATTAAAGCAGAGTCATCTCCCTCAAGGCCAGTTATAATCTGTTTTAAACAAAAATGAAACTATTCATTTAAACAAAAAAGGCTGCTAGAAAGCATGGATGAAGTCTTTTCCCAGGGCCATCTACTTCAGAGGTCATGTATTGGCTTGAGAAGGAATGGAAGAAATACAATATTAACCAAGCACGCATTCAGCAGCAAGCAAAAGAGGAGGGATGATACAAAAGAAAAATGTAGTCCGTGCCCTTCTGAAAGGAACCCACAAAACCAATAAAAATCAGCATTGTCTGGATGAAGAAAGGTCCCTACACCACAGCCCAGCCAACAAGGGCTCTGCTGCACAGGCACTGGTCTTGCACAAAACACTCATCACCCACCCCAGCCTACAAAGTGAGCTAGCATGGGCCATGAAACACAAGCTAAGCAGGCATCCACACAGCAGGACAGGGCTGAGGGATGAATTTCCAGACCTCCTAGGTCACATCCTTCCCCAGTCATCAATCACAGCCTCAGGACTGAAAAATGCAAACCAACAAAGCTCCTCTTTGGTTGTGGTTTGTTGGGGTTTCTTTTTTAATACAGAGCTACAAATAAATTAAAGGTTGGATCTGAATGAACAGGAACAGTTGCAGTAAGAGCTGTGTGGTAAGTCTGATTTCATCAAAGCAAATGCAGTGGCTGCACCAGGGAGATCAAAATTCACCTCACCCTGCAGTTTGTCTCTCAAGAACAGACAGTTGCAGCAGCTTAGGGAAGGAAGAGCGTGAGAGGCAGGCATGTACTCATGCTCCCTCAGGATCTCAGCCCAGCTCTGGGGCCTTCCAAAGATGAGGTCACACTTTTTAATAGTCATAACTGTGTTTACACTCCATTCATTTTATTAAATAACATTTTGTATATCAGTAACTTATTGGCAACCATAACACCTTGTGAGAGTGAACTTGACATTTCAGCTATACATTGTACAATAAAATCCCTTCCTCCTGCTCTTTTTGAACCTGTCACCAGTTATGTGCCACACATGCTATTACAGACCCTTCCCTCCTCGTGTTCCAAGAGTAAAGAGCCCAACTTTACATAGCTGTGACCTTTATGAAAGCTATTCCAGACAAGCTCTTCCACACTATTCTGCATGAGGTCTACTTCCTCAGAAAAGGCTAAAAGTGCAAACAGGATTCAAAGGTTGGATGTACAACAGGTTTCTGTAATTTGTTTGCTGGTATAGTGATGTTTGCTGTTTTGCTTTTTATTTAGCTTTTAAAACTTCTCAAACATGGCTTGCTTTTTTTGTCCTCTGCTGAACAAGCTGGGGTATAGGTTTGTGTTGTGGAGTTTTTAGTTTTGTTTTGCTTTTTTGGGGGTTTTTTGGATTTTGGTGGGTTTTTTTTGGTTTTTTTTTTTTGTGGTTTTTTTTTGTTTTGTTGGTTTTTTGTTTGGTTTTGGGTTTT
>JAYDZK010000202.1:42246215-42279443 GCA_034509185.1 Euphonia xanthogaster | reverse complement strand
CCGAGCGCGCAGCCCGCACTGCCTGCTCTTTATCGGGCGTTACATCGCTCTGCCCTTTCTTTCAGGGGAGATCAGATCGGAAGCATAAAGCGAGCTCTGTCTGGGATCGCCTCCCCCCGTTTTGTTTGTTCCCTGGCCTAGCGCGTACAGTAGCTCTAAGACAAAAGCTCCACTTACTGAAACCGAAGCGCTGGAATTTGTTTATCTCAAGCTCTGTGTGTCTGTAGTTCATGGCTTTGCACAAGGGAATATTTTCTGTGACACACAGTTTTCAGCCTTATGCCAGAAATTCCTTTTTCCATCTTTTGCCTTACCTGTTGCCAGAGATGTGTTTCCTCTTGGAGCAAAAAGAAATGACGCTGAGATGGTTTTCCCAGTTTAGCAGTGTGAAGATAAAGAACAGGTATCTCTAACCATCTTTCATACATTAACCAGCTATCATATTCAGAGCAAAAAGAGAAACTTCTCAGTGTTTTTACCAATGTGCAAATGACTAGAGGTGCTAGTATATTATTTGAGATACACCATAAATATAAAATACCCGGGTATTCTATATTGATCAAGCAATTCTTCACAAGTAGGGACTAGCCTCATGGAGGCTTAAAAATAAATGTGGAGACCTGTCAAACAAGCCCCACAAAGGCCACGGCAACGGGACTCTGCTCCAGAGCAAAAGAAGCTCTCAGCACATCCTCTTCTTGCCTGCAGAGAGGAGAGCAAGCTAATTTGTTTTGTGAAAGATAAAATATTGGTTGAAAATAACATGAGGTTACCAAAAACAGAAATGCATTTTACCCCAAGGGAAAGTGAACAGTGGGTACAGCTGTACTGGCTCCAAAGTTTCTCCAATCCTGCCACTTTCTTGCTAGTGAATGGCTAGATTTTTTTCCCCATTTCTTATCCACAAAACCCAGGGCGTCAAGGTGGTTTTTTTATATCAACTCTTAGGTTAGAGGAGACAGAAGATTATGAGGGGAAAATAAGTCACCCCTGGATTTGACCATTTCTGCTTGCCACTCCCATTTTGGCCCATTTCTGCCCACCTTTCTCTCGTAGTTCTGCTGCTGTTTGGATAGCATCCATAAATGTGCATAAAGTGTGGACTTCACAAGACTCTTGATCAGTGGCATATTTTTATTCTTTATTTTAGGCCAGAGCATCAGAATCAATTAAGAATTAACCAACCATGGAATATGTTTCCTTTGTAGTTATAGCCAATGTGATTCACTGTATGCATTATCATCTTTTGGCATGACCACCAATGAGTAAAGCTGGAAGAAAATACATTTATCCTTTCAGTCCACAGAGATGCTTTTGCTCTGGTACATCTTGTGATTCATTGCAGCCGAGTTCAAGTCCTACAGTTGATATCAGGAGAACTTTCAGATGCAAGTGACAATGCACTTGAACTCTGCTTCACATTCATCAGTAGCTGCAAAACTAAAGCATTGCTGTTCATATAGCAATCAGTTGCTCCACATCCTGACAGAGATTTTGGCCTGTCTTGGGCTGATAAAATAGTTGATGGGCGAATGCAGCTGTAAACAGAACTTGGGTTTAGATAAAAGTTACATCTAATGCAATTGTCATGGAAAGCTTCGGTAAACACAGCTTTCTAAACATTCTCTTACAGTTTTCATTTGCATTTCAGGCTCATGGAGACTGCTGCCTCAACAGACAGAAAATTAAATCCTCTGTAAAGGTATAACCAGAAATAATTCTGCAGATTACTGCTCTGACCTGACTAAGATGCAGGGACAGGAAAATTAAATTGCAATGCCTACATAGGTTTTGACCTATCTACTGAAACTGACAATAAAGTTCTTAATTTATTTCCCATGACGAAGGCCAGCCACTGAGGACTGGAATCATACCAGCATAATTATTTTCTATATCCATAAGTAACAGTCAGCTTCACCCTCATCCATTAAAACCTGAAAGCACATTTCACTTCCAATATGTAAACATTTCTGTTATTTCTGTTATAGTCAGTGGAGTTACCCAAAAACTCAGACGTTTTTCATACAATCTACCTGGCCTGTGTTTAAACCACCACGTTAGATGTGGAAGGCTTTGTGGATTTATTTGTGTTTTCCAATTATATCTTTACTTGCTTAAGTGTAGTTTCCTGTGGGCTGCATTTTAATATAATGCAAAATCAAAGAATACATTTAGGTACTTTTAATACTTATTTTAAAGTTTAGTCCACAGACTTGTAGACATAAATTAAATACTGACACGTAGGCAAGAAAATATCAGAAAATTGGTGATATAACAGCTTGGTTGTTGGGACAGCTGTAGCCAAGGTGACAGAATCCTCCAGCCGAAGAGTCAGGTATATGGGATGAAGATGTGGAGATGCTCAGCCCATGTTACTGTGGGCTAAAGGCAAAGAGCACCAGTTTGAGTTCAGCCCTGGGTTTGTGGATAAGGAATGGAGCTTTAAAAAGCCCAGCTTGACATTTCACCCAGGAAATGCTTTTGGATCTACTGATGGAAATAGTGGTTTTGGGGCATTAACTCTTTCTCATGCAATTCACCGTACAGGTCTTTGTACTTTATTTGTTGAAAATTACACAAAAACCAAATAGGACTGTATCAAAGCCAACTGACTTTCTTATCAGTTTTCTTCTAATGAAAATATTCACTAAGATGCATGGCAAAATAGACTTTTTATAATATAAAAAGGGAAACAGTACCACTTTTTACCATAAAATACGGTATGTTAATAAATTTTCAAACATAACATATCTACACCAGTAACACACAAGAGCATCATGTAACTTGTAACTACTTTGTAGTTTCAAAATTGTTTTCTTCCACATTTCCAAGGTACTTCCTTGCTCATTTAACCCATTCATAAGATTAAAACCACCCCTATAATTTATTAGAATTATGGAATCTTTAAGTTTGGAAAAAAACCTCTAGGATAATTGAGTCCAGCCATTAACCTGAACATGTTACCATTAAACATAGTATCCAATCTAAACCTTTTCTGGCACAGCTTGAGTCCATTTCCTCCCATCCTGTCGCTTGCTGCCTGAGAGAAGAGACCAACTCTCACCTGGCTATAACTTCCTTTCAGGTAGTTGTAGAGAGTGGCAAGGTCTCTCTTGAGCCTCCCTTTCTCCAAGATAAACAACCTCAGCTCCCTCAGCTGCTCTGCTCTTCATAAGATTTGTTCTTGTTATTTCCTTTTGTCAGGGTTTTTCATGCCACTTGTCAAATGATAAAGATTCGTTCTATTGGAACATGTTTACACCCTAAATAATAAGTACGACAGATTCAGAAACAGTGTGTCTGTTTATATTTGTTTCATAACTTTTGAACCTTTTTTTTTAGGCAACATGCAACCTTCTCCTGGTAAATGAACTTGGACACACAGACTTCACCCAGTTAATACAGCTGCATGTACAAAGTAAAGGATGTGAGGAGCAGCTTTTACTTTATTGTTTAACTTGACTGTTACTAGGTTTGACCTTTCAACTTTCCCTTCAAGAATGGCTCAAAGTCTTTGATTTGGCCTTGTTATAAAACATTGTTTCATTGTTATAAAAGCAAATTTTTTGCAAGAAAAATACCAGCCAACCTCTGGAAATTGGAATGGTTTTGATGCTATTCTGCAGATAAACAAACTGACATTTATATCATATAACATCTACCATATAACATTGTGATATATGATATATGGTACATCACACATGATATCTCGCCAGCTTTCTGATAACTGTCCAGAAATGCATAGTAGAGAAATAAAATAGACAAAATTCTGAAATTACTCAGGATATATGTCCAGTTATTTACACGAGGATTTAACATATTGAAGAAATAGGTACGATTATGCCAAAGTGATAACTGTTGATCAAATAAGAGCATTTCAACAAGATTAGAGTACTCAAACCCGTTGCTCAGAAATGCTGCTTTTTTCATAACAAAGCATGCTGACACAACCACCTGGAGATATAGTGGGGGAAGGATGTCCTGGAGCTGGTATTTGTCATACCACAAACAGCAGATACAGAAAATCTTAGCACTTACAGGAAGGGGTCAGTCAGTTATTACAATATGGATTGTAGGGGCAAAAAGGTGAGAAGTACTTCTCAGTACTGCCAGTAGAGAAACAGACTCTTCCACAAGATGATTTGAAGCTCCTAAACTCTTGAAGTGGTGAAATACTGCTTAGAGATTTGCCTCCAAACTGTAGCATTTGCTTGCTACCTTTACACTAGCTTGTCCCAAATCTTAGACAAGAAATACTCCCTTAAGTGATATTAGAAAATAAAAAAAAACTTTAAAAAGAAGGTATATATTGTTAAAAACACCTTTATCTTAACAATTTCCATTGAAACATCCAGTCAGAGGCTCAGCAACAACTCAGGAGAAAACAAAAATGTAGAGTTGAAAGCAGACTGCAACTGTATGTAGTCTGAAGCAGTATTGCTCAATATAATAAATATATAATAAAATAACATCATGATAGCAAGGCAGCTTCCAACACTTTCACAAAAAAAAATTTCTTAACTTATGGGACCATATTAATGGTCTGCCTAGAGCATTTTTTCCAACATGAAGAAAAACATATGGACATGGTATGTTTGGGTTTAGGAAAAGAAGACTAAAGAAAGAAAAACTGGATAACAAAGGAAATTTATTCCCTGGCCTTTGGATAAAAATTAGTTAAAGCTATGTTTAAAATACTGAAGAGTTTATCTTGACGTTCCCCATTGACCTATGATGATCAGAATTCAGGGAAAGAATTGTGTCTTTTATAGTCATGATTATGCACGAGGGTGTGATAGTTGTAAATGAATTTTGATTACTCTCCAAATTTTACAGAAAATACAATGCTGTATGAAGTGAAGTTAAAAATAAGGACAGTTGTTTCCCAAAAATATATAATAAAACCCTCACTGAAATGCTGTTTTATACTTCAAATTCACACCATATGAAAGTACATTTTTGAGATAATATGTTTCTCTCTGCCTCCAAAAATATCCCTTAAGATTAGGCTTTTTTTTTTTTTAATAAGGTGCTGAAGCCAATACAGTTCTTCAAATCTCTCTGCAGAACAACTGAAACTGATGTGATTCCTACCACCTGACTGACAAACAGCCATCACAATAAGTGGCCAGAATCAGTTTTGGCTGCCTTGTGCTACTTGAAATCCTTCAGACTTTCAGGTGATTGCCTTGGCCCCTTATCTACCATAGGATTATGGAAATAAGCTGACACTGTGGAAGCTGTCAGTGAAGTATCACTAAACCTTTGTGGTAAAGGGGCTCAGAATCCATGGTAATATTTAAGCTACTGACAAGCAATTTAGTTTTTGAGAAATAGCTGATTAAGCAAGGGTCACAGAAACCTCAGTGTTCAGACTGAAAATGTGTTATGAATAAATTCACATGTGCTTTGACAAAACTTGCCCATTTTTATACTTGAATTCACTTTGTTTCACCTGGTCAGTGCTTTTCAGGTTCCATTACTGCTGCTTGGGTTTAGGGAAAAAGTTAAATTTTGGGAGGGGGGATTCTGAAGAAAGTTCAAACTGCCTCTGGCATTCCTGGGCTAAAAGCTCTGAAGCTCAGGAAATTTCTTTTCTCAAACTCTTGACATTTTCTCACCCTGTGTAGTATTACATTTCTGTTCTCTATCTCTGTCAATTATTTTCATGAGAAGGCAGCATTTGATGTAATCTGTTCCCAGAGTGGAATGTCCAGAGTATTGCTAAAAAATACTTTTGCTCATTGGTCACAGGGTGCATGAATTGTTATGGTTGAATGGTCCTCATCTGAGTGGAAAGGATGCAATGTCTAGGAAAAAAATATCTGTGAGATGAGATGTACTATTAATTTCAGATGGTTCTGGACATGGTTGTACAAAACTGCCCACTTTGAGTCAACAGTTATAAAAGCCAATTAGTGAACAGTTAACAGTTATCTAACCTAATGGCCATAGTCATCTCATCCAGCCCATGTCTGCACCGTGTTTGTTGCTGCGTGCCGCAACACGAGCCACTGAACTGGGTTGTTACTGCCAGCTTACATCTCTAATGCTGCTGATCTACATCTGTGCTAGTATCAAGGGAACCATTCACGTCCTAATGTCTCAAGCTATTCCATGTCTTGGTGCCCACACAGGGCACACAGGGCTCTTCTGTCTGTGCTCACCAGCCACCTGCCTCGTGCACCTTATACATCACTGGGTTAGGTTACACCAACGCTTCTGACTCTTGTCCTTTCTAGTCCTACAGAAGAGCCTGGGCTTTGGTTGGAATCCCCTGTGGTGTCCTCAGAGTCAGAAATATTTTGTCTCTATAAAGCCAGGAATGGGACCTTCTGTGTTCCATAGGCATGTCCTTTCTTGCTGAGAATGAACAGGACAGTAAAGATTAGGGCCAAATCCTGAAGTGGCTGCTCTCTGGCATGCACAACTTTAGTTTATTAGCACATTGTTTGGTGGTTCTTATAAGGATTGAGGGCATCTCAGGGCACCTTGGGAAATTTTGGGATTGTTTCAGAGGGAGAGAGAGAATTACACTTGGCAATTCATATTTCTACACTGTCAAGGAGTGCTCAACTACAAAAATTTCCTCCCAGCAGTTCCAAGTGAGTTCGAGGTGGATGTAGCTTCACTGTCTCTGACTATATCTGGTGGACAAAAGAAGAGAGAGGAAGAAAGAGAAAAAAAAAAGTCAGATTGGCAAGGTAGAAGTGCTTGTGGACTGGTATTCGAGGAAAAGATTCCCTGCCTTTTATGTTTCATTCAGAAGTGTCTGTATGTAGTATTTATTACATATTGGTACCTGGAAAATAAATCCCAGAGAACAAATTCTCTAAATTTCCAAGTGTCTAACCCTAGCTTCTGTACTATTAACACTATTATCTTAGAAAATTTTTATATTAATTGAATTATTTGAAATCTTAATCTTTCTGCTGTGTTCTGCAAGAGGGAAAGTTCAACATTTGTAGAATCATTCCAGAAAATAATGGGATTCAAGATAATTTTATTTCTTTTAGATGCTTTGGCTTTTGGTGTTATTTTTCCTTGTCAAGGTCTCTATTGTTTGTTGGACAAGCCCTTTATTGGAATATTTCCAAAATCAAAGGAGTCAATTCATTTGTTTCATATTCCAGTGAATTTTTAAATGTTTGTCTTTAAATCGGCATTTGTTGAAAAGTAGAGTTATTTTGTTTGTTTGGCTTTTGTTTGTGTTCTTATTATAATGCAGAAATGGGCAAAAGAAATATGGCCTACATGAGAGAAACACATAGAGAGTTAGATATATTTCTGGTAGATGGAACTTATAAGAGACATAAACCTCAAAAATTTACTTCTAAAAATAAACCCAGATATCCTATGGTTAAACATTTATTTGAAGTCAACCTTTAAAAATACCAAAGGTCTGTCTTCACAAGTGAACTTTTTCAGCATGACTAAAAAATTTGTAAAGCAAGAATGATAAGGTTTGTCTGAGACTTGAATTGATTAAACAGTGCAGAAATCCACTTTTTTGGGAGGAAGACATGATGTTTTTACTAGTCTATCACTTATTAACACCCAAGTACATTTTTACCTTGAAGGATAATATGCCACTGTGATTTTTTTGTTCAATGTGATCATCAAAACATAACTTTTGGCACTGGACAGGCAAGATAAATGGACGATATGAAAAGCAGATGACTAAATGAAACTACATAATCTTAATTTTTATTGCCTGAATCTCCTTCTGTATTTGATATTGGTAAATATATTACATTGGTATGTTTTGCAGTTAAATAAACGATCAGTCAAACAAAGCCCTTGAGGGCTTATTTAAATAGAAATATGTGATGTGGGTTCAGTAGAGTAGAAATCCAAGGTCTGTGTAATTTAGAATCTTGTGTAATTTTCCCATCGGTAAATCACATGTGGTTTCCCTCACAGCAGTGACCTTAGTTAGATTTTGATATGGCAGCAACTGTAGGCATAAATCATAATAAACTCCATGCTACATCAATTCTAGGAAAGAAAATTTCACAGTCTACACTAACTCCATCATAAACTCATTTTCCCAGCATTCATTACATTAACAATTCATCAGTTGAGTCTATTTGCCATATGATGCAATACATTACCATTAATATGAGAAAGTAAATGGCAATATGAATTACAAACTAGAAGGCTGGATTTTTTCACATTTTTGAGAAATCCTTTTGTGGGTGCTTCTCTTTGTTATACTCTTGGTTGATATATATTGAAGGGATTAGGAATTCTGGCTGTCATCTGGATACGTTAATGGGTACTCAGAAGCTGTACAGTCAGATTCTTCATTTCCTAACTGATTTTTGTATTATTAACTAGAAACAAATTGCAGGGTTAACTGGTTTCTTAGCCAGCAACCCTCTGCACTTAAAATGTATGACAGCTCCCTCTTCACCAGGTGAACAGAGGAGCCAAGTTGCAACAGCTGATAGGCAGCAAATGCACAAGCACTGGAAGTCTTCAGGAAAAGATAGACTGAAGTAGCATTGCCAGCAATAAAATGTCCACATAGATATATGCAAATTATACTGTCCAGTGCCAAGCCTTGCTCCAAAAATTACTGCACAAAAGTCAACCTACCAAACTGCATTGTTCCACAGGTTAGAGCAAAACTAAGCAAGGGGAAAAACAGCTTTTCCACTTCAGGATGTGACACAGCTTCTCATTACTTCATCCCTAGTTCTCTTCTTAAAAGCACACCTTGGTTTTGCATCACCTTGGTAACAGTAGATCTTGGAGCAGATATTTTAAATACCATAAAGACAATGGCAGTTTGTCCTCCTGCCATGAAACTCCCAGCAAGTTGACCTGGTCCAGGATTCCATTCCAGAAGATGATTTCACAACATTGAATTAAATCAAGATTTCTACTCAAAAGTTTTTCAACAGATTTCAATGTTAGGTATTTGTTGGAGCCTGGTGCCTATTTTGATATTTTTCCTGAAAATTTAGAGCTGTCATATTACTCAAATGATGGAATATACAGTAGTCAGACATAACTAGTTAGTATTAAAAAAAATACAAAACTATGTATTATTTCATCATTTTGTATATTTTGTATATAATACTCTGAGGTTTTCCTTTTGTTTTTCCTGTTGATTTTTTGTCGTTGCTGTTTTTATTTTTAATTTGCATTTAACAATGCTGTTTAAGTCAAAGGAATAGTCATGTGCTTGTTCTTACTGGCAGTAGAGTGTGAGGTAGCTGCTTTTTCTCTGTATGATTTTTCTGATCTGTAGAAATTGAGATATTCCCGGCTATTAAAATGAAAACTGGCTAAAAACCAGCTATTTTTCAGAGTTTTTCTGGCACTGTCTTTTCTCTTGAATGTAACCTTTGACAGAACTAAATAGTGGCAAGTTTGAGGCCACTTTTTAAAAGCATCTTGCTAAAATTAGCCTTATTTGGAGGGTGTAAATGAGAACAGCATGGAAGTTCCTATTTAGCAGAAGGAGTCATAACAAATGTATCAGAGTATTGTTGGAGGAAGTAGACCAAAGTCTCTTTCAAGCTGAATTACAAAAAAAAAAACCAACCAAAAAACAACAAACAAAAAAACCCCGACAAAACCTAAAAATGACAACAACAACAACAACAAAAAAACCCAAACACCAAAAAACCCCACATAAGTAGCAGTTAAGAATAGAAAATATGTTTCTGTTATTGGTGGTGGATGACACATTGTGTAAGACAGCTGCAAGTCTTCATTTCTCTGAACAATCCCCGTCCTTCTTCCCCCTGAACTACTCTTTCCCTTTTAATTGAGGATTTTGTTTCTTGATTAGGAATCTAATTCTGCAATACACTGAACTCACCCAAAATCCAGGGGCTTTAATTGGGAGGATTAAAGTCATTAGAGAATTAGAGAATCATAGAATATGTTGAGTTGGAAGGGACCCAAAAGGATCATCAAATCCAATTCCTGACCCTGTGCAGGGCATCCCAAAAATCTTCCCAGGGGTTGTGCAACATCTTACAAAATTGAAACCTGAATAAAAGGCTTTTCTTCTTTTGCCTTTAAACAGGCTTCCAGTTAGTACATCTGTTCAATGAATGAGCATTTGTGGGTTGGCACCTTCAGTACTGCAATACATACAGTCTTTGTCACCCTTTTACTATCAGGTTTAACATAAATACCAGCAAGTGCTCAGTATCTGAACCTCATTCTTTAGTCTTTGCATGACTTGAGCTGGAACGACAGTGAACTTCTCAGTTGTACTCTTATTATGTAGGGGTGCAGGGGTCAGCAAAACTCTTGCTCCTGTTGTCACTACAATGCTCTGTCCTTTTTGAAAAGGAGAGGAAAAACAACTGACTTGCAGTGAATCCATCCATGACACAGTTCACATGAACCCACTTTAGGCTTCAGGAGCTTCAGAACCCACTTTAGAACTTCAGGAGCTGATTAGGAAAACTCCACAGGTACTCAATGCAGGCTGGAGGGAACCATTCAGTGCATCTACACTACACTGCTGCTCTGACTGCTGCTCTGAAAGAGACAAGAGAGGAAAACAAGCTAAGTTAGGAGCCTGCAGCTGTATAGCTTGAATGTTATGTGTAGGGTTTGAGGAGTAACATCAATCCGTCTCTGACACTGCTGAATCACAATCCTGTATTCCTGACAACAGGCTGGGCCAGACAGCATCAAATTCAGTGGGAAGCTGCTCATGCAAGCTGAAGTGACAATGATACTCAGAGCCACTTTTGGATGACCTTCATCACTTTGATTTCTCTGAGAGGAGCTGGCTCCCACATTGCACGGCCAGATCCACCCCCACTCCCATATGTGATCAGTCCCTGTGGACAAGAAGATTGACACAGCTTCTAGAGGCTAACTATTAATGTGCAGTAACACTTCTGGCTTCCATACTGGGCATGGGAAAGTCCACACTGCATAGACTGATGTGTTGGAAATGTGCCTAGCAATACAGAAAGACTGAATTTTTTGTTAGTTTTTTTTTATTCTATTCCGTTTTTCAGCATTCTTGATTTTCCGGCAAATTTCTGTGTACTCTGATGGCTTACTTTTCCCACAAAACTGGAGAGTTTATAAAAAGTGTAATAGTCAGGGACTGTACCTTGTTTGACTTTTAAAGGCAGTCAGTTTTCCTTACTAACATCTCAAGGCAGTGAATATGGCAATGGAATTAATGGCAGGAGATGGAGTGGAGAGAGAGAGAGAGAGAGAGAGAGAGAGAGAGAGAGAGAGAGAGAGAGAGAGTTTCTGGAAGTTTTTGGCTGCTGCAAAGAGAAAGTGAGAGCCTCACCTAAACAACATGCTGCAATGTCAGCACATCTACTAGAGACCAGGGAATCTGACACAAGAGGGTGTGGGAGAAATCCAAGATCCCTGTTCTTGAATTTAGTAAACCAAGCGATATGCATTTTCTTTCTGCTGCGGCTAGCTTCCTTTCACTTGTGTGGTGCCAGAGTTCAAACTTAATGGCTGCCCTATGAAATCCTTTTTCTTTTTCACTTCCCTCTGTAATGTTTTCTTAATAAATGCCTGAAGTTTTGTCATACTGAAGTTTCAGTATTAGCAGTTTGACTCTTCTTTGATTCTTTTACCATGGACTCACAATTTCTCCTTTTAAGCAATCTTGTCTGAATTATCCCCTTGTCTTAAGGCTCTCCTACTTGAATAAAAGACTTAACCACCTTCCATTTTTCATACTTCCATGAGCCAGCTGTTTAAAATATATGAAAAATTTTCTACAAATCTGAAATTGCATGTAAAAAGAATAAATCAACTTCTTGAAGCTGTAATTCAGACACAATAAAAGCCAACACAATCCTGGTTTGAATGCTGTATAAAAATACAGGCAGCATTAGTATCCTGTAGCCAATGTAGAGGACCTGGTAAGCTTCTATATGAAAGAGCCTACATTTTTTAAAATAATCCATATTCAAGAAATAGGAACTAACTTTGAATGGGTGTAAGAAAAGGCAACTAGCTTGATCAGGGATATGAAGAATCTACTCCACAAGAGAAGACTGAAAGATTTTTGCTTATTGAACCTGGCAAAATAAAATCAGAGAGGGAATAGGGTAACTTCCTGAAAATATATCTGAGAAGAAAAGGCTAAAGGAAGGTTATTCCAACTAGAGGATAGTACTGTTACTCTAAAAAATAATAAAAATATAAATTCTCTATGGATTCACCTGAGGGTGAAACAGGAATATCTCCTAAAAACAGAGCAGTGAGGCTCTGAAATTCCTTTTAAGAGAGATAACTTGCAGCTTCTGTACTTCAGTGACCAAAAAACTGCTTATATGGTTCTGGTTATGATGAGTCATTCTGTTTCAGCATGTAGCCTGAAACATCTATCTTGAACACAGATTCTTGGTTTTGTGAAATTTGTATAATTCAGGATTTCTTGGGAAAAGACTAAGTCATAAGGTACAGAGAGAGAGCTGCACCTTTTCTGACCTTTATATTCACAGACATTTACTGTGTGAACCATAATAGCTGCAAGACTACAGACTGCACCATAGCTGTTACCATTAGCTTTAGCACTAGAAATCTGCTATTTTTAAGCAAACTGGATACCACAAAACTTGGGGCTGCAAGGTCTTCAATACCAGGATTAATAGGTCATGCTCTATATTACTTCTGGCAGTGCGCAGTGATGAAAAAATTACCCTGCAAAGAACTGCTTTTAGACCAGTACTGTTTGTGTCCAACAGGCACTTGCAAGGTGTTAATTTCTACGTCTTACAAAGCATTTAGCACCAGCCTGTTAATCCTCATAGTTACAGTGTTGCAACAAGTTGAGTTCAGCTCTGTCTAGGATATCTTGCTTCTTTAGGTCATACTAACACACTCTTTTTCCTGGAGTATTTTTAATTGGGAAATAAATCAAACCCATGAGTGCTCATTCTTATGAAAAGCATGCATCAGAAAAAAAAAATTGTCTCTAAATCATTATGCTTAGGCCTAATCTTTCCCAGGCAACAACAAACATAGACAGTGTTCTCCAAAACTACTTTAGTAATTAAAATACATCCACCCTTTCAGAAAGACAAAGGACTGAAGGGGATCTTCTGGATATCATGAAGCTATTCTGAACTACTACCCTATATGATCTTCTTCATAAGTCATACAGTTCCATTTTGAGACCAGTTACTTTATTCCCTTCTCCACATATACCACCACTACAAAAATTTAGATATTGACTCATATATCTCAGCCAAATATATTTATGGGTTTCTTGTGCCAACATCTTCTTTTGCCAACGTCTTCTTCTGCCAACATCTTTTGCCAACCTAAACAATTCCTCTCTCTTCCCAAAACTTAGCCTTTTAAATATATGCTGCAACCATATCTCCTACAAATCTTATATTTCCTGTAATAAAAAACTTCTTTTTTGAAGGTTTGCACTGCAGATTTCAGTATAATATATATAAATCTTGAAGCAGGATTTGATGAGGGCAATTGTCTTCTGACAGCTGGCAGTTCTTTGACAAGATTTTTCTTTGCAGTTTCCATGTATTTAGTAAGCTTACTATACCGTGCCTTGTGCATCAACATTTTAACAAATGTAAAGATCAGCCAAAGAATAAGAAGCTATAATGCAAACTTAGATTTATACAAATGTATTATGCAAATACTCATTCACATTTAAAGTCATGATTAACTGCTTTCTATGTGGTAGATTGTTTACTCCTCCTGCATGAGTGGCTACAGGCAGGACTCAGGTACATATGTGGGTGGCTAGAGGGGATAAAGTATAATTACTGATGACATGAGAAAAATAAAGTCTTCTATCACTTGTTGCTCAGTTAATCTCAGCACATTTCAGGTATCAAAATAAGAAAATAATAATATTGCATGACTCATTCATTTTATTAAAGAAAACAAATAGCAGCGTACAGAAAGGTGGTGGATACAAATCCATCAAATGAATAATACCCTAGATTTAATACCCTAGAATCCTCTGGTGGGTTCAAAGAATTTTCCAGGATACATTTTCAATGGTGATATCCTCTGTTCCTGATAAATAGTAACTGCAGGAGTGGAACAATAGAACCATTTTGTGGGTGCCAGTGGCAGTTGTAGGAAGTTATCTATGTGATATTTTTCTTTGAAGAAAAAACTTGAAGAGCAAATGTTCTAAATCATGAAGAAAAATTCTGTGCAATATCCAAAATTTTGCATTCTTCCTTACCACTTAAAAATTTAGCTTCATCGCATCAAAAAGCTGCAAACATGTCATTTTAACCAGCTTCAGAGTACGTATATGCATAATGTATACTTAGTTATAAACTATACACATCTTTGCACTGATGAGCAAAGACATATGCAATGTGCCTAGTCATAGAATCTGTGACATCTCTGTAGTCAATTACAAGCCCCAGTTGTAAACTTTATTTTCCTTGGGGAATATTTCAGTAATTAATGAATGCTGTTGTTATGCAGTGATGGAGCAGAGTGTACTGACATTATGGTTTCCCCAGTGGTATAACTAAGACTGAATGATTCAGAGAACTGCCTTCCCACCATGCTAGGCAGAGCTGAACTTAAAAATCTGTCAGTATATATTTATACTCTTTCTTTTACAAGGGCAGAAGGGCTGTTTAAGTCTTTCACATCTGGCTGCTCTCTCCCACCCTTTTCCTGTGGGAAGTTCTTCTCACATCTTTGGCCACAGAGAAGGGGAAGAATAGCTGTTTGAGGGACTGCACAGCAACCCAAAGGCCAGTGAAATCTCCCTGGGAAAGCTGATTAAAAGTATTACTTTATTCTCAAAAGTGATTTTTAAAAAATTTTGGTCAGTTTTCTGAGCGGCAGAGACATGCTGAACCACAGAAACTGATTTAGGAGAGCTGGAGCTTGTGATAAGAAGGAGTTCAAGGATACAGTGTAAAACTGCTGAACTAAAACTAAAATGTATGGTGAACATCAAAGTAATAGACTGTTAATTAATTAAAGGCCAATGCCAGTGATGTAGAATTGCCTTTGGCACTAAAATTAACTGTCTGACTGAAATGTGTAGAGCAGCTCATGTTTCTCATCATGTGTCTACAGTACACAATTGGCATGGAGTGTTAAAGTGCCTCCAGACTTCTGGAGAACCAAGTTCACATGTCAGGAAAAATGTAATAGCAGAGACACAAGGCTCTATATAAATAGACACCAGAATCTAGAATCAAAAACTTGTTAAGAGATAACCTTAGCATCCTTTGCACAGAAACATACAAACCTTTACACAGAACAGTTCATTCTCAAGTGTGAACTTTTTTTCAGGAATCCCAGAAGCTCAATGAAAGGGCATTTGTATCTGGTTATTCTAGCTTTCCTTATAAATCTCAGGCAAGGTACTTTCTTCCCTCTAAACTGAAATTTTGGAATCTTCAAGACAGCTGAGTGTATGAGGGCATTAAGTCATACAGGGCATTAAGTCATACATTTATGGGTTCTGTTGATGCTGGGAAAGAAGAAAAGATTATGGTTCAGAAGCTATTCTGAGCCTGCAGAACCAACGACAGTAACAGTACCCAACAGCACCACTTTTACAGGACCGTGTTTAAGCTTTAGCATTTGAATTCTGCTGCAACACATTGTAGCTTTCTTTCTGCTGCTCCCCTTACCAGACAAGCCTGCATTGGCAGATGCTAATTTTGTGCAGAACTCCACTCAATAATGCATGTGATGCATAAATGCATAAGTAGTGCATTCAATTTCTGAATTTAACTTGCAGCTCCACACAGATCAGATTGAAAAACTTGCAGTTATTTCATGTCTTAGAAAAAGTAGAAAACCAAAATCAGTACCCAAACTTAATTTAAAAGATTACCTCCTTAACTTCTCTCAGACAAATTAAGGCATCAATTCGATGTACAGGTCATGTGGAAAAGTAGAAGAGATGAAAAGAAGCCAACCCTTACAATCCCATAAGGTACATTTCCTTCTCTAAATGGGCCAAAACTCACACTGCTGGTTCAGCTTCAGCAGGTCACCTAATTCTATCTAACTGAGGCCACTCATGTGATTCATTATGGCTAATCAAACCCTAAGTACTTAAGTAAATTCTGATCCCAGAAGAGACTGTGTTGAGCCTGCGAACATAGACTGCTAAGCAGTAGTTAATACATCAGCAACATGCTGAAAACTGAAACAAAAAGTAGGTTTCCTTTGCTGACTAGTCTGGCCAAGTTTTTTGGCATGCTCCTTCTCCTTTTAAAAGTTTCATTGACATGGCCTCAGTTGCTCAATGCCTGAGACTTGCCCTAGGTTGCTGGAGGTAGTTATTAGTCACCTCAGTGTTGTTCACTGGAAAACAGGAGATGATTGCAGCTCTCCTGCCACTCCCCCTTACACTCCCCTTAGTACACCCCCTTGAAGTCTCAAATGGCAGGCCTGCTTTAGGCAGCTGAGGATCAAGTCCTGCTAGAACTTTTTTCCTACTGGGGAAAAGCAGTAATTCATTTTTGGCTCTACACAGACAAGTTCTCTAAGGAAAATCAATCCCCAACTGTTAAAAATTGTCATCCAGTGTTCACGTAGATATTCTTTTAAAACTTCATACTTCTTTTTTCCCTACAAATGGATAATTAATTACTTACAGAGATATGCTATTTTAACATTATTTATTTAAATGACCTTTTATTATTGTTCAGTCAAATAAAGTACAGTGTCTTTTTATTTCTTAACACATTAAAAATACTTTTTGGCTTTTTTTTCCTTTACAAACTTTTTTCCCCCTCTGTGTTTGTATTTTAAAAGTTTAAAGGACAATCTATCCTGCATAATAAAAGTTCTTAGTTATCTAATGAGTGAATGTAGTCTAGGCAGCCAACACATGAACCTTCTGCTCTGCTATACAATTTTGTCATGGCCATATCAGCATTAACCTGTTTGCAAGGAAGAATGCCTTCATTTTTACAGCATTTACATTCCTCAAAGGACCACTGTCTATGAATAACTTTGCCATGAGCTAGGTGGTGAAGAGGGAGGAGGCTAGAGCTTAGGCTACTCCCCCCAGGTCACCAGCCAGCACAGCTCACAAGTACATGTTTAAACTTCAAGAGATTAAGTTTACTTAATATGTTCATTAAGTATATTAGTAGTATCTCTTTGACATTTCCTCCGGTCAATAGGACACACAGGACAATAAATACTCAGAACAGAAACAATTACATACAAAACCACAGTGAAAACAGGAAAGTGAAAGGAATACATTAACAGGATAATACTAGAATTTTCAAAATGAGAACACAGTCTTAGGTTTCAATTGCTTCACTCAGGTAGATGAAAAGTGAGAGAAAGAAAGAGGATGAGTAATTTTTTCATTTTGTTTTGTACACATGATAAAACTTTCCTTGCATTTATCAGCTAAAGAATGTGGGGGAGATTGGTCATTTCATATTCATGCAATAAAAGCACATACAGTACAACAAGAATATGCTGGGTAACTGGAAATTTCATAAAAATAATTTTGTTGGATATCTTGCCAAATCACAGATTTGGTGAGGCTAATTTATTCCGTTGTGCTTAATTATTTTCACATCTCTCTTCTCACATGTAATGTAATATATAGAGCATTTAGTGAAACATTTGTGTTTACAAATCCAATTACTCAAAAATTACCCTTCAGTAGTATTCAGAAGATTTTATGTATCACATACATAGTTTCCTGATATGGATTGGAATATTTAGTCAGAACTGTTGTTCTGTGCGCATTGGAAGGGCAAAGACAACTTTCTGATTGCTAATGTTTTGGTTAAATAGGCTGCCCCTTCCCCTTAGTCACATCATTTCTCCCAATAACCGATGTGTATACTGAAAAAAATCTTCACTGTATTGCTTACCTTACTGATGTAGCTATTTCTTAGTAGGCTGATGACACTGTACCTGAAATGTTCATAAAATGAAACATGGAAAATTCTAATGACAAACGTAAAAGGAGTCCAGCCACAAGGGAACGCAACATGATTGCTTAACAGAATGGTCCATAGATGTCTGACTTTGTTTTCAGACTTAGTTCTGAAAGACTTTCCCCTGTCGAAGGATAAAGGCAAAACCTAGCCAGGTTAAAAATGGAATTTAAGCTACTTTTGAAAGGCAGTTCCTGAAAGTAGGCATGCATGTGCGTGGGTATATGCACATATAATGTAAATATTTACATATATATGTACACACACACCCCCCATATATAGTGACAGAATATCATAAAAAAGAGATGAGCAGATCCATAGCCAAAATTTGTAAAGGTGTGTACAAGGATTTTATGTATTCGTAGAATCACACAGAGTGTTCTGAGTTGGGAGGGACCCACTAGGATCATCACAGTCCAGTTTTGCACAAGACAGCCCCAAGAGCCACACCATGTGCCTGAGAGCATTGTCCAAATGCATCTTGAGCTCAGACAGCTTGGTGCTGTGACCGCTTCCCCGGGGAGCCTGTTCCCAACCACCTTCTGGCTGAATTTTTTTTTCCAAGTATCTGACCTAAACCTCCCTTGACACAACTTCGGGCCGTTCTGTCAGGTGCTGTTGGGTCACCAGAAAGAATAGGTCAGTACCTGACCCGCCACACGCTTCTGAAAGGTGCCTCGGAAAACAGATCCAGCGAGCGGCAAAGGGCGTTTGGGAGGAGGCTGGCCCTGGAGCAGCCGCTCCTGCCTCCGGCACAAAGCCCGGGCAGGCACACACTCCCCCGCAGGCTCGCCGCTATGATGCTGCGGGGAAAATTGCTTCTGAGGGCGTATCATTCACGAGCCCCCCGCCAGGGCTACTGGCGTGCGGAGCATCAAACGCCTCGGGGCAAAGCAAGGTTAGAGAAGCCCGTGGTTGCTGGGAATGAGAGGTGGGAGAGCGTCGCGGGTGGGACTCCAGTGGTCGCTCCCGCGGAGGTGCAGTGAGGGCGGGGGCAGCGGGGGTATCTGCAGAGGCTCCGAGACCCCGGTGCCGGGGCTGGCCGGCCTCCCTTCCCCGGGGTACACGGCAGGGAACGCGACCCGACCCTTCAGGAAATTCTCCGATCCCGCGGCGCCCCCGCGCCGCTCAGCGGAGCGCACTGCCCTGGCCACTGAAGGGAGGAGAAGAAGGAAGGGCGGGCAGGGGGTCGGCGGGGTGGGGTTTGCTCGCACGTGTGGGAAGGCCGGGCATGGGGGCTCCCTGAGGGGAGGAGCGCCCCGGCTGTGGCCGCCGAGAGAGCCCCGCCGCTGGCAGCGCAGCCCCGCCGCCGCACGGAGCCGTGCCCGGGCCGCGTAAGTGACTCCGCTCTCCGCCTTGCCTTCCTCGGGACCGGGTGGGCATGGGGTTGGGGGAAACGCCGCTGTCGGGGCCTCTCGGCGGCTTGGACGCGGTGGGGAGGGGTCCTAAGTCCCAGGTCCAGCCAGGCATGTGCGGCCGGAGGGGCGCTGATCCCCGCCTCGCTCCCAGGAGTTATTCCTGACTGGAATAACTTGATAACTTGAGCTGGGCGGCTTGCGCGGGGAGAGAAGCACAGGAGTTCCCTGCTGCCTTTTAAAGTCCGCGGTCGGAAGAGCGGCGCTGGCGTTGCCCTGCCGGCGCCGGGGGCCGCCGCTCCAGCGCTGGGCTGCTGCCGCCGGGGAGAGTGGGGCTGGCCTGGGGCGGCATTTGCTGCTACTGTAAAGGTTTGGAGGCGTCGATGGGTGAAACGCCCCTCCTTGGGTTCCTGACAAGCTCGCTCAAGGCGCTGGCTTTACCTGGAGGTGTGGTCCGTGCAGGTGTTACTGACCCAAAGCACACAGTCGTAGTGCAACCCCAGCTCTTCAGTGCGTTTTGGGAAGTCGGGGATATCACACTTCAGTGGAGAGCCTGAAGTAGGTGCAGATCCCTAACTGTGGTAAAACAAGTTTAGGAAATGTTCCTTTCTACTGACAGCTGGGGAAAACGAGTCCACTAAAATAAGTTTAAAATTTAAGGTCTCAGAAGCAGCAGAACGTAATCCTTCCACTTTAAAATATTGGGTATCACTTGAGATTTGTGATACTGTTTGGATGGTAGAGCATTATCAATCGGATGCAGGGTCTGGGTAAACTCCATTAATTTGGCTGAATGACATTAGTTTTGGGGAAGGGGGGGGGGTCTCACACCACTTCAGTTCTGACAGCACATGTAGTTTCTGCTGATTTTTATGCTAGTGCTTAACACATCATTCCAGCAACTTACCTGTGGAAGGACCAGAAGTTTCCTGAAGTTTGGCCTAAGGTGTGAAAGGACTTTCTTCAAGCCTGCCCTCTGCTTCAAGTATAGTAATACCCAACATTATTTTACAAGCTTTCAAACTTTTTTCTTTATATTC
This sequence comes from Euphonia xanthogaster, assembly GCA_034509185.1. Classification (NCBI taxonomy): domain Eukaryota; kingdom Metazoa; phylum Chordata; class Aves; order Passeriformes; family Fringillidae; genus Euphonia; species Euphonia xanthogaster. Next base: position 42,259,151 of record JAYDZK010000202.1, on the reverse strand, counting down.
TTCCTGTTAAAATAAAAACAAATCTATTGTGAGGCATCTGTATGTTTCAGAGATGGAGGAGCTAAGACAAGGGATCATGACATATAGAACTTGTATATATTGAAACAAGCTGATGGTAGTTTGTTTATGCTAAAAAGACAAAACACATTCTATAAAAGTTCCTGTAGACACTGAGCAGACTCAGTACACACTGGGTCTTGGAACATTGTGGAAAATGTTTTGAGTTCTGGTTTGTGTTACCTAGTGGCATTAAAACATCAACAGTGAAAATAGGCATCGTGCCTATACAAAAGTTAAGTTTGTTTTCATTGACATCTGTGATGTACTACATGCCCAGACAGAAAAAGAAATGCTTGCCCTGTTCCTGTAAGCAGATCTCCATGGCTTCAATTGATTTCATTTGGCTCTGCCTCTGACCACACAATTCTCCTAAACCCCAGTCCATTGGGTTCTGATACAAGCTGGCACAGAAATAAAACAGCCCCACAAAGACATAAATAGCCATATTGGTATCTTATGAAAAGCACAGTGATGTTTTGTATGAATGACATGCATTTTTACTCTTTTGCCACATGTTGTGATCAAGATTATTCATGCATGGAGTAGTCTTCTAGGTGATGTTACTAAAATGCAGTTCGGTTCTTCAGATGTGGATGAAACCTGGCACTTTGTCAAGTTTAAATACAGTGAAGTTTTGATCCTGAAGCTCGGTATGTTGGCTACTGTGTACATGCATAAATGGTCTGACCAAGGTTCCTGATCTCAGTAAAAGTGTACTTGCTAAGATAAATGACAAGGCAGCTGTTTCTAGTTTTGTACACACAGATTAAATCAAAATGAGTTTCAATTTTCTTAATAATCATAGAATCACAGAATATCCTGGGTTGGGAGGAACCTACAAGGATCACTGAAGTCCAATACCTGCACAGGACAGCCTGAAAAATCACACCACGTGCCTTAGAGCATTGTGTTAAGAAATTAATGCACTTAGCATATTTTAGTTAGGGATCTATAAATGCCATATAGCCAGAGGTGTAGAAAGCTAGCAATACCATTTCAATGCATATTTGTGGCTTTAAAGCATGCATTCATAATAGCTTTTTCCATACTAAGATATTAAAAATCATTTTATATGTTGCTGAAATTATTAAAAAGTGTACAGTGTAGTAAAAAGTACTTGGAGCCATGTTTCAGTGTCTGTAAATTTTCATGTGACTGAAAGCATCCATCTTCACAATACCTTTGCCATTTAGCACGTGGCCCTCGATCCTTCAGTTTCATAATACAATTCTGATCCTCCAGCTTCTCAATTCTTCATCCTTTTGTTCGTTCTGCAGTTGGGGAGAACTTCACCCACTGTTTTAGTAGCTGAGAAATTTAGTATTGGTAACTCAACTGACAGGGCTCTTGGAAGCAAAGAGTTGAGCTTTCAGAAAGAGACAAATGTGTCCTCCTTTCTGCTGGGAAAAGCATTTGTATAAGTGATCTGCCACTACAACTCCAGTGAGAGTTATAAAGGTTACTAGTAAAGTGGCTTCTGGGACTCCTAAGCTTAGTCATTGCTGAAAATCATCCAAGATCACAGTATTATCTTGCCTGATCTCAAAATTATTTTTTATCCAAGTGGACATACTCCAAGGAAAAGATCATTTAGAAATGCACTGAATGTTGTCCTTGTCTTCACGAGATCCTGCATCAGATTGCATGTGTGTGGAATGAGAGATTTCTGAATGGATGTACGACACTGATGGGAAATGTGGCTGACCACAGGATGATTTCAGGACATCTTGTTCTACACACAACTGGAGAAGAAATTACCTCAAATAAAGCATTCCGGTTGCAAGATGATTGTTGCAGGTCTCTTAATGACAATATATGATTTACAGCAGTTGCATACATGAATATCCCTCTTTCTCACTTGACTATGAACTGAACCCCTGTAGAAATTAAGGTGGGCAGGTTGTGACAGTCTAAAAAACTGATAGTTTAATGACTGGTGTTGAGCCTGTGTTTATTGAGGGTGGAGAGGTGCTACAGGCATAACATACATAGACAATTGCCATATCTATCCTTTCTTTACTGTGGCTGTAAAGATTCTGCCCTAAACTACGTGGACTCCAAGCATATGTGTGATGGTTGTGAAGCAGCCCCACAACGTCTGCTATGAAGAATTAAGCAACAAACTGGAGTAGAACATTTTATGGTTCAACTTGATAACAGAGGTCCTTACAAGTAAAATATATCTCCATTCACATATTGTAAAGTTTATGGAATCTCGAAGACAGATGGAGCCTCTCAAAATTTTGCCCAGAGAGCGATGAACTTTTGAATGGTATGGAATAGTAACACCAGAGCTCTGATGACAACTATCTGCTCTAGTTTGGGTTATGGCTTCTAGAAACTCTATCTAAAGCTTAATTACATAAAAATTCAGACCATAGGATAACTTTCACAATACTTCCTTTGGAAGAGTATAGTCTCTCATTAGTGTCTGAATGGTTGCATGTGTCTGACAAGTAGTAGCAAACCAGCCACACAGGAAGAAGCAATCATACATAAACCATCATATTATCATCATTATTGCTCACTGGTTCTTCCCTTTCACTTTTGGAGTTAACTTTTCCTACCACACACAGTAGTTAATGAAGGTGACCCAAAAGACCTCCATGCAGTTGCTGGAGAGAGGTGGGTTTTGGGCTCTCTGTTCCCTGTGCAGTGGAGTACACACAGCATCTGCTGTTTCTGATAAGTAATCAAAACAGGCAGAGTCAGTGCTGGTGATTCAGTGTTATGCTGCAGTTCCCTCTATTGCTAATAGCAGGGTAGTTTTGCCTCTTTGTGATGGTAACACCAGTTTTCAGAGTTTTCTTGCATTGCTGTTCTCACTAAATGACCTAATTTGTGAAAATTATGTTGTCAGATGTACTACTAGAGAGGGATGATTGCACTAATCCAATTAACTGGTTACTAGAATTTTTGTGAATTTGTCTGTTGTAGCAAGGTAACAAAACATAGAAGTGTCAGCTGGCAAAATGCAAAATAATCTTCTGCAGGGAGCGAGCTTAACTAGGGAATATTTGCCAGCTGGGACTGGACTGAAGGAAAAGACAAACTGTACCAAGTGAGTTTGCCAGATTTTTCTTCCATCGTCTGTATTTAATGTACAAATTTACTTCACCTGCGCTTTTTCTTTCCAGAATATCTTCTTTGAGAAATGCATGGAATAAATTTATTGTTGCTTTAAAGAACATTATGCTTTAGGTGACTTTTTTAGGGCAAGGGAGTTGGATTCAGTGCAATATAATCTTCATTGCCTTTATTGTAGGAACAGTGAATGAAGTGGATGAGCTATAGAACAGGTTATCCACATCTGTAGCTGATCTCTGCTTCTTGCTCACTTTGTTGGAGGTTAGTTATTCTTTGTCTGCAGTTGTATTGCAAGCTGCTTGACAACATGGGAAAGCAATTGTGCTTTTTTTATTTTGTTTGTGCAGTACCATGCACATTGTGGTTATGGAATAAATAATAATTGAAAGAGAATTTGGAAGGGATTATTTTCAGTTATTTTTTCAGTTTCCTTAGACTGAGAAACATCTCCATATTATTTAAGGAAATTGAAACATTTGGATACTGTGCAGGTATCTGATTACTCCTGTGAGGGCCTAAATTAATTCCTCTGAATATTCAGTTTATGAATTATTTGGTCTGATATTGATTTTATTTTGCCCTCAAATTTTTTTGGACTATCATGCAGTTGAGAGAAAATGATGGGATGTGACTTGCCAGGAAATATCTTTCAGCACCGTGAATTAGATGAAAGTCTTGTGGATATATAGAATTAGCATGCATGTGTGATTCTTTTCAAAGGTACAGTGCTTCAGTGTGCTTTTTGGAGCCATTAGTTTAGATGAGTAGGCAGTATTTTTGATCCTTGTAATGACAGTCTAACTTTAAAGTAGTGATAAGTCTTTGAGTGTAATCAGTTTCAGAATTTAGTTGCCCTGTTCTTGCTGCAAGGGTTTGAAGACAGGGAGAACTTTGTAGGGGAGTACTGAAGAAGTATCATGAAACATCAGGTTTCTTATGTGCAATAATATGTACATAGTAATTTACGTGTTCTGTGGTTGTTGTTTTTCCTCAGTAGTATGTTTTTAGAAAATTTTGATGCCTTATCTCTGTACACTGTTTACCAACCTGTGCCCATCCTCTTTCTTTATGAAGACTCAAGGAGGGGCCCTGGGCACTTTTTGATTAAGAGGGGCTGTTCTACAGGCATAACAAGGTCTCATCTTGAGTGAAGAGGGAAGTCCTGAACTGGAGGGTTCCTTCAGGCCTGTTTATAGAAGGCACCTTCTACATCTATGAATTTGGCTTTTTTAAAAAAAATATTTTTCAAGAAGGCATTAGTATGCACTAGGTATATTGCTGTGCCAGCAAACTAGTAGGAGAAAAATTGTACTTCTCTCAAACTAGATCAGTAAAAAGATTCAATATTAAAAATTCAAATATATGAATTACCAAGAAGTACATGGTGCTTGGTTAGAAATACTATGAAACTTGTAATTATAATATTCACTGTCAGATGGAGAAGTCCAGAGGAATAGAAATCAGTGTTTCTTAAAACACCATCTATGGGAAGACTTCCTATTGTATATAATAGACCTGCTTTGAGGTTTTCATTGTTTTAAAGTAGCCTGTGTACCTGTCCTTGCCATCCTTTGACAAGTATGTTATCATTTCTCTTAGTTTTATTCAGTGCCCCAAACCCAAATTGGCCAGAATAGTTACTATTAAAAAGGTTAAAATATCTCCCAAGGAAGCCTCAATTGTGAGTTGCTGTTCCTCATATTCTCAGAGTGCTGTTTTTGCTGTTTTCCAGCTCCTTTTTTTCAGGGCAGTAAACACTCCTATACTTCATGTTTACATCAGTTTATACAGAATAACTTCATGGTTTTCTGCTCTGGGAAATACATGGTTTTTCCAGAGATTTTCCCAGGGTTTTTCGTCAACATCTAGGAAAATAATGAGCAGTGTGTGGAGATGGAGCAGTGGCAAACTTGTGTTATGCCAGTAACACGAGAAAAAAAGAATATACTGTGGGGTTCCCTGTGGTAGTTTTTAGCTGAAGATGAGATGCTGCATAGAGAAGCAATGGAGAGTCACGTGGTGTGTGCTCCTGAGGGTTTGAACAGGTTTGTTCAAGACCTATGGTTGATCCAGATCACCTCAGAGCTCTAGGTTTTCAGTCACATTCTGCATAAATTCTTGTGCTGCATAGAACAGTATAAGCCATATCAGGTGTCTGGAAAATGGCAGGAAAATTGAATGTATTATAAGTAGAACATTCAGTGCTGACTTGCTTACAGAACACTAAGAGGAAGATCTTACTTTGTGGACTTGGTTTTACTCTTGCTGACCTGACAATAAAATAAATGGGTTAGAACAATCCCACAATGGACATCGAAATCATTTAACTGCATACTTTGGACACCGACAGTATTTAAATACGTGCTTCTGCAGGAGTGACATGTTCATAAGTATGTTTTATATGGAAAGTGTTGTGACTTCACAATTGATGTGTTCTCTGTTTCTTTCTTTATTAAGTATATTATCTAAAAGCAATACAGAGTTAAAAATTGCTTGCCTAATTAGGAGCAATAACTATTTTATTTTGCTGAAGTGCTTGACAGTCACACCAGAACTTGAGTCCATGGATGCTCTAGGCCAAGATCACCATGCAGACTAATCAGTGATCTTCCACTGCCCTCCCCAAACACACGTACTCCCAAAAATCATACATTCGGGTTTTTACAGCTTATTTTTATTGTAGGTTTGCCAATTACAATTTTTTTTTTTTTACAATGATTTTCCTACCCGTCTTGCTTTTTGTTCGTTTCTCCACATTTGCTTATTTTTTCCTGCTCTCTTTTGAATGCCCAACCTCTGAAACTGTATAATCTATTTTTGGGGATTATGTCAACCAGTTATTGTTGAGGCACCTTTAGATTTTTGAGGCAATTACTATAAGTTTTCAGGAGTTAAAAAGTAGATTTTTGGATATCATTTGGAGAAATCCCATTTGTCCCATGAAAATGCAACTTTCATCATCATGGTAGAGCATGATGCTGAAAAATACCATGTGTTAGTGATTTATCATTTGTCACGAGGTGTTCTGCTAGAATTAATGTCTTAGAGCAATGAGGGATTCATTGTGTGGATTTTGCATGGTAGAGAGAAGAAACTGAGAGGGAAAAATCAGCCCTGGAACGTACTTCCTCTAAGTGAAGGAAATCTGTTCTAATTGTCTCAACATTTATTCCTCAGTGGAACAGGGCTTCTGAGTGTCTGGTCCAGAATGTTTTTCAGTCTCCCATGCAATGTCCAGCTCTTAGAAATAATTTATTAGACCGTTTTAATTTATTTTTAAATTTATGCATGTGTCTTATTTTGAAAGAATTAGTTTCAACATCAGACTTAATAACCCCATTTTGTATTTATAATTGTCTCAGTTACAAACATTTATAAGCCTTTTTTCAATTTTACAGTACTCTGCAAAGTCTTATGTGGAGTTTAATTGTCTATATACTCCACTTCATTAGCTGTCTAAGCAAATAATTTTAGAGTTGTATTAAATAAGAGGTTTTTTTTTCCTGTTTGACAGCTTTTCTGTCCTATATGGTAACAGATGGGTTGCACTTAGTTCAATGAACCAGACGCAAAATGAGCAGAATTTGCAGTTAAATACTGTTTATGTTGCATTTTTATTCACACACAATAAATTAAGTCAGCTTCCTGATTATGTAAAGTGAATGTTTACACTCTTTCATAGAAATTAATTAAAATGTATCCACTATGCTCTGTGAAACAAGCAGTTTTCCAGGCCTGGATGAGCTCATAGGTACAATCTGTACATTTCTTGCTGAAGCAGTGTCAGCATAAGCAGCTCTTGTGTTGTGCTCCAGGCTGCTATCTCTTGTTCCTGCTCCTGTAACCATCCCTCTGTGCCTGCACAGCTGCTTGTGGTTCTGTGCAATGAACTGGATTAGAAAACATTAATCTTTTTTCTTGGGATACTTTTAATTGAGGATCAGTTCCCTATTCCAATTGGAATGGCCACACACATGGCTATGCAGCCACAGCTAAGGAACAGACACAGAGGAGAGGACAGACTGAGTAGTGTGAGCTGCTTCAATTTTACAGCCGTTGGAAGAAACTATTTAGCACACTCCACATAGCTGTTAAACATAACATAATTTCTCTTGCACCCTCTGATTTTTGTCTTCACTTCTTTTCAGACCATCTTTGTCACTGAAGAAAGCATTAGTTGAAAAACTTTGACTATGACAATGGTATCCCTCAAACTTTTGAAGTAAGTGCAACAAAGGAAATCTTGTACAGTTCCGCTCCATAGTTTTGTTCCTTTGGACTGGAACTAAAGAAACTAATACTTTTTCAAACAAGAAGATGACATTTACCAAGTGCATTTTTAGTGATGCTCTTCTAGACTGGCTTGGTGAATGACTTGTATGTTAAATGGTTATCTAACTGTGGCTCCTGTATTGCATATTTGACGTGTTTCTGATCTCTGTTTGTCTGAAAATATAGAGAATATTTTCATAGGGACCAGTGAAATTACCAAAGCGGCAAATATCTTTCCTCTTCCCTCCCCATCCCAAACACTATCTCAATTCTCATTTGCATTTGTTAGTAGACTGTTATAAGCTGTCAGAATTTCTTTTTAAAATTTTTTTCTTCAAAATTATTTTCTTGTGCTTTTTCATGAAAACAGGCATATTTGTCCAAACAGCTATGTGATGACTGGTACAAATGACTCCTGTAGAGGATGGTGAGTTTGATAAGTATCTTCCCTTAATCTTCATAAAAGAGCAGTGAAATACAGTATTTTAGCTTGTCTGGAGCCTAGCTAATAGAAGTGTGGGTTTCAGTGCTCCATATGCTTTCTAAGGATTTGATGACAGGCATTGCTGATAGCACAGGGACAGTAAGTTGGCTAATCACAGCTGTTTGCAAATAGCAGAAAGGCAGCAGAAGAACAGAATGATGTGAATGTTGCTCATAGTATTCCCTGGAAGGGGCGGCTGTAAAGAAACCTGGAACTGTAAGAGAAGAAGCTCTCCCAGGACTTTGATTCCTTCTGTGTTGAAGGAACAGGACTCTGGAAATGCACATCAGGGCATGTGACATATGTGACTTTGAATTTCATCACCTCGCTGGGGGAGACTACAAATTCTGGAAAGCATCATCTGAGTTGAAAGGGAGAGTCAGAGCAGTTGGAGACACACTTCCAAGTGCTATATGTAGAATTTTCTTTGGTAGTAAACACCCCCTTGAAAACAGATCCAAAGGCTGAAGGAAGACCTGAAATGGTGGTATAAAGCAACTTTATTCACAGTGCTACTTCTGTCATGTTCTCCTGAACATCTAGCATGGCTACTGGCTTGGGTATGGAATACTTTTGCATTTCTCTTAGCAAACTTAGAAAGCAGGATTTCAGGAACCACAACAAACAAGTCTCCCCAAAACTAACCTGGGAAATAAATCTGTGAATTGGATAGGCTAAAGAAGTTGTTTCCCTCAATATGAAACTTAGTCAGACACGGAACTTGCATAAGGCTGAATGTTTTACCATGGATTTCTACTCTGGAGGCCCAGGAAGGGAAAGTTTGGATTGCCCCATCAAAAATACTGCAGTCCTTGACATTAGTATTTTTCGTGACTGATACAGTTCTGCTGAAATGTATTTGGCTTGGTTCAGTATTGCTGATAAATTGGGTAAATCACTGGGCAGAAAAGAAAGATAAGGTTCTGAGAACAGGCTCTGAGGTAGAAGACATTACAAGAAATATAGTTTTTTGCCTGAAGAGGTGAAACTTGGTATTGTAATGGCCTTCAAGAAATGGAGAAGTGGGATATGCTTCAGACCAAGAAGAGAGAAACAATAGAGTTAAGATCCCACTCCCAAGGTTGCAAAATGTGAAACAGTGCTGTTCAAACCGATGTTTCAGAATATGGTCCCAGGCTGCACTGGGAGGAGTGGTTGTTTGTGTGTTTCTTGAGGCTTGTACAGTGTACGAGCTTGCCTTTGTGTGGTGGGAAGAAGGTACTGCCATTATGCCTGCCACAGCCCTTTTGTTATACTGAGGCATACACTGTGTACTGAAAAGGTATATACCAAGCCCTGTGAAGCAGGTGGACAGGTACCAGTAAGAAATGTAAAACTGAAAGGAAAGGGAAGAAGTCTGCTTTGTATGGATTTAGATATATGACCAGTACTTCCTACTTTAATTCCAAGTTCATTGTATTAAGACCATCTCAGCATGTGGTGGGGATGAGCTTTCATAATGGTCTTCTCCAGAAACTATGGAAACAGAAGACTGATATGAGAAGGGAAATAAACCCCTCCTATACAAATGCAGTCTCTGTAGATTGCTGTCCTTGTCTTTCTTGGCTGCTTTTTCCTACAGTTCGGACTGAAATAAGAGTATGCACACTGAAAATAAGGCATGCTGAAATAGAACCTAGAAGGTGTTTTCTTATAAATAAAGCAGAACTAATAATGTCTGTATTATTTCTGTAGTATCCTTAATATGCTTTTTGTATTTCAGATCAAGTAACTTGTAGACTGAGATTCATTTGGCCTTCCCATGAGTGAATGCCACATCAGGCTGCAGGGTGTAGTGTCAGTATTCAATTAATTTCACAGAACTTGGAATGGAATAAGACTTTAAGTAACTTTTGTAACTGTTACATTCTAAAGATCTCTATTCCCTTAAGATGTACCAGTAATGCTGTGTACCGAACAACTGAATTGTCCAAGTTTACTTAAAATGGATTTGTCTTTCACACGTGTTCTTACCAGTGATGGAGTCAGATTGTACACATTGTTATGAGTCATTCATCATCAACACTGCTGAAGTGTTATATTCTAGACTTTAATCTTGCAATTCAGACTGTTGTGGCCTTTCTTGAAAATAATCTTGTCCTTACTTGGAGTTAAGGTTGCACCAAAAAGAGTTGAAATATTTAAGTCCTTCCTACAGTAGCTAATCCTTCTCCATATGTACCCTGCAGTAGTGCTGCTACAAGAACTTGTGCAGCTCTGTAGTAAATTGTATCAGGAAACCAATCTGGTTCTAAATTGACTTAGTACCTGCCCAATGTGTCTCCATTCCCCAGTTTAATTCACTTTTTGCAGCACAGAAATGTTTATGTTGGCCCAAGGGAAGAATGCAGGAGCAATCATCCGGTTAGGGTGCACCACTTATTTTGGTGGAAACGCTGGCTTGAGGTTTTAGTTCCATCTGTGCTATAGCTGCTGATGAAGCAATGGCAGCACAGAGCTTAACTGTCTGATAAGCACCTTTGTATTCAGGTGGGCTGCAGACCAGCCTGCAACTTTTGCGCCTGAGCGTTCAATATTATCTTTGTGCAGTGGCAGTGTCTACTTCAGCAGCTGGTGTAGCTCTGCAGGAATGAAGCTGGAGAGGAAGACTTCTGGTGCTCTGGATTCACTGACCACTCCACTCACGTTTTGCTATGTGTGGGACAGTTGGGAGGATGTCAGGTCAGTTTTTGTCTGGTGCCACAGGCTGAATTTCCATTACCACTTGGAGTGTACTTGGTTGCTGTTCTGGAATACCTATCCAAATTCCCTTTGACACGAAAGGATGCCTAAGGATTGTTCCATGGAGTGAACCAAAGCACAGTGAATTGTCTGGATGACAGGGAAAATATCTTTGAAAATATGCATCTGAGCAAAAAATGCCAGTGTAAACATACCAAGGGTAACTTGGCTCTGCCTGTAGATGCTGCAGTCAGACAGTTGCTCTGTGGTATCAGTGGGGTTTTTGTTGTTGCACATGACTCTCCCGTTCTTTCTGATTCCAATTCAAAACTTATTTTGGTGACAGTTCAGCAGCTGCCCCCCACTTTGATCTCCAAGCTCTGAGACTGCTGCATTCATTCACTCTTTATTGGTGGTAATGGCACTCTTTGTTGGTGGTAATGGTCAGAAAAAGAGATATTTTCCAGCACATTTTATCACCCATCTCTATCTACCTTGCCAGTATTCTATGCAAATTGCACTACGTATGACAACATGAAATTTAAATAAAATAAAAGGGTTTTAGTTGGACTGTTCTTGGTGTGCACATGTGTTCTCATAAAATTTAGGATCCAAAGAAGGGAATTTCTTTTTCCAGACTGACTGTGGATTTTCCACTGGTGGAAATGTAGAATCATAGAAAACCAGTTTGGAAGGGGCATCAAGGATCATCTGGTCCAATCTTTCACGGCAAAAGCACGGTCTAGAAAAAGATGGCCCAGCATCCCATGCAGCTGAATCTAAAAAGTACTTGGGAATCCACCATTTCCCTGGGGAAGTTATTCCAATGCCTGAATGTTCCTGTGAAAAATTTTCCTCCTGTGTCTAACGGAAATCTCCCCAGGAACAAATTTTACTGCTTACCCTTGCCTTTGCCATGTGACTCCATGTAGAAAGGGAGCATCCACCTCCATGAAGCTTTGCCAAAAAAAGGGAAGTGTAAAGAGAGTGCTTGAACATGTTGCATTTGCTGTGTGAAGGAAAATGTTGAATCTGAATAATCTAAAAAAGCACCAACGAAAGAAACCTGGCTGTGTGTTTGGCAGATGAACTGTACTGACTGTTTCCATTCTTACTCTTGTTTGGTCTTGTTTGACCAGCAGTAGCTACACTGGAGCTTCTTGGTATTTATTCTTGGTATTTTGATAGTCAAGCATATTCATTGTGCATCTCTAGGAAGACAGATGAACCCACCAACACATGCACAATCCACTGCTTAACTCTACTTTTCTCATGGTATCAATTTTTTTTTAGATTAAGCTCTAAGGCCTTGATTCTGAGCTGAGTATTACTGCAGTATGAATAAATGCAGAGATATTTTTTATCTTAGCACAGTTGAAAAGTTTTTGTTTCACTAACTTGGGCTCAAAGTATATTTATAGAGAGAATTGTGCCATGTGGATACAATCTGTAGTAAATTCAAGTGCTTTTATGACAATGCCCTAATTTTGAAGGGATTTCAGTCTTTTTGGTTATGCATAAATTTGAATTTCTGGATCGAGCATAAAGGATTAAGTATATTCTTTTACTTTTTAAAAGAAATAAACCCTGACTCTTCCTTTTTTCCTCCTATTTTGGAGATTAAATGTCTTGGCAGCAGTGTTTGAAAAAGTTCTAGTTAAACCAGTTTTGGAAAATACTTTGGCAGGCTACAGTGGAGAAAAGCCAAAGCATGTTAGAGGTAAGTTTCAAAACCTAATTGTAAGCTAAAATTACAGCTATAGTGGGAGAGAGTGATGTGCAACTCAAAAAAAATGTATTTGGTCTTCCCTCACCTCCTTTTTTCTTCTTCCTCCAATTAGTCAAGCTGTACTAGGCTGCTAGAAACAGGACTCAGACTTCTCACAGATCCTACATTTCTTCTGCCTGAGGCTCAGTCAGTGTAGATTGGAAATAACATAGTTAAGTAGTTCTTTGAAAAGTAGCTTATTTTTCATATCATATCATATCATATCATATCATATCATATCATATCATATCATATCATATCATGTATCTTATCATATCACATCACATCACATCACATCATATTATCATTAGGTAAAATTTCACATGCCTTAACAATTTAGTTGTGTGTAGTCTATAGCACTGCAGATAACTGACCTTTTTTCTTTGCTGCATCATTTCTTGCAAAATAGTTGAAGCAAAAGCTGTTTCCATTTCCCTTGATACTTTCCAGTGTTGCACAAACACAGCTACTTTCAAATGCTTTAGTTTATCTGCTGTTGACTTTAGAAGTACAATTTGTAATATGACAGGATGACTGCAGGATATTACTTGTAAAGTTTGCATAAAATGGATTGTGCATCTTT
>JAYDZK010000202.1:42204247-42246066 GCA_034509185.1 Euphonia xanthogaster | reverse complement strand
CAAAACTTTCAAAACTCTGCTTAAAATCTGTAAAGCTGACAGAAAATTTCTTAACAGATACAGCCCAACCTCCTCCTCCTCCTTCTCCTCCTCCTCCTTCTCCTCCTCTTCTTCTTCCTCCTCTTCTTCCTCCTCTTTCCTCTTCCTCCTCTTCTTCCTCTTTTTCCTCGGTTTTTCTTTTTTTCTTTTCTTTTCTTTTTTTTTTTTTTTTTTTTTTTTTTTAAGATTTTCTGTTAATCTAAGTGTTAAAAATATTTCCCATCAGGGTGAGCATTCTGTTGTATATACATTTGGCTGTCTCTGGGCATTGCTAAATTAAGCACAGATGTCATAGGGAATAATTTTTGGCTAACATCTGATGGCCAGCCTGAGAGTAGAAGTCCATGTAATACCCATTTATATTCTTAGAGAGATGTTCAATTAATTTTGAGGAAGTAACGATGTCATAATCTTAATGGTCAGTATCTTCTTTTTGATCTTTTATACTGTTCCAAAATTCATACCAATGCCAAAAATTAACTTCTCCTTATCCATGACTTCTCACCTGGTTTTGATTGCACTTTTCAAATAGCCTTTGATCCAGCATGTGCTTGTTAGATGTGCTTTCTTTCTGTGTCATATACTCTATTTGATAATTTTGAACAAAGAAATACTCTGAACACAACTTGCATTCACTTAGAATCCATCTCCTTGCTTTTACATAAGGCCTGACAAATGTGCTTTGTTTTACTTCCAAGCAGTTAAAACTGTGAACATTATTTTGTTTGGTCTTTTGTCTTTTCTGGAAGGAAGGGGAGAAGAAAAGAAGCAATGTGAATAAATTGAGTTAAGCTAAGTTTAGGAAGAGCCAGATTTGTAGTTCTAACAATTTCCCCAGCTGAATGGTATTTTCATGCTCTGTTTATGTGTTGTCTTTGAAGACAACCTGTTAGCAGAACATAACTTTAATCATATGAAATAGCTTTCTGAGAGGTTTGGTTTTTTCAGAGTTTGCATTATAGAATTAGGAACAAGTAGAATGAAAGGAAACACGAAATTACTTTCATTCTGCAGAAGTCATGGCATAACATCATATAGTTTATCCCAGTGTATATTTTATGGTGATAGGCATGAAATGGTAAAGTATCTGCTTTCTCAGATGCATTTGCTGCTCTTTTGGATAATTTATGTCTGGATCATGACAAAATTTCTCATGCCACACACTCATACAACTATAATCAGAGAGCAAAGTTATAAATAAAATTTTTAAAGAGTCTTTTTTTCTGAAGGAGTAGCTGTCTTTGATCTATTTGATCTCTGGGCTCAGTAGCTCTACTGCCCTTTTCTCATTTTCTCATGTTTTGACCTAATAGCTGTCACCAGTTTCATATGAATCATTGCAGTCCAGTACAGAGTCCACCAATATCTTTCAAGAATAAACCTATTTTTTCTGCTCTGGACAATTCATCCATTTGCTGTTGGCCTGCCCTAAACACCCTTTCAGAAGTATGCCTGGCCATCACACAGTTGTCTGCTGTTTGTAGTGGGTTTTGTAATTCCCATCAGAAAAAAAAACAGTCTTTTAAGGCCTCTTTTGAAGATAATTGATCAGTTCTAATGATTTGGAGTTTGTTTTGTTTATTTTTTAATTTCTCTTTGGAACTGCTGGGAATTGCAGAGTGAAGTGTGTACCCTAGTGAAGTCTTAGCTTTCCGGCTCAGGACATTACTAGCTAGTAGTTCACATGTAAAATGAGTTGTCTTGAAAATTTCAAAAGAAATACCTGTTTATGGTGCATGGCTAGAAGAACAGCATTTTTCTTTCTAAGACTTGTACTCTCAATTTTCAAAAATTTCTCTCTCCATTGCATCAGCAAGAGACTGTAGAGTGTCATCATCCAGTCCATCTTTAGGGATAACCTGGGTGAGGTCGGACGACTGCTTGTGCTACTGTAGAGTTACACACAAGGAGGTAGAACATCTACCATAATTTACAGGTAAAGTAATTGCATATGTTTTGTACACAGCAGGCAGGTGGCTGTGCCAGTTTCCTTAAGTATCTGCAGTGCTGAAGCAGAACATCAGATTTCACTGATTTTTGTGTTCTTTTTTAAAGTTTTGTGCATGCAGAGTTTGGAAATAGAGAGGAATTTAGAGTTCAGGGAATAAATCCCTACCTAAATCAGAAGAAGATGACAGTTAATTCCAGGTGAGTCATCTGGATTATCTTCAAGGTTGATTTTTTACCTTTTTTTCTAGCCAGAAATTCTGCTGTGTATATAATGATAGATTTCTAAAACTATGTTTGGCTAGCACAAAAAAACATGTCCAATTTGCTCACCACTGAAACTTTGCTAGGAAGTACTGCTCTTAATCCACAAAATTGCAAGGAGCTTTTTGTCCTTCATATCCTTTTATCTAGACCCAGACTTCCTGCCTCGAATTTCCAAACTTCTGTCCTATTTTGTTACTTCAGTTAGAGCTTGTAATTTGTCTTTTAAGTATACCAGATTGATAGCATTTAACAAGGACATTTTTTTCAAAATGGTTTATTGCAGACCAAATAACCTGAAAGAATCATATTGTTACTAATGGATCATGCACAGACTAGTAATTGCTGCATTTTTCCTCTTTTTCCCCCCTCTTTACCAAAAAATTGGTATATAATATTTTAGGTAGTTCAATAACAGATGTTGAACTCTAGATGGTTTGTTTGAGAAGGCTGCATAACGTTTGTGAAACTGAAGGTATTTTGGTCTTTTGACTTACTATTTTTAGATTTCAGTGGAAAAATGCTGAAGAGCCTTCTGTTATCATCAAAGTATTTCTAAATTGTTTTTCTTCTAAGCATTAGAATTATGTTAGGGGTTCTTTTTGAGCCAAAACAAACAATTCTTACTATATTACTAGAAGCAATTTAAAATGTTTTCAAGAATATCTTCATAGTGGAGCAATTACTGTATCTTAGTATTTTCCTGTGTGATGAATCATGATTGAAGTAGGCAGAAAATAAAGAAAATTTAAACCTAGTATGTATGTGAAATGTTGAAAAAGGTCAAAAATACAGGGAAGCAAAGTAGCTGGAAGTTACAGGAGTCTGATCACAGGGAACATTTGGTTCTTCTTAAGCCTCTTCAGCTGCTGGAAATTGAGATACATGAGATATGCATGTGCATTGCTGCCTGAGTTTCTAGGGACAGAAATAAAGAGCAATAGTTGGACAAATGCATGCCAAAGTGGCATTTTCTGGAGGCCAGTAAAGGAATGCATAGGTGAGAAAGGGTCTTAGTCAAAGTATTCTTGCTGATGTATCGTTTATTATTGAAAGTAGCTAAGAATTTTTTTAGCTTAAGCATGAAGGATTTGACATTGATTATAATAACTTTATGTAATAAAATTAATTTCTGAGTATCTGTTGCTGGTGTAGAAAAATTAAATATTCATGTTTTTATAGTGTTTCCATGAGGAATATGTACTTACTCTTCATGCCAATTTTTTTTTTTTTTCAGTATGAAAACATGTATCATTTACAGGTGGTACTAACCAGTGATCAGGTTCAATAAAAATTCAATAAAAATCAGTAGGTTGCTGAAATATTACATCTAGTACTAGTAAGGGAAGTGGTGGCATTTTGAAATCAGAAGTAATTTCTATGACATTTTCCATTCAGTATTTTACCCCTTTGGGGTTGTATTCTAGTTACTCTATGAAACAAGATACCTGGTGTCCAAAGCTTTTGGCAAGCAGCTGCTAAAATGAGATGTCTAATCTTTCCTGCTTGTAATTTCCTAGACCATTGCATTTCAACTGGCAGCTTGTTCTCTGGTTTTGGCCCTTGAGACAGTGACTCTGTCCTGGCCTCCTTTTTCTCCTGGGGCAGGTAAGGAATGGGTTGTGGCCAGACCCTGCCTCTGCTCACACAGGTAGCCAGAACTCGATTTGCTGTTGTTGCTTCCAGAGCTCATGAGAAGAAAGTGAGCAAGCAGAACACTTTTACTCCAAAATTGCGATCCAGGCATAATAAAAGTATATTTTTGCATAGTAGGAACAGGGAAATAATGTAGTCTGCACTCATGAATATGCACAAAGTCACATATACACAAAATATGTGGAAGGATATATCTCCTTGGTGACAGGTACTCTACTTATTGCAGTGTCTGGACTTTTGAGGGTCTTGTGCATTTGGGGTGGGTTTTTTTAAGGAAATCTATTTGGCTGTATTAGGATCTAGCATTCTATGGGATTTTCCCCATAGAATGACTTATTCACAGGGTAGCTGAGGATGAGGTTAATTTTTGTATTGACTTAGAAAAAGTAATTGATTTAGGGATAAATAAAGGGAGAAATACCTTGTTTCACTTAAATAAGTGAAAGATAAGAAAAGAAGAAATATATGAACATAGAATTGAAGAGCAAATATGAGACAAGTTGGTACCTAAATGGGCTTGATGTTTGGTATTGCTTATGTTCAGTACATCACAGTTAGAAGAGGATGTTTGAGGGAATGATCTGTGTGATTTCTCCTGACCTTTTCAGTCTGACGTTGGTCATGCCATTCAGGATCATCGGATGTGGCAAGGGAAGAAAGTTACTGAGGGGAGGAGATGGTATAGAATGTTTATTGAGATGTTTTGTGTTTGCTGAAGATAGAATAAAAAGTTATACATTTATGGGACCTTCTGTTGCCGCAGCAAATTAAAATTGGAAAGTTGTACTTCACCCAATCTTCATGTGGAAGAAGTAATGGCTGTCCCAACAACTTCCTATTTGCTATGTGACACAAATTATCCTGAAAACACATTTTCCAGTATTTAACTGGTGCATCATCAGTTAGTACTGCAAGTACATTACTGCAGGCAACATTCATGTGGTTTATTCCTCTGGGCTATTTGGTAGTCAATGAAGTAACTTCATAGGTAGAATAAATGCAATTTGATGCTCTATTGACTTTTGATTTATATAAGTAGAACAGCCTCCTGGAAAAACTGTGGAACTGCTAAACTGTTTGCTTTTTCAACACCTCCAGATGATTTATATTGAAGACAAAGTTGCAAGTAAAGAATTATTGTGCTGGCTGGCTGGCTGGCTGGGAGTACAGAAACACACATGAACACCTGAGCTGGATTTTCTCTCAAATATTTGTGTTATTCTGTATAATATATTATTTACGGAACACTCATTACTTTATGAACCAGCACTTGTGCTTCTTCAATGCTCTGCTGAAATGATTCTCCTGTTATTGCTGAGCATGGATTTATTCCAAGAGGTCTGGTTTCTTCAGGCAGACTTGCCAATGTTTCAGTCTTCATAGGTTACATAAAATCTGCATGGATCTGAAAGCACGTCTTCATCACAATTATGCAAGAGTCATGCATAGCTGCGATTTGCTCAAAATTCAATAGATACTTCTTTCTTAATGGAAGTTCACAGAGGGTTTTTGATGTACCCTCAGAAGATGTTGAGGGTATGCTCTGTTATGTTGCATCATGGAGCTCTGCAACCTGTTCAGGCTCTCTGGAAAGCCTGGTTAGGGTCACTTGCTGTACCTGTTGCTAGCCGCCCTGGAAATCTGTCAGCAAGATCTCAGTGGGCAGCTATCGACGTCAGTACTGGCTTTTGCTGTGTTTGGAAGTCTTAGTCATGTTCTACTTGTGAGATGTTACAGGCAGTCAAGCTGTTTATTGACTTGCTTAAAAAATACTGAGAAATTTGAAAGTCTTTACAAAAAAGTACCCAGTTGAAGGTTGTAATGTTCTTCAAACTCTGTTCCTGAAACATTAAATGTAGTGGTGCTATTTAAAGCCAAGAATGAAAAGGGAATGCTCTGGCATTAGTTATCTCAGTTATAAATCATGTTAGATGTTTGGATTTATATGATCTTGATATGTAGGGTATATATTGAGAATGTCTGTCTAGAGTGTCCACATTTAATATCAAAGAGTAGTGCTCTGTGACAGGGTTGCTCTAGTGACTTTGCAGGGACATATTGTTCTGGAGATTTCATATTTGAAATAAGTGGTGTTTGATTTTGCAGGGTGCAGAAAGTACCTGCGAGGAATCCGGGGGTGGTTTTAGCAGCAGCAACTTCAGACCACAGAGTGCTGTTTAATGCTTCTGGGATTAAGCATTGCAGATGCAGCTTATTTATATCGTGTGAACTAACCCTTTCTGTTTATGTTGTTTTGTATTGTTCTGGCGTATAAACCTAAAATAAATCACAGCAGTGCACTTGGCAAACATGTTATGTCTGGTGTGTGCGATGTGTGGCAGTGGTGCTGCGCATATCACAGTTCCATTTTCACACAGAATGGAAGCAAACTCTGATTTAATAGTTTAAGTCCAGTACAGATCCAGTGAAGAATCCTAACTTAAATACTTAGCCATTATTTCAGAGTAATATTTGGTTTCAAAGGAGAATTTTCAAAACTTTTATGCAAGAATCTCTTAAATTAATTCTTACTGCCTTTGGCTTAAGATAAAAGAACTATGGAATATAAATAATGTGCATCTAATTCTTGGATTTCTATAAGCAAAGAAAGCAAACTTAAGTTTCAAAAACTCTTGTAATTAGCCAATAAGAATAAGAATAACAACATGCTTGATTTTAGACATTGTATTATGAGAAAGTTGTGATACCTTGATTAGAGCTAGATTTTTCTTGGGTTTTGTAAACTGTTTGAGACGACATCTTTTCCATGTGCCTTAAAAACTCATATAGAAACAATTAAGATGTGTAATAGGAATTCCCTTCCTTTCTCTGCTCCATGATATTTTTGTAAGTGAGGCTATTTCTGGGATCATCTGTGATTTCTTTTAGTCTTAAATTATATATATTCAACTTTTCTTTCTTCTCCACTCACTCTTTTTCCTTTCTTGGCTCCCACAGAAAAGAGGGGGAAAGGCCACTTTCTAATACATATGAAATTGAGTTACTTTAAACGGTTTTCAGTAACTCAGCACAGAATATTAATTGCACCGCTTTTAAAACAAAAAGACCCACTGGAGCCCATTAGTGTTTGGTGCACTGGTCAGATGGGCTGAGAGGGATGGGACTGGACAACCCCAGCAGAGCAGGAACCCCTGGAGCTGGTGCTACCTAAGCCATCAAACCAGCCAGCTGAGGTTGGGAAGGGAGGAGAGAGAAGTGAGGTGAATCATTAGTTCTTTGCTTAATTCCCACTCTTGTACCATGAAATTAGGCTGTTTTTTGGGGCTTTCAACTCCCCTGTGGAAGCACCCAGGAGGACACAGGCAAAGCCATTTAAAAAATACAGACTTTATAGACATTCTAGAAGCAACCTCAGGATTTTATGCAAGTGAAAGGAATCTCACTATTTCTACTTTAAAGCCAGTGTCTAAGTCCCTTTTAGAGAATCATCAGCTTTTGTGGAAATCAGTAAAATTTTCATCAGGGAAATGTTTGGGACTTAAATTTGATCCTGCATTCATTTTGTATATTTCCTAACATCACTGAAAAAATATTCCAGGGCTGTATTTGTAAATACATCTCTACTAATTTTTCAGAGTTTTATTTTTTGATACTGTCCGGTTTTCAACAGAACAGAATACAGGGAATTGATCTGATTTAACTTTCTGAGAGGCTTTTGCTTGTGTCTTACACAAGAGGCTGTTACTGAAAACTTGGTAACCATGGGGTGAAAGGTAAAGCTCTGTTACTGATTAAAAAGAGTAAGTGAAAAAAGCAACCTTCATATCATTTTCCAGAAGGGAAAATGATTGTTAAGTAGGAATGGAGTTAATAGAAATTTTCTGGATGAAATTGTTTTTTATAGGAAAAAAAAATTATTAAAGATAGTAACTGGAAAGATTTCCCTTTTTGATACAAGGGAAAAGATCATTTTTAGCCTTTACAGTTGAAAAAATTTTAAAGAAAAAAAAAACAGGAAAAAACCCAACAAACAAACAAAAAACCCCCCAAAACCTCCTGAAAACAAACAAACAATACCCCTCACCAATATTCCTACAAGAAAAAAATCCAAGTAAACTGAGGAAAGAGATTGATTCGCTGGAGTGAAAAACAGTAAGTCAAAGGAAGTCCTGTATTATAGAAGGATTGGGAAGTAAACTTTCAGTTGGTTAATTCAAGTAGTGAATAAAGTGATAACTAGAACTTGGAAAGCTATAAATGAAGCACATTCAAAACAACTAAAAAACTGTTATCTCCGTACATGATAATACAACTTTTAATAATAAGTCAGAGCTTCACTCTTTGGGTAAAAAAGCTTGATGTTTTGTCTTTTTTGACATAAGTACTACTTTTAAATGTCAGTTGAATTCGCATAGGCTGGGATGATTTCTATGAAAGGGGCCTAATTACCTACCTAAGTGGCCTTTAGATGTGCAATCGCACGTTTGGCTCAAACATGGACTGTTGTCAGAAATTGAATCCTTTTTTTTTTTTTTTTTTTAATGTTTGCTTCAGTCCAATATGTTGTAATTTCAAACAGGCTTATAAAAAAAGCAGAGTAAGATGTTACCCAATAGCTTACACCTCAAAAAATCAACCATGCCTTAATAGTTTGTTTTCTGTTCGATCTTTTTCCTTGCTCTTATTGAAAGCCCTTTTGTGACTTCCTGCCTCTGAGGGAGAAGTGTACTCGTGCTTCAGCTGGCTGGGGGTGCCTTCTCCTGCTCCTGCCCAAGCTGCAATGTGGAGCTGCATCTGACACACCTTTCCCAGGTGTCCAGAGAGATGCAAACAGAATCATTTCAGTTTTGGCAAGATGTAGCATCATAGTTTATTTTCAATTACAGATCAAGTCTTAGTTTTAAAATAGATTTTCTTTATATATATTACAAACTTTTAAATCTAAATTTCCTGTCTATATTTGTCCTGTATTCAAGGTCAAAAAAGGATGTGTGGATTTTTTTTTATAGAAAGTATGGCTTTAAATAGTTACTTTCCTTCTCGAAAAATCTGATTTTACACTTAGGGACAGCACTGTGAGTCAACACTACAAAAATTTCCTTTAGACCCCTGGGAATATTTGGAATTCAGCAAATGGCAGCTAGTAGCTGTTCGGGACATGCTTAATATTAGGTTAAATTACTCATTCCTGGATTAAAAAACCAACTGGAAATTGTGCTAATGTAGCCTTCTTCCTGCTACATATGAAATGATGCAGGATTTCAGGTTTATTCTTCCTAGTAGTATGTGTTTATTTTTTATAAATTTCTTTTACAGAAGTTCAGGATTTGAGGTATTTCTCTAAGTACAAACTGAAAAAAGAATTATTAAAGAAAAGTTGAGTGACTTGGTAAGTGATAATTTTATTTTAATCTGTACAATATTTTGTAGGAACTAGTTTCAGTAATCTGCTTAAACCATGAGAAGCAATCTAAAATAAACATATTTTTATTTTAATAAATTGGAAGTCCTTTAAAAAATGTTGAATTGTAATTTATTCTCTTCAGAAATGATCCTGTCATAATGTTATAGAGACAGCCTACACTACTGTTGAGCTTTATAAAGATTTTTTCTCTCTTAAATGTTTATGATCATCTTGTGTAGATTAGGACACAGATTGCACTGGATTTTTATTCTCAGAACCACAAGTCACAACCACTAAAATGTAATTACCTTATCTTGAAAAGATTCTTGCTGGCTGCTTGATGAATGCTCTTATGAATACCAGTACATCTTCTCATAACCCATCACAGCTGCACAAAGTGTACAAAACACGTTGTGTTTCTTTTTCATTGTGCATGACAAAAGTTGAGTTTGTTACAGTTGGATGCAAAGTGGAGAGATTGCCATGGTTCACTGAGGCCTGGGCCTGCCAGCACTTTTGTTCATGTTTAACTTTGGTGAGTTACACGGGCAAGCACATGGATATGCGTGGGCACAGTTAGCACTTCTGGCTATATAAAACTCCAGAACCCCTAGCTGTGAGGCTGTGCCTGTGAGACAAGCCACAGACAACAACAGAGCAGCTTTTAATTACTTTGTCACTTGGGCATCAGAGAAGTCTGTTTCAGTTTGTGAAAGACTTTCAAAATTATTTGTTTGGGTTTTGTTGGGTTTTTGTTTTGTTTTGTTTTGGGGTTTTTTTGTAAAATTAAAATCCCCTGAGCGTGAATTTCTGTGTAACTGTATAAAAATATGTTCATACTCTAAGGGAAAGTCTTAAAAGGAGCCTTTCATAGGAAAATAAAATAATTTTGTCCTTCAGTTAATTCCCTCTAATGTGGCCAACTGCTTCCTGGCAAGAAGAGAATTCCTGATCAACTTTTTAATGTAAAGAATGTACTACAAAAGTCCTTGGGGTATGTAAATCAGAGACCTCTTGGATGAGGCTCTTTAGATTAATCCAGGTGAGGTAGTTTCTAAGGAGCAGAAAAGTCTCTAAAGTCAGAGCTTGATGCTGTTGGGCCAAACACAGCTGGATTTGTAACTGGAAGGAAACCGGGAGCCACAAAGTGGATCTACCACAACTCTTTCCTGGAGAGAAACAGCAGTCTCCTCTGATAGAGAAGCTGGTTATGGCATACAGGAAGCTGCCTGCGCTCTGCCTGCTCAGTGTTGTCCTAAGAGCAGCATCACTGATCCCCCCACTAGACACGGCCCTTTATGATCAACTCTCTCATGTGCTTTGTCACACACCCTCAGCCACACAGATACACCTCAGCTGAATCTACAGAAATGACCTTTGCTGGGTGGCAACATGGTCTTCTTGTAGTTTTGAGCATGTGTTACTGAAGACACACATTTAAAACTATGCCTGAGTGTCTGTCTGTGGGACCTTTGATCCAAACACTGTGTAATGGAGATGTACTGATCTACCCCACAGCGTGCTGGGTCGAGGTGGAACAGATGTAAGCCACTTTATTTCACCAGCCAGAGTGCTCTCTGCCTCTTGGCTGGCGGCCAGGAGGGCTCTTGGTTTGAATGCCTTTAGCAGTGTAGCTTCTGTGTGCTACTGTTCTCAGGATTAAGTTTTAGAAAGTCAGATAAACCAAAGCAGCCCAGTCCTGTCATTGTAATGATCCATAAGTGTACTGGTGCTACGAGGGATGAATTGTTATCACAGATAGGAGATTAGCAACAAGACAAGAGGCAAAGGGCAGAAAATGATGCACAGGAAGTTCTAGCTAAACATGAGGAAGAAGTTCTTTACTGTGCAGGTGACCAGAGCACTGTCAGAGATTGCTCAGAGAGATTCCGAGTCTTCTTCACTGGAGACATTCAAGAGCATCTGAATAATTCTTGAGTCACTCATGGACTTGTGTTTGATAAAAAAGGTGCCTAGATATTGTCACAGGTCAGAGTGATGTTCCTTAAAAGTGATTGTCATGCATTTCTGCCCAAGAAACTTAACCTGTGGCATAATTTCTTGTTCTATCTTCTGACTGTGTATTAACTGTGAAAGAGATAAAGTTCATCTTTAACAAGGATGAGGTCAACATGAGGAGGAGCATTAGCACTGTCATCAGCAGACCTTCAGCAAAAAAGACCTTTTCTCTTAATATGTTTTTGCCTGTCAGAAGATAATTGGCTTGGGTAGCTTAAGGCAGACTCCTGGTCTTGAAACACAGCCCATCCTTGTGAAGCATACTTTCTTGGATGCATTTCTCCATGGACCTTGGAGAGCAGAGGAAAGCTTGTACTCTTCCCTTGTGTGTGGCTGCAGGAAGTAGGGCTATTCATGAAGCAAAAAGTGCTCTGCTTCTGGAGAACTGGCAGACATTACACTAAGGGAAAAGTAAAAGCTGAGAGAGAGTTGCAACAGGCTGCTACACAATGTGGTTTTCTATGTATTCTCCTAGGAAAGACTTTTTAATGATGAGAAGCATAGCACTTTTCTCTGCAAGGTTTATGTTATGTTAGCTGAACAAAAA
This sequence comes from Euphonia xanthogaster, assembly GCA_034509185.1. NCBI lineage: Eukaryota > Metazoa > Chordata > Aves > Passeriformes > Fringillidae > Euphonia > Euphonia xanthogaster. Next base: position 42,234,229 of record JAYDZK010000202.1, on the reverse strand, counting down.
TAAAGTGATTGAAACATGAGGGTTTAGAAGGAAACAATATGCTGTGAACAATACTGGCTGGAAATGCTACTACATGTTTGGAGGGGGGTTGTCTGCCGTTGGAAATAATAAAAATAGAGCTGTAAATTATACATTGGGGTTTGGTTTATTCTGGAAGCTAATTTTTAAGGAATTCAGGTTTATTTATTGGTTGTGTCACGGGAATGTTTGGCTTGTTTTAAGTCCAGTCTTCAGCATTTTTCACTTCAAACCATATAAAGGAGAAGACGATCTGTGGTACATCTACCCCAGTTCAACAGAATGGGCTGTAACCCATCTCTGCAAATATACTGCCTTCTGTGTTGCTTCTAGCCACACCAATACTTTCAAAATTATGTATATTCTTCTAAAATTTACTCAGGTCTCAAAACATGGCAAAGCATCCTTCAGTATGCTTCAAAACCAATTTGTTTTTCACAAGGGCGATGGAAGGGTATCACAGTGGGATTTCCCCTTGCATTTCCTTCAGAATGTGTGACTAGTTTCCCTGACATAGGCATTTTAATCGTAGGAAATGGCATTCTAGTTGGGTTTTGTGTCATGAAGAGTGGATAGGATTTACCTGAACGCCAGCGAGATTCCCTCCTTCTCTCCCTGCCTCTTGGCTGGGCAAATAGCTAGCCAGCTTGCAGCCCTCCAATCACCTGGGCTGCCAAGCCTCCACCCCTTGACACTGAGGGCTCCCACACCATCTGCAGCTGGCTTTTAAAGCAAGTCTTTTAATAAAATCACTTTAAGTCATTTCTCTTTTATTTATGACAGCAGGAGTTTGGGACTGCGTAAGAGGAGCAGAAGTTTGCCCAGCAGAAGTTGCTCTGAATCAGGTTAGTAATGAAGTTTACTGCTGAAAGAAGTAACCTGAAAGCAGCCTAGGTTATCTTAGGGAACCTTGCCTTTAACATATGTGCTGTTTGAGTAGCAGGAGCTGTGGTATGCAGTTTGTTTGCATTGCAGCATTATTCTGTCTTTGGTAAAGACTCTGTGTTAATATATAGAAGATGCAGTTATATTTTCGTTCCCAGTCTGCCTAGAAGGTGTTTCTGCATTTTGAATGATATTTTCCTTCCCAGTCTGCCTAGAAGGTGTTTCTGCCTTTTGAATGATAAAACTTGCTTTGCTTTTCCCTTTTATGCGTCTTATACTTGTGTTACAGGTGCTGCTTTCCAATTTTATGGTTTATTATTGAAATATGATACTTTAAATATTTCAAAAACTCCCTTAGGAGTTTTGTGAAAGTCTTGGGCACTACATGAATTTTTAGGACACTTGCAGTAAAATGATATATTGCCTGTGCATGTGTATACACACACGCAAATCATAGAGTATACCTATTTTTGCTTCATCTCTGTATTCTTTTTACTTGCATTATTTCACAAGACCTTACTTTCATATATTATTGCACAAGACCTAATAAATGTAGTACTGCAATTTTGAATAACGCTACCTGTACTTAATACAAAAAGAATACATAAACTTTTACAGGTTTTTTAGGAAAAATGAGGTTAAAAAATATGCTAAATTATTCTGTATTAACCAGTATGTATTTAAATTTTCCCATTTTCTATGTGTTACAAACTTATTGGAGTATTTTATCCTTAATTAGTATGCTGTTTAACATGTTTAACTACTGCATCTAAAATTAGTAGTATATTATATAATACTAGCTCAACAGAATAGTTTTGAGTAAAATATCTTTATTTTATTTTGGCTTTGAAAAACATTAAACATAAATCTCAACAGTACTAAAACTTTCAGAGGTTTCATATTGCTTTATAACATTTGCTTTCCATATGCAATTTTTATGTTTTTTAATTAGAATTTTTAATGGAAAAATTTGTGGGAAAAGTTGAGTGGCAACTGCAGCAAAACTTTGGATTTTCCCATGTGTAGCTTGTGTTTAATGTGTACTAACTTAAAACATGTATGAGACAATCAAATAAAAATTATATTTTAATGGAAATAAAATTATTGGACATGATGTAAGTTAACCTATTTTGCTCCAATATCCACATATTTTTTGATTTTTGTGTGGGATAGGAGGTTAGATTAGATTATTTTACATGAAAAATACTTTGCAGAAATGGTAGATTTTATATGACTTTGGAGCAATCAAAGCAGGTTTAAATATTAATATAATCTTTGCAGATGGAGACTTTGTCCCTTGCATTGTGTTTTTAGTTACAAATTTTTTGACACCAAACATTTCCTGACAGAAGAGGGCTAACAACAGATGATGATTAAATGTTCCTGATAATCCACCTGAACAAAGAGCTGGTGTGAATTGTAAGGCTGAACTCATCTTCTTGGACTGGCATTCAGATGTGTAGCGGACAAGCAGATCTGGTTTACAATTGGCCAGGAGAGGCTGAAATTAAGATGATTTTATCAGCAGATGCTGTAGAGAAAAAAATTAACCAAGACAATAAAGAACAAAAGGCGTTGGAGAAATACCTGCTTATTCAGATAGTCTGACAAATACTATGAAAGTCCATCAGACATAAGAAAGTTTTGTTTTGTTTTATCCTCCCCCTGTTAGATAAACCTGTCAAGTTCCTTTCCTGTCTAAATTATGTCCTACTCTCCTCCTTGCTGTATCTTGGTTGAAGGTGGTTGAAGGGGTAAAACTAAACTGTAGTGTGGATAGCTTAGCAGTTCTCTCTAGGAATTAATTCAAGGAAGGAGGAGGTTTCCATAAGGGCTGGTCATTGGTCCTCAAGTCAAAGGCGGTTTTACTGAGCCTTGCTTTTTGAAGGACTGTTGGAGGTGTATTTGGTGTTTACAGCGTAACCTGTAGCTAAATGAAAACTTGGTCCGGAGAGCCTTCAGGAGCGCGGTGACCCAGCACATGGGGAGCCAAAGAGCGGCCACCTCGGCTGTGTGCAGCAGCAGGAGCGTGCCAGCGTCGGTAACAAACACTCTTCACAGCTGCTTGTTGTGGCAAAGTGAAACTTGCTGTGCTTGTGACGCAGTGCTCTCTGTAAAGCAGACTTCAGAGAGGAGCCCAGCTCAGTTTGGATTGCATGAGACACTAGTCAGGTTGTCTCCACACCTTAATTAGAAATAACTGCATACTGTTGGTGAGTTCAAGGGCTTTTTCCTTTGTGGTTTCTTATCACTCTGCCTATTTTTAAACTCTGTATAAGGTGAGGATTCAATACTTTTTCTGTTTAAACTGCATGAACAATACAGGCCACCCTGACTGGTGGTCCTTGCAGGCTACATGCCTAACACTGCTGTTCAAAGGCAGGCAGGTATCCAGCTCTGCTCCAGAAACGTAGGACAGGTGCACCAGAGACGCCTCAAAAGCACTCACTTCCTCCTTGATTGATTACCCAGTGTAATTATCAAGAACCCCCTTTCCCAGGCTGTCAGATGTGCCTTCCCAGGAAGGCTCAGAGCAGAGCCAGTGCTCCTCAGCTGTGCAGCACATTCAGCAGGGGCCCAGGCCAGCGCTGGCAGAGCTCGCAATGGTAGAGGCCAAGATGAAGCAGAGCCCACAGTTGTGTGCTAGGATGAGGCACAGTGAGGCTGCAGCAGGGAAAGGAGGAAGAAAAAAGGAGCAGTTAGGAAAATACTGAAACCTGCTAGTCAAAAAGTAGGAAAGAGAATTTTTAATGTGTTCATTTACCCTGCATAATGTTCCTCTCTGTCATAAAAATCAGCAGAAAAGGAAACTGATATTTGTCCAAACTCAGAAATAAGATCTGTAGGTCTGCAGGAATAAGACCCCTTACTTACTGTGTAGTGGCAGTCAGTATAAGCTTGGCTAGGACAATGCTGCCACCAAAAGGCACACCCAGCTGTTACCTTCTTTGCTCCTGTAGGTTTGTATTTTAGCATGAGATGTGCTCTGCCTCGGTGTTCTGATAAACTGCTTGTGAGTCATCACACATCAGCAGTGAGCCATTCCTCAGGCTGTTCTCTTGCAGGGGTAATGCATTAAAGGATCTGTTTTACAAGAGACAGCTCAGAAAACCATTACACTTGTCAGTTATTTCTGAGGACACTTGTCACCTCATAGCTATGTCATTCGGTCCTGTGTGAAGCCAAATAGCTTCGTAAGCTCATCAGTTCTTCCTGCTGCACTGTCTTATCAAGTATTGAATTCTTGGAATGTCCCAGCCAAATCTGAAAGGGGGCCATGCCTGAGGTACAGTGCTGCACTTGGCACGCAGCAACAGAAGTTGGGAAGCAGGGTTCAGGCATTTTTTTGCTATGAGTTTAGGCATACTAAGTGTAGGAAACTGTGGAAGATGGGAAGATGTGCTGGATTCCAGTGGTTGTTGTAAAAGGACGTGTTTATCAAGTCCGTGTTAGGATGGATATTCTTACAAAGAGAAGTTTGCCATACACAAGGTTTGTTTTTTTTTCCTCTACCGACACAAAGTTTGTATACTGAACTTTGTCTTTGGTTGTGCTCCAGTTTCTAAAGGCTAAAGAAGAAAGGCTGGGTTTCTGTCAGAAGAGGTGTCTTTTACTGGCTTGTGGCTAGCAAGAAGTAGCCTCCTTCCTCTCCGGAGAAGCAGAAATCAGAAGCAGAAAAACTCCTCCTATTTTGCCATAGAGGTTCCTTTTCAGCAGAGAAAAGCATAATGTCCAGAGATATTAGAATGTAATAGGAGAGATAACCATAATATAATGTCACTTACTGGCCACTGCAGTAAATGGCTCTACAATTTTCGGGACTTCTTGTCCCAAATGGCAGAGAAGCAAAACAATCTGAAATGCCATTTGAATAATAGGAGTCTTGGAAATTCCTTAGTGGTCTGAGAACAAGATCTGCCAGAGTATTTTTTCATGTTAATGAATTATGAAATGAAATATTATCTGGGGGGAAGGAGAAATAATTCCTTAAAAAAATGCTATGTTTCTGCAGCATTGAAATTGCTAAGGTGAAGGGCATGGAGTCACAAGAGGGTTGCTGCCTGTCACATGGGCTGTAGACTAGTAAGCATATTAATATAACATCCTAAGTGGTTGCTGCAGCTTCAGAACTGTCATTAGGGGGGAAAAAAGTGGCCTCAAAATATTTGTCCAAGTACAGCCCAGGAAAAATAAACCTGGCTATGGGGGAGTGGAGTGCTTCAGCCTCAGGCCGAAAGAAAGGCTGTTCTTCCTGGAGAGCTCAGGAGACACAGCAGGGAATTTTGCCTGAACAGTTCAATGCTAATTCCCTTAGAAGATGTGGATCTCTGCTGACATGAATATCATCTGAGTTCTGTAACTGGTGAAGTTTTCATAGCGGTGAGTCTGTGTACCATGGGCAGATTCTTGTCTCTGGTGTGCTGGAAGGACTGCCCAATTGCAGCTGAGCTTTGGAAACTTGTTCGTCTGCCTCCTTCCACTGTCCTGGGCCACCTATCACCTTTCTAAGGGGATTAAGCATTACTGTCCACACCTATTCAATTCCATTCACTACCCTTTGCCAAATTCCTTTACTTGAAAGGGAATAGAGACCTTTTTTCTTAAGGCTGCTCTTTGAAGGCAGAAGTGGCGTATTTGAGTGTACTTGGGGGCCTATTACAGGAATAGGGTGAAAATGTTCTTTTCTCTGCTGATTTTTTTCCGCAAGCAATCTTGTATAGGGATGGCAGAGTTCCTGATACTCTCTGCTTCTGACTCTCTGTTTTAGGATCAAGCACTGTTAATTGAGCGATCCATCTTCATACAAAGTCATTGCTGTTAGTGGATTGAACTAATGTGAGTAGAAATCTCCTTTACTGTTCTAGGAAAGCGGTACAAACAAGGAAGATATAAATGAATATAAAAGAATATCTTTGTCTAAATTAAATAGATTTTCAGTTCCCAGGAGGGTTCCACTTAACAAATCATGAGCAGAGTATGTGTATTTATGGTGTGAGTTGCAAAGACAAACATCAGTTTGGGAACACGACAGATGGTATTGCTTGATTCTTACCAAACTCTTAGCTGTCAACAATACAATTCAAACAAATGCATGAAGACAGAAATTGTCCATTAATATTGCCTCTTTAAAATATTATTTTCTATGGGATGCCCATGTCATCCCTCCCAAGCAAATTCTTTGGACCCTCAGTGACCATTTGTTTTAGGTGGGAAGCTGGATCACTGCTGCTCATAGCAAGCACCCATATCACAGGCCAGAGAGGCACTGCCCACCTGCTGGCCTCCAGGACCAGGCTGGTCACAGAATCTGAGCTTGTGTGCTGGAGCTGATCACATCTCACACTGTGACGGGCACTGAGAATATTGAAGAACTGCAGCTGGCCTGGGACGAAGGGTTAGCCCGCCAGGTTTTGTTAGGTGATTGTTAGGCAGAGGTGTGAAAGATTTCTTGTAAGGATAATTAGATCTGAGAAACTTCACTGGTGTGTGAGAGAGTAGAAACACTATTTTAATCTGCTTTCAAGCAGTTATTACTGAAGCAAATTCTAAAGTCAAACGCTATGTATTTTAACACAAAAGGATATTGAATTGGTGCTCTCAGAATAATGTATTTTAAACTTTTGCTGTTTATAGTCTTAGTTTTAGATCCCAAAACCCCTTATTTATGTTGTTGATCCTTTTCCTAAAAGGCTCTATGATATATGAGATAGTAGTCTGTTTCTGTTTTAGAAGTGGTTAAGAAGTGGCCATTAGCAGATAGTTATAAACAATTTGTTCTTTTTTACAGCAGTGTAATAAACCTAAAGATAATGGATCTCTTTCCCTGGGGACATAAGTGCTACGTATAAAATTAGGAATACTGTATCCCTAATTTGTTTCCGGGGAAAAATGAACCTGCCATCTTATTTAATGTCACAAAACACTGTGAATATATTAGTTAGTAGATATGATTAAAGTTCTTCATGCCAATACTTTTTCCCATTGTTTTTCTCCAGAGTCTACACTACCTTTTGCATTCTGGAATAATTTCCTTTATTTCAGAGCTCTACATCCACCATGTTGCCCTGTGGAGCAGCTCTGTCCTTTATTCGGTGTCTGGTGCGGAAGAAGAACATGGGCGGCGAAAGTCTCGAGGACACCAATTTGTGCCGATGCCTATCAACCCTGGACCTTATAGCCCTGGGAGTAGGGAGTACCCTTGGGGCTGGTGTTTATGTCCTGGCTGGAGAAGTAGCCAAATCTGATTCTGGACCTAGCATCATTGTTTCTTTCCTCATTGCTGCCATTGCCTCTGTGATGGCAGGTCTCTGCTACGCCGAGTTTGGCGCTCGTGTGCCCAAGACTGGTTCTGCGTATTTGTACACTTACGTTACAGTAGGTGAACTGTGGGCTTTTATCACTGGCTGGAATCTCGTTTTATCCTATATCATAGGTAAGCTTAAGAACAAACACCGGTCCCAGGGGTTTCTGAGACAGCAGATAAAAGATACAGACTTAGGGCTCTATTTCTTTTCTGTCTCTAGATTAGCTACTCTTTCTTTTTAGTCCTGCTGAGATGAAATAACCAAAATAATTTGAATAGGTTATTTTCTTCTGTGCATCACCATTGCAAACATTTTTTTGCAAGATATTTTTGTAATAGTGTGACATATAAACCACATACCTTGTAGGAAGATTGTGTCAGACAATTCTGTGATGATGCACAAGATTTATTTGCCATCTTTGGTCAGCAGAAATAATTTCAGTAAAATCAATAAGTTGTTTTTTTTTTTAATATATACAGCAAGGACATTTACAGGGATTCCACTATAGTATCTTACAGGAAAGTCATGGTGTTTAAGTACTAACTTGTTGCTATATCATTGTGCTAATTGAGTGCTGTCCTATCAGAGTTTCATTCAACTCTGGTCAACCAGCCATTTCAGTGCTTCAGCAGAGATATCATTTTTGGATTTAAAAATTATTTCTCCCAGAGGAATGTGTTTCAGACTTCCATTATATTGTGTATGAACATGCCTAGCTTTAGATGTGTACCTACAGGATGGTTACTCAAATCATTACAAAACTGATGTTCCCAGTATTGTATTGCAATGTATTTCCTGAGAGGAGAGTTATACAAATAAGATTGGCCAAATTGTATTTGACCGTGAACACTGTGCCACAGGAAAGTATTAATTTTAAATACAGACCCTAGTACCATATGTCTTGCTTGTAATTTTTTTTGCTTTACTTACAGGTGGGCAAACTTTCCTTTATGTTCTTTCTTAAAGTGCTTTCTTATGTTACTTTTTATTGTTTAACATATGTCATGGAAATTAGAAATAGCTAGAAATAAGCTTCATCCAGGATCAGGCATAAATGACAAAGAAATAATTTCTGCAATCTTTTGGGAATAAACGAGGCAAAAAAAATTGTATATTTTGGTTCTAGAAAAACTTGTTACCATTTAACAAGCAAAATTCTTAAACATTATAATTCTTCAGCAAAACAAATATCACAGGCCCTGCTTTTTAAAATACAAGCAGCAACAGGCTTAGTTTTGTTTCCTTTTCAGTAGAAGTAGCTGTATCCAACTGTATGGATGTAAAACCCTAAACATGTATATGTTTTATGAAGGTACATCAAGTGTAGCAAGAGCCTGGAGTGGCACCTTTGATGAACTTCTTGGAAAACGGATTGGTCATTTCTTCAGTGCCTACTTCAAAATGAATTACTCTGGGCTAGCAGAGTATCCCGACTTCTTCGCTGTACTCCTTATATTACTTTTATCAGGTAAGAAAATATATGGCTTAATTTATGGTGGTCCTGATATTTTACAGTTAAAAGTGCTAAATTGTAGGGTTTTGCACCAGAAATACCTTAAGGAAGTTCAGGGCCACATTTTGTACTGGAACAATGGCTCTGTGAATTAAATGTATATAACCAAATTTTCACATGCACCCTGTTCTCTTGAAACTGAGGCATGAACTAATCACTTGTCAGTACTTTTTTCTATAAAACCCATTATACAGATTGATGGTAACAGGAAAATTACACAGTTCTTAGTGTTTTCACGGCTCTGTCACCAGTAAATGCTTCTGGAGTAGCCTTGAGGGTAAGCTCTGTAGTTTGGTGATGTGGTCTCCTTAAATTATATGTTGTGCATGTAGTGGGCATTTGTAAGGGCGTTTTTCCACCTAAATTGTTCACTAATTTGATATATAATAAAGTTCCCCTTTTTTAAGTCTTCCGTTGTTTGTCTGAGAGTTTGTTTGACCTAAAGGGCACCTCGAGATACTTATATGGACCAACAGACCAGTTTGAAACCTGAGTAAAAGTAAACCTTTCCTATCTACTCTTCCAAGTCCAATTCTCGTCTTTAGTCATGTATAATGCTTTTAAATCACAAACACTGACACTAGCTACCTCCTATTTGAGGGATCAGAAAGCTCAAAAATATTGCAACTTATTTCCATGTTTGTGTTTAGGAATTATTTACCGTATAGAAATGTTCCTACCGGCACTGGGAGTGAAGGAAGCGTGAAGTTTATTCTAAAGTGTGCAGTTTGTTTTCAGGCAATACTAGAAGCATTTCAATATTCAGTAGAGGTCTTACCCATATCTCATATACTTGTCATATTCAGTCTCTCATTAGATTAAACCAAAGCAGAAGCTTTTCTTCTCTGGAAAGTGAAACTTTATGTTGCATATAACATAATTTATATGTATATAACCCGTTCTCTTGTTCTGAGTGGGGTTTTTTTGACACAGGAAAACATGTCTCTTCTTCTTATTGCTAGATTGAATGACCAGTGCATGTGAAGATTTATTAGGCCTCTGTACATAAAAGAATGGCTTCCTATACTTAGGAAGATCTGGGAGTTGACTCGGTTTAGTCCAGCATCCTGCCATATTTGTGGCTCAGAATTGCCTGTAGAACTAGTTCAGATCCTTATGTCCTCAGAAGGGTTGGCAATGAATGTGGAATATAACTGGAGCAGACGTTTCAGTTTCACCTCTTCCAATAAAGGTGACAAAAAATAACACCATGAAAAGCAGAGCACTGAAACACCACAAACCAAACTATACAGTCTTAGTTTAGATGCTGACATCTTTTATATTTTCTCCACTGCCATTGATGCTTCAGAACAAAAGACTTAGAGGTCCTTGAAGAGGGGAAATGTTTCCTCTGTTGTTTATCACTGCTACTGAGTTTTCATTATTTGTCCTGTCTTTTCATCCCTACCAACATTCTTTCTTCACTCCTTTCCCATTTTTGCTGCAAATTGCCTCTCCAGGTGTCTGTGATCAGAAGCCAAACCCCCAGTGACTGAACTGGGTGGAATTCCCCACTGCTGAAAGGAGGGGCAGTGGGGATGGCTCAGGACTGTGTAGGCTGAGCATGATAGAGTCATTGGATTGTGAGCTGTGTAAAGCTGAATCATAGGAGTAGCAGGTGATGTTTTACAGAAAATGTTATGTGCTAAGCACAAGGAAAAGTACACAGAAATCTGTGGGGTTTGGGTTTTTTTTGTTTTCTTTGGGTTTTTAGTGTTTTTTTGGGTTTTGTTTGTTTAATTTTAGGGTTTTTTGGGTTTATTTTTGTGTGGGGTTTGGGTTTTTTATTCTGTTTTGGTTTGGTTTTTTTGATAATGAAAGGACTTTAAAAATGTACAAAATATGATTCACACTGCATTAGGCTGCTTGAGACACTGTCTTATTGGGAAAAACTGAGCTGAAGAAAGCATACATCTATTTCAATAAAAATGTCATTGGTGAAGAAAACTTGAGCAACTCATAAGATAATTTCTGCATTCTGATAAGATAGCAAATATCTCATTAGCAGAGTCAGAAACTTCTTAGACATTATTTTGATAGGCTTAAAATTTTTCAGACTTAATCTCTAAATAATGAGGGAAAGTACATATGTGATATTAGTGGAAATGCTTAGAGAGCAAAGGACCTGTGACTTTCCAATGGTATTTAATTTTTCCTGATCTGCTCACTGCCTGTTCCATTAAACTGCTAACACTCTAGCTCTTAAAATTGTTTGAAATCTAATGATAAAGTAGAATCCTGATGGAATAACTTTCAGATTGTTTAAATGTTCTACTCTGTAATCTAAAACCATGTATATCTTGTATCTATTTTCTAGAATCTCTATGCATCAGTATTACAAACATGAGGTGTGCATTTCTTTTAAAGCTGTTATTAATGAACTAGGAAGTGGGACTTACTCTGATGGGTGTGCCTTGAAAAATGTAGAGTCAATCAGTCATATTGTTAATTTAATAATTCAGCTTATTTTCTTAATCTAACAGATAATTCTTCTGAAAAGAAATATATTCCACCAATCTGTTTTACCAAGTATAGAATTCTTGTAGCTACTTATACTCCATGGCATAAAACAGAGATTTGGATTGGCATCTCAGATAAGTAAAAAGTAGCCATTGCTAAAAATACTTTAAAATACTTAAAGAAGAAGCTTTATCTTTTGTGGTTTCAAATATATTTGCCTATTGCCGTGCTGGTAAAGAGTCTAGCAAGTTTGTGATAATGCTTTTTTTAAAATCTGGTGGGTGATTTTTTAGTTTTATTCACAGTACTTGCATATATATACACACACATGCGCACACACACACCTTCTTTTACATGTATCCCTTCTTTAAATGCCATTTTTATAGTATAATAAGCCATTCACATCTATAAAATATTTTTATTTTACAGGTCTTTTATCTTTTGGCGTAAAAGAGTCTGCATGGGTGAATAGAATTTTCACTGCTATTAACATCTTGGTCCTAGTCTTCGTTATTATTTCTGGTTTTGTGAAAGGTGAAGCTGACAACTGGAAGAAAAGTGAAGAATATCTCAGAAACTTTACTGCAGTAACAGAGTAATTTTTTATAATCTATTTACTTTCTCATATTCCAAGCAGTTTCCTCTTACACATGCTTTATTATAATAAACACTATTAGTGTTTGTGTATGTTTTGTCACAAACTTCAAAGCAAGTGAGACTATAGTTATTTGATTCAGACATTCTTCCTCTTGCTGTTCTTCTTCTCTTTCTTACAAGCTTGGACATAAAAATGTCATCTCATGCAGTTTTGTAAAGCAGACCTCTTTCATGATGAGAACGTTTAAACATTTTTTTCAGAGTTCTAGGGTAGGAGGGTGCATGTATTTATTCTGCCAATAATGGGGAGAGAAAAGTTATCTTTCTGCTGTGTTTTTGTTCTTTATAGGAACCGCTCATCCTATGAAAATGTGACAAGTATGTATGGGAGTGGTGGCTTTATGCCATATGGTTTCACAGGAACATTGGCTGGTGCTGCAACCTGTTTTTATGCTTTTGTTGGATTTGACTGCATTGCAACAACTGGTATAGTATTTATACATGTGGATACATGTTTAACATGGGGATATTTTCACAAAAAAACCCTCTAAGAACCACAAACAATATAATACTCTGTCTACTCTTCTTACTTTGCTTTCCTCCAAAGCTCTTTCAGTCAATGTAGACTAAATTAATTCCTGAATATGGCTATCTTTCTGGGAAGAAGGAGGAGGTGCTGTCTATTTTATTCCTGTTCTAAAGAAATGATTGCTGCTTTCTAAGTCTGGAAAGTGCTTTGTATACAATTTTTCTGCTCAAATAATGTTAATCACCTGCTCACTTTTACAGTTCTCTGAGATCAGATGTCTTTCCCAATGGCTGATAGGGAATGAGTATATTGAGTACATTGAAAGTGTAGGTAAATAACTAAAAATTACGGGCTTGGAATACTCTGCACGTAAAATGTATTTTATGACCTTTAATTTACCATTATTTTTTCGCTATTTCTGACAACAAAATACTGAGTTCTGTTCTGTATGTCTCAGTTTGTTTTAAAAACTCAGGTTTTTAAAACTTCTATTACAGATGTGATTCCCATAACTTAGATTAACAAGTGATTTGTCTTTGATATTGTCTCTTAAAGCTGAAGGGGAAAAATAGTACAAATTTTTGGTGGGGCATTTTCTTTTCCTTTTTTCAGGAGAAGAGGTCAAGAATCCTCAGAAAGCCATACCCATAGGAATTGTGGTGTCCCTACTTGTCTGCTTCATGGCGTATTGCTTGGTTTCAGCTGCACTGACACTTATGATGCCATACTATCTGCTAGATGAGAAAAGTCCTCTGCCAGTAGCATTTGAATATGTTGGATGGGGTCCTGCTAAATACGTTGTAGCAGTGGGATCCCTCTGTGCTTTGTCTACAAGGTAAAGACATTGAAATACTAATTCTGTTGGGAAAAGCTGATGAATAATATATTACATTTGTATGTATGTTCGTGTGTTCATTTGGAAGGTTCAGTCCGTGCAAAGAATTAACAATAAGTATTATAAGCAAGTATTAAACTTAAGCAGGTCTAGTTGACAGTAGGTGTGTTAATTTAGGCTTCTTTTTTTCTTAACTGTACTGTTATTGAACTCTACCTCTTTGGTAGAAGCTTATTACACCTATTTTTTTAATGTATAAGTATTATCAAACATATGACCTGCAAGTTATCTTTATTAACTGACAAAGTAAATCTCCCCCATTTTTCCTTTTTTTGCTGTCCATTCCCAGTGACTCAGCAGCTTTATGGGCTCTGTGTATTTGTAGGCAAAATTGAAGACATGATTAACTAGCTCCACTCCTCATCTTCATTGCCTCTCTCTGTTTTCCTCCAGCAGCCATTCTGTCTTCTGACATCATCCCTTCCTGTGGTTTCTGTGTGGGTATTTGAGATGTAGACTGTAGCTGTAAAAATACTATCATTTATTCCCCTTTGTGAAATTGTGAATGTACCTTAACATATTATTTTGATTAAAAAGATCAGGGAGGGCACAATATAGATCAGTATGTGTTCAAATACTTTACACCCCAATTGTAATACGATACAAACACTTTAATAAAATAGAAAATTGATTGATACTTGAATTTAGGGATAGAAAAATGCTGATGCAGATCTTTTACCTGAGCTTATGTAGGTAAGGAGTCATTTCCTTGAGCTTCAGTGGTAAGAACACTGGCTGCCTTTCCACAAAGGAAAGCAAGTTGCCTGTGGAAGCACCAACACTAACATAAGCACTAACATAAGCACTCCAACATAACCCTGCAGGCATTAGCCTGAATTTGACTTTGTTGACTGTGGGCAATGGCTTAAGGGAAAGGAACATTTCAATGCAGGAGAGGATAGAAACATGAAGTAGTTCCAGAAGGACACTAAAAGAAATGTAGGACTGACTGAAGAATGTCACAGTTACACAGTTCATCCTGGGATTATTTTTGTTATTATCTATATATTTGTCATGGTCCCCTCAGGTTTTCATTTGTCATTAAACCCCTCAGGGTTTCATTGTTTTTGGTTTTTTTTTTCTTTACATTGATAAGTAGTAGAAGTTGTATGTAAGAAACTAGATTAAATAAATTAATACTGGAAAACAAAGTGAACTGAGATGGTAAGAAATTTTTAGAAATTTGAACTGTCGGTCTCTTTTTCCAATGTATTCTGAAGAATTATATTTACTCCTGTGGAGAGATTAATCTTTCAATCTGTTGACTGATGTTAGTTTAGAACAAAACAAAGGAAACTGTATTTCATGCTCCTCAGTTTAGAGCTACAATGAAGAAAAAACATTGGGATTAATTGCTTTTGGTTTCCTGTTACTGTGCTATGTCATTAACTTGTTTTGCCAGGTAAAGATGTTTGTTAATACTGCCATTATGTATGTACATAAAGAAGGGTAGGATAAATGAAACTTACAAAGGTAAAACAACAAAAACTTTTGGAATTTTTTGGAATGTACCTTCTTTGTGGAAGGTACACTTATACATCAAAATCAGTTCATTTGCAATAAAACTCTCCTGTCTACCCTTAACACTTGTGTCCCACAAGCATTACTGGATGTACTCAGCACTTGAGGCATGTAGGAGCTGGGCCTTCTCTAAGTGATTATAGTTGCTTCTCCAAAGTAAGAAAGGAAACCCTTCACCTGGTTGAAAACTTGTGTGCTTGCTACAGAGATTATACTGGCTATGATTTTGCCTTTTGTTTTCTTAATTAAAAGTATTTCTCTTTGAGGGAAAGAAACCACCTTATATAAGAAGTATGTTTAAGAGCTTCAAGTTATCAATAGTTTAAAAGCTTTGTGTTTCAATAACATCCAAATTCATTAGCTTTACTTCTTAAAAAAAAAGTCTTAATGCAGCTTGCCTAGAGGTGCTTTAATCGAAAGAATTATTCTGCCCAAGTGCACTTGTATGGTGCTTTACTTTGAATTACTGTCAATCAGCAGGCTTACATGGTAATATAGAATGTAAGGGATGCTGATTATGCTTATTTATTTGCTGCTGCTGACTGACAGATTTTCTCCAGGAATACTAAAGCTTAATTGCATAGTTAGTGTGATCTGGAACATGTTCCTGGTCCATTAATACTCAAGAACTATGGTGACGGGAAGAGAGTTGTCTTGCTAATCTGAATTCCGTCTGATGAAGCGATTTCATTAACGAAATTAATATAATAATAATAATAATAATAACAAATCAACTTCACAGTTAAAAAAAAACAATTTACGTCTGATCTGTAGTACCTTGGGCTATGGGGCTTTCTGGTTTTGTCTTTCAGCTATACATTTTGTGTCTATACATGCCATTAATTAACATTTTTTATCTTGTCCATGAATACAACTCTGCATGAATTGTGTTTGCCATGTTGCATGTGTTTGCTTTTTACTCAGTCTTCTTGGATCCATTTTCCCAATACCACGTGTAATCTATGCTATGGCGAAGGATGGGTTGCTTTTCAAATGTCTAGCTCAAATCAATTCCAAAACGAAGACCCCACTAGTTGCTACTCTATCGTCTGGTGCAGTGGCAGGTGAGACTAAGAGCTGATCCTTGAAAAGAAAGATGCACTGCTAAACACGTTGAATATATGGAAATAAACCACTGTTGTGCAGCTTTGATTTGCTTTGGACTGAAATGATCAAATCTGCTTGTTGCTAGGTAAAGTAGTCTACCAGTAAAACATTTTTCTACCTCAGAGTTTTACTTGTTGGTTTTTCTCAAATGCTTTCAAAGCCTAGGGTCAAAATAACAGTAACCCAAAACCAAGAACATCAGTCAACCAAACAAAATCCTAAGAGCAGCAACACAGAGCCTAAGCAAAACTATACCTAAACCCATTAACTCCTCCAAGCTTTCTTTTTGTGTAGTTGGGTTTACCAGTAAAGCATTGTGCTTTTAATAACCTGTACTTGAACTATACATTTTTCTGTTCTAGTCTTCTCGGCTCTATGTTCCCTTTGCCCCGAATTCTGTTTGCCATGGCACGTGATGGTTTACTCTTTAGTTTTCTTGCCAAAGTGAATAAGAGGCAGGCACCAGTTTCTGCCACCTTGACAGCAGGGGTCATCTCTGGTAAGCTCTCAAAGCCCGTGTTACTTAAAACTGAGATTTAAACACTCTATGCACGTGCATGGTACTTTATATTTTTGAAAAGGGCTGCTTGTTAACTTCCCTTGCATGTACAATGGGAAAAAAATTACTGAGTAATCAACGGGTGTAAGAACTCCAGATCAAGCCAATCATGGTGGTGGTGATGGCCTTAATGCCACAGAATTCCATTTTTAATTAATTTTTTTTTTAATATTAACCCCCTTATGGTGAATAAACTTGTTGCTTAATCTGAGTCCCTTAGGCTGATGCTCTACTGACAGGGCTTCCTTGTCTGATGTAGACCTAATATATCCCATCTGTAATGGGGGGAAAATAACTTTTTTTAAAATGAGATATAAGAAAAAAAAGTGCATTTGTAGCAGGATCAACTTTTGTGTCAACTACAAGGACTTTTTAAAATTGTCTTCCAAAGAAAATGATTCTATAGGCTTACCAGCTTATGGTTGAGGGGCATGTGTGTGTTGGGGGCTTAGGTGTCTGCACATATATGTATACACATATGTGCCTACATATATTTTACCAAAATAGTATTTTGGGAGCCATTGCCAACTTCTAAGGTAAATTCTTAACATACAACTCTTTCACTTAAGTTCATACTTCTTGCAGAGGCACATATAGCTGTGCCCAAATTTCATCATAGTTTTAATGGGATGTCTAATCATCCAGGAAAACTGGAAGCTTTAGATGTATTTAGCTCAAAGGAAAATAAATAAGCTTATTAAGTAGTTCAAATATCAAATACATGCCGTAGAATTTTTACAGCTTTGGCTAAAATTTATCTCAAATAAGAGGTTCAGGAATGAGATGAAAATATTTTTATTTATAGTCAGGTTCATCCTCAGATGCCACAATACTGGAACTGCTCCAACTGTGTAGTTGACAATAATGCAGAAAGGCACAGTCATTGTCCAGATAGTTCCCACATGAAGCATTATTATCAGTTCCCTTTTCTTTGGTCAGAGTACAAATAGATTGCATACTTTTATTATTTCAACTTTATTTTATTTAAATTTATCTTATTGACATATTCTCCTTTAAGTATTTGGAAGTGCACTTTTGTGGGATGAAATCAAGATCTTTATGTGAAATCAGAGTAATGATGAGAAGAAAGAATAGTGTATTACCCAGCTGGTAAAGTGATTGGTATAGGTACACAGCCCTGCCTGTAGCTCTCCAGCAGCTGACATTGCACTGCTTCAAGATAATCTTTAGGAATTTGGTGCATGAACAGCTCACTGGAAAAACAGCTTTATCTACTTCTGGAGCAGCAGTTCTTCTTCTATTTTTTTTTTAATCCATATTTGGTAATTTGTGGTCATAAATAGTTTTGACAGAATAGTTAATGGATGTATGTGATTGCTTATATTATCTGACTTTCCTATGCATTTGTAGCATGAATAGTTTTACAGCTGTAAGAAATGTTAAGGTGCCTAATTAAAGTTATCAAGTCAAGACTACAGCTGAGGCAACCTTCACATGTTATTATGTGACTGACCTTTTCACAGATGGTAATCTGCTACGGCAGACCTCTGCACATGGCAAAATGTTTTGGTCCACTTTCACCATCAAGGAACCTACTGTTGTCTCTTAGAGTAGAACTAAGAGAGGTGGAAAATAAATACTCTGCCTTTTTTTTCTCTTAGTATAGAAGAATTACTAAGAAGAAACTTGCAGGCATTTTTCACCTTGTTTCTAAAGTTAAAGAACATCTAGGCTACAGAGTAGCCTTTTGAAGCTGGGATTAAAAATTAAATATAGCTACTGTACATGAGGTTTTAGTAGGTTCTGTTCTTCCTTGGCTTTGCTCTTTAGAGCATGAAAAGCAGCGAGGTATTCAAATATCTATGCTGCAAATTGCTTTTTGGATTTAGGAACATCCACTCTCATTGAAGAAAACAGGATGGTCTTTCTTAATTGGAAAAAGAGACTCCCAGATTATATAAAAGTTATGTAATCCGACAGTCTTGTTTTCAGAAAATCACATTTTGCTTTCTCATTTGGGATCAAATGAAAGGGGAGTACGTGTCCACGTGTTTGTGCACTTCTGCAGCTGTCTACAAATACATTAGCAAATGCATACCATAAATATTAAATACAAGTATTTTGAATATAGAATAATTTGGGTGTGCATATACACACAGTGTATAAAGACTACATTTAATAGTTTCTTTTGATGTTGAGATTACTGATGATTCAAAAAATCTGCATCTCAAAAATATTAATAAAATACAAATTCTTTAAGAGGCTCTTTGAGCACATGTATTTCAAATCAATTGGAATTAGCCTTTCATTTACTGATAGCTTCTCCTAATTTTTTTATAAATAATGTGCTTCTGTGTGTAAACAGCATAGACAAAAAAAGATTTTCCAGAATCTCCAAATCAATATGGCATTGGCTTTTATAAACATAAGACTTCTAGAATAACTTCCGCTGCCATGGAAGTTTCTGCCTCTGAGTTCAGTGGTCATAAGAATATTAATTCTTGAGAGATATTACTGGTTGTTCCTGAAGGTGAATTGAAAACTATTTTTAGTAAGATAACCATTAAAAAATCCCCCGCAAAACTATTTTACTTGGGACAACTCCTGAAAGTCCTCTTCATATACGGCTCTTTCCCAGCTCAGCAGAAATTTTACATTACAATGACTTTTCCTCAGTTTGGCAGTGGAATCTATCCTTTCAGCTTTGGTGAGATTCTGCTGCAGGATGTGAACTTCATTCTGTAAAAATGTATTTTTAATATGGCCCAAATTCAACAATATGTATGTAAACACTTATATCCAAATAAGTCTAATATAAGCATTTGATTATGCAGCATGACTGTAGGACTCATCAAGGCCTATCTATATGAATGAGATTCCCAACTGTAGGGAACGACATTTGGAATGATACCAGTAGCTTAAAAGATGTGGTTTTAAGGATTATCGTGATTTCACTCATATTGCTGTCAGTAAAACAATAAGTTATGTTGCAGACAGATTTTAAAATCTTAGCTTAATATATTTTTAATATTAATCTTGGCACTTATGCTTAGACTTGATGATCTTAAATTTCTTTCCCAGTGTGGATGATGCTACAATTCTATGTCAGTCTCCTGGAATATTTTTCAATTTCTTTTGTTTTTTAGCTGTAATGGCGTTTCTGTTTGACCTAAAGGCTTTAGTGGACATGATGTCTATTGGCACACTTCTTGCTTACTCACTTGTGGCAACCTGCGTCCTCATTCTTAGGTAAGCCAAAAACATCCTTTGTGTTCTACTGTGGGTTTTTTTTGTTTTGGTCAGTAAATAAACAGAAGACATATGCACAAGACATGTTTTTTGTTAGATAGCCAGTAGCTGTAATCATATAAATGGTTTCTGATAAGCAGTGACTCCTCTAAGTAAACCATGGTATTTTACATAAGTATAGCAGTGAGTCGGGTTAAAGCTTCTGGTGAAATCAAGACACCTTTTATTTTTATTTTCCAGAAGAAGTACTGGTCCAAGCATTAGTCCCAAAGGTACTAAGTATAAGCTTGAGTACAGAATTCAGTGAATGATACTTGTAGATGAATACAATCTATGCTGTATATCAGGCATATTGCGTTTTGGGGACTATATGTGAAAGGGGTTGATGTTCCAGGTGGTTCACAGGATGAACAAGTTCTAGTAGTTTCCTTGTATTATCCTAGTCAGAAATATAAGACCAGACAGGTGTTTCAAGATGTGGTGGCCCTAGAAGAGAGTGCAAATATGTGTGAGATTATAAATACTTCCCAGTAAAACTCTGGTATTGGTCATGTTTGTAAAGCTATGGAATTATATATTGCTAGCTACAGATCACTTTATTATGTATTGCTCTTCTGATTTTAAAAAGTCAGCCTTTATTACTTAAGGCTAACTAATTAACTTTGGAAAGTATAACAGCTTAAATTCAGCTCAAATTCATTGTTGCAATAATTTACACTTTAAAAGAGAAGCCTATTCTATTTAGAAAGAATTAACTTACCATAAGCTATTTTTAAAAGTACATTTAAAAGCTAACAAAGCAGATGTCAATTTTTGGTTAATGCCAGTTAGAAGCCCCTTGGAGTATGGGAAGTGAGTCAGAAACAAGATCCCTTACTCTTTCCTTGCTGTTGACTACCAGACCCTGTCCTTTCTTTCTGTACAGGACTGGTCATTTATCTGAGCTATTGGTGCATTCAGGTAGCTTAAAGAACTGCAAAAAAAAAAAAAAAAAATCTGCAAACAAACCAATCCAAAGAGTGAGTTGCCATAGTATTTTTATATATGACACCGACCAGTAATGCTGTTGCAATGCAGTTATAACTTGGGAAATTCGAATGGTCTACTGAAAAGAATTTAGTACTTCAGTACATTCCTAGATTCATATTGCTTCAAATCTAGAAGTGTGCTTTATGGTTGTTACTTGGTTTTATGCATAGGTACCAACCCACCTATGAGGAACCAAAATACTCTCCAGAAAAAGCAGCTTTGGCTGCAGCTGAAAGAGAATCTGCAGTAAGTGAGTCACAGATAAACATGATAGAAGAAAATCACTTCCGTCTTCAGGCCCTGATTAATCCATCCAGTTTACCAACTGAGCAGACTGCAACTATAGTTAACTTCTTAGTGGGCCTCTTAGGTAAGTATTTGATTGTCCAAACTCATGTATGCATTACCATTTATAGTGGGATTTTATTAAAGACAGAATTAAAAATCCACTGATAACATGCCCTTTTTCAGTCATACATGTATCATTCTGTGCTTTTATCCTTAATGAATCAATCTAATCTGAAGTCATTTTCATTTAATTAAACATATTCATAACAACAGTTCATGTTGAAGCTTGCTATCACTCTTCTTAAAAGTCACTTCCTCTTCAACGCAGAGATTAGGTGACCTATTTCTGTAATTTTGTTTTTCATACAGCTTGCTTGATTTGTGGCTTCAGTGTCCTCATTACATATGGGATTCATTTCATTGCTAACTTGGAGCCCTGGAGTATTGGCCTTCTTGCTTTATTGGTGATATCCTTCATAGTTACCATTCTCCTCATCCAAAGGCAGCCTCAGAACCAGCAGAAAGTAGCCTTTATGGTGAATAACTTATTCTCTATGTTATCCTCTGATGACAGCTTTGGATAGATTCTAATGAGTGGGAGAGAGAACTTAAAGCTGAAAAACAAGTCAGAAACTGATGAGTGTACAATCACTTGTCTGTGTAATCTGCAATCCTTGGGACTTAATACAGAGTATAAATCCTTTCATTTTGCACTTTCACTTATGTTCTAAGATCAGTTATTTTATGGAAGTAATGAAGTATAGTGCTGAAGGTCAAGGAATCTGGTGGGGGTGGAGGAGCATTTCAGAATAAGAGAGATAGATATATTATTTTTCAGCTGTAAATACAGGAATTCATTAGTATTTGTCCCACACAAACTGGAAAGTTTTTCTATAGCCTTAGAGAATATATATTAAACATAATGTATTTAAAAGCTTAAGATCTATAGAAACTGTTGATTAATCCAAGTGAAAATTTCACTACAACACCAAAAAAAAAAATCAATTCTTTATTAGTT
Organism: Euphonia xanthogaster; assembly: GCA_034509185.1. Taxonomy (NCBI): domain Eukaryota; kingdom Metazoa; phylum Chordata; class Aves; order Passeriformes; family Fringillidae; genus Euphonia; species Euphonia xanthogaster. The sequence goes on along the minus strand of JAYDZK010000202.1, from coordinate 42,212,295 downwards.
ATCTCTAGTTTGTGTTACATACCTGAAGTGTGACACGCAAAAAATTTATGTTTAATAGAACCATATTAAATATTTCCTTTTAGGTTCCACTACTGCCATTTTTGCCATCATTCAGTATACTGGTAAATATTTACTTGATGGTACAATTAAGTGGAGAGACTTGGATGAGATTTAGCTTCTGGATGTTACTTGGTATGTACTTCTGTGCATTTCAGCCGCTTCATACACTAGAACTCATGATTCCCGTCTTAGAACATTTTTTTCCTTCAAATATTTGAAAAAATATCTATGATTTAATAAAAATCAACTAATATTTCTGATAAAAAAGAAGAGCATGCTTCAGAATAAGTATCTATATGCAGTCAAAACTACAAATATAGTTTTTAGGTTATAGGAAGAATTCCAATAAGCCTAGTAAGTATAGCCAAAATTACATAGAAACCTGCTTGTAATAGGTTTCTTCCCAGTACATCAGTTTGTCCTCTTTTAGATCTAGAAATTTGTATTAATTCCATATAGACATAAATTAGAGATAATACTTTCCATAACTTATTAGAGCATTTAATTATGCAAAAATTATGCACTTGAATTTCCTGTAGAAACAGGGAAGATCTGAAACATGAGCTCTGATTCATATATCTGAAGAAGAATGTTCTTTAGCAAAAATCTATTCAGCCAGAGAAAAATATCTGCTTTTTAATGCACTATTTTCCTGAAAAGCCTATAAACTTTTTTTTTCCTTTTGGAAGGCTTCCTCATTTACTTTGCTTATGGCATCAGACACAGTGTTGAAGGTCATCGTGGCAATGGAGATGATGATTCTTGTTCAGAAAATAGTGGGATGCAAGAAAAGAACCCAGTGGATGACCCTGAAAATGCAAATGAAAGGGATCAGTTTCTTCCACATGAAAGGACAAGTGAATGTTAAACTCTGCAAACACACACATCTTTTGAACCTTCAATTGGCATTTTACTTGCAGATTGAAATTTCAGAAGCTTTTTGCCAACATGTGCCTCTTGAAAGTGTTTACTACAAGGCCTAACTGATATTTTGGACAAGCTGCTAATCCATCTTCATAATTTCAGAACTGACAGCATGGAGATTAAGATTTAAATTTTTTTTTAAAGTACCCTTTGGCAAGCAAAAATTTGGAGACATAGTTTGAAGCGTCATCCAAAATCACTGGCAATCATCAGATATGAAGAATTTTAGAACTGTCTGCAAGAAGTTCTGAGTATTTGACAATCCACTGTGAACATAAGTGCCTTTCATACATTTTCCTTATCTTTTTTACATGTTTTGGTAACAATCTGAATTCTCTTCTTTCTGTTGAAGTAACTCATGGGAGATAAATTTCATTCATACAGGCCTGGAAAGTATTTGAAAAATGAATGGTAATTGTATGGAAAAAATGAATGAATATGAATTGAAGATACTTCATAAAAATTGGAAGAGCATTTATTTATTTTAAAAAAAGTAATTGCTTATCTTTGCTAATCATGACTATTAATCCGTAGTCATGGAGAACTCAAGCAGTGATGGTACTTCAGAGGTTTTTAGTCCCTCTAAATAGCATTCAAGATTTCTACTTAAGTGCATGACTTTTCTTTGAAGGATGCTTCTCACAAAAGAAGCTCTTTTGTTTTCTGCAAAATCATCTGGGAAAAAATCTGTTGGTTACAGTATTGACAGTGGCAATCAGATGTGATTTAGCAAATTTTGTGCTTTTGACTTCACAAGGGCCAGAATTTAATCTGACTAAATAATTTGGTACTTACCTCCAGCAGTCATCCAGTTTTCCTCCTTACTACTCACTTTTCCCCCTATATTTTCTTTTTTATACATGTTCCAGAATTGATATTGCTGAGATTAGTGTTACAAGTTGCTTCTCCTAAGAAAATTAATGCACAAAATCCCAGCTTTCTTTTCAGATGGTAGGCAAGGCTAAAAAACAGAGGTCTGGATTTTGGAAAAAAAACCCAAAACCTTATCAAAACAGTATTTCATTGCTTCATTAAGTCTTAAAATGTATGTTAGCGTAGCACTTTTTTGTGAGCCAAACCTACATCCACAAATCCATTCATGTGGGTATGATGTCTAAATGCTGATTTATGTAAAGAACCAAACTGGTGTGGCAGTGCGGGGTAAACAATTATTTTAATGCTAGTAAAACCAGAAAATGTTCTTCTTTCAACATAATATGTTGAAAGAACATGTCATGTTAAGTCATGTTATCTGTCAAAGGCACCCAGATATTTTAACGCTTTTTCTCAGCAAGGAGTAAGTTCAAGTCCCATGAAGAATTCCACAATATGAAGTCATTTTCCAAGAATATATTGACAAAAATCCTTCCCTAGAGAAAGAATTGTCTTGGACTCTGTCATGGAGAGTTGCAATCTGTTGCTGCTACTAACCATTGGTATAATCTCCATTGTTAGGTATACGAACTTTTGATGCCAACAGAGTTATGTTGGTTGACAGCGAAAGCACCTTACTTTTTATAAGAGCTGGAATTTTATGAAAAAAAGAAAGAAAAAAAAAACAAACTAGTTACGCTGCTTGTCTCTCTCCTTTTTCAGAGCAATACGTTGCTCTTTTTAATCTTAAAATGACTTCCTTCCCAGTAGTCTTAAATCCTCAGCTTCAAAAAAAGCCATTGCTGTGGGAGCAAGTCAGCTGCACCCATGTGAAGATTTTGCATGATGTCTTTACAAACCTACAGTGAAACACAGCTCTTAAAATTCCTTCCAGATCTCAGCATGTGGGAAGCACAGACTTACTTTTTCCTATGGTGGTTGATACCATAGAGCAGGCCAGCCAGGCTCCCAAGGCACAAACTGTTGCTGTTCTTTGCTGTGCAAGGAAGACTCCATTCTCTCCCAAGGCCATCCTAGAGAATGTATGTGTGCACACCTGTCCATGCATTTGCATGTCTGAAATTAGCCCATAGCAAATTTGATGTCCTGGTTAAAATAATTTCTATATTGCACTGGACTTTTCCTTTCAAGGGATACTGCCAATACACTTAGCTTCTGACTAAAGCAAGTGCCTAAGGCCTCTGGAGAGAACTAAAGGAAGTAAATTTTCCAGCTTATTTACCTGATGGATGTGTCAGCACTTTGTGTATTGACAAATTCCCCTTTCATTTGAATGAATATTTCTCCTCGCTTGTTAGCAAAATTAATTATTTTAAAATAATAGGATGTGCTTGTAGAAGTGTTGCTAAGACAGATGGGAGGAGCTGCAGCATCAGAACTATCCACATAACTAATGAGATATAAAATTAAATTAAAGGAAAGGCATTGGGTACTCTTAGTTGCTTCAACTGTGCAAAGATTATTTATACATGTGTATAGTCATTATGAGTCAGTGGCTGAGTGAAAACAGACAAGCCAGAAGTAAGATATTTATGGTAAATTTGATGTGCATTTGTATATGCAGTTTTAAAATTCCAGATGCTTTAGCGGGACTCTGCTTCTGCCAAGAACATGCCCTGCTAGTTCCTACACAGAAGCGATGGATGCAAGAAATCCTGATCCTTTTCTCACATTTGCTGTATCTCTGCACTTGCAGAAAGGTCAGCTGAAAGCACAAGTCCATTGGAATTAAATTGTTATTTTTTAACACAGTTGTTGGTATTGTAAATTGTTCTGTGCAAATAATAATGGTATGTATTAATACAAAATATCTACTTTCGAAGGTAGCTTATTGGGTTTTTATTTCCTTCGCAGAAAAAAGTTCTCATAACCTTTTTTTTTTTGGTACATTCAGGATATGCCATTAGATAAAGGAATTATTCTTCCCTAGTTGGCTTTAAGAAAGTAAGCCGAAGCATATTTAACAGAGAACAAATAAATCTTTTTGTTCTGATGTATAGGAGTTATAAAACATTTCTGAATAATTCATGTTAACTGAAGTGGTCTTCCTGTGGTGTTCCAGTCCTTATTCTGCAATGGGATTTTTATGAGGTAACTTAGATTTCATTGTCTGTTACCATGGATAAAACTGTTCTGTTAATAATAGTATGCTTTTTCCTGCACAACAAATTCTGGTCAGATTCCTGAAATCTGTCATTCTGCTTATTGTGCTTATGTTGCCAAGTGTTAAAGCCATTTTTATTATCTGCTGTTGGAGAACTAGCAGCAATAAATGGCAATCATAGTGATACAGAGTTACTTAAGGAATTGACTTGTGTCATCCAGAAACTTTGAATGATACAATGAATTTAGAGGCAAAGCTTGGTAAAGCTTAAATATATATTCTTTATTTTATTACATGATTAATTTACAAGTCTAATCACCTTTCCCCTAAAATTTATAAAAAAAATATATTTAAGAAATATAATACAGTGTTTTCATAGAATTTTTAATAAGTGCCAAAATCCAAGTGCCATAAACATCCTGAAGGGGGTGAGAGTGCAGGAAACCTGTGTGGAACTGTGCAATTGGGTATGAGGCCTTTGACACTGACACACATTTTTTACAGTAGGAATTTAATTCACAAGAAGTCTGGTGGGTCTTACTTGAGTGCATAAAGAGAAAATGAAAGCACCTTTTTAATGCTTTTAGGCCCTAATTCTTCCTGGACACGCTGGGAAGTCTGTATGAATAGCAGTATGTTCACTGAAGGCACTGAGGTGACTCGGTGTTAAGCAAATATAAATTTTACAGAAAGAGCGGGTGGTATTTCATATAGCATAGGATCTTTGTGTTTGTTTTTAATTTCCTGTACCTTTAGTATTTCTTTCTGGTATGTTTTGAGGAGCTCTGCATTTTTAATAGTTGGACCTTTTCAAAGCTAAATATGATGCCTTTACCCAGTGCTGATCTATTTTCTGTTTGATCTTAGAAATCAAACTCCTTACATGAGTTGAAGGATTTCTGTGCATAGACATGCAGACATGCATTACAAAGAACTGTATGTATATATATATATATATATATTTTATTGTCAGTTGGACAAATTCTGTTGTTTTTCTATGTTTTCATGAGCTTTGTATGAGGTCAATTCCAGCTTCACCAAGTTTACTTGGAATCAGAATTTGAGAATTTGAATATTTAGGAGAGCTTTTTTCTGTCATGGTACCAGAAAGCAAAGCATGAAATATGTGTTACATATCTTTAAAATCAATTATGTGTGAATCATTTTAAAAAATTAGCATTCATATCCATATTTTTTGTTTGTATGTACATTTTAGTCATTATTTCTGTATTGTATGCTGCTGAGCATTCAGAGTGTAGATAGAATGATTATGATGCAACTTAAAATATAAACTTGTATTTCTTTGAAGTGCTCTACCAGAATGAAAAATCTTGAATTTTTATGAATGTAAAATTGCTTGTATTTAAGAATATGGTGCTTTTTCCCACCCTTTACAACAGAATTGTTACCAGTGACATTTTTAGTTACCTTAGTTCCCAAATTTAATGGAAATTACATTGCTCCTCATTTACTGTAAAACATGCTTTGTGGGATAACAATAGTGCATTTGTTCCATATTTTTAAATAAAGTTGAATATCACTTGTATGTCCTTCATACAGCAGCTGTAACTTTAATCACTACTATAGTTTTAGTTAACACTAAAATAATATAGTAACTTAACATCATGAGTATGCCAGATATCTAATGTCATGACATTACAAAAATCATAGTACACTTTAAATAACATGATAACACTGTATGCACTGTATAGAGGGAACACAGAATAACAGCCTTTGATTTGGGCATTTTGTGTTATACTGCCAAACCAGAGATGATGCTAGGTTTGATTTCCAGAGGGGTGAGTGGCCCTCAGCTTCATGCTCAACTTTCTGAAGCACCAAATCTTGTCCTGGTATTCACCCAACTGCAGAGTTGGATGAATAAATTCATTGTTTTTTCCTTGTTCCCTATTTGTGAAAAAAACCCAAACCAAATCAACTAACCACAACACTAACACCACCCCCCGCCCGCAATCCCAATCCTAAAAAAACTCCTCCAAAACCCAAAAAGACCCCAAACAAACCAACCCCAAAACCTTCCTCAATTTTAAATAGTACTGTGAGTACTGTGAATAAAAGCAAATAGCTAGGCAATGGATAACAATAGTCTGGGCACAGAACCCTACTGACAGAGCAAGATTATCATCTGGCACTGTTTTCAGACATTTGAGTAGTCATCTTTGTTCACAGACTTAAAAGTAGTTATGACCGTATTTTTCCTGAGGTATATTCTTTATAAGGAATTATATAATAGTATTCAAATTATTAATAATTACCTTACTGTACATACAGATGTACTAAGACTGCTCTTGAAAATCTTGGTCCCATGAAGCAGTGGAATGGGGCCACTGATTTAAATGAGGGCAAGTCATTCTGCAAGCATCTCATCACATTTAAAATATTACTTGAAAAGATGTATTTAATCGATCAGCTTACTCATGTGGAGGACTGGGGTCCTCACATGGAGGTTTACCTTAGTTTTTCTGATGGCTATAAATGAAAATTCATGCATACCCTTTGTAAACCTTTTGTAAAGTAGGACATGTAAAATCCATAAAATAACTTTCTTCCTTGTACACATTTTCATAGGAGAGAGGAATATGCCAGTTTAAATATGTCTTAAAATTAATGCAGTCTGAGTGTTATTTCCATGTGCTCTTACCATATTTCCCATAATACACTAATACTTGAAGCTCCGACGCCGTAAGATCATTGACTGATCCCATGTGTGAAAACAAAAGGGAAATTTTACTTAGGAAGGCACATAAAGATTGCAACCAGTAGTTTTGCAGATGACAGGAAAAAAAAAAGCCCACTCTTCATCATAAGCAGGAGTTGTGAATATTTCCACTGCAAATTTGCAGTTTATGCTACACAACTTTTCTGAGTTCTCTCTGAAATTCATTTACCTTGAAACAAAGACTGATAACCTTTTCAGATATAATACTTGGAATCCTAATTGTTTCAAGGGGGAAACACTTTTAAAATATCCTGTAGCAACAAAAATATTCTTTTTTAAAATTTGTCACAGGTAATAGATGTCATGTTTATGATACACTAATAGAATGAAAAAGACATCATGAAATCCTACTCCACTCCTGGGCCCCACTGATTTCTTTATGCTAACCAGGTGCCCCAGGGTGAAGTCTCAGAGCAGGGCAAGCAAGTCTCCAAACTCTGCATGTGCGTGTGTTTATGAGGGTGGGGGAACATTATGCATTCACCTTCTAACTTTTTTTTGTGTGGATACAGAGGAAGCCTAGGCTTCCTTTAAGTAACCTGTAAATACTCTGCTCTCACATCTGCTGTGGCCCTGGAGCTGGGGTAAAGGACACAAATTTTATTTATTTTTATTCATATTGGACTGCAGTTGTGTCTACTACGAGGTCTGCCTTTGATCTCTGACAGTCATTATTTCCCCTGCCCCGTTCAAGTCCAACCTTGCCTTGCATCTACCTTTGTGGCCCCTCCAGTCATATTTTCCTCTCCCTTCTCCTACAAGGAAACCCTCAAATTTCAAGGAATGGCTTTTTACAGCTCATTGTGAGCAGACATCAAGTTTACCACCTCCATCTCTTGGCTAGCACCATAGAGAGACGTGTGCGTCTCAATGTACTTCACCTGTGTCCAGAGAGAGACCGCCTCTCTTTTCCACAGTGAGGCACTTTTCCTGAGCTGTTTGGAATCTCTTCGGTGTGGCAGGCTGGTACAAGTGCAACAGTTTGACGCAGAAATATGTTTTTGGTGTCTTAGGCCAGCACTGTTCAGTGCCCTAGTGCAGCCCCGGGGTCACCTGCGGTACAGCCCGAGCGGCTCTCGCTGCCCCGCTCTGCCCGCCCGGCTGTGGGCCCCAGGGCAGCCCGCAAACATCCGGACCTGTGCAGAGCCTCGGACGGCGAGGGGCAGCTGGCACCGAGGAGCTGCTTCGAGAACAGCCGTCCCCAGCTGTCCCCGAGCAGCCTGCGGCTGCAGCTCCGCTCCGCACCGCGGGCTCCAGCGAGGAAGGGCGGGTGGCGGTGGGAGCGGCGGTGGGAGCGGCCCCGGCCCCGGCCCCTCCCCGCAGAGG